>CM033356.1:22486495-23155897 GCA_019395295.1 Osmanthus fragrans | reverse complement strand
ACCCTGACCGAACCGACTAATTCTATTTGGTTCTGGTCCGATTTCATCGGTTCTGAGAAAAAATGCACACCCTAGTTAGAATCTCGTTCTATGCCATTCTAAGATGGTGTTTAATAAATTTTAAAGAGTTTGCCCCATAGTAATTAATTAGAAATTTGGGCCGTATATGACAATAACCACAAAAAAATGGAAACAAAAAATATATATACTATTAATACCACTAAACAAATTTGTGGGTACGATACTAAAATAGTATCAAAACAAAAAGGGAAAAATTTATAACCAAGAGGTTAACTATCACCCATTTCAAAATTAGGAATAAATGTTTCAAATTTCAAAAATAAAATATTTATTTATGATTTAATTAATTAATTAAATATATTAAAGTCATAGATTCACAATTTAGTTAGTCACAAATTATATTTACGATCACAATTCAAAAATTTTATAGGTCACAATTTGTTCATCGATCATAGATTCACAATTTAGTTAGCCACATATTATTTTTCGGTCACAAATCAGAATTTTTAAATGTTACAAATTATTTTATAGTCACAATTCAAAAAAATTATAGGTTACAAGTAAAATAATTATATGTCGCAATTTCTTTATCGATCATAAATCACGAACATTATAAGTCACGACTTATTAAACATTCACAAATTATTAAAATATCGGTCAAAAAATTAACAAATTTTTAGTTCACACGTTATTTCTTGGTCATAGTTCATCTTTTTCATTGATCACAAATTAACAATCAACCAAAAAATTTGTAACCACCACCTCATCATCACCTAAATCACCATCGCAACCACCGACGCTACCTAAACCACCACCACACAAAACACCATCACCACTGACATACACCTCTAAATATTGACAGCACCACCGCCACCACCACTGCCAGATCCGCGACCACAGCCACCACCGCAACATCGTCACCACCACCACACAAAACACCACCACTGTCGCCCCCATTGTATCAAACCAACCAAACCACCAGTACCACCGCTACCACCATCAATCACAACCACCAGTACCGCCACTAACATCCTCACCACCGCAGCCCACATCACAACCACACCACCCAAACATCATCAAAAAAATCGTATTCAAAATTATCGCTGCCACCGCTACAACCATATTGTCGTTGCTGCCGCAACCACCACCGCCACCACCACACCACAACCACTACAGGAAACACCACAACAAATACCCATTTACCACCACACCAACACCAACACCTCAACCAACAACACCACACCAATAACTACACCAAACACCAAACTGCAACCCACCAACCACCAAACTGGCACAGCCTGTTGAATCTATTGTCGACACACACGAGAGTGGTACCAACACCACCACTGCCAAAACTCATCACAACCGCCAACACCACCAACTCACCGACAACACCATAGCCAACACCCAAAGCAACCCCAAACATATCGGACGAAGAAACACCATCATTTACAAATCACAATGTCGCGCGTCCGAAATCCAAAGCACTCATAAATCACAACGCCACTCACCTAAAATGTCCCCAACGCAGATTGGAGGAAGAGCGTCGCGATCTTAATTTGGTGTTGTGCGCAGCAGTCGCCACAACACTGCTGCACAGAGGCGCGGGCCTTTGCAAATCGTCGACACTTTATCTGTCGAGGCGTTACTTTGAAGGGAATCGCAGCGCCCTGATGTAGCAGCTGGTGGTGCTTACTTGGTGGCGACGGGCGGTGTTGGCGGCCTCCGATGGTGGTATGTGCTAAAGGTATATAAGAGAGAATGAAGAGGATATAGAGAGAGAAGGGAGAGGAGAATGATCAGGGTTTATTAATTTATAATATTTAAATTAATATTTGATTTTTGTACAAGTAAACATTTCATCTTATTTTTTAAAGGGAAAATTTCATAACTATGATGTTAAGTATAACTCATTTCAATAATAAGAAAACAAGTTTCAAACTTCAAAAATCAGATTTTTATTAAATTTTTATTTATGATTTAATTAATTAATTATATATATATTTAATTAATTATATATATATATATATATATATATATATACAATTTGATCACAAATTCATTTATTGGTCACATATTATCAAATTAATCAGTCACAAATTATTTCGAAATCACAAATCAAAAATTTTATAGGTCACAATTCATTTTCGAGGTCACAAATCAGAATTTTAAGGTCACAAGTTATTTTACGGTCTCGATTCAAAAATTTCACAAGTCACAATTTGTTTATCGGTCAGAAATCATAATTATTATAAGTCACAATTTTTTATACAGTCACAAATTATCAGATTATGGGTCACAGATTAACAATTTCTTAAATCACATTATTTCTTTGTCACAGTTCATCTTTTCATTAGTCACATATTATGTTATTGATCACAGATTAATTAATTTAATGGTCACAGTCAACCAAAAAATATGTGACCACCACCTCATCATCGTCTAAATCACCACCAGAACCACCGTTACCACCTAAACCACCACCACCACCACCACCACCTCCCGACAGCAACTCCGCCACCACACAAAGTTCAATATCAACCAACATACACCACTCTACTATTGCCACCACTATTGCCAAAGCCCCCACCACGGCAACACCGTCACCACCACCGTCCCCCCACCCCAACCCCGCCCAGCCCAACCCACCACCACCACCGACCCACACCACCAGCACTGCACCAGCAACACTGCTACTAACACTATTGTACCAACACCACAACACCGTCGCCCCCAACTCACCACCACCACCACCACCACCACCACCAACCTATACTACCAACACTTTACCACCAACACCGCCACCAACATCACCAATCCATAATCGCCACCACACAAAAACCCCCTACAGATCCACCGCAATATGAAAATCAGAAACAAAATCAGGGAAAAAAAATCGACACGCAGCCGTCAACCGCCACCTGTACCACTACACAAAAATCGCCCACAGATCCACCATCGCCTCCACCACAAGCTCTCTACCAACAAATCAGATCTCCACCATGTTCAACCAACACCACACCCAAACCGAAACCATCCTTACCTCGCCGCAGATCCACCAATACCGACGCGAAGCACAGCTTTGCAGCGATGATTGGAGCATCCATATCTCCGGCGCCGTCCAAGTAAGCGAAGCGCCTGCTGTTCGATGGCGTCGGAGAGACGACGGAGAAGGCAGGAAAAGGGGGAGAGAGAGAGTTACGGGTTTGGTGGGTAGTGGGTAAGGTTTTGATACTTAAATAATTACTATAAAATTTAATTAAGATATTAATTAAAATAAAATATCTAATTTTTGAAATGTTAAACTATCCACCTGATTTTAGAATTCAGCATTTTAGTGTTAGGATTTTGTGTAAGAGTCATGTTATAGTGCCCGCTTGCTTGACCGCTTGGATGACCACACCTACACACATTGAGAGAAAATATTATTTTATTTTCGCAGAACTCACATACCCATGTGAGAGTGTGATCATCCAAGTGGGTTGTTTAGCATTTTTCTTTGTATAATTACCACTTTTTGAAATGTGGAAATTACACCACACCCTACTTTTAGAGATCTCATTTCCTAATTCAGGTTTAAGGTTTTTCAATTTCCGAAAATCAGGTTTTAAATTTTCGAAATCAGATGATTTATTAATTAAAATATGATTATTAAATAAATATGATTATTAGATTAAATTAATTATATAACCTAACCCAACGTCCCACCACCCCCACCTCATTTCCACCATCGACATCCCTCTCTCTAGCTCTCTCTCCTCTCTCTCTCTCTCTCACATTTCTACCCCCGTCTCTCTCCACAGACCAACGCCGCCTCCTCCTCCTCCATTTCTTCATATTACTTTGTCTCTCACTTCTCCTCCGTCACCTCGCTGCAGATACAGTCAAATTCAAACACGGCGAAAGGCGGCGCCGCGCGAGGCTCAGCGACCCCAGCGTTGCTGCTACCCCAATCTGCGTTTTTTTTATGGTGGGCGACAGTGGTGCTATCCCGATCTGCATTTTTTATGTTGGTTGGCAATTGGTGCTATATCCCGATCTGTATTTTTTGTTACGTCGCTTTTTGGAATCTGGTTTGTGGAGTGGTGAAGGTGAAAAAAGGCTACGGTGGCGATGTTGGCGGTGGTAATGTGTTGGTGAAGGTGGGAACGTGCCTTGGGCTACTGCAATGGTTGCGCGATGGTGATGGTCGTGCATCTGGGGATCTGGGTTTTGGGTTTTATTCGATCTGCTCTGCGGCCACCTGTTTGTGACGGGTGGTTATGTGTGTGTTTGGTTTGGTGAGGTTGTGGTGGTGGTGTTTTGGGTGACCTGTGACCTATGTAAAACGGCTGCGGTGGGGGTGGTGTAAATGGACCGCATGGTGGTGGTGGTTTGCTGTGGTGGTGTGGTGTCGGTTGTATGTTGGTGTTGACAGTGTGGTGATGGCAGCCGACTTCATGGTGGCTTTGGCGATTGTGAGGGGGTGGCGGTGGTGATTGTGTGGTGGTGGCGAGGCGGCGATGGTTGTCGGGGCGGTGGTCACAGATTATTTGGTTAAAATGTGACCACTAAATTGGCTAATTCGTGCGACCAATAACAAATCACCAACCAATTGTGACTTATTAAAATTCACATCTGTTACCCATCGAAAAATATCTGTGACCTAATAAATTTTGACATGTGACCTTTGAAAATAAATTGTGACTTATTAAAATTTCGATTCGTGACCTCGAAAAAAATTTGTGACCTAATAAATTTCGATTTGTGACCTTGAAAAAAAATCTGTGACCTAATAAATTTCGACCATGATCTCGAGTAAAAAAATTTGTGACCTAATAAATTTCGATCTGTGACCAAATTTTGAATTTATGACCAAATTGTGTAAATATGTGACCTTAATTTGTTTAATAAATAAAACTATATTTAATTGAATTAAATTATTAATATTTTTTTAAATGAATATCTGATTTTTAGAAATTTGAAAATAATTTCTGATTTTGGAAATACCCTATACATAAAGTAGGATTTAGGAAATTTTCCCTTTTGAAATTGAATATTGAAAAATAGGCCCATGTGTAATTTTCACAAACAAAAATTGTACGAAAATTCGAGGCCCAAAATTGAAATTTGGCCAAATTTAAACCTGGCGTGGTTGTGTGTAATTGAATTTCTGTGATAAAAGAAATCTTGAAATATTCGGTTTCCATGCATGAGATGATCATATAAGATCTTGTGTCTATCTTTAAATTTCCTTAATTCTTCCAAAGACCAATCTTCTCTCTCTAACTAATTAATCACTCTCTCTAATTCTCGTCTCTAAAGAGATATAGTGAGAGAAAACTTCTTCTTTGTAACAGCAACCAAGGAATTCCATTCTAATGGAATCTCTCTTTAAAACCCCACTTTAAAACCCTAATAAGTTTCTTTACCATTCTTGAATTGAATGAGAAAAACCCGTTTGGTTTCTTGAATCAGTTACGTTTTTATGGGGGAAGATTGTGAGTGGTCATCAGTGAATAACAATAAGTCAAGATTTTCATCACCGCATTTGAGAAATTTGAAGATGCCGGAAAATAACCAGCAGCCCGATAACGGAGTGTTCTTGCCGGCCGTTGACTACACTTATGGACTGTCATCATTGCCGGAAAACAGCCCTTTTGATTTTCCGCAGACGGAAAGCAATATTTACCACGGCCGTCAAAATCTAGCTATGATGAATACGAATGGCCAAGTGAACGCCGGTGGAGGTGGCGGAAACATTTATAGGCTCCCTTCATTGCCGGAAAACCTCTCTTTTCAGGTTTCGCAGCTGGAAAATAATACTTATTATCCTGGTGTTGACAGTCGGCAAAGTCTTGCAATCATGAACACTGGCGGTGGCCAGGTGAACTCTGCCGCTGGCGGCCAAATTTACGGGCGGCCCTCACTGCCGGGAAACAACCCATTTCAGGTTCCACCACCGGAAATCAGTTCTTACAATCCCGTTGATGGCCGTCAAACTCTTGGAATGATGAATACTAATGGCCGCAATGTGAACCCTAGTAATGTGGACCCGTTCTACGATTTTCCACTCGAGTCCCAATTCAGTCGCCTCACTATGTCAACTAATCCACCCATCTTCACGCCACCACCATCTTACGGCCGCGGTACTGTTGGTGGTGGCGGCGGCGGCCGTGGTCAGATTGTTCCGAACAATTTTACTCTTGGAATGGGTGCGTATTCACAATCACAGTTATCTTATGGAGATCTTCTACAGAGAATGAGAATTCAATCTGCTGCCAGAGGACAGAATACGGACCTCTACACGCAGCCCAGAAATTATTCAAGTTCCGATAATGGTTTTAATGAAATTGCTTCACAATATGGTTTGAATTCAAATGCACTTTCCAACTATGATCGAAGTTTCACTGGAGAATCAATTAGGTGTCCAACACGGACTCGTCGAATTGGTTCACTTCTGCCCTTTGAATATGGAAGCCAGACGAGTTCGAACAGAAATGGGCAAAGGCTCGACACCAATGGATCAATTGAAACTAATAACTACAGTTCCCTCTTAACATCTCGACTCCGGCCAAGCTTCTCGTCGTTGGAGGATTTGAGGGGTAACATATTCTCAGCGGCAAAGGAACAACAAGGATGCAGGTTCTTGCAAATGATTATCGAAGAGGGAAAACAGGATCATATCCAAATGATTTTCTCTGAAGTTAAGGATCATGTTTGTGAGTTGATGATAAATCAATTCGGAAGTTGTTTGATTCAAAAGTTGTTCGAGGTTTGCAGTCAAGAACAAATGGATGAGTTACTCATATTGGTTATGCAAGATGAAAGGAATCATATGTCCATTTGTGTTAATATATATGGGTATGTTGATTAATTTGGTTTGCTTTTGAAAAAATAAATATCTGTTTATTTATTCTTCTTGTTGTTTGGCAGAACTAGGGCTATGCAGAAATTATTGGAGCATCTTACAACCGGAGAACAGAAGTCTACAGCTATATCTTGTATAGCAAGGATTACTGTTCCATTGACAAAAAGCTTGAGCGGCCATCATGTAATTCAACACGTCTTGAAATTTTTTTCTGCCGAAGATAATAAGGTATACTTGCTTCTCTTTGCCATATTTCATTTTTTTTTTTTTTTTTTTTTTTTTCAATTTTTGAATAAATGTCTTGTGACAATTTTATTTTATTTTATTTCTTAGCATATATTGAATGCGGTAGCAGATAACTGTGCCGATATAGCAACCGATAAAAGTGGCTGTTGCGTTATACAACAATGTGTAGCACATGCTCGAGGAGAATCCCGGGATCGTCTTTTACAAGAAATAATCGTAAATGCATCGGATTTATCTGTACATCCCTATGGGTACGTATGTTTTGTTCGTAGTCTCAAAAATGGAAAGATAAAACTTATATTTACATTGGAGTTTTGTGTTCCAGGAATTATGTTGTGCAATATATACTAGGACTTAGGATCCCTCGCGTGACGAAAGATATACTGAATCGACTATCGGGAAACTTTACTCAACTGTCGATGAGCAAGTATGGGAGTAACGTGGTGGAAAAATGTCTGAAGGATTCGGAAGATGAAGAGGCGTCACGCATAGTACAAGAGTTATTTAGTGATCCACAATGGTTGATGGTTATTCAGCATCCTTTCGGGAACTATGTTGCTCAGTCTGCTTTGGAGGTCTCTAAGGTTTGATTTCCATATTTTCTTGGGCTGTGCCACTTTGACGGAAAATGATTGACAGATAGAGTGATATCATGTGATTTGACAAGACGTGATTGGATGGAAAACTATTTAAGTCCCTGTTTGATTCCCATTTTCTCTAAAATTCATTTTTCTCTCTTCTTTTCAACATTACATTTTTCAATAAAATAATATTACACGCAAATCTAAAACTTTTCCTTAATATTTAACCACACATTCTCCATCAATCAACTATTCAAAAATGCATTTTTTTTTCTCAAAATGGGAATCAAACACGGCCTAAAACCAATTTTGCTACTTTGCCATGCGGGTTGACCACCCCCATGACAGAAACCCCACAATAGGGGTGGGGCCCGCTCTCATTTAAAACAATCCAATGATATAGTGTCATTTGATATTATGTCGATGACTATGCCACTGTAGCATAATTCTTTTTTTTGCTTCTTTTTTCATTGATGATATATTGGTTGAATCGACTTTGTTGTGCAGGGAGCTATTCGCAATGAAATGGTTAACTTCATTAATCACCACTACCCGTTCCTGAACAGCCATCCACATGGAAAACGCGTGTTAGCGCGCACCAGAGGAAACAAAAACCGTGGGTGAAGTGTAAGATGTATCGTATTTTACTGTTATGTTGTCTCGAGTTGTTTGTTTATCTTTAATAATAATCAAGAGTGTGTAGTGAGTTAAATTGAACGGGTTAGTCCGTTGAATTTGATGTACCAAACATGCCTTAACTGTCGTTGTAGACTACTATTGTTATGTTTAGGAGAAAAGGATGTGAGGATGTTATTCTGCTTAGGACAGTAATTGTGAAGACATGTATTAGCATATTGCTAATTAAAATGAATTTTGTTGTTTATGTTGTGCTGACTGAGAACACAGTCGATATTTTTATGTTGTCGCTTTGTATCCAGTTTTTATTACCAGATGCTATGTCCTCGTTCTTGTCCCCGTCCCTGTGGCTAGCCTAGTTGTTTATCTTAATTTCACAATCAAATTGGTAATTGAAAAACCAAATGTCTCGACAATTTTGTCTTGTATGAAAACCCATTTCTCAGTATTACTATTCCAAATGTGTTCATTTATTTATTTTTTTTAAAAAACAACGTTGTTATATATTATATGATTATGTATAAAAAATTAAAATATGGCAGTCATTAGAAAATGTTGATAACATTAAAAATTTCTAGAAAAGCTAATCTAAGAGCGTGTTTGATACACCATTATTTTCCTAGGAAGTTGGAATCGAATTCCAACTTGTACTTTTTCACTGTTTGATAGCGTTTTTTTTTCATGGAATTGGTTTCCTCCCAATCTCAAGGTACAATCACTTGAAGCATGATTTCGTGGAATTCCAATAACTCGCTATATGGTGAGAATACAATTCCACATTTTTTTTTTCTTTTTTATAGCAATAGAAACAAATTCTAAGATAAAGTGTAAAAAAATTTATCCATTTAATTGACAAATTCCATACAAAATAAAGTCATTAAAAAAATTATTATTACTATTATTATTATTATTTTGGCAATCTAAACATATTTTGTTTTCAATGGTAAAAAAATTTATCCATTTAATTGACAATTTGTATAAAAAAAAAAAAAGTCAAACGTATTATAATAGAAATGTGGAAAATTATACCAATCAAACACCTTTAATTACAATTCCCGGTAAAACAATTCCAAACAATTCAATTCATTTCCACCCAAATTCCACTCTTGCTATCAAATGGATCCTAAGGTTCTTCCCCTCCATGGAAACAATAGGGTCATTTTTTTATTTTTTATTTTTATGATGGAGGAACTTGCAACCTCTACCCTTTGGGTGCATACTGGGTAAATCATCGGGTTGACGTAATAGCCTGCAAATCACGTCAACCAGGTTAATCACACTAGGCAAACTCGGAGCGACATGTTCTACCGAGAAAGTATTGGTAAGGGGAATTGAATTCGTGACCAAATACCTCTGCACTCACTTACTCTACCAACTCAACTCAGAGGGTAACAATAGGGTCATTTTGTTCATTACTAAACTTGTTAAAGAGATGAAATATTATCAAAGTATTTCTTTTTAATCAGATGTTGAACCTCAATAATAAAAAAATGTAGGCCAAAACAAACTTGACAAGCTATGAGCTCAGTCGTAAATTTAAAATCCGTGCTAGATGCAATTTCAGATTTGAATTTCAATTCCAGTGAAAATTTCTCTTAAAATCCAATGGTGATTTCGAGTCCGAAATTGGATTTTCAGGACCATAGAATAACGGAAAAAGAAATACGTATTCCCTTACAAAAATGTGTGAGATCTTTGACCATGATGCTTTTAACTTTCATAGACATCCCGATAATGCAAACATGCCATGTCTATCTCACTTTTAATCGGGTATGAAATTTTGTTTACTCACTCTAAATTGACCGTCCGTCCGTCCCTCCCTCGTTAGAATTGGAAATCCAATATTTTACATATCCATATGATTGAATCCTTGGGTATTCAAAATAGCGTAAAAAGTACTTCGAATCATTGCTATTTGACTTGGACATGTTATAAAAAAGTCAAGGTATTTCGAATTATTTGTTGACACGGACAAATACTCGAAACAAGAAATTGCAAAGATGCCTTACAGTGGATAAATTTAGAGATCTTGTGCATCTAATTGACCTATGGGGAAATTATCTCTTTCATAATAAACAATGTTCTATAAAATAGAAACTCATTTTACATCGAAAAGGAAAGGAAATAAAGAAAAACAACAAGAATATACGTCGTATGTGACAATCTCCTAAACAAATCAATATAAGTTCATGTAAATTTGTTCATACTTTTAGGTCCTGCCTCAAGATTCGAAAAGAAAATAGAGCGACACAGACACCACGCCCACGGGACCAAATTTTCTCTCTAGATATTACATGCTGCAGTCTGGCCCTATTCTCACCGGAGAGAGATCCAAATTCAAACATAAAATCAGTGCATCGATCACCTTCTATAGAAAAGTCACCCTCGAAACAGAGTTGTGTCGATGATCCAACTGCATTACTATAGATCTGCAAAGAAATTTTCCGAATTGCTAAAATTTTTCCCTTTACTGGCAATTTTGGTTTTCGTCCCTGCAAAGATAGCAACGGCATATGAAGTTAAACAAACCCTTGAAAAAATCAACTTTTGTTATGTCCTTAAGTAAATAACAATATCAATGTTTATTACTCGACTGATTTACAGAATCTACTCCTCCTAGCTTATGTAATGCGACTGAACTACAGTCAATAATCGACACTCTTATGCATAATATTAAAACAAGGATGATATTCAAACCATAGAATTCTGAAATTCTGATATACCTTTTGAAGATTTTTGAATACCATCATCAACATCCATCCCATCGCTATCACTGTCTGCCACGGCAGAATGATTCTGTACTGAACCTTGCAGTAAATCCTCCAGATCCCATAGCTACATTGATAGAAGATGGAGGAAACTATGTTGAAGACACGGTAACTTTGTAATGCATATCTATATGACTTTTGAATCTGCTACGAGAGGGAGGGAGGGAGGGAGAGAGATGCGTGCACCTTTAATGTCTGATCATGAGATATGCTGCCAAGGAACTTTCTATCATGAGAAAAAGCTGCAACATCAAATTACACCTCAAGTTAGAGATACAACATGACATCTAAAAATTAAAAATTTACTTGATTCTAACTTATTGTAAAACCTAGTTCTCTCTGAACAGGTTAAAAGAGAGTCATACCAAGACGTTCCACAGGATATTCAGAATGCTCTGCAATTGGCTGGATTATTCTGTTTGGCAATATGCCTACCAAGCTAAACAGAGCATAAGGAAAATATAATTCAATCTACAGATGAATTCGTAAGTTAATTGGAGAAACTAGTCCCGCTCTGAGGAGAAACATTTCACCTGATTATTCCATTCTCAGATCCAGTTATTACTCTATCTTCATCAAGCTTAAGCCCAATATCAGGGATAGAAGAAAAGATAATTTTTAGAATTCATAAAAGGTTAACATTCTGATAATGCTAAAGAATAATTACGACATTATAATGAAAAATCACTTACCTTCAGCAAGGCATCAACAGAGTTAGGAGAGAGATCAACGAAGCGATCACTAAAAATTCACAGGACATACATTCAACCACTACCATTATATTCCCCACAAAAGGAGAAATTCCCAATTTACTGTGTAGTTGGTTAGATTAAAATTAAGAAAATAGGATACCTGCAATCCTTGAAAAATCCCCATGAATACAATAAGAGGGTTCCAGTCTGTGTCCCACATATAACCTTTCGACCATTCTAGTCACACAAATAAACAGTTAGACATATATAAAAGTACTAATGTCTAGTTTTCAAATGATATGAGCAATCAAAGCAAGTATCCATGTTTTAATGGGCTATCTTTTGAATGCAATCGGTAAATTTAACCTTCATGACCACCACAGAAAGAAGCTCATCCTCAGAAAACTCGGATCGTGTTTGAACCTGAACATGATACCACAGATTTAGTTATCAACTGAAATAAGTTGAGGGCTGAAAGAAACATAAATTGGCTAATGGCATGGAGGGTAAATACAGCATTAAGTCAAAACCATCAAATGCTGAAGCAACAATAAGAATTACCTTGTTACTTCTTATATTGCAAACAGATAGAGTCCCATCACCGCTGAAGCAGAAGAGACATAATTAGAATACATTAGTCAAAAGACTTAACCTTGGCAACATTCAAAAGATATCACAACATTATGGCATCACATGGAAAATCATTAACTCTGCAAGTTAACAGTGAATAGAGATGTTGTACAGCATGAGAAAAACTATGCAGAACCAAAATTTGCACCTTGGAGTCCATGCAATAATAAGACCAACAACTAGAAGAATACACTAGGATGCACCAACACCCTCCCGGTGCTGGCAAATCGGTGTCTGACGTCATGTGGTGTATCCACATATTTTTTTATTTACACTTAAGACAAGTTACTGATACATTGTGAAAATTATTTTTAAAAAATCACTTTACAATATAAAAAATTTATTATTTAATTCGCACATCGTGGACGTGTCGTGTTGATACTTTTTTGAAAAATTGTGAGTCAAAGTGTTTGTGTCAATGCTCCCTAGAGAATACCAAAAATCACTTCGAAATATCGAAGGCACAACCGTTCTGTCTAAACTATAAATACATTTTACAACATTCAAATTCGAGAAAGAGAGAGAAGCCATGACTACCTCGTTCCCAGTAACTTCATGGAATCAGAGGCAAAAGTCATATCTGAAATGTATTCTTCATGAGCGTTAAAAGTGTTGCAGCAAGAACGCTGTCGGGTATCCCACACCTGTATCGTGGAGAATAACCACATTGTAGGAAAGATGATAAACGATTTAAATTAAACTTCCTCAACCTATTAAACCATACAGAATCATCACTTAATGATTGGCAAAAACACATGGAATTCCATTTGATATATCAAACATTTGATGACAACAGGTGCATAAATGATATTAAGAAATAAGATGCAGTTCCTTTGCTAGTACCTCAACATGAACCAAAAAATGATAAGATAAAATAATAAGAGAGAGGTATAGCATATCCACATATCATGAAAGAACAATTTAATAAGTTGAAACACAATAATTCTCTTCAGACAACTATGGCTTTGTGAAGCAAACATCTTTCATGTTTGAAGATAGTTGAACAGATATAATCTTTCTTTGTAAATCAATTTAATTGCTGATGTGAAATCCATGGACATTCCTGGATTTCAACATGGGTAAATACAACTCTTTTTCATCTGTAGCACACTTCTAGCTGTTTCTATCATTTCAGTCAAACTATGATTTTATCTCATAGAAACAAGACAACCAAAAGTGGACGACAAATTTTTGTGATATACATTTCGACCTAACCTTCCTTGTCACATAAAAAAGTTGTAATTTTTATACACAATTCACCTTGATACAGCCATCGTCGTCTCCAGATGCAACGGTTGATTCAGTTAAATTAATGATTCGATTCACAGCAGCCCTGTTTAGAATCAACCAATTTGACTTAGCAAGTGTTTAAGTTCATCAATATCGAGTCTCAACAATAATTCATCAATGGCAAGAAAATTTATTTTGGTAGCAACCCATGAGAATTCTCCAGCCTCGCAATTTCTGATCCTGTTTCAATATCAGTGGCAAGAATAGAACAGTCCGGAGAACCCGTCACAATTGCTGAAAACAAATTCAATTTAAGAAAAATCAAAACAACTCACACTGCAATCAATCATTGGGCTCTAAATCATTTTACTTAGAGAATATAGTAATAGTAATAAAATTATAATACTTTAAATAAGCTAATTACCACGCCCTTCGCTGACAAAACGGAGTGCTCTACATGATTCGGTATGAGCAGACACTTCCAATAGCCTAATTATCAAAATTAACAGATAAATCAATCAGCAAAGAGTAGTTTTTGCATAATTCACGTGTACGCCTATAGATTTATGTAAACATGAGGTTTTAAATTATACCTTTGAGGTTGAGATTCAGCTGCAAAACGATACCTAACAAAACATAAAATAAATTTTATCAGCTAAAAATATTATAACTTGCTATATTCGCCTTTCAGGACCCAAAAAGAATCAGAAATATGAATTGGACTTACAGTAGAAGTTGACCGGTGATTAGCCCGGCAGCAACGAGATTATTGGAGGGATGAAAATCTAGGTCAAATGGAAGTTTTCCCAAATCTATCTCCATCACATAAATATGCGAAAATGTTTTATTTTTTTTAAATATGTGAATTTGTGCGTTAAGATGAGGACTTCGGTGCAGAGAGATAATAATAGTAGAATGGCGAATTTTGATGGCAGAGTTGCAGGTGGACAAGGTGGAGGTTTAGGGTTTAGGGAAAAGAATATTTTTGGATTTTAAGAAAATATAAATATAACTATGCAAGGTTATTAGTTAGTATTTATTTTTTCGAAAATGCTACACGTACATAATACATCACACAATGCATTACACCCTTCTCGCATGAAAATGGGATCCACACACAATAAAATATTCGTGGACCCTCCTCCATGTGAGAGGGTGTAATGCATTTGGTACACTAGAAAGTGTACAAATAGCATTTTTTTTTTTTTTTTTTTTTCCGAAATATATTCAAAACTTATGTTTTCTAATTAAATTTTAAACCACGTCATGTTAGGAGCAGGGGCAGAGCCAACTTTTTTGAGTTGGGGCTCCAAAATTGAAGATATAGAGGTAAATACATATGGGGTCACGGGAGTTGCCCTCGAAACTTTTTTTTTAATACCTTATTAAAAAAAAAACTAATAAATGTACAAAAAAAAAGTATTTCTTGAATGTCAATATACATTGTTACATGTGGGATGAACCTGATTTTTAGTTTCCTCTTTGGCTTTTGTCCATGAATTCTATAAAATTTTCGAAGTTCTAATTGCAGTATGAATTTTAAAAGAACTATGCAAGATTTTGTGGGCATGTTAATACAACACAATTTTTTTTTTTTTTTTTACTTTAATTATTGGTACTCAAAAAAAATATAAAAATTTGTTTTAAAAAAAATTTGCTCAAAATTTGCGGGGTCCGGGCTCCCCCAGGAACCCCCCCCCCCCCCCCAGCTCTGCCAGTGGTTAGGAAGGAATTATTGAATAACAATCAACATTGTTAAAATAAGAAAATAAATTAAAATGTTACTAACTAATTGTACCGTATAGATAGATTTTTGCACCCCTAAACTTTTGGAATCACATAGTTAACATCTAGCACCTTAATTTCAAGAATTATGCTATGTGTACATAATTCTATACATAATACATTACACTCCCCTCATATGAAGAGGGGCCCACACACAATAAAATATTCGTGAATCCCCCTCCATGTGAGGGGTGTAATGTATTTTGTAGTGTACACATAGCATAATCCTAATTTCAAATGAAAAAAATTCTACAAAATTATATTTTCAAGCAAATGATCTTATCAAAAAATGCATCTCACGAAAAATGAAAATCACCAAAATTCAGGATTCTAACAACATAGATGTTGCATTTCATTAAGAAGCAAATACCATCTAGGGGCGAAAGTAGGGGAACTTGCTGGGCTGTAGTCCCCCCTCCAAGGCCAAAAAAAAAAACGTTTTAGGTAGTTTTTTTTTTTTTTTTTTTTTTTTGTAAAAACTGTTTTTTTATGTGTAAATTTTTATTTTTTTTTACGTATTATCCCAACTTGAAATTTTGTTGCCCAGTATTGGATCTAATCCTAGCTCCGCCCCGAAATTCGTCTCTAGTAACTTGAGGAAAAGGTCGAGACCCTTAGTTGACTATCGTTTATGAATTAATTATGATCGATCAAATTATTTTTTATTTACACATTTGGTATAAGTATTATTTAGTAACCCTTGTTTGATTCCCTTTACTTTACTTAAATTTATATTTTATACTCATTTTTAACTATGTATTCACTCGATAAAATATTTTACATGTAAATTCAAAATATTTTCTTATTTTTTAAGTATATGTTCTCCAAAAAATACTATTTAAAACATAATTTTTATTAAATAAAGACCACCAAACAAAGGGGACCTAATTTGGTTGTGTAAAATCTCATCATTGAGAAAGCTATAGAAGATTGAATAAAAACACTGTTATAACTACAAAATCCTAATTTCGTGTCTAGATTGGACCTACAGTGTTTAAGATTGTAATGGAGGATCTACTACAACTTTAAGGTTGCAAACCCAAGTGCAGATTGTCTCAAGTAACAAACTCGAAAGTCTGAGGTCGAACCATAGGGAATTGGAAGGAAATAAAGTAGTCTATGAGTAGTAAATGGTTGGTTAAATTACGATGAGAAGAACACTAGAGCGTTGGGGATTCATTTTGGATAAATGAGTGGATATTTTCTTGATCTTTTATTTAACTCATATGAAAAGCAATTATGAAGTGATCTCATACAGAAGATAAAACGTTGATTGCAAAATAGACTAAAGGATAGTTCTTGTTAATTGTTTGAGAGAATATGTCAAAATAAGTTATTGGTAGGTAAAGATTAACTAAGCATTCATTGTGCCAAACTTGTCAACAATAAATCAAAGTCTTTGACAAATCAAAATCCATCTGGAGAACATATACTTCGACCAAGTAAAAAGATTAATATTGAAAAACAAAGTGAAAGATTAAAGATAAAACTACAAATTCATCAAAGTTTCACCCCTAACTCTAGCTAAAGGCTTAGAAATACATAATAAAATGTAGCAAAGAGAAAATGAAGGAAACTAGAATATATTGTAGAGGAATTGATTCCCCCAAACTCTTAGCCAAGGTCCCCTTTTATAGGCAAAGAAACGTCCAAAATGCAAGTGGACATTAACAACTTGTACTCTATCCAGTCTAGAGACAGCAGGTAGATGCAACTTGACGCCACTTTTCATATATGTTTTGCAGCGAATTTGGAATTTTGATCAAGACAAAAGTTGTTTCCACTTGAGTTATCTTTCCATTGGTAAAAATATCAGGTTCATTGGATCTCTATAACTCAAGATATGTCTAAAAAAATGAGTGATGCTCACAGGTTGAAAAGTTGTACACAGTTAGTAACAGCCTGGTCTTTCAACAGTGATTTTGGCTGCCTTATTCTGCGAATTTGACTTCTTGGAAAACATGAAAGTTGTAGATACATATCTTATCTTTCTATCCCAACTTGAATCACCTTGGTTCGATAACTACAACTCAAGTTATGGTCATTTTCCTGAGATAATTGTACAATTTTGACTTTTCAACATTTTTTCTCCACTTGCTCTATATTGGAAATACATTGAAAATACACCAAATAAATACTCTTTCAAAAGTATAATACTCATGCCAACATGTATGAAAATACGTATTTCAACTAATTGCACTTTTAACCATGTATTTACGCAAATTGAAATTTTTGGCAAGAAAAATGAAATTAGAGACTAACAATAGTGAATTTGTACAAAATAAATGTGAAATACCTTGTAAATAATGTATCTTTGAAGCACTTTTAGACACTTATCAAGATCCGGCCAGCCAATTTTTCTGCTTTTATTCATCTGGCCAAACAAAAGGAGATTACTGGGTCGATCAAGAACCCAGAGGCCACAGCCCCATCACCATGTGTTCTTGCCTATAGTTGAGGCGAGAGAGAAAGTGAAGGAATACGTGTGATTTTTTCAAATACTGTGCTGAACTGTTCATGATTTTGATTTTAATGTCTAGAGTCATGTCTATTTTGGTAGATGCGTGAATAAAATTTAGAATATATGAATATCCGAACCAATTAATGGATGAAAATTCCTTCTGTCCAATTTCTACAAGTTGCTTTCAATTATTTACTGTTAAGACAAATATTTTGTACTGACATTATAATATAATAGAAATAAATCTGAATAAATAAGTAGTAACTGTGAATCTTAAAACACTTGCTGATAAAATTATTTGAATAAGGAGATTAACATGCATGGTTCCATGACAACGGTCACCCTCAATGAAAATGTGTAGCCACTCACTGCTGTAAATGCAACGGGACCAAACTGACGGTCCTCTTATTCAGAAATTCCAATCTCACTCTTAGTACAATCAAACCTTAATCTAAACTAAAGGTTGTACATATTTTCATTTCTTATCCAGTCTAGAGCAGTGACGGAGCCAACACCTGAAGAGCTCGCGCGGCCGCCCGAGTTGGCTCCGCCGGAATCTCTTGTGAGTTATGGCTCCGCCAGGAAGCAAGGAGGAACTGACTCAACTGATGTAGGAAGAAGACGATGGTCACTGCTGGGCAAATCCTTTTCTTGTTTTTGTTTTTGGGCTTATGAATTGGGGAAAAAAAAAACTCAACGGAGCCCAACGAGCTGGAGCCTGGATGTTTGGTTGATATATTTAATTTACACAATAGGTTGGTCCAATTATCCACACAACCAAAGTGAAAACAATTTGGGGAGGGAGAAGATTGAAGAGTGACGACGGGCAACGACTTCTGTGATTGTCCAAATAATTTGGTCCTATTTGCACTAGGAGTCTAGGTGAATCCCTCCAGCAGCAGGCGTTGACGCGTCCTTGGAGGAGAGCCACTGCGAGTCTATGACTACGGACTACTGTCTGTGCTTGCGGCCTGCCTGTAATGTTTTTATTTCCTCTTTTTTTTTTTGTGAATTATGGACTTATGGTTTATGAATTTGCAGTGGCTTGTGAATTTTGGTGTATGATTATGAATTATGGTTTTTAGGTTTTCAGAATTATGGTTTATGATTATGAAATAGCTAATTAGGGTTTTATGAATTTGTGATTTGGGAATTGGGAATTTAGGTTTAGGAAATTGGGAATTTTTGAAATTTGTAGATTTTGGGAAATTAAGAAATTAGAGAATTGAGAATGAGTGACTTGCGCAATAATATTGAATAATTTTTAATATTATTTAATCAAATGTTAATAAATTATCGGCTGAACCAAACTATTACGATCGTTGATTGTTGATAATCAATGATCAAAGTCAACCTCCACCCTAACTCAACCTTCGTGCTAGATTCGCCCCTGGTCTGGAGGGTCCTTTATCGTACATTTTAAAAAGGTTTTAGACTTATTTATTAGGATTTAAAGATTGGGAATCTCCTTTACAAATTTTCAATTTTTCAATACCATAAAGAAAAAGGTGGGTGGAAATCGACAGCTGTGCAGTATGGGGGTTTGTGCATGCATGCATGTAGGTGAACATGAAGTTGGGTCGAGCTTCTGACAGATCTGTACTAATTCATTTAATAATTGTGATGTGGACCTATCCAGTCTCCAGTGATTCAACTTTCATTCAACTCACTGCTCAATTAAGCACCGTTTTATTCATCTGGCCAAACAAAAGGAGATTATTGGGTCGATCAAGAACCCAGAAGCCACAGTACCCATGTTTTTTTTTTTTTTTTTTTTTTTACAGAGTCTGCAGTCACTACTTTTCGAATGTGCATTAGATAAACTTTTGAACTGACACGATAATATGTGCACATCACCCGTGTGTTCTTGCCTTGAGGAGAGAGAGAGTGAAGGAATACAAGTGATTTTTTCAAATACTGTACTGTACTGTTCATGATTTTGATTTTAATGTATAGAGTCATATCTATTTTGGTAGATACTCAGCGTATGAATAAAATATAGAATATATGAATATCCGAACTAATTAATGGATGAAAATTCCTTCTGTTCAATTTCTTTAATTTCTACAAGTTGCTTTCAATTATTTACTGTTAAGACAAATATTTTGTACTGACATTATAATATAATAGAAATAAATCTGAATAAATAAGTAGTAACTGTGAATCTTAAAACACTAGCGGATAAAATTATTTGAATAAGGAGATTAACGTACATGGTTCCATGACAAGGGTCACCCTCAATGAAAATGTGCAGCCACTCACTGCTGTAAATGCAAATGGGACCAAACTAACGGTCCTCTTATTCAGAAATTCCAATCTCACTCTTAGTACAATCAAACCTTAATCTAAACTAAAGGTTGTACAAATTTTCATTTCTTTGTCCGCATGTTCGGTAAATTGTCCTAAACAGAACTGAACAGTATTTTATTGCAATCAAATCCTCTACCAAACATGCCGGTAAATTAAGTAAATATTCAAGGGCATTTGGGCTTGCCCTTGGAGCTTCTCATGTCCCTGTAGCAAGGGCACTGGTGCTTGTTCCCATAAGTCCCAGAAGGAACGCACTTGCATATTTGACAGCATATTCCACAGTACTTGAGGCACCGGTCCAGCAGGCCCGCCTTTCCGCACCTTGCCTTGCACTTCTGTCCACAGTAATCTACAAAACCATACTTTTAAAATAAGTAACTTTATTTACTTTAAAGCTATAAAATGTTACATTATCCAAAGCATGTGTGAAAATAAAAATTTACTTGAAGGTAACTTTTTTAGGCAAACAATTGAACAAAAACTTTAACTTATGTGAACGGTGAACTACACAAAACCGAACTTAAGAAGAACAGTGACAAAATTTTTGGTAAAGCTAACTACGAATAATAATCTTGGCCCTGTTTGGCAAAAAAAATTATCTAAAAGTAATTTTTAAGCATAGCCAAACATGAGCAATTTTTTAACTTGAAAGTTGGGGAAAAAAATACTTACAGTTTGCGGCCACGGTGGGTTCAATAAACGAGTTGCTGAGCAGAAGAGCAAAAATGAGAAAAAATGTAAGTAAAAAGGTCTTCATTCTCTTTTCTGTTGTATGGATTTGACACTGAAGTTGCGAGAATGAGAGGAAGGAGGAAAGTCCTCTGGTGGTCTTGTGGGGAGGTGACAATTGATGGGATTTCGGTGGTATTTATAGAGGGGGTGAGAGTTGGGAGGAAGTGATTATTTTTTTTTAAAATAAGTGCTTAAAATTGAGTTATTTTTAGAATTATTCTACACCCTGATCTAGTGACATTTTATCATTGACTTATAAAAAAAGTGCTTAAAATTAAGTTTTCTTAATATTTTTATAATTATTTTACATGTACATCAGAGAGTAACCCTGATAAAAATGTCACATCGATCCATCAGAAATAATGAAATGTCACTTGGACATTACATCTAGGAAAACCCATATTTTTAACTCTTTCATATTTGAAGTTCTTCATGGATATTCTAGAGGGTCCTTTATCGTACATTTTAAAAAGGTTTTAGACTTATTTATTAGGATTTAAAGATTGGGAATCTCCTTTACAAATTTTCATTTTTTCAAGAATTAATTTGCTTTGCCTGATCGGTAAAAGGCCTGACAAAACAGGTCTCTCGCATGAGACCCACCTCATTAAAAATAACCCAAAAAACATCCTCCCATAATGTGAGTGGGCCTGTACAAGCAGGGACGGATACAGTGCGAGAATTGGCTGGGCTGCAGCCCCCCACTCAGGTCCAATTTTTTCTTTTTAAAGGTTTTTCATTTTTTTTTTTTGAAAAAACTCTTTTTTCAAGTGTGAAATTTTTTTTTTTTTTGTGCGTAGTAGCTCGATTTTAAATTTTATAGTCCGATCTTAAATTAAATCTTAGATCCGTCCCAGTGTACAAAGTCTGGCAAATCGATCGTGTACACCCAACTCGATTTTGTTTTCAATACCACAAAGAAAAAGGTGGGTGGAAATCGACAGCTGTGCAGTATGGGGGTTTGTGCATGCATGCATGTAGGTGAACATGAAGTTTGGTCGAGGCTTCGTGACAGATCTGTACTAATTCATTTAATAATTGTGTTGTGGACCTAATCCACTCTCCAGTGATTCTACTTTCATTCAACTCACTGCTCAATTAAATAAAAAAATACAGAAGGTTCTAGATAATTAAATAAAAATATTTATATAGATTTTAAAAAGGAAAAATTCTTTTATCTATGAAAGAAAGAGTATTTTGAACATTTAGGATCCATTTGATTCGATTAATTTGCCATAAAACTAAAAAAATTATTTTTTAATTTCTACTTTTGACTGTTTGATTAGTCAAATTTGTCATGAAAAATATTTGCCACCAACTTCTAATGTACAATCCCTTGAAATACAAAAGTAGAAAAATATTTTCTTATGATTTTGGTGGAAAATTATTTTTCACCTTGTTGGATTTTTTTTTTTTTTTTTTTTTTTTTTACTTTTTGGCAATAGAAACATATTCTAAATTCAATGGTAAAAAAAATTATCCATTTAATTGATAATTTGCATGAAAAACGAAATCAAACGAACATAAAAAATTTATAAAAATATTTTTTTTTTTTTAATTTTTTACTTTTTGGCAATCCAAACAAATTTTAATACAGATTATAAAAAAAATTATCCCAAAAAGTAACAATTTGCATTAAAAATAAAGTTATACCAATCAAACACCATTAATTACAATTCCCTGTAAAATAAAATCTAGGCATTTCAATTCCCTATCATTCATTTTCTTTTCACTTCATTTTTCACCCTTACAATCAAACAGATCCTTACACTTTTTTGAGAAGCTAGATGGCAAGGGGAGTAGGCAAATGAATTTCATCAATATATGCTTTTGTTTGAGCTCCTTTTAAAATGTATTTTGGGAAAAAGATAGCATTGATAAATTTGATAATGTGTAAGGTGTAAAGATTCTTGCATTGACTTCAAGAATAGTTTTTTAAATCAATAGACAGAATGATTGTCAACTCACACATTGTCAAATTTGTTGTTAAATTAGTTTGTACAACTAGCATGATTGTTTACAAAATTTGGAATAGAATTTATTTTTTTAGAATTATACGGTTAATTTCATTGACAGACTGTGTAAGACATATAATCCCACATCGAATAAATATGAAAATATAGACCAATTTATAAGGATTTTGTCCACTCATTTTAATAAAGATGAAATCTTAAATCTTAACATGGTATCATAACTCATTAAGTTTCAACTAGCAATTAGATTCAATTAAGATTCAAAAAATAAGTACGTCAATTTCAAAATTGATATTATCAAATGAGCCATCATTTTACAGAACATGTTCAGAAATATAATTTTATATCAAATAAAAATTAATTTATAAAGATTTGTAATAAGTTTGACGTCTTAAGATCGCACTTGAAAATTTTTGTTTTGAGATACGCCTGTCTGTCACGGAATAATGTACGGTACGATGAAAACTTTGATTTGACATTTGTATATTAATACATCGCACTGAATGCTGCATAGAGGTCCGTGCCTGCACCGAATGCAACCCAACCATTAATGAGTTGGACCTACCCCATTTCTGACCTGTCTGCCTTGCTTCATATTAATTACCCCGAAAAATGCTAACTGTACAGGTTTTTATTCACGGAAATTTTACTGTGGCCGCATCTATGCTGCATAAACCACTACAGGGTAGCCCATAGGGCCTTTGGATAAAGGGCAACTTATGAAATACCCTTAAAATTAGGGTCATTTTGAACTAAAATATAAATACATAAATTAGATTTTTTTTTTTTTTTTTAAAATAAGCTGTAATAAAAATTTTTGAAATGTATGATAAATATTGATTGTTTGATTTTGATTTAGATTAAAATTAGATATTAATTCAAACCAAACAGACTCTTAATACATCAAAATTCAAAATTCTCAAAACAACAGCTAAGATAGAGATGAAAATCGCAACTTAACCACCAAAATTATTAACAAAAATAGAAATCCAAAAAGAGAAATTCTTACCACAAATCAATACTACAAAATTAACGTCTCCTTCAACTCCATTTTTAAAGGATTTTGTTTTTTTTTTTTCTCAAAATCTGCAAATCTAAAGGTTATTAATTTTTGAATTTTGATTCAAACAGCTCAAAATTTTATTATTATTTAGTGATGTATTGCAAATTTATTGACTATTCAATAAAAGGAAAGTAATTATAGGCTAATTTCTCATGTAACTGATGGTTTATAATCATTTTTAATTGTTGACAAAATGATATTTTTGTAACAATGAATTTGATATTATTGAGATTTTTTGTGTAACATATGAAAATTCATCTATAGATTAATGATTTTGAGTTTGTATAAAACATTATGTTATATTTATCTATAGATTAATGATTTTAAGTTTGTATAAAACATTATGTTATATTTAAGTAATTATCCATTTCATACAGCTAAGGTATTCTTTTGTTAAAAAATGTTCCATATACATGTACAACTCAAAATGTTTGTATTATACAAGAGAACCATTTTGCTAGATTAAATATAACATTCGAATTATATAACGACATATGACAGTAAACTACAAAACCATACTATATGTTTTTAGCACATAGATTGCTCTAAAAGGATTGAAAAGTGTTGAGTTTTACAATTTTCTAAGTCAAAATCAAATCCTCATTGAATTGTATTAGGTGTTTATTGAGTTATAATCACAATTAAAATAGTTAAGGATTGATTGCATATGTCTTTAAGGAGTTCAAGATGTCCAAGCGGATCAAATATGATCAAGAGAATGCAATTAGAAGTCTCAAGTGGTATTAGAGCCTAATTGCAATCCTTGACCAAAATATTGTCTAGATGCGTTAATCACATTCTGATGTAGGATTTGAGGATGATATGGATATTCATGAAGCTTATGACCAACTGTATAAAGAGAGTTTCAAGTTACATAAGGCTAATAAATCAATTTTAAGAAATTGAATGAACTTGAATTACAAGGGAAAAAAAAACCTTGTAATTAAACTTGAGGAATCTACCAAATGATTTAATGAATTAAGGATTGAGAAAGAGTCCCTAGAAATTTAGGTTAAAACTCTTATTAATGATCTTGAAAAATCAAATGCCCAACTTCAATCATTTTCTAATTCATCTAAAAAGATTGATAATATGATAGGTCTGAATAAAAAAAAATTGTGGGTAGAGGAGATTTAAGCGATAATGAAACAAATTCGCATACAACTTCCTCTTAAAAAAATTAAGTTTTGCTCAACTTTCAATCCACAAGTTTTCGGAGTGAGTGCGCAAGTATTTATAGTTTGGAGGTTTTGAGTAGTATGGATTTGTTCAAAACCTTTAAAAATGCAAAATAGAGTTTCTCGGGATCTACTGTCGCTCAAGCAAGAAGCCGACAATAGGCGATTGACGGCACTTCGCTTGAGCGACGGGTGAACGAAAAGTTTACTGTTTTGGTCGCTCGAGTAACAGTTTAGCGGTAGGCTAGCGAAAATCTGACAACTTTTTCTTAGTTCCATAAATGACCCCAATGACTTTCAACTCACCTATATAACCTACCACTTGACCTCGATCAACTAGGCCCGATCACAAAAGACCGCACGAGCTCAATGCAAGACAAGACATTCCCAGAAATAGGCCTATGCAAAACCCCCCTCCAACATCGTTCACTCGCTTGAACACTTTCAAGGTCTAACATTCAGATGGAAATCAAAGACCTCAAAGAGCTAAAGTTGCCTCTTAGAATGCAAGTCCCATCCGACACCCGAGATAAAAGTAAGTATTGTGATTTCCACCATGATCATGGGTACACCACGGATACTTGTTTTGCCTTGAAGCGAGAAATCGAAGCTCTTATCAAGAGAGGGCTTCTGGGTTCTTACGTCGGTAATGTAAACGCCAGAGGAATAACTGAGATCAAGAGAAAGCCCTCGAAGGTCGAGGAAACAAACAACCTACAGCCGGTACCATAAATGTCATCATTGAAGGGATAGCCTTGGGGCGAGATTCGAGCAGTGGCCATAAGCAATACGTCAGACAATATCCCTCAGTTTCAAGTATAAGCCCCGACCATACCGAAGATATCACCTTCAAAATGGGAGATTTGGAAGACATATCTTTTCCCCACGATGACGCCTTGGTGATATCAGCAATTATTGCAAACTTCGAAGTAAGAAGAATTCTGGTGGATAACGGAAGCGTAGCCAATGTGTTGTCCCATGAAGTTTTCCTTCAAATAGGTATTTCAGCTGAACAATTCAAGTCGGCCAAGACCACCTCCAGGGCTTTGATGGAGAGATCATCACCCCAGAAAGTCTTGTTGATCTACCCTTGACCTTGAGATCAGAGGGAAAACAGGTAACTCAAATCACAACCTTCGAGATCGTCCGTGCTCCAATGGCCTACAATGCTATACTTGGAGACCTTTTCTAAATAGAATCAGGGCTATTGTGCCAACCTTTCACTTGGCAATCAAGTTCCCAACTAATAACGGAGTCTGGATAGTACGAGGAAGTCAGAAAGTGGCAAGACAATGCTATGTGATAAATGTGCGTTTACACACTTATTGGATTATAATTATAGATGAAATTGAGCATATTCTATGCATAATTATGTATTATTTAATTTTATAGGCCAAAACCCTGAATTGGAATGAAACGGAGGCAAAACGAGTGAAAAAGAATTCAATTGTACAAAAATGTGAAGTTGAGGACTGAAATGCACTTGACCAAAAGATGGAGGGCTTTGACTGCAATTTGGTAGGGGTTTAAATGTAATGAAGATCAAAGTCTGAGGACTAAATTGTACGAGATGAAAGATGAGGAACTTAGCGTGCAAATATGGAAGGACTGTGCTACAAGTGAATTTTTGGTTTGAGCCATGCGATCACATGGATTGCCCAGAAATGTCAAATTATTATTTTGTTCCTTCTATGCGACCGCATGTGTTATAATCATGCGGCCGCCTAGAATTAAAAAATGGAGGCGGTCTAAATTCTGTCCAAATTTGATTTTGATCCAACTTGCATTATTTTCTCTTTGTTTATTGGTAGATATTTTAGTTGTGTCTTAAAATATCTCTTTTTATTTATTATTTCTAATATATTTTATAGCCTATATATATGAGATATATCTCATTCACTCCTCTCATCTCCCTAGTTCTAGTTAGTTTCTCTATTTCTTTTTTATCTTTTAGTTTTAATTCTATTAGTGTTCTTAGTTAGTTTGGGAGTTTTTGATTAGTATAACAAGGAGGTTTAATCAAGAATCCTTGGAGAAACATTGGAGTGCAAATTCATACCAAAAATGGTTATATCTTTCCTTTTGTATTTCTCCATTATTTTTCAAGTTTTGTAATGTATTGTATACACAAATCTCTTTGTTATTAACTTAATATGTTGAGCTAAACATTTTGTATTCGAATTTATGTAGTAGCTTAACCAAATTTCATTAATATCTTTACATGTTTTGAATGATGCATTTGTTATCAAAATCATGGTGTATTAATTATTATGTTTGATTTTCCTTCATTTACTTGATTATTAAATGATGTGTTAAGTGGTTGGGGTAATTATTGAAAAATTGTTACACTAACTAGACCAAAATAATTAATGTCCTAAGTTGTGTAGTATACTATGCTTGTTTAGGTGTATAGAGATATACACCTACCTTAGGTGATCCTTTGAGTATTTTCACAACAATTTAATGCGGTCGGTTAAGTCTTACTCGGCATAGAAATATCGTGGAGGGGCTTGATTGATTAGTGTTAATTTCACTCGAGAGAGGTTATTAACTAAATTTGGAGAATCGGACCTAACTTTGTATTTTGGTAATTTGCATATGCGTGTTGTTGATTTGATATTAATGAAACAACAGTTAAGTGAAATCATAAATTCCAACCTCTTTCAAATAAAAAACCTTTCTCTTTTTAAATTGTTATTTAAAGTTTTTAATCAAATCATTTCTTTATCGCTTTTCAAGTTTATAAATGTGTGTGTCACTTTCGTTAATTTGAATCAACATACTTGTAATTTAGATTAACACTCTTCGTGTGATCGATATTCAGACTCAAAAAGTTCACTATATTACTTGTTCACGATCCGTGCGCTTGATAATTGTCTAAAAGTGCTTCAAAGAGTATCATTTATAAGGCATTTCACATTTATTTTGTACAAATTCACTATTATTAGTCTCTAATTTTAGTTCTCTTGCCAAAAATTCAATTTGCGTAAATACATGGTTAAAAGTGCAATTAATTGAAATACGTATTTTCATACATGTTGGCATGAATATTATACTTTTGAAAGAGTATTGATTTGGTATATTTCCAACGTATTTCCAAAATAGAGCAAGTGGTGCAAGTGGAGAAAAAAATGTTGAAAAGTCAAAAATCTACAGCTGTCTCGAAAAAAGAATCATAACTTGAGTTGTAGTTATCGAACCAAGGTGATTCAAGTTGATCTGGAAAGATAAGATATGTATCTACAACTTTTATGTTTTACAAGAAGTCAAATTCGCAGAATAGGGCAGCCAAAATCACCGTTGAAAGACCTGGTTGTTACTAGCCGTATATAGCAGCTGTATATAGTTTTTCAATCTGTGAGCAGCACTCATTGTTTTGGACATATCTTGAGTTATAGAGATCTAATGAACCTGATATTTGTACCAATGGAAAGATAACTCAAGTGGAAACAACCTTTCTCTGATCATAAGTCCAAATTCGCTGCACAACATATCTAAAAAGTGGCGTCAAGTTGCATGAGCTTGCTGTCTCCAAGCTGGCAGAGCACAAGTTGTTAATGTCCACTTGCATTTTGGATCCTTCTTTGCCTATAAAAGGGGACCTTGGCCACAAGTTTGGGGGCATCAATTCCTCTATAATACATTCTAGTTTCCTTCTTTTTCTCTTTGCTATATTTCATTATGTATTTCTAAACCTTTAGCTAGAGCTAAGGGTGAAACTTTGATGAATTTGTAGTTTTATCTTTGATCTTTCACTTTGTTAGTCAATGTTAATCTTTTTACTTGGTTGAAGTATATGTTCTCCAAATGGTTTTGGTTTGTCAAAGACTTTGATTTATTGTTGACAAGTTTGGCACAATGAATGCTTAGTTAATCTTTACCTACCAATAACTTATTTTGACATATTCTCTCATACAATTAACGAGAACTATCCTTTAGTCTATTTTGCAATCAACGTTATATATTCCGTATGAGATCACTTCATAGTTGATTTTCATATGAGTTAAATAAAAGATCAAGAATGATTTCTACTCATTCATCCAAAGTGAATCCCTAACGCTCTAGTGTTCTTCTCATCGTAATTTAACCAACCATTTACTACTCATAGACTAGTTTATATCCTTCCAATTCCCCGTGGTTCGACCTCGGACTTCCGAGTTTACTACTTGAGACAACCTGCACTTGGGTTTGCAACCTTAAAGTTGTAGCGCTGTACATTTTTTTAGCGAACACTATGTTACTAGTGTACATGAGATCAAGTTGGACGTCATGTACCTTTCAGAGCTTGAGCTCGAACATCGTGGAAGGCTTGCCCCGTGGAAGAATTGGAGCAGGTCAAGCTTGAGCCTGGTAAGAGTTTGATGGTTGATCGAGGTCTTGATACGACAACCATGGAGAAACTCATCAGTTGTCTCTCTCGCAACATAGACGTGTTCGCTTGGAAAGTTGAAGACATGCCTGGGATTGACCCAGCAGTGGCTATGAACAGACTAAATGTAAACCCGGATGTCAAACCTGTTAAGCAAAGGAAGAGACAGTTTGCACAAGAAAGGAGGGAAGTCATATGAGAAGAGATCACAAAGCTCGTTAATGCTCAGGTCACCAGAGAAGTATAGTATTCAGATTGGCTAGCGAATGTAGTTCTGGTCAAGAAGACCGGCGAGAAATGGAGAGTTTGCATTGACTTCACCGAATTGAACGAGGCTTGTCCCAAAGACAGCTATTCCCTACCTCGGATAGATAACCTCGTGGACAGCACGTCAGGCCACAAGTTATACAGTTTCCTGGATGCTTTCTTTAGATATCACCAAATTCGGATGGCTGAAGAAGATCAAGAGAATACCTCATTTATGGCAGATTCAGGCATATAGTGCTACAAAGTCATGCCTTTCGAACTAAAGAACGTCGGGGCTACATGCCAGAGACTCGTCAACAAAGTCTTTGCTGACTTAATTGGGAAGAACATCGAAGCGTATGTAGATGACATGGTGGCTAAGAGTAAGCAAGTAAATGATCATATCTCAGACATCAAGGAAGTCTTATCTACATTGCAAAAGTACAAAATGAAGCTTAATCCAACAAAATGTGCATTCGGAGTCGCCTCAAGCACATTCTTGAGCTTCATGATCACTCATAGGGGATAGAGGACAATCCCGACGAGATTCAAGCCTTGATATCCATGGAATCACCTAAGAATAAAAGGGATGTTTAGAAACTAACTGGCCGTGTGGCGGCCTTGAACAGGTTCGCCTCCCGAGCAGCAGATAAGTGTTTCCCTTTCTTCAAAATCCTTAGAGATAACCATAGCTTTGACTGGAATGAGGAATACAACTCCGCCTTTGAAGAGCTCAAACAGGCCTTGGCAACGCCTCCTGTTCTCACAAAACTTGAACATGGTGATACCCTGTTGCTGTAAGTGAGGTACTGGTGAAAAAAAGGGAAAGGTTCAACCGATCTATTGTGTCAGCAAGGTACTTCTCGACGCAGAAACAAGGTACTCGCTGGCCGAATGACTTGCTCTTGCCCTAGTCGTGACAACCAGAAAGCGCCGACAATACTTTCAGTCTCATCCCATCGTTGTACTCACTAATCAACCTTTAAAGCACATACTTCAGAAACCAGATGTATCAGGAAGATTACTGAAATGGGCTATCAAACTCGGGGAATTTGATATAGAGTTCAGACCACGACCTGCTATCAAGGCACAAGCCTTAGCTGATTTCATAGTAGAACTCATGCCAAGGCCTTGGGGGCCAGATGACAATGACCCAAGCACGACCTTGAAAATCTGGGAGATCTTCGTTGATGGGGCATCTAATAGCTCGGGGTCGGGGACAAGAGTTATCCTTACCAACCTAAACAAAACTAAACAAATCCAATGTGCACTCAGGTTCGGATATGAGGTCACCAACAATGAAGTAGAGTACGAGGCCGTCGTCATAGCACTAGAACTTGCGCACAACCTCAAGCCTGAGCATATAAAAGTCTTTAACAACTCATAGCTAGTTGTTGGACAAATTGAGGGTACTTTCGAAAGAAAAAATGAAAAAATGAGTATGTATTGTTTGATGGTGCATGATCTCCAAAGGAAGTTCAAGGCTGTGAAATTTTGAAGATTCCTTGAACTGATAACTGCAATGTAGACGCACTATCAAAACTTGTGTTTATGGGAATAGATGGGCACGATAGGACAGCATAGATCAAGATGGTAGCAAAGCCTAGTATATACCATAAAGCAAACATCATGAATATCGACCATGAACCCTCTTGGATGAACCCTATTGTCGAATTCATAATCAATGGGACCCTACCGACCGATCCTCGAACTGCAAAAAGCATAAGGTCAAGGGCATCGAGATACAATATCATTGAAGGGGTGTTGTTCCGTCGCAATTTCACACTCCCCTACTTAAGGTGTTTTAGGCCCTCCGAATCACTTCAAGCTCTTACCGAAGTTCGCGAAGGCATTTGTGAGAATCATCATGGAGATCGAGCTATTGCCTATAAACTTATACGGTTTGGGTACTACTGGCCCAACATGAAAAAAGATGTCTCGGACTATGTAAAGAGATGTGATAAATGCCAGAAGTTCTATAAAGTCATACATGCTCCCGCAGAGGAGCTTACTTCTATTCAGCACTCTGCTCCCTTCTCACAATGATGAGTAGATATTCTTGGACCTTTCACTGTGACAAGAGCACAATTGAAGTTTGTCGCAGTAGCAGTGGAATACTTCACAAAGTGGGTTGAGGCTGAGCCATTGGCAACAATTTTTGAGCCCAAGCTTATGTTGTTCATATGGAAATCTATCATATGTAGGTTTAGGATATCGAAGGTGCTCATAACAAATAATGGAAGACAGTTCGATAATTCTCGATTCAGGAATTTTTGTGCCAACTTCGGGATTGATCACCGCCTGACATCAGTTTCACATCCCCAGAGTAACTGCCTCGCAGAAGTAACCAATCGAATTATATTGAAAGACCTCTGAACAAGGATTGGAGAAGCAAGATGTTGTTGGCCCGAAGAGTTGCCCGCCATACTTTGACCCTACAGGACTTTGTATAAGACATCAACCAACGACACTCCTTTTATGTTAGCATTCGGCAAGGAGGCTACCATTCCAATAGAGGTCAGTCTTCCTACATGGAATAATCTCGAGCTAATCTCAGAAGGGTAGATGATCGAGCATCTCGACCTACTCGAAGAAGTCAGAGAGCAGGCCTCACTAAGGGCCGCAAGCTATCAAAACAGGACTTCTAGATACATCAATGGAAAAGTCAAGACGAGAAGGTTCAGAATGGGAGATTTGGTCCTCAGAAGAGTCCCCCAGGGAAGCTTAGGCCAACATGGGAAGGACCTTTCGAAATTACACGAAGATTAAAAGACGAAGCATGCAACCTCAAGGATAGCTCGGAGAAACCACTTCCAAGGCTGTGGAACGGCGATAATTTCAAGATTTATTACAAGTAACAAGCCACAACTCAAGGTCCTCGTCTTTGTTTTATTTTCTATTCTTTCGACCTACATGTCTGTCATCCGTTTACCTTTATAGTTTAGGCCTGCGTGCCATAGGTTGTTTACATTTCCATTTTTGGGCTTGTATGCCCACGCACAGTACCTTTTTTTATTTTTTCTTGTAATGAACTACATTCGATTTGATCCCGTTTGGGTACGTAGGCAGCTTGGATGAAATATAAATTCAAGTCCAGTCTGAAAAATTAATAAATTCATGCCCTTGAGCGTATTCCTCGAGCTCAATAAAGGCTCGATCTTAAACTATCAAAATAAGGTAGAAAGTCGAGATCGAGGTCAGGCTACTCATGAAACCAAATCCTCGAGCTCATCACCTGTACAAAACTAGCATAAGGTCGTGCCCCGAGCACGCAGCTAGTAAAAAACTAACATAAGACCGTATCTAGAGCATGCAGCTAGTAAAAAACTAGCATAAGGTCGTGCCTCAAGCATGCAACTAGTCAAAAACTAGCATAAGGCCGTGTCTCGAACATGCAGCTAGTCAAAAACTAGTATATGGTTGTGCCCCGAGCACGCAGCTAGTCATAAACTAGTATAAGGTTGTACCTCGAACACACAGCTAGTAAAAAACTAGCATAAGGTCGTGCCACGAGTAAGCAGCTAGTCCAAACTAACTTAAGGTCGTGTCTCGAGCATACGGCTAGTCTAAAACTGGCCTAAGGCCGTGTATCGAGCACACATCTAATCTAAAACTAGCCCAAGGGCGTGCCCCGAACATGCAATTAGACCTAATGTAGCCAAAATCTCACGCCTTATCTCGAACTTATGTAGGCCCGACCTAAACTCATCAAAGAAGATTGGATCGGAAGTTGGAGTTCGGGCTACTCATCCATCGAGGTTGATCAGAAGTGACAAACATGACTTAAATTAAAGTAAAACAGCACATCAAACAAATCGAACTTAAAAACAAAGATCCATTCAAAAGAGCCCAAATCGAGCAATGTACTTCATACAAAAAATGATGAAACCAAATGTTTGGTGAGGGGGCCTAGTCTAGGTCGATCACGTCATCATCCTGATGTCCTGGGGTCTCAGCCTCATCTTCATTCTCGTCATCATTGCCAACTTCGACTACCAATGTCGAAAGCTCAAGATCAGCAACAAGCTCATTGATCGTCCTCAGCTCCTCGACTACCGGCTTTAAATCCTCAGAGAGCTTGGTTTGAGGAAGGAGCGAGCAAGCCTCAAGCCGTAATCATAAAACCCAGAGCCTTATTCACCGAGCAAAGACCCAAACTCGTTAGACTTTTTGAAATCTTCAACGGCCTGAGCTCTCACCTGGGCCAACTCATCCTCGAAGCCTTTCTTCGCTTCCTCGAGCTGCAGCAAGGTCTGCTCGACTTCTTCCCTAGCCGGCTCAGTCCCAACATCATCCCGAGCTTTTTTAGCCTCGAACATTGTCGAATTGCGTTCCTCCTCGAGCTCGAGGATTCGCTTCCTACTCCCCTCATTCTCAGCCTCGAGCTCACGAACATTGCTTGCGAGGTTCAGCCCGTTGAGGGTCAATCCCTGAGCAACACTCAACGTCTGATCAGAAGGAAAAACTCGATGTTAGGTCGATTACAAAATACTAAAAATGACACGAGATAATCATCGAGGTCATACCTTCAACGTCAGCATTTCAAGGACTCTTACCCCGTCGTAAAGGTCGACCTCCTTCTCATATTTGTTGACAATGCCCGAGACCAGTGAGCATTCCCCGTATTCACGCAAGGACTTATTTGTCATGAGGGCCTCATCTTCATTATCTAGCTCGGGTATCCCAGGTGTGGATCCTCCCGAGTAGCGAAAGCTCAAGCTTCAGTCGAATAAGTCGGCTGTTGAAGAGAGGTCGGGCTCTTCGAGGTCTGTCCTGACCCACTTGGGATTGTCTTCGGGGTTGAGACTCTCGACCTTTTCTTCTCATTTGGTTGAGCGGAGGTCTTCGACTTCGGGCCTTTGGCCTTTTGCTGGACCTTGGACAAGAGCTTTGATGGATTGAACGTCATTTCCAAATCTGCAAACATAAAGACACAAGGCATTTGCTCGACCAACAATTCGGTATCAATTCAAATAAAAGTAAAGATGAGAAGTACAACGTACCCTCGAGGCTTTTCATATTTGCAAGGTCGATGGTGTCATCCTCAAGTAGATAGTCAATCTTCTCGGCAAGGGGGTCGTGGTTTATTAACCTCAACCTATCCCTCTCAAAAACCTCGAAATAAGCCCGACCCTCGTTAAATCGGTCCTTAAGAGGTATTTCCCAATTCGGGCTAAATGGGTGATCGAGGTCCTAAGGCTCTACAAAGAAAAATTGTTCCTTCCATCCTCGAAGTGAGCTCGGGGTATCTGGTACCCTAAAGCCCCTCTTCGTAGACAGGGAGACGAAGCAATTAAACCCCGGAGAGTATTTTATATCATAGGCCATTTTCAAAAGGTTGTTCCTAGGCTCTACCCTGAAGCATCTATAAAGTATGCAGAAATAGACCAGGAGCATCCACCCATTGGGTGCCAATTGGCCCGGACACAGCATGAAAGAGATCAAGAAATCAACAAAAAAGGGTGAAGATGCCATCTAAGCCCGGCCTTAAGGGTATCCCTGAAAAATGTCATCTCCCCCTCTCAAGCTCTTAGTACTGTCTTGGTTGGTTCGGGGGCCCTAACGTAACAAACAGGCATTATCCCGAACTCCCTAGCTACCTTAATATTACATGCTCCTTATACCTTGTGGGGTTCTTCGGGTAGGTCAATTCGATTTCCTCGTCGATGTGGGAGCTTATAGGAACAACCATTGGAATAAGGGATGTATCTAGATTCTCGAGGTCATAACTAACATTGGAGTCCCTAAAGGGTTGTCTGCTACTGCTATTGATCGATCCCTTGCTACTACTGCTACTCGACATTATGTTACTCAAATAATAAACTTAGAAGCTCGAACATTCACCTCTTAAGATGGTCGCTCAAAAACCAAATATCCTCGAACTCGAGCTTCTTGCATAGAGATTTGAGAGTAAAATGGTGAAAAATGGAGTATTTATAGGGGCCTCTGGGAGATCAATGGGTGCCAAACCCTGGCCGTTGGATGTGGAAACGTGGCGACGTCCAAGGTCGGGCTCTAATAGCACAGTGTTAGTATATAACATGTGTCTTCCACGCATTTTAACTCGTAGCATTCAATTCGCGCGAATGACACGTGTCTTGCAGGCTTTTTAACTCGTGGCATTCAATTCGCGTGAATGACACGTGTCTTACAGGCTTTTTAACTCATGGCGTTTTGGCTCGCACACTTGATGGGTGTTTTCCTTGCATTTTAACTAGCATCTATCAACCAGCCACGGGTCATCCTTCCCACCTACGGCCAAAGGCACATCAGGCGTCAGCTTTGAAGTGTGGCCAACATCAATCATACCCAAGGGCGTCCATCTACGGTATTTTTGTCTCAAGCTTTGATCCCTCTCTGCATCTCACCTCGATGCTCGGGCAATCCAGTGCCAGCTGCGATGTGGATGCACGGGGGCCTGTGATGGTACAGAAAGTGGGACAACCCCAATTTGAGGAGCCCGACCCTAGAGACCCGACCTTGACCCCCACCAAAAAATCCCTGGGTGAGGTCAGGGTCAATGTGTCCATACGAATACCTTAGCACACGCCTCGTCTATCATGTCAATCATGCCCCCCTGTGGTTCCTCACAACCCTCTCACAGTTGGAATACCTTTCTCGATCCGATTCAAACACAGGTGAACACTTTTAGTACAGTACAAATACCTTACAAGATAAGGATCACATGTGATAGAGTCATCTTGCAACTCAACTACCAACATGTATAAATATGTGATCCAAACTCATTTTTTAGTTTACGTGATCTTTATTATTATTTTCAGTTTAAAAGTCTTACGCGTAAAATTTTCCTTTCTAACTTAAGTATAGGAGGGACGACGAGGATATACCTCGACGCCTTTGTTTCAGGTACTTGGAGTTCCTGTCCGTGTTCGATCACAACTATTTAGTTCGAAAATCAGCAGGTACGATTTTTTGGTATCGTCAACTACAATAAAATATATTGCAATTTGATTTAATTCAAGAAGATGTCAAAGAAAACACATGATTTTTTTGAAAAAATTAATTTAATTAATGGAAGAAACTGACGGAATCAGCCAGCTAGGAAGAAATGCGTGAATTGATTAAAGTTAAAATTCGGAAAAAAAATATTAATAATAAAAGAAGAGAGCAAAATCGCAACAAGGGTGAAAGATTGGGGAGTGAATGTAGACTTTAGCCATTAATAAAATAAAGTTTTTTTTTTCCTTGTTCATTTTTTCTTGGGGTTAATTTCACAACCGGTCACTGAATTTACGTCAAAATAACAAACGGTCACTGAATTTCAAAACTTGCACAAATGGTCACTGAATTATGGGGCGGTTTCATTAACGGTCACTGAAGGACTTTTATGAGTTGAATTCAAACGTAAATGACCAAAACACGTGAACGTAGAATCTTGATGACCAAATCACTAAAACTTAACAAAATAAGTTTTCTCTCTCTAAAAGTCAGCATTGTGAGCTTCTTCTAGAGAGAAAGTCAACATCCCGGAAAGATGAAAATCTGACTTTTAGAGAGAAAAAACTTATTTTGTCAAATTTTAATAGTCTGGTCTCCAAAGTTCTATGTTCACGTATTTTGGTCCTTTAAATTTGAATTCAACTAATAAAAGTCTTTTAGTGATCGTTAGTGAAACTGCTCATATTTTAGTGATCGTTTGTGCAAGTTTTGAAATTCAGTGATCATTTTGTTATTTTGACGTAAATTTGTGAAATTAAGGGCATGTTTGATTTTCATTTTGAAGGAAAAAAAATGTATTTTAAATAATTGATTAATGGAGAATGTGTGGTTAAAAAGTATGATTTTTTTTTAAATTTATGTATAATATTATTTCCCCTATATATTAAAAGAGTGAGAGGTTGATTTACTGTAGAAACTCTCATCCTAAACGGTGTCGTATGGTTTTGAATTTTTTTTTTATTTTGCTATATCCTATTTTAAAAAAAAAAGTATATATTCTACTTTTAAAAAAAAAAAATTTTATTTAATTTTTATTTTCTCTATATGATTTTTTTAATAAAAAAAAAAAATTGAGTGTCATTAAAAAAAAAAACAAAAAAAAAAAAAAAAAAAATTATGTCTCGCACTGTGCGAGACATGCAAAACCCTTATTTTTTTATTTTTTTTTTAAACTTATGTTTTCGCCTTCATTTATGTGCTTAATTTGGGATATCAAACGAAATCGAAATATTACATTTTTAATATCATTTTGAAGAACTCACGGCCTAATATTTCACGACGTTAATCGTGTGTGAAACGACCAATCGTAGCGAAAGTTACGTTACGTCAAAGTACGTCGTTCCAAACTAATATCCCCTATATATTAAAAGAGTGAGATGTTGATTTACTGTAGAAACTCTCGTCCTAAACGGTGTCGTGTGGTTTTGAATTTTTTTTTTATTTTGCTATATCCTATTTAAAAAAATAAAATAAAAGTCTATATTCTACTTTTAAAAAAAAAAAAAAAATTTATTTAATTTTTATTTTCTCTATACGATTTTTGTAATAAAAAAAAAATTTTGTGTATCGCACTGCCTCGCACAGTGCGAGACATGTCGGTGCATGTATCGCACTGTGCGAGACATGCAAAACCCTTATTTTTATATATATATATATATATATATATATATTTTTTTTTTTAAAACTTATATTTTCACCTTCATTTACGTGCTTAATTTGGGATATCAAACGAAATCGAAATATTACATTTTTAATATCATTTTGAAGAACTCACGGCCTAATATTTCACGACGTTAATCGTGTGTGAAACGGCCAATCGTAACGAAAGTTACGTTACATCAAAGTACATCGTTCCAAACTAATATTTCGAAAATTTCGATAACAAATTAACTTTACAAATTTTTCGACGATTCTACGCTAACCGAAACCATAAATCTTCTATATTCTCTCGAAACTCATTTCGAGAACTATATCACAGATATATCGAATAATCTAAATGAATATCGAAAATAGTTAAACGGACGTCAAACGCGTGTGTTAAAAAAGACGTATAACTCGTCTTTTTGAATATATTACTTATATTTTTGTTTTCATTGTCAAGCTCATTACGGAATATCAAATGAAGTCGAAATATTACATTCTTAATATTATTTTGAAGTACTCACGGTCTATTATTTCACGACGTTGATAGTATGTGAGACGGTCAATCGTAGCGAAAGTTACGTTACGTCAAAGTACGCCGTTCCAAACTAATATTTCGAAAATTTTGATAACAAACTAACTTTACAAATTGTTCAACGATTCTACGCTAGCCGAATCCATAAATTTTCTATATTCTCTTGAAACTCATTTCGAGAACTATATCGCAGATATATCGAATAATCTAAATAAATATCAAAAATAATTAAATGGACGTCAAACACGTGTGTTAAAAAAGACGTATAACTCATTTTTTTGAATATATTACTTATATTTTTGTCTTCATTGTCAAGCTCATTATGGAACATCAAACGAAGTCGAAATATTACATTCTTAATATTATTTTGAAGTACTCACGGTCTATTATTTCACGATGTTGATGGTGTGCGATACGGTCAATCGTGGCAAATGTTACGGCGCGTCAAAGTAGAACTAATATTTCGAGAATTTCGATAACAAGCTAACTTTAAAAATTTCTAGACAATTGTACGCTGGTCGAATCGATAAATCTTCTATATTATCTCGAAATTCATTCCGAGAACTATATTATAGATATATCGAATGATCTAAATGAATATAAAAAATAGTTAAACGAACGTCAAACGTGCGTGTTCAAAAAGACGTGTAACTTATCTTTTTAATAAAATTTATGTTTTTTTTTCATTTTCGGGCTCATTAGGAAATATCAAACGAAGTCGAAATATTACATTTTTAATATTATTTTGAAGTATTCATGGCTATCATTTCACAAATGTGTGCGAAATGGCCAATCGTGGCAAATGTTACGGCTATCAAAGTAGGTCGTTTCAAACTAATATTTTGAGAATTTCGATAACAAGTTAACTTTAAAAATTTCTAAATGATTGTACGTTGGTCGAATTGATAAATCTTCTATATCATTTAGACTTCGTTTGATATTAATAATATAATATTTCGACTTCGTTTGAATGTTTAAAGTTAGATTGTTATCGAAATTCTCGAAATATTAGTTTGAAATATTAGTTTGAAACGACCTACTTTGAAGCGTCGCAATATTTGCTACAATTGATCGTTTCGCACACCATCAACGTCGTGAAATAATAGGCGTGAGTACTTGAAAATGATATTAAGAATGTAATATTTCTTCTTTATTTACATGTCATTCATGACTTTATTTTCATTTATTTATTATAGTATATATATACAATCTCAACGCTAATATATATAAGGAGAATAATGCATGTACGTGCATCGTACGTGACTTCATTAGTTATTGAAAAATATGTGATTGAAAATAAGTGAGAAATAAAATTTGAGAAAAATGGGAATGAAAGGGGCCAACTCTTTGAAAATTGGACCACCACTAGAAGGCGGGTTTCAGTCTCTCTCTCTCCCTCTCACACCCCCTCGCACGGTCGCACTCTTATCTTCTCACACAAACTCGCGTTCAAGATCCCATTTCTACAAATCCAAGCTCAGTTCCAATGGCGATTCCCTTGGGTGTTTCCTCGAGCTTATTGCTGGGGGATACTGCTTCGTTGGTGAAGGTTTCTTCTGCTGCTGTTAAGCTCGTTCCGTCTAAGCTGCGCACTGTGCGCACGGTGACTTTAGCTGCCGCGTCGAAGCCGGCTACCGAGACCAAGAAGCGCGAGCCGAGAGGCATTACAAAGCCGCGCCGTGTCTCGCCTGAAATGCAGGCGTTCCTTGGTGGTGTCACTGAGATTCCCCGCACTCAAGCTCTCAAAGAGATTTGGGCTTACATCAAACAACACAATCTTCAGGTATATATATATATTGTTGCTTTTTAAGTGTGTAGAATTTCTTGTGTGTACATATATACATTTTTTTTTTCCTGTTCTTAAGTTTTTTAGGTGAAATTGGGGATATAGTTAGACACGTTTCTTTGGTCCTATAAATTATATTACTCTCTCGGAATTGATCATTAAACTTAATTTTTGTTCACGTATATTGGTATAAAGTGAAATTTGGGTTGTTTTTTATAACCAATTTCTGGTTAGTGCATTATCTCTTTGAGGTTTTTACTAACCTACTGTCTTTTTCTTTATGTTTCCCCCCTGTTAGATGTGGGTAGTGTCTGTTGTTTGTGAATAGATTTGGGGATTTTATGATCAATCATGCTTGGTCTACACCAAAGTTTACACCAAGTTTGACAGTTTACCACGACATTTGACAGTTCAGTTTTCCCTCCCCTCATTTTTTTACAACTAAGCAAGTGCCAATCAGGATCTACACTTTGGAGTGTACAAATGGTGTTTCCCTTTTATGATTGCTTAGTGCTTGGATAACATTTGTATCAGAAAGGGGGCAAGGCGCAAGATGATGTACAAGGATCAAATAGACAGAAACCTTATGGACGAGCGTTACATAATTAAAAGTTTGGAGACGAGATGTCTATAAGAAGTTGGGATCAAGTGCTACAAGAGCCATACATTTGAGATTAATTGTACAGTTTCCCTATATTTTATTGATGTTTGTAGAATCTTGGTTTTGCCTCATGACATACTTTGTATTTCAAATTTGTTCTCCCCAGTTTACACTGATTGGTTGCACACTTGCACTTATTTCCTTATGCAAGTCGGTTAGGATTTTAGGTGCCTAAATATTGTGTTTCTCAGTGTAATCTTCTAGACAAGGTCGTGTAATCTTAATTTCGGTTGGTTTTGTGCATCAACTATAAAAGTACTACAGAAGATATGCCATTACAAACTTCTTATGGTAGGCACGAGTTCAATCTCCTTATCTTTGGATCACCATGTTGATTTATACTTTGAATAGCTTATTTTACCCATTTTGGTTCCACTAAAAAAGTGGATTGAAAGCCAATTCAAAGTCAACGCTTAATTTTAACAACACATTTTATGGTATCCACAACTTTTTCAATCACACATTCCATCACCTTTTATTAAAATCTACTAGAAAACTGATTTTTATCTAAACCAATTGGGGCTTTGTTTCTGAACTGACTTATGGAATTCTTTTCTAGTATTCACTATCAGCATCAATTCAATTATGTGTAAAATTCAAATAGTCATCCTTTTAGGCTTTGATTGCTTAGCTTAACACTTTCCACCTTAAACCCAACCCTGTTGTTGAATAAGAAAAGGTGGAAGTGTATTTTATGTTTTCCCTCCTCAGTATTGTACTTGCCAAAAAAAAAAAAAAAATTCATTTTCAGTGTTTGATTCCTTGGTTGCCATCTACAAAATAAACAATCAACAGTAAGTATTTCTTTTTCAAATATTGGATTTGATGAAACATGCTTCAGTTTGGGGTAATCAATTTAGCTTTCCAAATATTGAGCGGGGATATTTTCTTATCTTTAGTTATAAAACATGGAAAGTTCCCGTGTTTGATTCCTTGGTTGCAACCTACCAAATAAACAATCAACAGTAATTTTTTTTATTTTTTATTTTTAAAATATTGGATGTGGTGAAACATGTTTGAGTTGTTTGGGTTATTGATTTAGTTTTCCAAATATTGAACTGGGATCTTTTCTTATTTTTTTAGTTAAAAATTATATGTTGCATTACTAAATAGTCATGTTTTATATGCATCTATTTATTTCTTATGGATGCAAGGAATATCAACTATAGTGTTCTCATATAACGTGCATGCTCCCCCCAAATCAATTTAATGAAATCTGACTTGTGTGTATATATATAAATAAGATAATTCCAGCCATGATTTTGCCTCTGTATTTACATGTGAAGTGAAACTGACTCGGTCTATCTCTAACTATTAGGATCCTGCTGATAAGAAAGTCATTATCTGTGATGAGAAGCTGAAGCAAATTTTTGGAGGAAGGGATCGTGTTGGGTTCCTTGAGATTGCTGGTTTGCTTAATCCTCACTTTCTTAAATAACCATATTTCAGAGTCAGGCGAATGGTGAATGATTCTACTTCTTGCATGGAAAGCAATTGTTTTGTATATAAGGTTCAAGTTCGATTGACGGTATTACTCTTAGTGGAAAAGCTAGTGAACATTAGTGACGCTTTCCTTTATAGACTAGTTTCGACATGCCTACACGTAGAACACTCTTTTCATTGTCTGAAATGGATGGGTAGTTCTGATTTTTGATCCATATGTAGGGGTTGAAAACGAAATGTTTGTAATGACTGCAGATTTCAATATCTTTAATCTATCTTGTGCTTTTGCGGATAACACAATTTGGATTCTCATGTTTTGAAACTTCCCAGATCATAATGCAGGTGACATTGGCTCTCGCCCAAAAGTTCGGGTTATTGAGCTAGTTCAATTTTAGGGTGGCATTTCTTTTTTTTTTTTTCCTTCACGAGCGTAATAGACCTGTGGTGATGGTAATAGCTGTTCCATTCTCATGAAAAGTTTTTCACTTTTCCGTGTACTTGAATAGTTAAGAGTTGTGTTTTCTTCTCTTTATTACTGAGTAATTGGTTGATATTTACTTGTGTTCCTTTTTTGTTTAGTTGATTTCATAGTGCAACTGGTGTGGATATCGAGATTAGTAAAGAGTAGACCGAAACAATAAATGTAGTTTTACTTTTATCTGAATAATTTTAGAGTTGATTATATGAAAATGGAAAATTGTCACTGGTGACTGGTTCCACAAGGCAAAAGAGCAAACAAGGTAGGATCGTAATAAGTGGTCTTGTGCTTGCCATTTAGGATTGTTATTTGAGAATTCTAATCAGAAATATATATATATATATATATATATTTACTTTCTCCAAAATTAGACGGAAGAACACAAAATTGAGAGGAATACGTTATGACAATATTCGATGAAAGCATAGAGGAAATTGCAGCACTACACCAACACTTGTTTTTTAATTATTTATTTTAAAATTTTGGTGCTCAAATTTTTCATTAAAAAAATTTGGTGCACTCTACCCCCACTGCATTCTACATCCACCCACCCATCTCTCTACTCTCTCTCTTAAAGAACTCTATAATCTCTCTCTAAACTCCATCAATGGCCGTCGCACTCAATGCCTCGCCGGCCATTGAAACTCGTAGTCGCCCGCCATCGCAACTCCACCTTGACCCATCACCACTTGATTTGTGGTTGTAGATTTGGAGGCGTTGAGATTACTTGTACATTGTTATCCGACCATCCATACCCCACCATCTCACTTCTAATCATGACTTCAACCTAACCCCACCACTTGATCTGGAGGTCCCCCAACCAACTTCTGTTGGTGTAGCTGATGAACTCTAGGTGTTTGGTGGTGACGAGTGATGAGTGGCAGTGGTGAATTTAGTGAGTTTGTAGGGTTATGTGAAGGGAGGAACCTCTACAATTTTGTGTGCGTGTTTGTGCGAAAGAGAAGGTTTCATTTTAGGTTGTTACAATTGCTCCCGAAAATGGAAATTGTAGGGATTGTAGGTGGTGTGATGGTTCGTTGGAGGTGGATTTGAAGTGTAGGTGGTGGTAGTGGGTAAGTTGTGAATTAGAGGTGATAACAACGATTCAATTGGTGTCAACGATGGTGGATCAGTGGGTGTGGAATAAAATGTGATTATGACCAATTAATCGAGCAATTGAAATCGATCGGGTAATTTATGACTAATAAATAATTGACGAAATATTAAATATGATGATTTGTAAATAAAATATGTGATTGTGATCCCCAAAATTGTGTTTTTGTGATTGTAACATCATATGATTTGTGATTAGTATGAGTTTGTTATTGTGTGTTTATTGTGAATAAGTGATCTGTTTGATTAAATATATGTCACAAAACTTAAATACTTGATTTTTGAAAGATTTTATCAAGTTTTTTAAATTTGAAAGCATAGCTTTACAGTTTAAAAATTATGTATTTTTCCATACACAAAACCATGGTTATGTTGCCAGATATAGACAGATAAAACCATAGTTGAAAACCCACAGCCTAAACCCTGGTCCGGGTTAAAGCATTGGATCAGTGGCCAAGGGACCCAGTCGAAGACCGGAAGAACGGGGCGCATTGGAAAGTAGCCCTGAAACCGGTTTAAACCGGTTCATTGCAGTCACTTCCAAGAAAAATCATTTAAAATTATAAATGAGACACAGGCAAAGCAAGATGACATGTCTGTAGTACTATTATAAAAACTGAATATTTACTCATTACAAATGTGGTTGTACATACCTTAATCTTTTGTTGTCCCAATTCTGCTTTGCATTTGTCAATACTAAATCCCATTGTTTACAAAACAAGTACATGGCTCCAAAAGCCCTACAAACAGAAGCTTGATTATCAGTTGCTGCAGAAATCTTGATATGATTCGGAGAAAAAATGTACAATAATACTTCAGTCATTTCATCCTCAATCGTTCGGATAATCTATTTTCTTCCTCCTTCGAAACATGGGGATTGAGTTTGCGAAGGTTAGTTACAAACATTATTGCTTCATCGCTCCTATTAAGCTTACAGAACCAATCTACAATGGAATTGTATGTGCTCTCATTCGGTTTGCAGCCATTCTTTATCATGTATCGAATCACATCTACAGCCTCCACGAACATTGCATCAGCAGCATAACTTGCAACGAAAGTATTGTATGTGATAACATCAGGAGCAATACCAGATTCCCTCATTTCCTGGAGAATTCGCGAGGCATCCTTCATTCTGCCATTTCTGCAATAAGCATATATTACAGTGTTGAATGAAATGACATCAGGTTTTATTCCTTTCAACAAAAGATCCCTCAATATTTCTTCAGATCTCTTGTAATTTCCTGACCGGCTGTACATGTACATCAGACTATTGTAAGTTGTCAAACTAGGCGTGAACCCACTCTTGTTGATGAAGCTCAGAATCTCATTTGCCTTGTCAATTATTTGCCTCCGGCCGTATATGGAAACCATTGCATTGAGAGTAGTTATATCTGGAAAGGAACCTCTTCTTTTCAGCTCTAGGAAAGCTCGTTCTGTTTCCATTAGAAGATCACTTTTACTATATACCAGAACAAGGGTTTTTAAAAGCACTGCATGTGGTTCAATTGTACTAGAATATATGTCTTCAGAAAGAGCGTGTATTTTCTCGATTTGTTTCCCATTAGCATATGAATGAAGCAAGGAACTATAAGTCAGCTCATTTGGTTTACACCGACGATCCTTCATTTCAGCAAACACTTTCTCTGACTGTTCCCACAGCCCTCCCCTTGCCAGAGCAGCTAAAACAGCATTATAAGTGGAAAGGTCTGGAATGACCCCGGCTTCCAACATTCTCTTATAAATAGCCATGGCTTGATCAAAAGATCCACACCGGCTGTAAGCACTGATTAAGGTGTTGAAAGTGTCTCTCTCAGCTACAAAACCCGATCTTTTCATTTCCTTAAATACTCCAAAGACTTCGCTATCCATCCCATTCTGCCCAAACACAGCCAGAAGGGTATTCCAAGTAACAATATCTGGTGTGCATCCACATGCCTTTATGTCATCGAATATCTTCATCATTTCTGTGAACTTTCCTCTGTTGCCATACATCTTGATTAGTGCATTGTAAGTACACATATTTGGGTTACAACCTGCATTTCTCATTTCCTCAAAAATCTTCTTTGCAGATTCATCCTTCCCGGCTTTCTCAAATCCCGACAACAGAGTCGTATAAGTAAAAACATCAGGCTTAATTCCTTTCTCTATCATCTGAGACTTAAGCTCCATCGCTACATCCAACAAACCATCCCTAGCATGAGCAGATATCAAGGAATTGTAAGTCACAATGCTGGGTGAAAATCCATTAACCTCCATCTCCCTCAAAACATCCATGGCCTCATCGGGCCTCCTGGACTTTCCGTAAACATCCAACAGTGCATTGTATGTAACCTTATCCGGAACATATCCCCCTGATTTCATCTCCTCAAAAATCCCTTTTGCTTCCTCATACAAAGACCCCCGCCGACAACAACTTATAATAGTATTATATGTATAAGCATCCGGGACAACACCCGAGCTCTTCATACCCTTGAAAACCGTCATGATCTTATTCCAAGGCATACCCATTTTCCCATATACATTCAAAATGACATTGTAAGTAATCAAAGTAGGTTTGCATCCCTCTTCCTCCATTTTCTTGAAAACCATCACTGCCTCCCTATACCTCCTGTTGCTAGCAAAAACTGTTATCAAGGAAGTATATGCATAAACATCAATCCCAAATCCATCTTTATGCAAATTATGAAGCAAAGACGCAGCGGCCGAAACCTGGCCTTCTTTCCCCAACATGCTTATAATCACAGCCACAACAGACCCATTAACCAACTTATCCGAATCCGGACGATTTCTTATCCATTCAAATACTTTCAGAGCCAGGTCGTATTTCTTGTAATACCCCAGAGCCTTAATTATACCCAAAACATCGAAACAAATTGTTTCTATCAGCAATTCCGAAGAACCCATTTCTTCATCACATGAGTTAAATAAATTCAGCAATATTTCCTCGAGTTTCTCAATATTGAACTGTGGGTCAATAAGAGATTGAAGAATGAACTCACCTTGAGGTGAGAGGCGGTTGTGAGACCATGGCTTGCCCTTGTTGGGGTCGCGGTGTTTTCCAATTCGGCGACTTGTTCGGCGGATAAAAGAGGGAGGATTTTGGGGTTCAACAAAAGTGGATGAGGTGTTGGTGGTTTGGCGTTGGTGGAGGCAATCATGGAGGAGAGGGCTTAAGGGAGGAGGTGCAGGGGTAGTGGGGGTGTGTTGGGCTCTTGGAAGAAGGGTTTTGAAGGTGGCGGGCTAGGGAGGAGAAGAGGGAGAGCTAGCTTTTCCGCCATTGGCTCAGCTAGACACAACCAGATAGAGACAGGTTGAAGGGGTTTTGCCAGACACAGCAGTGGGGTGGGTGTGGTCTACTTTAGCCAAAAAAAAAAAAAAAAAAAACTGTTTTAACTTTTGAGAGAAATTTCGGAATTATTATAGACACAAACCCAAAAAACTAACAAATATAAAAGAAAATTGGATAAATAGGGTACATAAAGAGAGGATAAATTACAAGATTTAATTGTAATTGATGCACGAGATCAAGGCCGTGTTTGTTGAGCAGATTAGTTACTTTATGGTGTTAAGTATAGTTACTAAATTCGGATTGGATTGATCGATTCAATCAAAAAATTGAAGAACTGAACATTAATCTAAACCCATTAGTATTTATGAATTAAAATGCAATGGAATTTTTGACAAGAACTGACCAATTTGTGCTAGCTTGGATGACGTGTAACCCATCAGAAACAATTCAGCACTCAATTGAGTTTTCGCACGGAAAAATGGGCTCTGATCCAATCTCGATCATTAAAGCGCTTTTACACTTACGTCAGCCATTAAGACAAGCATTCACACTTGTGCATCGACATTTCGGATAGTTCGTTCAATCTCATCAAGTGAAGGGTTCAAAGAAGAGGAACACTGATTTTTCTACGCATGGATACAACTCTAACAAAATTAGCCCTTCAAGGTCGAGCGATCATGGGAGGTTGTGGATCACATCTGCCCTTTTGTTAATTGGAAAATTGGCGCAAATAATCCCCCCAAATCTTTGCTCAAATTGCATTTTTGTACAAACCTTTCAAATTAGTGCAAGATCCATTCAAAATGGCACTTAGTTTTATGGTTGTAATGCAATTGCCCTTATTTTGTTTTATTACATACAAAACTCTTACCTCTTAAATCATGTCATGATATTCTTTCAAAGGATCTCCAAGATCTAACTTCATTACATATTATAAAATCAACACAAACATATAATTATAAAACAAGATAAGTAATAAAACTATAAATTAATAATTTTAAAAATTATGTGCAATAAAGGGTAAGATGAAAACATCATAACTTATCTACAACCACGAGGACCCAAAAATGGAAAAAAAAAATATTCCTTTTATTGACAATTTTCATGGAAAATAAAGTAAAACGAATGGTATTTGGTATTCCAATTTTTAAAAATTATACCAATCAAACACAATTAATTGATAATTTCTAGTAAATCAAATTTTAGGCAATTCAATTATCTGAAATTTGTTTTCTTTCCACCCAAATTCCATCTTTTAATCAAAGGAACCCTTATATATATATATATATATATAATTTACTAAGAAAATATAGAACAATAAATTTGTCGTAATATTAAAAAAACCAGATGAATGAACTTTTTCAAATTATGTCAAAAGAAAATTGATTTTTGTTAATATGATATTGTGATTGCACAGAAAATTTGAATCATGTCATAAATTCCTACAAATAAATAATAGTTTTCTTTGTGGCATATGAAAAGAACTTTCTTTCAATTGATTTTCTGGAAATCGGTAAAATGAAAATGATTAAAGAACTTTTAATTGGAGAAGTGCAAAAAAATGGAGGAGATGAAATTGGTTGCAGAGTTTACTTCTGAGAAGGATCTAAACCGCATTATCTGCAAAATTTTATCTGTGTATCTATAACAAGGATTGAGCAATTTGTATTTTTCATCCTTTCGTCCCAAGAACTTCAAGTTTAGCAGATACAAAGATCCCTAAAAATAATATGTAAATAGAAAATAACTTTATTTATTTATTTTTTATTTTTTTTGGCAAAACCAATTAATTTGGGTTAAAGTTAGGATCAATTGGAAATCAAAGGAATAGCAGAGTCTCTGAGTGAACGATACTTGAACTTACATCCATATTACTACTTGTTATGATATTATCCACTTGCAAAATATTAGCGCAACATCAATAGAAGCAAACAAGAGATAATTGCTTTCATACATAGATGGTCTCCCCAACTTGTTTGAAGATAGGTACGGGAGTAAAATTTTACTTGCATGATTGTAGGTTTTGGAAGATGAATCACACAAGAAACAACCTTAAGGAGTTCTCCTTAAATTCCATGTTTGTTGAGAACATTAGTTACTTTAGGATGTCAAGAATTGTACAAACATTTTAACTCTTTATTTTTGCATTTCTATTAGTAGTTAAAAGAACATATTTTGTCTAAAAGTTCACTTAGTTGTTGCACAGTTGGTATTTTTTTCCCCCTTTAAAAACACTGTATTACTTTTTCTTGAACAGAATATGGTGAACTTCAACTTTCAGGATCATACTCTGCTAGCAAATCTGGGACCAAAATCAATAACCAAAGAAGCAAAGGAAAAAAAATGTCCAGTGATGTAAAGAGTCTATATTTCAAAATCTACCTTCTTTGACCAGCATCCACCATTTACTATAATTTATCCACAGCAACCTGTATTTTTCCACTCCATCTCTATTCAACAATATTCTCAGTATACTACTCTCGTTAAAATCTTGTCGGATGAACTTTCACCAACTTCATCAAAATTATTTGAGAAAATGTCAACAGGGGCAGTGATGTAGCCAAGAGTACCTTCTTTGTGATTGGAACTGGAACAGGTTTTGTGATGATCAAGATAAATCACAATCACAGTAATATCATCGTGAAAATGACGTCTGTTTCCCTTTTCGATCTTATTAAGGTCCTTACAACTCATTTCCTTCTTCTTAGCAGCCTCCTCAAGTGCAGTTACTACTAGTCTCTTCGCTATTCCCTGCAAAAGTTTCACCGCAAGAAACCGTCATGTTTAACCAAACAGGAATGTGCGACGTGTATTAGGTAAAGTGAACATCTAAATAGCGTCAATTCATAAGATTCAATAGAGAATGATGAGAGATCCTTTCATGAGAATATCACACTGGTGCAAATCTATAGAAACAGATTAACCTTAGACTGAGTGATTGATTAAAATGAGCAGAAATACGTTCAAGATGAATCCAACTACAAACAGCTAAACTGAAATTATATCCGCCGAAGTAGAGGTACTTGGTACTTACAGCTCTTGGATGTTTAAATACTATTTGAACTGCTACTTCGTCACTGAGATGTTCCCAGAGGCCATCTGAAGCGAATATTAAGAACAAATCATGTGGCTTAAGATTTCTAGTTACAATGGAGGGTTCAGCTGTTAATGCTGGTCTCTTCATGGGGAAAGGATTTGCAAATTGTCGGAAAATTGGATCTCTGTTGAATTCGGGTTTCTTGAGGAAAACATCACCGATAGATCTTGACACCTGGAAAGAAGCACGGAGAAAATTGGCCTTTTCAGGATATTTTGATGGGATACTGAAAAAAAGTAAATAGAATATAACAAGCAAAGGATACACAAAAGAGAGGCAGTTGCTCTCTATTCTTATTAAGCACCCCACATACCCCTTAGTTATGAAAGAAACATAAACATAGATCCTAGTATTAATATGAACATCAAGGAATTTATAGTCCCCAGACTAAACTTTCACCAGAATCACAACACTTTGCTTTATAAGATCTTCATGTACATCTCATGAGCGGAAGCCCGGGTGTGCTACTTTGACTTCAGCTGCATGAGACAGGGCCAAGAGGCAGAGCATGTGACTCCTGGAAGAGTAGTGGAGATGCAACCCTTCAGAACAAGCTTGACATATAGAATAGGATAATACAATCAAAATGAACTATAGGTGGCTAATTTGGTTCCTTTACAAACAAGAAATATCTTCCTTCCAACGAAAAATGGCGAGCCAAGAGAAAATAAAGGAAAACTTAAAAAAAAAAAAAAAAATACTATAAAAAGAAGAAGCTACAATCTTGTCTACAATACTGTCCAGTCTTATCCATAGTATGTATCAAAGATGTCCTTCAGCACAATGCCTTCTCGCAATCTTGACATAAGTAAATACTTCCAACTAACAACTTAATAGTTAAGAGAAATAGAGCCAAAATGAGCATGGCCTGACAAGGGAATGTCAGGAACTCTAGGTGCATGTTTCCCCCACACAGATGGGAGAATAGTAAAGGAGAAATATTGCCAAAATGTTCATGGCCTGACAAGGGAATGTAAGGAAGTCTAGGTGCATGTTTCCCACACACAGATGGCCCAGATTGGATAGTATAACAGACAAGAAGTATATCATTGTATTATAACCAAACTAAAACAGTAATCAATAAAAATGAGGCTTCAATGTGGGGGTCTTTCAAATTATTGTCAAGACCGTAGCTTTCAACCTTCAAAATCAGCATATCTGAACATCTTTGATAAATCTTGTAAGGTAAAAGTTTGATAGTAGGTACTCATTGCAGCTTTTCACCAGAAAGAATGAGATTGAAGATTATGCACCGGTATTAGGAAATATGATAGCCTCAACCATTTATAAATCACCTATTCGGATTCTAAGATATTCTTAAACCAGTTTGAATCAAATTAGAAATTAATTCATATTAGCATTCCCAACGCACAAATCAGTAAATTAGTTCATATACATGAATACCTGAATTATGCCCTTGATTCTCCAAACTCCATGGCATTGGAGCACTATCGAAGAATCATCTGGATGAAGTGATTGTACCTCCCTTCTCACTTTCTCAGATGAAACATTATGATCAGTTGACAATCGTTCAGCCACCACCAAATTCCTCTCCCCATCAAAACCTCTCCTGCCAAGAACCGCTCTCGAGTCTCCTAAATTCGCTATGTACAATTCGCCATCCGAAATTGCACCAAGAATACAACACGATCCAACTGAAGCAATCTGTGGTTTGACTGGCATCGATTGCTTCACTAATTGAGTAAAATCCTCTTCCGTTGCATGAAATGCCTTCTTTATCACATCTTCCGATAGGCCCCCTTGCTCAGTTTCAAATTCTACAAAACACCCCACATAGTCACATTTCAGAGAGGGGGAAAAAAAGAAAATAAAGGATTTGCTTCTTAAATCGCTATGGATTTGAACATTCCATATAATTCATTGAGTGGGTATTTTATGATGACAACAAAGGTTTTAGGAAAGAAAAAATATCCATCAAATAGTTTATATTTTAAAGATAAAAACAATCGAGCTATTACGCAGTCTTAAGTTCTTGCCTTGAAGTCGTCAAACTAATGGAGACCTAGTTCCATCAACCTAATCCAAAAATGCAACCTAATAAAAGAAAGCTGGTGAGACATACTACTCTCCGGCTTGTTTGGGACGAAGCACTAGGGGATCTCCTGGCAGGTTATGAATGAGACATTTACATTTTCTTTCCCGGAGACCGTGAAGTTTAGCTGTTAACCATCTCGTCTAAAAAGCTTAAAATCTTATAACCATCAATTTGAATTTTTTCTTCAGCAGTATAAAGGAGAATTTGGAGCCCAAATTTCATTTTTTTCAAAAGAGAAAACAGAATTTTAAGTGCCCATAGAGGAAAATAAAAACCTGTCAAATCAAAATATTGAGCAACATATAGCAAATGATCTTCAAATACACATCCATGTATTGACGAAATTCGCAAACCACGCGCACACATGCAAAAGCGGCAAAAGAAACGTATAATTTTGTATCGAAATTATTACTTTGGAGATAAGGGAAGAGGTGGCGGTTGACGAAGCGAGAGGCTTCGGGTCCACCATGACCATCGTAGACTCCAACGTAGGTGGTGGATGGTGAGGTGAAGATCTGGCTCTGGTCCTCCATGCTGGAATTGGCTTGTACGGCAGCGATCGAGAAGTCGCCGGAGGCGTGCGGCTTCAGGTCAACGTGCCACAGCAATCCGTCACTGCTCCGCTTCCCCCGATACCTCTCCAATGGTCGATAACAGCAGGATCGCAACATCTTGGTCTTCATCGAACAGTTTGAAATTTTTGATGAGAATTTTTTGGTTTGAATGTCAGTAAGAGAATTTTTTTTATTCTATGTATGGCCATTTGACGAGAGGGAGTCCGAGGATACGGCGCATGTACTTTGCTGACACCTACGCGGTTTTTTTTTCCTTCTTAATTATTGTACTCAAAAGTGTTTTACTTTCACGTTATGGTTAACTATTTTATTAATATACGCTAAGAAGTTAAGTAGAAATTTGAATTTTTAATTGGTAGAATTGAATAACGTACTAGAAAAGCAAAAGAATTTGTATGAACAATCTAGAATGATTGAAGAAAATAATAAATTACTTCAAACTTACATATTAACAAGGGTTGTCAAAAAAATATTTACAAAAGGATGATCGAAATCATTCAAACACGTACATGTTACATCTCACAACATTGTAATTTACGCAGAAATTTTTTGTTGCGAGACTTCTCAACAATAACCATAGTAACGAAAAACTAAATACACAGATGACGAAATCCGTTCAAACGTCTAAAAGTTCGGGGGCTTTAGTATCCCTACGACAATATGGGCAGTCCCCACAAGTCCGCAGCCAGGGTTCCAAACAGCAAAAATGAAACCTATGACCACAAGGTAAGCATATTAGCTCATCTCCCATCAAAAAGCTCTCTAGGCATATGCTACACTCCCTTAAAGCCCTAGATATAGCCTGCTTGTCACCTTCATCCGAGTCATTGAATATATCGACGTGCAAACAGTTCAGCGCCTCTTGAGTGAGTCCTGGAGGTCTTTTACCTATTTGTTGCGTCACAGAATCGGTGGACGAGGGAATTGAAGCCAGCCAATCCTCGGAAGTTTCAGTTTCCCAATCTCCAGCATCAACTAGACTGAAGTCATCCAATAAGAAAAAATAAATATCAAGCTAAAAGGAGCTCACATTTATTAGGCTTCAAGTCTTAGAAGGTGGAAATAAAAAAAAATATCAAATAGTTTATCAAAACTACAGATATTTTATTTTGCAGTAAAGGTACCCCCCCTCGACTTGAAGCATCAAAATAACAAAATCATTAAAAGTACACAGAGAAAGATGTGAACCAAGTAATGGGAGTTGTGTGATTTGTATTTTAGTTAGTATGCATCAAGAATGAACTTTCCAGTTTCGTAACAAATATTTCATTTACAGAAAAATGGAACTGTAATACAAAACAAATAAAAGAAATTTTTTTCGACATAATTGTAAGTCTGGGTCGTGTTGGGATGCTTCTGAGGGAAGAGAAGGAAAAACAGGTAAGGAGAAAAGAAAAAGAAGAGAGGAGGATTTTAACTGGATGTTGGCATAGAGAGACTTGGAAGGCCCAAAAGAAACAAAAAGAGAGGGAAAACAAAATGTAAAAAGATCAAAAAGAAAGAAGTATAATAAATGAGGACAAAGTCTAGCTGCTTTCTGAACAGGGGTGAGGAGAAGAAAGAGAAAAATTATAACTAGGTATTTGCCATGGTTTGAACACCAAATGGCACGACCAACTAGCAACCAAGTTTTATGTTTTGAGTTCAGTTTTGGTGATGTAAGTTCATATCGGTTAAATCAAATAACCCGCACAACTAGGAGAGAGAGGGAAGAACAGTACAATAAAGCTTCATGATTGAGGAGACCAACCTGTCTCCAGATAGAGTGACACCTCTCAACCTTTGTAAAAGCCTTTCTCTTGCAAGTAGTACAGATCCAGGAAGCCGACTGTTCCCACTGCTAACAGTTCCGGAAGCAGAGTGGTGGTTACCTCGATCAAGCGAAATTGATTCACGTTCCTGAGCATATAAATAAGTTTATAAAGCAATTAAAAAGCAGGCATAAATGTCTTTGATTTGCACGACTTCTTTTTTTAACCATTTGCAATATAATCAGAATGTTATTCAAACCCAAGTAAACATACCCTTGACGGGATATAAAAAGATAAAAGCCAACTACAAAAGCACAATATTTATTTAGAGTTTATCAGTACAGATAACTACTGAAAGCAAGTCCATAAAACAACAAGAATTGTAAAGCATTCACTGGTAAACGAGTACATGGTCTTATTTGAGATGGGTAAAATTTTTAACAGTTTCGTGAAGACCAGATTGAGTGAGATAATTAAAAATGAAAACATGAGAGAAGTTTTTGTTGGCACGAGAAGCAGGGGGGAGACCAAAGCTGAAAACATCAAAACTTTTTTTTTTTTTTTTTTACATTAAATTAAGGAGAGAAAATTATGCCACGGTGATCGTGCAGGACTGAGTAACCCCGATACGATTGTCAAAAATATATTTAAAAAATCACATGAAATTTTACCCATATAGAACAGGGGATCATATCCAAAATTCCTGCTGAATGGCATCACTGGACCAAAAACTTCGCAAAAATGTCGTGTAAAATATTGTGTAGCATGTTGTTACCTATGATATTTCATTCCCAGTTTCCCACTACTCATAAAGATAAAAGTTGAAGTCATGAATAGAGCTCAACAAAAATAAAGGGGGTTGGAGACATTGAAATCTTAAGTTTAGAGCAGCATATAGATTGTCGATCCAAGGTAATCCGAACCTGTTTAGTCAGTTTTAGCAATCAATTTTCAAACCAGCTACTAAATAACCAACACCCACATATTTATTTGTGGTTGGAACTGGATTAATCAAGGGTTTGGGTAGCAATTGCAGCTTGCAGTTTTATGAAAGCCTCATTAATCGTTTAAGTAAGATAACAGGTATGCAAAAAATAATAATAAATAAATTACGTCTTACTTGAAGTGGAAGCGGAGGACGATTAGAAGGTGCATGTCGAGATTGACGCGGAAGACGTCGCAGAGGATTGCACCCCTCAATATCCAGCCGATCGCGGCCGCCAGAATTGTGATGGTGGTAATTATTTGAGTGGCGGTGGTGGCGGCGATTATTCCGATCGAGAGGGGTTGGAGAGTTGAATTCCGGTCCGAGGTCCAAATGATTCGAACTCCGACCAAAACGAGACCTCCTGATGTTGAATAGCTCCGACGCGCTCGTCATACAAGTTCAATTAAACTGGGGGAAAAAAAAACTAACAACCGACAGCCTTTTTCTTCAATTATTCGAAGATTCAGTAATTAGAACAGAATATAGGTTCGAGGAAATTGCAATTTTTATTCGTGTAGAGGCTGCCGGTGTAGCTTTGGAGAAATGTAGAACCGCAACGGGGAGAGGAAAAGGAAAGTGCATATATATATATATAGGAAAATGCTCAAATAAGGCATCTATTCCAAACAGAATTCAATAATCAATACTCAATCAGATTTACGTATTTTGTACATAAATACAAAAAAAAAAACAAAAAAAAAAAAAAAAAAAACAAAATTTTTTAATTACAAATTCTTTAAAAGACCAATATTTAAAATTTCAAAATTTTCAATATAATGATGATCAAACAAGTTTAGATTTTATGGTCAATTACTTCTTAAGTTTAACCGTGGTCTTAAGGGCGTTCTCTTCGTATTTCAATTTTATATTTTGAATTTTGAATTCGTTTTGTGTTTTGAGTTTTGGGTGTTTATTTTGAGATTGTTGAAAACTCATTTTTTTTGTCGTTTTGAAAAAATCTTTTTCAACTCGTATTTTTTAAATTTTGACAGATTTGTGTAGAAAACAGTCAAAACGTAAAAAAATTATTTTTTATTTTCTTCACAAAATTTTTAGTTGTTTTCAAAAACTCATTTTTAAAAATAAAAAAAAATATATGTTTTTAATATTTTGAAAAATTAAAAATAAAAAATGATCCGAAAATAATAAAGAGCACGCCATCGTTTTGAAGAGTTCCATGTGTCGTACCACCTTTGAGATCAAACAATTGGTAGTCAAATATAATCGAGTAATGCTACAATGACCACCTGGATGACCACCTGGATGATCGAATGTGAGTGTGAGAGGAAATATTATTTTATTCATGAGGGGCCCGCACACTCACATTCGGTCATCCAAGTGGTCATCCGGGTGGGCACTTTAGATTTATCCAATATAATTGCAATATGTAGTGATGACTATCCATAAATGCACGCACGCAGACAAGATATAGTTGAAGGCTAAAATAAGGACACGTGTATAGTTTTTAATTTAGAAAACTAAAAAAAGAACTAAAGGTCCATTTCAAGGAAATTTAAACATCTCTAAAGATACACAACCATTTCATATTATTAATTTAATTAGTTCATTATTATTCAATTTATACCCTTGCGTATATGTTTTTCCTATCTGTTTTTACTGACTTAACATATAAAAAAACTACGAAAATAATTGCAGAAAATTCGAAGGTTTTGTTTGTGCTCATCTCTTCTATCTTCCCAACTCGATATCAAGTATTTTTATGATATTATTTTTTATAGCATCATTGGTGTCGATTGTGAAAAACATTGCTAAAGTCATGGTTGACACGATCATGATGTCATGCTTCTAGGTCTGTAGCTCAAGACTCCGATGACGTTCACATTTAGGAAACTTCATCAGTACTAATTTCTCTAGTTCATGACGCAAAAAAGGATCCTTGGTAGATTCACAAGTACAATACAACATGTACCCTTCAACACCAGAGGCACCTCAGGTGGCCATAATGTCGGAGGCGTTTTCATGACCTTAGGCAACAGGTCTTGAGCTAGCGAGCTAAGTCTCCTCTTCCACCTCCAACATTTGACATGCCACCTCCGACAATATCATATGCTGCCTCTAACTTATCCCATGCAAAACCTAGTATATCCTATGCCTTTTCTAGCTCCTCTTATGCTGTCCTGGATGGGCGGAGGAACCTGGCCCCACATTCTTGATACCTTCGCCCCAAGTAGATCTCAATGACACGTCTCCTCGAGAACAATTGTAACCTATGCACCAGGGCCACTATGGGATCTACCACCCTGACATAGGAGAACTTGCCTAGATCATTCAGAAGGGACTCGTCGAAGCCTTACGCGCATACCCCACACACATCCACATGTTACGTTAAGAGCATATCATTCATCAAAGATATCCTCTCTTATCCCTCCTGAATAGGTTCAAGCATCCCAGCATGAAAATAGTTCAACGATATTATATTACGGATCTCATCAATCACCTTGTTAAATGCACATACATAATGTCCTTGCAAAAGCCCTCGACCCTATCCTCTAGAGGATCTGTTCTCAAACAACGTCAAAATCGACAAGAAAATGGTTCAACATCCTCGGACCAATTCCATTACATGCTTCAATTATCTTGTGTCAAAATCTTAAATTATTTTATTAAACTCTTGTTTGGTGCGGATAAAAATTAGATTTTTAGTAGATTTTGATAAAATCTTAATGAAATATGTGGTTGAAAAGTTGTATATCCTATAAAATATGTGATTAAAATTAATCGATTTATGTTACATGTAGATAATGGCTAACATAATGATCAGAATTGCTCTATTGCCCGTGTATGTTGTCCAACGCTAATGTGGCACTGTCACGTTGGCAACAGAGAGAGAAAATTTTGTTGGGACCAAAAAATCTGTTGTCCCACACACAGAAATACATATAGCCCCCCATCCTCCCTACCCCCAAAAACTTTGTAACGCTCAGCCCCTACCCCCACACCGCTATTTTCAACTTTTTAGTTTTCCAATGATATTTTGTCTCTTCTTTTCTATGAAATCAACTTATCTCCATTATTTTAATCTACCTAATATTTTAACATGTTAATTAAATCACAATAAAACATTGAAAAAGTGTAAATTAATTTGTACTTGCGAGAATTAAAAATTAATTAAGTTGAAGTATTTATCGTTCATTTTTTCAGCCAACACCCACCTCATTTCCCATTTCTTTAGTTTCAATTATTATGTATTTTTAATTAATATAGTATACACTACTATAGATAATAAATAAATTTGATTGAATATATTTTGAAACTACAACATATTTTTGCTAAAATCTTGTATAAGTGCATGCAACGTGCACGGTACCTTTACAAAATTAGTTCAAAAAAATGTAAATTAAAAAATATGAAAGTAAAATAGTCAATAACTTGTATATCAAAGTTTTCAACATTTTGATAAGTAGGTGGAAGTTGCATGTGACATGTTAACTTTCTAGGATTCATAGGATCAATTTAAAGTCATTAGCTTTAAGTCAAATTATATACATATATCGAGTGATGACGCTGAGGTCTCCTTCCATAAATGCCTACGAAGGCACAAGATGGAGGGATGGACACAGCCTTTACGGGACAAAAAATTTCGACTTTACGATAAAATAAAAATGTTTTAAGATAATTAGACAAGAGATAGACGAGAGATTACCTATGACACTTGCTGAATAATATAGAATTTTTAGTTAAGTGTCATGCATAAAAAATCTTGAATACTATGTTATTTCGATTGGCCAAAATAAGGGGGGGGAACTATTAAAATGTAGAGAGCTTCTCTTTCCTTGTTATGGCAAATATTTAATATAAGGGTCCATTTGATTGCAAGGGTGGAAAATGGGTGAAAATGAATTGGATTCCAGGGAATTGAATTGCTTGAAATTGTTTTACCGGGAATTGAATTAAAGGTGTTTGATTAGTATAATTTTCAACGAACACAAAAAAATTTTAAAATTTATTATTTTTTAATTTTTTGCAATCTAAACAAATTTTAATACAGATTGTAAAAATATTTATCGCAAAAAATAACAATATGCATGAAAAACAAAGTCAAACAAATTAGATGAAAAATTATATCAATCATACACCATTGATTACAATTTCCTCTAAAACAAATTCTAGACAATTCAATTTTTTGTCATTCGTTTTCTTTCCACCCATTTTCCACCCGTACAATCAAACGGATCCTAAAAGAACAAGCCGAAACGGTTCCACTGAATTGGCGATTTTTTCTAATAAGTATTTCAATTTCTTCCCTGGAACTAAAAATGACCGTTACAAACATAAAATCCCCGGCAACGGATAGTTTCTTTTTGAAAAGGAAAAACAAATATTTCCTTATTAAGAACCAAATCACCAGTGTTTTCTTCATCCAAAAATCAATATACAATCGCAAAATCTCTTATTCTACTTTCTAATTCTTACTCTAACTCATTATTCGAATCTGTGTACATTCTTGTGGGATTTTTGTTTTGGGTGTTGCCAATTCCTTGGAAAACTGTTTGTCCGAAAGTTAAATTCTTTTATTTTATTGGGGAAATGGATCTTGGATGTATTGACATGGGTTGCATCGAAAAGCAAAGAAAGGAGACTTTTCTTGACAAAGAGAACAGTCCAAAGGAGTCTGGGACGTCTTCTTCCAAGCCAGGGAAGGTACTCTTTCTTGGTTTCTTGAAATGAATTCTGTATTCATTCCAATTTTTCTAAATGCTTTATAGATGATGTTTTAGGTTTTCGATGTAGTGTTGGGAGTTAATCATATGTAATTTGTGAGTTTTACGCTTGAAAATTATGTTTTACTTTCAAGATTTAGAAAATGGCCAGCGAGATTAGTGTTTATTATAGCTCTGAGGCCTGAGGTATAAGAAATGGGAATTCTCGATTCATTGTGTAGCTTCTTTTGGCACACTGGGTAAGATGGAATACACTTAAGAAAGAAAAGAAGCTAAAATAGTTTTTCATGATATAAACATTTTTTGTGGGTAATATAGGACCACCGGTAGGGAATTTAACAAAATGTTGCTTAAACAGTTAGATTTATGTAATATTCTTGCATGATTTACTCTGTTAGGTATGTTTGTTGATTATTCATACTATCCCAACTGAACTTGTATGTTAGATCACCGGGCAAGGAGCACATCTTGCACAGTTTCTTTGATTCTTTACTTCAAAAGCGGACTATAATCATGACTTGATTTACTGAAATGTTTTATTTGTTTTCGTGTAGTATACATACAAGTTTTTGTGTACAAATTGCTCAAATAGATATAGAGATTGGCAATGCATTTATAATTTGAGCTTTTCAACTTGTTTGTAAAGATGAATGTTGGACGGTGTATTTGTAATTTTGAAGATCTGGTAATTTGTGGCACAGTTCTTTAAAATGAACTCATCAAGCCAATTTATCCTTCTAAAATGTAATTTGTTATGTTAAGATTTTTTATTCTTCAACCAGATTGAATTTATTAGTTTCCCTGCTGAATTTGGTTTTCTTTTATTGTTCTCATAACTAAGATATTCTCATCAAGAATTAGAATAAATTTTCTTCTGTCTGTCTTTCTCATTCTTATTGCTTCTGTATAATGCAGAACAAGGGATCAAAAGATGTTCTCCAGTCAAGTTTGAGCGCTTTAAACAAACTTACATCACAAATTACAAAGCCTCCACATCGGAGAACTTCACCTCTTAATTGGTTCCCGCGCAAGAAGGTGGATTCCTATTTGAATAGGAAAATAAAATCGCTACAGGTAGTGCTATCTATGCATGCTTTTCTTTTGCCGACAAGGTTTTTGCGTCATCAAAAGGTTTGAGACTTGCACGTGATGCAGGAAGTAGCTGGAATGAATTCAACTCTTGATGAGACTCTTGGAGATTCAAATCCACATTACTCCAGAGTTCTGAGAGAAAAAATTGCAGTAAGAGAAGCTGCAGAGAAAGCAATGGAAGCTCAAAAGGCTGCAAAGGTGGAAGCATCTTGGTGTCGTATACTTAAAGCAGCCAGGTACTTGCATTGTTTTGGACTAAAAAGTTTGATTGAGATATATCATTTTTCTTTGACAGCAGACTTGTTTTCTCTTTAATAGGATTGAAAGTAAAGATGCAGAAGCAGAGCTGTCAAAAGCGGAAAAATTTGCAGCTGAAGCTTTTGAAGCTGCAACAGCCATTGGTGTAATCATGAATGATATACCAGAACATGCACAAAAATGTTACAAAATGGAAACTGTAAAAGGAGAAGAATCTACCACTCATACAATATCAGCAAGTTTTGAAACTGCATTTGAGGTGGATAAACAAGTAGCTGCTGCAGTTAAAGCGGCTTTCATTAAGCTAGCAAATTACCCTTCGATAAACAGAGGCGAATTTAGAGAGTTGTTGCGCAAAGTCAGTGAGACTCCAGATACTGGTGAAAATTATCATGAATTGTCAGAGTTTTCTACAGCGTGTGAATCTGATAGTTCTAACTCTCAAGATGTAATTCTTGATAAGGAATTTGCTGCTGAAAGAAAATGTAAGTACAAGAGGAGACAGGTTCTTGAAAAATTTAGCATGAATAATCTAGTTGAGATGATGCTGGATAGACTTAGATGCTTGAAGGAAGATGAACTGGCCTCTCTAGCCACTATAGTTGCAACTTCAGGGCTAAATGAGGCTTTAGTGGAAGCAGAAAACAGCAAGCAGTGTGCTTTTAACTCTTCTGCTGATGACATTGGGAAGCCAACTTCTGATGCCTCGAGCAGAATTTCCAATGGAGGGAAGACTTCACGGAACTCAGATCTAGAAGAGCAGACAAGAAGGGCAGCCGAGGCTGAACTTCCTAGCCTTGACAAGTTTCTGGTGAAGCGCTTGACGAGACTTGAAAGAGAGCTACTAGAAGCCAAAAAGGCGGGGGCAAATAAAGCTGCAGATGGAAGTGAACAAGATTTAGATAGCAATTCAGACTATGAAAAGCTCTCTCTTGTTAATAATACAAGTTCAAGTCAGAAAGATTCTGACTCGAGAAGCATTCTTCAGAAACCTTCTTCCATGATTGAGGAAAAGACTGAGCCTGAACTTCCTAGCCTTGACAAGTTTCTGGTAAAACGTCTGACGAGACTTGAAAGAGAGCTACTAGAAGCCAAAAGGGTTGAGTCGAACAAAGCTCAGGTTGGAAGTGAACAAGTGGTCAATAGTAAATCCGATGATGAAAAACTTTCTATTGTTGAGAACATGAGTTTGAGTGAAAAAGAATCCAACTCACAGACCATTCTTCAGAAACCTTCTTCTATGATTGAGAAAAAAACAGGAGAGGGCACTAATGTTCCTGACTTGGGAAGTATACTAGTGAAACATTCTTCAAAGCTTGAGAAGGAGATTGAAGAGGCGAGGATAAAGAACAGTAAAGAATCTGATATGAGTGGCAAGAAGTCGGAGAGAGTGAGTACAATGACAATTGGCCATTCAAAAAATGTAAATGAAACTACAGAGTTTCCTAGTCTTGATAAGTATCTTGTGAAACACTTGTCAAGACTGGAAAGGGAGGTCCAGGAGGCAAGAAACACAAAAAAATTATTGAACTGAGTGAAATTTGCAGCATATCTGATTCGAGCAAAAGCATCACTTCTGACTGTGCAACAGATTTGGAAGTGAATTCATCTCGTACTGATGGAGATTTAGTAGGCAAAGAAAAGATGAACCTTAACCAAGCGAAACAAGGAGGGAATGGTGCCACAGATTATGAAAGTTTAGACAAGGTTCTAGTAAAACATGTCACGATACTGGAAAAGGAGAAGATGGGAATATGTGAAAAGGAACAAACGGGGATGAAAATGAAGAGAAGAAACGCCAATAGAGAGATGGAGAGTGGCGAAGGCAGTTTAGACCAAATTTTAGTCAAGCACAGGTCGAGACTTGAGAGGGAAAAGATAGCTGCCACTGAGCAATACAGTGTCAATGATCAAATCAGACATTCAGTTTCTCGTCAACAGGCTCAGGAGAGAGAGTTGCAGGAAGCATGGGGAGGCTTGAGCTTAGGGAACTCTATGCGCCCTCATGTCTCCAGACTCGAAAGAGATAAGGATAGTGTCGACGATGACGATGATAATGATCAAATCACACATTCATTTTCTCATCGACAGGCTCGGGAGAGAGAGATACAGGAAGCATGGGGAGGCTTGAGCTTAGGGAATTCTATGCGCCCTCATGTCTCCAGACTCAAAAGAGATAAGGACGGTGTCGACGATGTCGATGATCAAATCATACATTCAGTTTCTCGTCGACGGGCTAGGGAGAGAGAGTTGCAGGAAGCATGGGGAGGCTTGAGCTTAGGGAATTCTATGCGCCCTCATGTCTCCAGGCTCGAAAGAGACAAGGTTGGTGTCGATGATCAAATCAGAAATTCAGTTTCTCGTCAACAGGTTCGTGAGAGAGAGTTGCAAAAAGCATGGGGAGGCCTGAGCTTAGGAAACTCTATGCATCCTCACATCTCCAGGCTCGAAAGAGACAAGGCAAGTTACTATTTTACTTGATCTATCTGACATAATGCATCAGTTCTCATGCTTTTGCTTTGGGGTTAGTTAAATAAGCTGGTGGTCAGTGGTCACTAAAATTTTAGTGAAACCACTAAACTTAAAACTTTGTTTCAAATTGGTTGCTACAGTAGTCTAGTTATCTGCCAACTAGTTTGCTACAGTAGCTTTTTTGTTAGCCAAAATGGCTGTAATAACCAATTTGAAACAGAATTTAAGTTCAGTTCAGTTCAGTGAGTAATATTAAATATCTCTAGAAGTACAATGACCACGAGGGTTTCTAATTAAGCCAGCCATTCAGAGACATGACTTACATTTGCTTGCACTCTCTATTTTTTCCATTCGTTAGTAATAACATAATCTTGTCTATAGGCTGCTTGGCTTAAAGCTGAAGAAGAGGAGAGGACGAGTGGAATGGTTGAAGTGTGAGGTTCAGACGATACCTACAAATGTTCTCTTGAAGTTTCAACATCGTATAGTACTTGGTGTAATATGTTGGTTACAGAAACAAGTTTTCTTTTGCTAACATTCTTTCTTTAGCTTCTTTGCTAACGGTGTTACATTTGCTGATGCGGTGTTGTTTCTCTTTGCTTACGTTCCTTGTCTGTTTGGGGACATGGATTTTTGAATGCATTTGATTAGCTGAATTATGATAAGTTGTTCAAGTAATGCGAACGACAAATTATGTTTTTGTTTGCATCATTATACTTATATACCTCTTAACCGTAGAAGTGTGTGTTTATTTATCTATGTTTCAATAACATTTTAACTCATAGTACCTTTGTTACAAAGTATCAAAGAGTATAGAATAGACAAATTGTTTTCTTCTTTGGTCCTATCCAACTTTCCTCCCCTTACCAAGTGTTGTAACATAATAATAAAGTTTTAACCTTTTGATATTAAAACCATTTAATTTTCTATTTTGATTTCATTTTCAGTTTTTACACAAACTAAAAACATCATTTTTCATAATATAACTTTTATTTTAATTGGTATAAGTCTCATTATTGTGGGGGTTAAGTGAAAACACTATAAAATGGAGTCAGTTTTTATAATTTGATAACAACTCGAAGTATACTCTCTATAAATTTATAATATATTTTATACCATTTTGGCAACTCAATGAGAGAATTGTTCTTTATCTCCATATGATCGAACTCATAGAAAGAGAATCGGCTGTGAGTTACATGGATTTTATCTTGGAGTCGTGTAGTGTCCAAAGTACCAGCACAAAGGGAAGAAAACACGACTTTAGGACAACATTCTTGACATGATTTCCTAAGGCGTGCTTTTCTAACTCTCTACCTATATTTTATGTTCATGTTATTGTTGAATTCTTATGTTTATGATTATTGTTGAATTATATATATTAATGTTATGCTTATGTTATTTAATTGATTATGTTAATTGATAAATATCTATACACAAATCACCAATTTTTCCCAACCATCTAAAGTTATGTGATTTGTGTGTAAATAAACTATTCCTAGATACTATGCAATTTGCTTATGAGGGATCAAGCTTTCTTTAAACTTCGTTGTTGATGAAATTAAACGAACCTTTAATAAAATTTCCATGAATTCAGAATCTATTCAAAATGATGAAATTGGCTAAAAGGGACTGATAATTAGTAAAGAAGGCATAATGAAGTTCACGGATGGCATAAATTTTCATGCCAAAGTATTATCTTCATTAACTGAGAGGGATAATTTTACAACTGTCCGTTCATAAGAGTGAATGAGTGATGTGATTTTGAAACTGCAAGTTAAAAGAGGTTAGACCATTATTAACATGACATGTGATAGTTACTAAGGAGTGCTTTAGATCTCTATTGTCACCAAAAGCATTACCTCTACCTCATTTACTCTACTATAGACTTTTCTTCTCAGGTACGTGTTAAGATAAAATTCCACATTGCTTAAATGAAAATAATTAAGCCTTGGCTTAGTTGATGTTGACCCCCAAAAAATAAACCAACACGTGGCCAACAGAAAGCAACTCCACATATGCTCTTCCCTGCTCACTCGAAACACACCGTTAGTCACTCGTGATCTTTCTCGGTAGTGGGTGTAGTGGCCGCGAACACTCCGACGATCAAGTCAATAAAACGATAAATGGAAGCAGGTAAATCTGGTAGCGAAAACCACCGGAATTGAGATATCACAATAATATGGGAGGGAGATAATAATATTTTGTTATATGTAGAGTTGTATTACCATTTCAGAGGCACAAGACATTGGCATTTATAGAGGAGGTGAAAGAAGGGCTATTAGATGAAAGGCACGTGACCTCATCCGTCTGGCCGAAGCTTATCCTCCTAGGCGTCAATTAGTCACTCCATATGTAGGCGGGTACTTAATGCTTCCTAACAAAATAAATTGGATTTGGCATTTTGGCGTCTGCTGCACCAATGCCACATCGATCAGTCAAGATATTTTATTTTGGATAGATCTATGTACAAACGATCTCTATATTGGGTCAAGGCGCGTGACTTCTATGAGTAGACGTGTCTTCCAGCTGAATCACTTCATCATCGCTTGTGCCAAACCAAATCACTTCTGAGATTTGGATAGGTGCATTGATGCCTCAGCAGTGATGTGTGACGTGGCGGGTGTCGTAGAGTGAGGGCAATGGTTTGACCTGAAGACTCGTTACTAAAGGCGTAATAATAATCGCCCAAGTCCATTTATGAATATTTATATAATGAGTGGATTTTCATCGTATGTGGTGAGCTTTGAATGCACACTAGAGGCGTAATAGTTGATTTAACTTTATATGGTATCAGAAGGTGGCTTTGGGGCAAACAGTAAATGGACCTACAATGACTGCTATTTTCTTCTCCATTAATGCTGCTTTACAAGTAAATCTCAAAACTTTATTTCTATGTTTTTCTAGGTACTTGATGCTACTTCGGAATTTTGATACATGAATTTACCATTGATTATATTTACGTTTGTAATACGAGCTAACCTCGATTTTCAAGCATTATTCTATGTTTCCTGCCATTTTATTGATTAATGTATTTGAAAATGGGAAAGAGTGAGAAGATCGGCATAGACATTACCAAGGAAGATAACTTGTCATGTCCATCAAAAACTGATGCTCCAAGAAGCTGGCCTGGTGCTAAACGTGTGCAGAAATTAAAAAGGAAACTGAAACTTCAAATATTTACACACTTCTACAACACTATATGATGCACACACACACACACACACAGAGAGAGAGAGAGAGAGAGAGAGAGAGAGAGAGTTAAACATAAATTTCTTTGAGCATGAATCAGAGGCTTAATTTAATTCCCTTATGAAGGATGAAAGACTAGAGATATATTCTGCACCACCATGTTAAGGTATATTTGTTTCAGGTGCATGTAATTCTTGAAGCTTAAGTTTTAAAATTTATTTATATATCTTCATTTATACATTGATGCTCATATAAAGGAAAGGGATGAAACCCTTATGAGTACATGTGCAATGATTACCAGGGAATAATATACTCGGTGACAGATTCTTGAATCGTTAGTTAGCTACATAGGGAAGAAAAAAGTTTCAAAAGTCTCTCTCTCTCTCTTTTTTTTTTGTTTGTTCTTTTTCTCTTTACTGGAGGCAGATGCTTGAACCTATCTGTGCTTCAAGCCTAAGCAATAGCTTATTAAGGTGGAATAGAACTTTTTCTTTCCCTCATTTTTGGACATTTTTTTCTATGCCTTAAATTTTGATCACGTGAAGATCATATTAGGACAGCAGCTGCCCTATGCATTTATCTCATAGATACTTACGGCAGCTTGTTGGTTTAGTAGAAAGAACAAAGTGTTGGGATCTAAATTGAGATGCGGGTGGCAACCCAAATCTCATGATCTAAGAAAATGAAAGTGAATTACAAGAGATGTAGGAAAGGAAAGAGACGCGTGTTTATGGAAGTAACATAAATGAGAAGCTTATTTTCATAAAATTTCAGTTTAGGAACACGACAACAATATATGCAGTTATACTTGCACGACTTCCAAAATATAAAATAAGAATTCAATTTTAACGGGTTAATGGTCTAGTATTGTTTTTGGAGTAAATATTTTCCTCTGTTTGTCTGAAGTAGCGGTTCACTTTTTACATGATTTTTACTTGCATGCCACGATGACATGTATCCAATATCTGGTTAGGTGCATTGGAAAGGTTTTATATGTATGCAAACCACATAGCATAAATCATATTGTAATGTTAATAGGGATCTATTTTATGAATTACAGACTAATTCTTCATAGAAGAATTCTAGAATACTCACATGAATAGGCCTCATGTGAGTAAAATATTGCCAAAAAATCCACCCACCCACCCCTATTGCGAGTATTCTGGAGGGGTTCTATGAAACTCCTCCTTGTACACCAAGAAGAATTCCTATTTTATAGAAAAGAGCTTGGACACAGTTTCACTGTTAGAGGAATAGATGATTTCTTCTGTATAATGAGCTGAGTTTGCACTGTATCAGTAGTATATGACTTAGTTTGCTTCCATGCTCAGGTGAAAGAGGTTCTGAGATAACTCGATAGGAGCGTGATCTGGTCCCTGCCATAATTAGTGGTATTATACACTAGCCTCCATGTGATTTTGTGACATTCAAATTCATCCCTGTTAATTTACAGGTGAGATCCTTTGTCTGATAAGATGACTGCTTAAATGATTCTGAGTTCATGAACAATGTTCTTGGGAAATGAACTAGAAGCGAAAATAGCTTCTGATTGGCAATTGACGGATCTGTTAGCTTGAAATATAAAATTTAAGTAGTTCTTTTTTCTTTTTTTCTTGGTTGGCTGGTACGTCAATACGTTTTCCCTTTATGGAGGACTTAATGTTGTAACTTGTGAATACATCTTTCTCGTGTTCGAATTTTATTTCCCTCTTGAGTTTGTATTTTATTTTCTGCATTGATGAATACTCAAGAAATCTAAAAAAGTTAAGGCAGCATTGTAAAATGATGAATCGAAGGAAAATAAACAAAAACAAACTTTAGCTATGCTCAGTACTTGAGACTTCGAAAACAAACATTGGACCAATACGAATGCAAACGTCATCTTTGCGATTGGTCATATGGTAAGGGTTGAATGTTTAATACACTGAAAGATTGCACTTCCATAAACAATAACAGACCAATGTTTTTCTCACTAATAAATTGAAGGTCGGCTAACTTGAGTTCTTAGAAATATGTGACAGTTTTTATATTTTCCTCACTTTCCATTGTGTCAACACAATACAAGTTCAGGAAAGGTGGAACACACCTTTCTCAGTCAAACTTCATACTGTAAAACACCATTTTACTTTGAGCTTCCTCAGCTCAAAAGTAATATATGATAGCATCGAACCTGCACACGAGAGAATAAACGAGTCATCAGCCATTTAACACAATCCATTTTCAAAATGGAAAATCAAGAAATTATAAGATGCAGCAAACTGCAAAGTGTGCAGCAGACGTTTGAGATGTATCCTCGTCCACTCTGCATTGTTACTCGTTTTGTGGCATCTAAAGTACTCCTTGAGAGGGGTTGGGGCAGTGACGAACAAGGGTTACATGTGAAGAATAATGAACATGAAGCGATTGTAATTCACGACAACAAAATGGGGATGGCGAGTATTGAAAATAAGAATGCTTTATTTCATTCAGAAACTGATTGCAACATAATGTTTAACTCGAAGAATGATGCTCAAGCTCTAGAGATTATGGGATGTTAAGTAGTATCAAATGACTAATGGTTGTATAAACATTCTTCCTTCCTAGCAACTAAAATTACTAACATCTAACTGCAGCCAGCCTGAGAAACTCAAAACTGAAGTAACGGATTGCATCTTCTTTTGCGATGCTTCTGGGTACCACTTATAATTGGTGGTCAATATACAGCAGAGAATGAATATGCTTCAAAAGAGGATTTCAGGAGCTGTCTCAAGCAACCTGTCCAATGGAAAGTTGCTCATTATCAATTCTGTTTACTCAAAGGCACGAATGCAGATCTTCTCAAGTTGTGCTGGCCAATTGCCCCCCAGAACACGAGGATTTGACTCCATCGCAACACGAAAATCTGACATACATACATACGTCGAGGGACTTGGTCTTTGTGTGTATCTTGCAGGTAATGCCCCTCTCCCTCCAATACTTATTTGACCGTTTAACTCTCTGGCACAATTACGCCGTGATCTTGCAAGCTCTATACAAGGTTCAATTAACCTCTTCAAATACACATCCAAACTATTATTTAACAGGTTAGCGCACTCCAACGAAATTCCAACCCCCTCCACCTCCAACTTTTGCTCCAAACAACTCCTCAATGTTCTCGTATCAGGTAACTCAACACTGTTTTGACAAGTACTAAACATGAAACCTTGGTGAAGAGCTTTACAAACACCAACCATGTTTATTGAAACACCAAATGGAGCAGTAATAGGGCTCCGACTCTGAATGCCCAGGCTTCCGGCGAACTGTTCAACCTCTTCTCCATCTTCAACGGGAGCAACTTCAATGGGTGGTCTGCTACTGAGAGAGTTCAGTTCTGCTCCACTTTGTTGTTCTTGTATTCTTGGACTAGTTTCTTCAAATGTGATACTAGGGCTTTTGCCTAGTGGTCCAAGTGGACTCGGACGATCCAGAAACTTACGATGATCCCTGTTGACAGGAGACCTATGCCTGCGAGGAGATGGGGGAAATGCATCACCATAGAGTGATTGCAAACAATTTCTCTGGTAGCCATTGGCAACTTTAACCCCAAGTGGTCCTTTAACTTTCCTAGCTTTTGGCGGGGGAACTTTGGCCTGGCACGCATTCTGGAGAATGGATTGAATAAGCTGGTTATGAAGAGAGATATTCTCTCTTCCAATTATCTGTATGCAGTTCTGATCAAACTCGACCTTGCTAAGCTTTAAACTGAAAAATCTTTTCAGCTGATCGAAGTATTTTTCTGCTCTTGCGTGCCCAATATTCTGATAAATAAGATTTTTCAGCTTCATCGTATCCACCCGCTTAAAATGTTGTTTTGCCACCATTTTAATTAACCTGCTTAACATCCAAATTGCCAGATCCCAATCAATATTCCATTTCAAAATAAATAAAAACACCAAATTTCATCTAAAAAAAAAATCTCTCATGGGAAAATTTGGTCTCGTACAGATAATTGTATCAATGAAGATAAAAATAAAAAATAAAAAATCATAATTTATTATTCATTTCGCATATAGAAAGCAATAAGCTTAGATATATTTTGAAAGCATTAATTCAAATTAAATAATTAACACAAATCTAATTTTTATTGTTAACAAAACTCAATTTTGTAACCAAAAAAAACTTTAATTTCTGCACAATTAAATCATCAAAAAACAACGTGCAGTATCACAATCTTTACCATCAAGTTCATTTCAACTCTTAAAAATCAATCGAAGCCAATTTGAAATAAGAATGGAAAACAAAACCCTCGAATTCCAATTCGGCAAGACTAGAGAGAGAACTATGTAAACAAATAAAATTCAGATAAATAATCAGAACCCAGTTTAGATCTCTAGGAGAATTAAAAAAAAAAACCCAGAAATTAAATTGGATTATATGTGAAAATTAGAGCAAGAAAGAAAGAGAAATCGACCTGGGTTTGAAGAACTTGAGATCGAGTGTTTTCCTTCCTCACCCAAGGCTTTCGCGTCCTATGGCTTGTTTGTCTAAATTGGAGAACAAAATCCTAGCAAACACGAACTAAGTCCCATAAGCTTAGGCTTTCTGAACATACTCTTAGGGTAGTACAAAGGTGCGCGGGTACGTCGTGTTTTACTAAGGCCGTGTTTGATCCTGTTCAGTGTTTTGGGGCGAGGGAAGGTCCTATTGGGTTTACTATAAGTCAGTTAGATTGGGAATTTTCATGTCTTTTGTTTGTTGGACCAAACAAAGAAAATCAATGATATACATAATGGCAACACAAACAAACTATTACGAGGTAGAATTAATGTTGCTGATTTTGATATATCGATATTTGTCGATAATTCAGAATATCTTTTACGATTTTCAAGTTCTCTATAATTAATTAAGAACAATAATTTTATCGGTGATGTGATCGCTCATAATTGACAGAAGTCCATATTTCGCCTTTAACAATGAGTTAAGCCGATCATACTCTAACAATGATTAATGAACTCTCCAAAATAAGTGTTCTTTTTGACAATATATCTGTTATGTTTGCAATGTGATCTCATTGTGTGTAATGTCTCAATGTTGAGCAAAAAAAAAAAAAAATACTTGAATAAGTCTCTATTGAGATTTTGTATTGTCTCATCTTTTAATGAATATATGGCTTGAATTGAGTTTGTTTCAAATACTTGGTATCTATTTTCTTTGATCATCTTAATGAGAACCAAAATAACATATGCTAAGAAGAATAAAGGCCTCGAGAACTTAGTGAATCTTGGAACAAAGATTCTTAAAAGACCATAACGAATTTTAGCTGTATCCAATGGATTATGCGGAAGCTTTACATAATTACTTTGAAGCTCTATGACAGTTTGCTTAAAAGAAGCTTCTATCAAAAGAGCTCGTTGCTGGATGCAATAAATGTATCAAAATCGATTCTTTTTAATGAATAGATTCGATGGCAACGCGAATGAAATAGTTGTGAAACAAAGCCTCCATGCCTTCTTGGTGGCACAAGGTATTTTTGCTACTTCGATAAACAAATGTTACCTGCAAAATGAGGTCGGCCTCCTTTCCTGTTGAACCTCCGGCGTGAGAATTAGTACGTGATTTGAAAATGTAGACTTAGGAGGAAGAATGTTCAGATAGTGAAAATTTCAAAGAGATACCTATTTCGCCTTAGAAGTATTTATAGGTGACTAGAGTTGGGTAACTACTGGACGGTTATAGTGCCACGTGTCCCACGTAACCCCTTCCACTATCCCATGTTCTGAGTGGGGAACCTCTAGCTGTCAGATTGGTTGTGTCATTGCCAAACATTAAGCAATCTTTATCTAATTCATTAATAATTTTATGGTCAAGTGTTGGGACGGTTGTGTAGTGGTAGAAGGTCTCCTAGTGGTTGACAGCGAACATTGACGTAGAGTGCTCATGGGAGATCGATGACCTAACATAGGCGTAAAACTCTCATGGGGGGTCGACGGCTCGACATAGGCATAGAGTGTTCATCGGGGTCGACGGCCTAGCATACATGTAGAGTGCCTCACTTTGTCGGTCATCATAGACGATTATTAATGTCATCCAATATCACAAGCCCCTCTACCTCTTGTTGATGTTTATCGGTAAGGGGTAGCATCTTCATTTTCCTGCGAAACTTTTTTTTTTTTACGAACTTTCTTACGTGTATGTAGATATGAATTTTGATTTAGATTAGATGTTGAAGACCTTGCCCGTGCTAGAGGTAATGAGGGTTCCCTTCCCGTTGATGGTAGGTTCTTGGATGGATTGCTTTTGACTTAGTGTTTATACGCACCTACGTTTGTTGTTCTTTAAGCTTGATGGATTTTACCCTGTATATGCAAGTATGGAAATCGACCTAGAAGTAATCATGGACTCTATGCTGGAGTAGGGGCATGAGGATGATGTAGAACCAGCTCCCGTCCCGTTGAAGAGGAAGAAAACACTAACCGGGAGGCAGAGTGTCATGCTGTTGAGGATACTCCTCAACCTTCAGATAAGCCTGCCCAAGTTGTACTGCCATGAGGGCCCAGATGGGGCAGTTCGAGCCATATCAGGTACAAGCACGAAAACTCTCATTTTCCTAATTTTGGGTTCACCCTACTCAGGGTTATCATGAGATGGGGGTACTCCGGTCTTTGGTGACTCCTGCCAGGGCCTAGGTTATTGTCGGGCGTAGTGCTGATGACATAGAAATAGCCATGGCGATCTACAGAGGGTAAGCTGCCTGCTATACTTCATTTTTTTATATTTAAGTTTATCTTCTCTTGCATACCTAATGCTTGTCTATCACTTTTGTTCTTGCCTACTAGGTTGTGGCCTTCAGATTGGGCTCGTTGAGTCTAGTCGTCGCCAAACCTCGGAGTTGAAAGCTTTTACAGAAAAAAAGAAGAAAGAAGCTCATCACCACAAAAAGAAAATTTCTTCTTTGAAGATGCCGTTTGAACCTTTAGAGGCTCGAACCCACAAGCAAGAGACGAATATCGATAACCTACGGTCCCTTTTGGCCCAAGCTCCAGAAGAGGCTATAGAGCGATGTAAGGCTTCTACGAAGCACGCTAAGGAGCTGGAGCCTGGAGGTATCCATGGAGCAGTACTAATCATCATCAGATTATGTCAATGCCTTGCATTCATATGGGGAAAAAACGATGGCAGCGTCCATCAAATTGGCTAAGGAGTGGATATCCACTGAGCATCCTTCTATCGATCCATCGGATTTTGACAGGTTTCTGGCGCAATGCAAAAGTAGAGAGAGCGGAGCCCATCAGTCTAAGACTTTTGAGCACACATCGAGGGATGGGAGCAAAGGAATTTTTAGCTCGAATTGATGCATTCTTTAGCTGTAGATCTTGTGGCACTTTCTATTGCTATTTATTTCTGGACCATCTTTCTGGATATATCGGCGCCAGTTGCCACTGTGTAAAAGTTAGTTCGCCTATTCTGACACAACTTTGTTTATTTGATCGCGTAGTAGCTAGCAGACGTGGCAATCAACCTGTGCTTGCCAACCGTTGCGTTTTGCAATTTTATTTTTCGTATTTCAATTGTCGATCCTTAATCGAATATTTGGTGTCGTCGCCCTCGGGCGATATTGAATCGCAAAGCCCCTCGAGCCGTGTCGAGTTATAGAGCACATGGTCTACCAATTTAGGGCCTTAACCAATTTTTTGGTTTTGAAGGCTCTCTGCTAGCCACTTGGGTTATGTTAATCGTAAAGTGCAGGGTACAACGGTTTAGTGTCTTAACTAATTTTTCGATTTTGAAGGCTTTCCACCTATCCCTTTGGGCTGTGTCGATCATAAATCGCAAGGTACAATTGTTTAGTACCTTAACCAAATTTTCGATTTTGAAGGTTTTTTGCCTAGCCTATTGGACTGTGTAGACCATAGAGTACAAGGTATAGCGGTTTAGTATCTTAACAAATTTTTCAATTTTGAAGGCTTTCCATCTAGCCCATTGGGCTGTGTTGACCACAGGGCGCAACAGTTTAGTGCATTAACCAATTTTTCGATTTTAAAAGGCTTTCCGCCTAGCCCCTCAGACTGTGTCGATCGTAGAGCGTAGGGAGCAGCGATTCAGTAAATTAACCAATTTTTCGGTTTTGAAGGCTTTCCACCTAACCCCTCAGGTTATGTCGACCGTAGAGCGTATGGAACAACAGTTTAGTACGTTTACCAATTTTTTGGTTTTGAAGGCTCTCCGCCTAGTCCATTGGGTTGTGTCGATCGTAGAGCGTAGGGAGTAGCGGTTTAGTGTTGATTACGCCCAAAGAATAACGCGATAGTTGTAGCACAGCTTTGGGGTGTCGTATCCATAGGGAGATGGAAAATTATTCGAAGGATCAAAACCTGGGGTTTTCGTGATTTATGAAAAGAGTCTTTAGTTCAACAAGATTTTGATATCAATGTATAAAATTGGTTAAATTTGAACCAATGGGTGAAATAGTAAAGCACCGGAATTCCCTCGATTGGTTCGGATCAATCATCATCAATTACGCACTCATATACTCAATTAAAGATTTTTGTCATCAAACTTTAATTAGAGAATGTAACATTAAGGTCCAATGCAATTCTATAGTAATTTTAAGATATGGATTTCCTACGATATATGCTCACTTTAATCTATTGAAATTAGATTCAAAATCAATCTTATACATCAAGCATAAAATAGTAGAAAATCACACCAATAGATAATTGAAATTGAAATTCAACGAATAGTTTAATTCCACGATAGACAAAACATGATTGAATCTATGAGAAACCTAGTAAGCGTTAAACCAATCACACTATAATGCTTGAAATTGATAATCAACAATTATTTAGACTAATTGATAGACAAAACATGATTGAATCCATAACAAATCCAATAAAAGTTAAATCACTTTCAAGACAACTTATCAAAATGAGAAATCCAAACTTTAGAATTGTTTAACGATGAAATACCTAATTACATGCGTGAAAAGGCATGAAAATAACCAAAATCAACCGAGATCCTTCCTTGCTTCACTAATTAGTTTAGCTTTCCATGGAGTTCTTGAGAGAAAATTGATAGAAAAATGATAGGAGATCCATGGTAGGCGTTCTGGTCGAGTTTAGGGTTAAGAAGACGTGTTGGGAGTTGTTTCCATAGGTGATTTATTAAATTATCGAAAATAAAAATTTTTACACCATGCGGTCGCATGGAACAAAGTAATTCAGATTTTGAGTTCTCGGTAATAGCCATGCGGTCGCATCGATTTATAACCATGCGGTCGCATGATTTTGCAAATTTCTCGCTGGACAATTTTCAGTATTTCAACAATATCTTTCTTTCTTGATATCCAATTGAGGTGATTCAAGTTTCATTTGAAAGTTAGCTCAAAGGGCTACAACTTTTATTCAAATATCATCTTCGAATTCGATCATTTTCCATGTCAAAAACTGGTCTCAATATGAGGCTGAAGATCGGTGCAAACTTTTCAGCTTGAATGTTGGTATGTGATAAATTCTTGACTTTATTTCAACAATTTGACTCATTTCCTCATCCAATTGACCTCTAACACTCTCGAATCTTCGTCACAAGGTTAGAAACAAATGTAGAGTATTTTCACATTAGTCCCCCAAACTTTCATTTTCCTCCACTTTAGTCATTTTTCGCTCCTTTATTCTACTTTCCTCCCTTTTCATCCATTTTTAACCTAAACCAAGATATAGAAGTACTTAGTGCATTTAGACGTCAAATAATCATAGAAATGCAGATATTAATGAATGAAAAATGTAATAAATGTACTATTATCAAGTGCCTTCACCAATTTTTTAGTTTTGAAGGTTTTTTCGCATAGCACCTTGGATTATGTTGACCATAAAGCGTAAGGTCTAGCGGTTTAGGCCATTCACCAATTTTTTTGGTTTTGGGGGCTCTCCGTCTAGCCACTTGGGCTATGTTGACCATAGAGCGTAGGGTACAATGATTTAGTGCCTTAACCAATTTTTTGGTTTTGAGGGCTCTCGCCTAGCCACTTGGGCTATGTCGATCATAGAGCGCAGGGTCTAGCAGATTAGGGCTTTCACCAATTTTTTGGTTTTGAAAACTCTCTACTATGACTGTAGGGTGTGGTCAAGTTGATGACCAAATTCTTAATTTTATTGCTCCCTATGTAGCCCCTTGGGCCATGTCGATCATAGAGTACAGGGTCTCGTGGTTTAGGATCTTAACCAAATTTTGGTTTTGAAAGGTTCTCCACTATGACCGTAGGCCGTAGGGTATGGTCGAGCTGATGACCAAATTCTTGATTTTGTTACTCCCCGCCTAGCCCTTAGGCCCATGTCGATCATACAACTCAGGGTCTAGTGGTTTAGGGTCTTAATCAATTTTTTATTTTGAAGGCTCTCCATTATGATCGCAGGGCGTGGTCGAGTTGATGAACAAATTCTTGGTTTTGTTACTCCCCGCCTAGCCTTTAAGGTCATGTCGATCATAGAGCGCAGGATCTAGTGGTTTAAAACTTTAACCAATTTTTTATTTTGAAGGCTTTCCACTATGATCGTCATCGTATGGCGTGATTGAGCTAATGACCAAATTCTTGGTTTTGTTGCTCCCCACTTAGCCCCTTGGGCAATGTCAATTTTAGAGCGCATGATCTAATGATTCAGGACTTTAATCATTTTTAAATTTTGAAGGCTCACCCAACGCGTTGAAGTGTTTGGGAGTAATTTTTGGGGTAAGAATTGATTTTTAAATAGTGATATGATGGGAAATGTATGGTTGAAAAAGGAAGAAAAGTTATTAATGTGATAAAAAATATTATTTTATTAAAAAATATGTGATTAAAAATAAGAATTAATTTTCTCGAAATCAGCTTTTAAAGTCATTTCAGAACTTGAGGTAACGGTACTATGGTGCTACCCAAAGTATCTCTCATTAAACACACAAAGAATATACAACTATACAAGTAAAATAATTCTTTGTCCATTTATACGTAGGAGCTTAATTCGATAACAGGACCCTTCTTCAATCTTTAACGACTGTGTGCAACGAGAAGAAAACTAGCTTCTCATCTGTTAACAATGGTTGAAAACCCACTGCAGCATCTCTTCCAAGCGTTTGGCAAAGTCTCAGTGCGTGTTCAAACTCATCTTTCCCAGTTCATTCTCCACCCCAGTCAACCTTCAAATTTGCTCAACAAAAATGACCACTCTTCACCATACATCTCCCAAAAATCGACCTCGGATTCTCATCTTCTCCAACCTGCCGAAATTCTCGGAAAGGTAGTCCCTTTTTACAGTTTTCGTCAAAAGTTAGTTATCTTCTTTAATGTAAATAGGGCTTAGTTGCTTCACTTTTGTAGTACAGTGGGCTACTGCTTGCACAATAACTGTTTGATGAAAGTCCCGAATGCATATCCTTCGTGTGAGTCTTGAACTGATTGCATTTTACTGCGCTTCCTTCTTCTTCTGATTTACTCAAATGATTTCTTTATGTATGATCAAAATTAGCTTAAAATTACCAAGAAGAAATATGAAATGCATCTATTTGTAAACTTAACGTAGAATTTCTAATTCCTTTCTAGAAAATTAAATGTTTCTGAAGCCAGATATTTAACACATGAATTCGAGCCTGATTTGATAGTTGAAATATGTGATTCTTCTTATAAGAATCACATCTAGTAATTTTGTGGCTACTAGCACAGTTATGTAATGAGGATTTCCTTTGCTTGTGTATTCATTATTCATGCTAGTTCTGTTAAATTGAAGAGAGAAGCACCCTAATTAATTTATGGGTACACAGATTTTAGCGATATACTTCTTGCTCATTCTTCAGGGAAAATCTTCTGGTCCAGTGACTAAAGAAGAACTTGGAAGAGCCACCTGGACTTTTCTTCACACTCTTTCTGCTCAGGTCTGGTCTTATTCATTTCTCCCATGGATTTTCCGGTTCTTTTATTTTTGACGATCATGGTACTTTTTAATAATTTGGGCAAAACATATACAGTCATCTTTCTAATACCTTACTGTTTCATTTTTTAATACATTGCACGGTGGTTTTTTTTTTTGGGGTGAGAGATACAGTTATTTAGCCTGCTGAATTTTCCTAGTTCTTTTCTCCCAGTATCCAGACAAGCCAACTAGACAGCAGAAGAAGGATGTAAAAGAGCTGGTATGGTTATTTTTCACTGTCTTGGTGTCTCTCTGAGTGTTTCTGTTCAATATAATGTCCGTTTTTCCCCTGACAGTATACATCATGTCTTATATAGAGTTTTTAATCAATTGAGAAGTAAAGCTACGATGCATGTTGTGTTTTGGATTTAAAATCTAAATGATTTCTTATTTTTTGTGTCTTTCACCGACCTTAAGATATGTATTCTGTTATTGCACTGACTAAACCCAGCTTTAGCAAGAAAGCTTGGTCAAGAAACTGCTTCCATTGTTGCCTAATCTTGGATTTGAGGACCATTTTTTCATTTTGTTAGGGATACTTATTTTTAAGTGTTTGTTCCTATTTGACTTATTTATATGCCACAAAATGTGTACTTCTATTGCTTTCTACTTGGACTTGATCAGTCTACGTAAGAGTTTTGTGTCGATGCCAAAGAAAAATATCTCATTTTGAGATTGCTGCTGGAACAGAATTTAGGTGATGAGGAAATCAACGCATTCATCAGATGAAAGACAATCTAACAGCTTTACAATTGTTATGCAGATGGAAATATTATCTCGAATGTACCCCTGTAAGGAATGTGCAGATCACTTCAAAGAAGTTCTCAGGTATATACTCTTTTCTCTAAAAGCACTACCCTCTTACTCCCTCAAGAACATTTCATTTTCAAAATTAGGATTGAAACTTTTTTGAGATTTAGTAGTTATCCCTTTTAAATACATAGACTATATACCATTTCTGGAGCTTGCTTTCTGCTATCTGTAGCGCTCATTAAATAATTTTTTCGACTTGGCTAATTTCTACACAAGATTTCCAGGCAAATGTTAATGACAACTGACAATAGTGACAACACTTGGATGTTTTTGTGATGATCTATTTATCCTTAAAGATATCTCTCTCTTCCCCGCCCCATTCTTCCAAAAAATGACAAGGAACCTAGCTTACAGGAGCAGAACCTGGGTGCTTAAGATACTTCTACCTTAGGCATCAGATGTCTCTGGAAATTTTAACCTGGCTAGATGGCACTCCCACTTGCCCACTCGGATCGTCTCATAAGGCATTCCTTATAGCTGCCATACACTATAATGTTTTAACTTTATATGAAACCTAGCTATAGAATCTGTGTCTACTATAGAAGTTCCTGTACATGGACAAGGCATACAGTCTCACTTTTCATGTTACTAAATGATTTCCTTCAATTTCTAGCATAATTTATGAAATAATTCTTTATATTTTTCAACAAATTTTGGTGGGAAGTCACATTAATAGTTGATGCAACTTGTTGGTGGCATTACTATTTTATAGAGATACGAGTCCTGGGATTTTTTGTCAGAATCTCAACCCCTTAAGATGGTCTTATGCTGTGCTTGGTGAAGAAGAAGAACTATGTGGAGTCAATTTATTTTCACATGACTACCAAATGCCTATCATAATACTCCAAGAAATGAACATTTATATACTTTTTAATTGGTTTGCAGAGCGGATCCTGTACAGGCTGGATCTCATGAAGAATTTTCACAATGGTTATGTCACGCGCACAATGTAGTTAACCGAAGGTAACTAATGTATTATGAGCTCCACAGATTCTTTCACTTCTATATTGCTCCTTTTTATTTAATTGAACTGTAAACTTGCTTGCTTCATATAAAAAAAGATGGATAATCCCTCTTGCATTCGGTTTATCACCTTAGTCTCTTTTTGGAAACTCCATAAAACAACATTCAACTACTCTTAATTTGGATAATGATAACAAAGTTTTTCTAGACTCACTTATTCCTAGACCCGTGTTTGTCTTCATCTAATAATAAATCAGTTCAAATTGTATTAAAATAATAATAATAAAAAAAAAAAATTTTTAAATACTTTTAGTTTATTGTTTTGAGAAGAGAAACAAATATATTTCAGGTTCCAGTTTCATGAAATATGTTTAAATTTCTCTATTTTTTGGACCAGAGAAAACAGGATTGTCTCGATTCTGCCTCCTCTGTGGATTCCAGAAAATTTGGAGAACTTATCAGTTTGCGATTGTTAACTAGTACCAGAAAATCTAGACCAAACTTGTTCGGAGAGCATGTATGGCCTAGCTTAAAAGATGTAAAAATTATTTTTAAGTTCCTGTTCTGCCTAACATAAAATTATAATTTACTTTTTTTACACTAAAAAGACTTGACCATTTTAGAAAATGAGTCTTGAACTTTTAAGAGTCTGACAGGAACCATCATAAACTAGGAATCAACGTGTTTCTTAAATCAACCCAACATCTATTTGCTAAATATTGCCCATTCTCGTTTGTTATCTAGTATGAAGCTGTCTATCAAATAATGGTGGTTTGGTCGAAGTCTGTCAGGAACCATCATAAACTAGGAATCAACGTGTTTCTTAAATCATCCTACATCCAATTTGCTAAATATTGCCCATTCTCGTTTGTTATCTAGTATGAAGCTGTCTATCAAATAATGTGGTTTGGTCAAATTCGACCAAATTAACTGTCCCGGTTGAATCGAGCCACATGAAAAGCTTCTAGTTATCTTGAACATCTTACATTATGTTTAAAAATTTATTTCCTCTTTTTTCTTTTTCAACAGCTTGGGAAAGCTAGTATTTCCATGTAAACGGGTTGATGCTCGGTGGGGCAAGCTAGAGTGCGAGCAACGTGTATGTGATCTACAAGGGATTTCGACAAATTTTGGCAAGGGAATGGGATGAAGGTAGTACTTGAGAATCGTGAGCAAAGAAAATTACGTATAACAGAATAGATGTATACAAACCACTGCAAAGGAGAATTTCTTCGATTAACAAGCTCAACTTTCTCTTAATAGAAATGTGTCGAAACCAGTAGCATCCTCTAATAACATTGGTTTTCCATTGATAATTCAGGTGGTGTGAAGTGTTATTTGTTGCAATCATCCTCTTAAGTGTAAGCCTCCTCTTATTTATTTATTTTTTTGGTGGAGAAAAGCCTCCTGGCTCTTAAGGAAATGTAATATAGACAAGCTAATTGTTGATTGGGTTCTGTATAATCAATCTTCAATTGCAAACTTTTACTTGTATCTAATAATGCATATTTCTACTAATTTTCCAACATTTATTTCCTTCAATTGTTATCATTTTGAAATCGGAAAAAAATAGTTTGTTAATATTTCTTGCGATGCTTTCAATACGTTTAAAGAGAGATTTAATTCAATGTAATATAATTTGTCTCAACTAACTTGAGCTAGAAAATATTAGAGTAGCAATTAAGCGGTTGTTCATATTTGCGAAGTGTTTTGTTTTATGTTAATATAAAGAAAAAGGTCATCGGAAGGAGTGACCAAAAGAGGCATTCCTTCTCCTCGTTGTTGAGCTTCTTGGGTCTAATTAGTGACTCCACATTTCAAGTTACGTTCTGCTTTAAATTATGTGGAACTTTTTGCTTCAATGAAAGTTTCAATATTGTTGATCGTGATAAGAATTGCTAATGTAAAGAGACTCAAGATTATGATAGGATGATACGTCTAATTAGAATACTAAATACATTCCTACTCAAGATAGGTCGTCAAACTGCAATAAGAGCTTTGCCTTTTAAAAGGTCAGTCTCATAGAGTAACTAAACTAGACCGAGTTAGCAAATCAAGAAAAGAAGAGAGAAAAATGTGATCAATATGACCCATTTATAAAGTGATACATATATATATATGGTTCTCTTTTGCTATGACTTTGATGACTTAGCTTCATTATAAGTCTATTTTGGTGGCTTGACTCCATTATACTCAAATTTTTAGTTACTGAATTTCGCTTTACTCATTTTCTGTTTGGTGGTTGGACAACGAAAGTTACACTTGTTCAGTATAACATCGTGCAATTTGGTGCAACAAAAACATCAGGATTTTGCTATATGTACCCGAAGGTTGACATTTCGGGTTACTCGATTCCACCCGACCTCGCACATGAAGGTCGGGCTCCATACATTCATTGGGCGTGGGGCCTGACCTCCATGTGAGAGGTCGAATGGGATCGAATAACCCGAATTATCAACCTCCGGGTACAAAGGACGAAATCCGAATATATATAATACTAATTATGAAGGAAGACAGAGCAGAAATAGGCACGTAAAAGTCCAAAATTACCCCTGATCTAAAAATCTAAAAATTCTCAGTTACCGACTAGGGTTTTGGGTATGCCCTCTATATATACGATCTTTTCGATGGCTTTCAAAACATAAATTTATTCTGCAAATAGCGTTTCTCATTATACGATCGGCTTTTCCTTTGCGCTGAAAGGGGAAGATGGGGCACTCAAACATCTGGAATTCTCACCCCAAGACCTACGGGCCTGGTTCCCGCACCTGGTAATCCGATCTCTAAGTTTTCATCGACTTTTTTTTTTTTGAGAGAATATTCTACCGTTTCGGAATAAATGAATGTACCTAATATAATAATCAAGGATTCGAGGGAGTTTTAATGTGTCGTTTTCCTTTGATCCGTAGAATAACATTGAGTTTTTTTTAGATTGGTATGATATTTGGATAAATATCTATTGATGATGTTGTTCTGCGTTTATTGTTAATTAGCACGCAGTCTCGTGTTTTCCTTGATTAATTTTTCTTCAGTTCTTATTTTGAAGTTAGAATCTACCACAAGGAGGGCAGTAAGTAATATAAGGATATCAATTATAACTGGGAATTTGCCGTAGGCTATGTAACGAATGGAAGTTGGCGTGCTGACTGGTAGTAATATGTATCTTAGATGTATTAATTAAATGGTGGTCGAATTCGTTTGGTTATTCTTAATAAATTTCTCATGTGATCCTAGGTTTTGCTATAAAGAATACTATTTTACGCCTATTTTTGGTACATGTTATGCTGACATTGAAGACTTGTTTAAAATGCAAATCTTGACAAACATTTCACAAATTATGCACACTTTATTTGAACTCAAGAATATTCGGCAGATATCATGAGAGTATGCTTAGTATTTATAAGTAGGCTATTTTGACTAATATCAGTTCTTACGAAGTAGTTTCAAGATAAAGACAAAACTTTTGCCAAATTTCCTTTACAACAAGTAATAGCTTGATGTTACATATTTGGTGTTAGAACTTAGAATTCATTGTTGTGTAACACATTTAATAAATGTAGTTGCACCTACTTTGGTATGTTATTTGGATTTGATGTCCCCGCATATATGCATTCAGATTAATATTGACTTGATGCATATGATGTTATGACAGTCGTGTATGCGGGAACCCCCATGGAATAATTAGGAAGTATGGGCTCATGTGCTGCAGACAGTGCTTCCGGAGCAATGCCAAGGAAATTGGCTTTATCAAGGTAATTACCTAGAGTTGTCTAACAATATTATCGTGTTCTCAGATTTCAGTGAAACTAAATATGTAGTGTGTACATGTGTTTTCTCAGGCAAGCTTACATAAGCTGATGAATATGCTTATTTATTTACTTGGGCTATCTTGTTTAAAATGGCTTTTGCATAGCAAATATTTGTTATTATTTGCATTTTTATCATTTTTCATCGTGGTGACAATTTCCCATGCATTTGTGTTTTTGCAGTATCGTTAAGCTGTGAATGTCTGAATTTCTTCCAGTGGAAGGAGGGCTTTCCTTGGTGGGATGGGATCTCTTCAGGCATCCCTTTTTATCTATCTTCTTTTCTTTAAAAAGTGTTGGGAGATTAATTCTAGTTTGAGATGGAACTCAATCTGATTCTTGAACTGTCTTAATAGTATTTGCTCATTTTTATTTCTTTTTTTTTATGAATCAAGAAATTTTTTTATGCAGCAGTTTTGTTCATTGCACTATTTGCTTTTATGGTGACTGCTTTGAGTTTTATCTTTCTACAATTAAACAACCTTATTTTTCTTGAAAATATGAAACTTCTGTCCTCTAAATTAACTACGGATAAAATTTGGCTTGCCTTATCGTTCATTTAGGATAATTTCTAGTTTTTATGAGTTCCATATGTAGTGTTATTATCTTCGCAGATAAACAGATCTAACGAGCTTTCAGATCTCCCTCGAAGATTTAAGAACAGATGTTTTCGATAACCCTCTATTCTTCATTTGTCCCAAACTACAACTTGTGATTTATTGTCCTAAAACGCATAATTTTCTTCTACCCCGTGCTTGGTAAAAGAGGACGAGACAAGATATGTCCTCTACTGAGTTACGTACAAAGCATATCGTTAGAGATCAGTAGATCGTAAAATTAAAACGCTCAGCCTGTTTCAGTTAACTCGATTTTATCAGCTGTTACTCTGAAAGGGGAGGGGAAAAACTGTTTATGCCACTTGAAATTTAAAACTAAAGTTTATAATTTTTTTTTTTTTTTTTTTTTTAAATTGTATCGATGTTCATCTTGCTAAGTATATTTTTTATAAATTCAATGATGGATAAACTTTGGTGGATCTCAACATTTGAAATAAATTTATTATCCACAAGTGAAATAATATGATACATTGTCGATGTTTAACATAAAATGTATTCAATGCTCATTATATATAAGAATAATGATATTTAGTACAGTTGATATTACAACATAGATTTATGTCACCTACGTGACATTAAATGGTACACACAATGAAATGAAAGGCGATTATTGTGGCATCACAATTTTTATTTGTTACATCACATATTAATTGTATTTAACCACATCAATCTTTCCTCATTATAACAATTATTTTTTTTTATATTCGATTTCTTATCTTCAACCTTCCATTAATTAGTACACCTTTTTTTTTAATGATAATTTATATTAAAATATTTTGTTTTCATACATTGAAATGAGTGAAAAATTTTTTCACTTTTTATATATTTAGTTTTAAATAATATGATGTGAAAATAAATTATTTTACGCCATTTCAATGAACCTTTAAATATAAAACTTTTATTAAATACATGTATTAAATAATGAAAAATTTTGAGGATGAAAGCAACATGAATAACCGTTATGAACATAAATGTTATAATGAACAAAGATAAAAAATTTTAAGTACAATTAAAATATAGTACAATAAATAAAATTTGTGGTGTAAATATAATAACCCTTAAATGAATCATATAATTTCACATTTAATCGAACATATTATATTATAACACTTAAACTGGCATTCTAACACCAGTTGCGTTAGATAACATTATTCCTTATGTAATTGCACCTCTCATTTAATGTCATATTAGTGCCACTTAAACTGATAACATCAATTATGTTAAATAACATTACTCCACTACATTAAGAGCTTAAGGAGTTTGGGGGATAAATCTGTTGGTTTGCGATGAAAATGCAATCACTTCCCTTTTCTTTCTTTTTTTTTGAATGAATTTACTCCTTGAAGAACCATAATAATGGAGCAATACGCAAATATTTACAGACCCAAATATTTTCTTTTCATCTTCTACGTAAATATGTTGCCTGTTGAAGGAAGTTCTCGGCACTTTACATGCCCATACGAGAGGGAGGGCACAGTACAAATCAGTACACAGAATCCCAAGAGGTGACCTTTGTTTCCAAACTAGTAAGAAACTTCGACCAATTCAAAGATTCAATGCATAGACAATTTCTTGGGATGCAAAGCCTCGCAAATGCTGGATAAATATTATTATCACAGGTTCAATTCGTTTCCTGATCATTCCAAAATTACATAAAAGCCGTAAAAAAAGGCATGGCACTGAAGCGACAATAAATATTCATTGAAACCAAGCTTTCTACTAATTCTAACTAATAATTTAGACTTTCCATACATCCAGGAAGATCCATTGCAAGAAACATGCCCACGATTATATGCACGACCAGTCACATGCTAAAGTTACATAATTCGACCTAAGCCTTCTTTTTACTGTTCCTCAAACACAAACGTAAGCACATGTTACGTCTCGAAAGACACGTAAGGAAAATATGATCTCTCATTGTCACTTATTTTCCAACAAATTTTACAAAGATACATAATTTTACCTTCAAAACCTTCGTTGGAGACACAAGAATAATAATTGAGCTTCACTTTTAAGCACGATCGTCGCTGTGATTTGGAACTTCATTTTGACTGTCTAGAGGCATGTATTGTGCCATTATAGCCCTGATTTCCGAGTCCATGTATGACTGAAAATGCAACCCAGTGTAAGAACATAATAAAATTTTTGGATTGGTCTAGGGTTAACAACAGAAATACTTCAATTATGTATAACAGACTAAGAAACGTGCTTTAATGAACTCCCCTACCCCAATCTAAAAACAAACAAACATCAAAGAAGAACAAAAACGCCTCCTTACATGATTGATACCCCAAATTTACTTTTAAAAAGACTCGAGATGACTAGCACAAAATTATTGGGTACACAAAAAATGTATTGAATAAATTCTATCATATGTTTACGATAGCCCTGTCCCTTTGCTCTACATCTATGAAAGCAGTAGGGGGTGAACCGGCTAAAGTTGCAATATAAGAGCTTAAATGCCAATTAACAGGCAAGAGTTGAAAATGAAGGTATCTTCAAACTTGTACTTGAACCCTCGCAACATCAAATCAGAAGTTCAACAAAAGAACAAAGGGGTCTCTCTCTTCCCACAGAAAGAAGAAGAAAAGGATAAATAAGAGTTTCATGTTCTTTCCAAGTTCTATCTCATAAACTGGTTAGAGTCGTAGCATAGAAATTTCTATCTGAAGATCTGGAATATTTCAATTTCAGAAGATATGGAAACGAAACACACTGATAATTTTGAAACCATAAAATTTGTAATAGAACCTTAATTTTGCTGAACGTTGTTGAAAGTTTCAGTAGTATTATGTTATGAACGTGTTTTCTCTAATTATGTTTAAGAATTAATTATATTTAGGCAATGCATAGAGGCTAAACAGCCCAAATAGAGAAAGTGACAATCAAGATTCTTGCAAAAACCATGATTAATAAGCAAAAATTTGTGTATAGAAAACTTACCCTCAATCTATATTTATATACAAGATACCCCCCACCACCAGCCATTCCCAATCCAATCAAAATAACCCAAACAGCAGCCCAAGCAGATTTTACTTCAGTAGCTCTCTTACCTGCACATGCAAACAGGATATTGGATTTGCACTGTTTAAGCATATACAAAGCAACAAAAATTTGCAAGTTTTCTCACTTATGCAGGTATCATGGTCCCGGATATACAACAGGTCTCCGCTACAAGAGCAATCATAACTGCCCCATGTATTCTTGCAGCTGCATTCAGGGCACTGGCAGGCTTTCTTTTGCTTACATTCATCAATATCTGTGTGGGTAGAAGAAATTATACAAAAACAGCAGTCAATAAGGAAAAAGTTTATGCAGTTAATCAAGAATTGCTCGATCTGTTAGCACCGGTATTATAACACTTTGGCTTGTTTGGCAGAGGAATGAATAGTATTAGACAGTATTGCAGTGTAAAAGAAGTTGAAATATCATTTAGTATAGTGTCCAATCCTCGAATACTGCATACGAAACATGCACTTTATTTAACCATCCATTCATCATCTATTCTTGAATTTCCACTTTTATACCATTTATGTAGCCATGCATTCATTATCTCATTCTTGAATAGCACCATTTGAATCACCTTAATACCTCTTCCAAAAGTTCGCGTGTCATGTTACACCAAAACTCACATTCAACTTCACACCAGTGACTGGTAGTTCTAGCATAATAAGGGGTTGTTTGACAAAGCATTTCATATAAGTATTAGCAGGTATTGATAAAAATTGATGAAATGTGTATTTGAAAAATTGATAGAAGTTGTAGGTCTAATAAAATATTTGGTTAAAATTAATTGTTGACTTTGACCACAACTTCTTAGCAACTTTTTAAGCTATACCAAACAAGCACTAAAATTGGGCAGGCATCAGCTTTTGCAGGATTTTACCAGATACAATTAAAAACTGAGTCTGAATTAGACGGAGTTTTTGACCACAACTTGCTATACTGTTGATATAGAATATAAAATATGAGCTAAGCCTCGATCCTAATTGGGTGAGTCTATATGAATCAGTTTTCATAATTCAGTTCAAACTAAAACTCTCTGACCTTCACAAGTTTTAAAACCGTCGCCTTTAAATCCAGGAGGACATGTGCATTTTCCTTCTTCATTATCCTGTTGACATATTTTTGAAGATTTCTTTCAGAACCAAATTTTATCTGGGAGAATTTAGGCAAAATGAAAAAATAAAAAATAAAAAAATTACTGACAATGCAGGCAGAGAAAGTAATTCCATTTCGAGTTTCATGCCAACAGCCTCCATTATTGATTTTGCACCGTCCGGGCCCACTAGCTGCACCATGGAAAACTTAGTTGAGATACATCTAATCACAGTAACTTGAGATGCTTGAAGAAGAATTATTTAAAGCTAAGATAAACACGTGGCATGATACTTTGCTAAATATTCAAAGCAAGATCCATGTACAACTGAATCTTGATCTGGTACCGAAATTAGGTGAATTAACAAAGTAGGAATTGATGTAAAAATTTCAATTTTACCTGAGCTGAGAATCCCTGTCAATAGGATCTAAAAACAAATAATCAATTCACATAGAAAGCATATGCTTTAGGGAAGGCTATTTTTGGAATTAAATGTCTATTGCAAAGATTCTATTACTAAAGGATGACCAAACAAGAAAGTAAAGTCATTCAATTGTAGATTGATGGAGCACATGAATCAGCTCATTATAAATCAGAGGGAAGCATTCTTTTAGATATTTAGACAACAAATAGAAGATTGCAAGATTCTGAATGCTCAATGTCGAATCCGTAGAATCATCCACAAGAATTTCACGAACTGATTAGCAAGGCTATTCAGATCACCAGAACCTTCAAGTATTTAGATTGCACAGTGACATGTACAAGATAACATTAATGTAATTCTTGGACAAATACAAGATTTTTCTTCTATTTGTGATAAATGTTAATCGTGTAAACTAACTGCAAATTATACTGGAAAACATAAGAAAATATCAAATTATAGCTAAACATAGATAGTCACTCTTATATAAGAGATAGGAATGCCGAGTTAAGATATACTTGAAGAATTGACTTCATGAGCAGTGGCATATAGAAAGTTTTTCCTTTCCTTTCAGATTTAAGTTGATCTTCATTTATGTATTTACTTGCTTTCTGTAGGTGTAAGGAAAGCTTAAGAGTTGAGACTAATATAACTATACATTAACCACTGATATTTAATAAGATCGAAAAGCAGAGTTTTAGAACTTCAGAGAAGTAACTACTTACTTTGCCCCCTCTTTATTGAAGCCAGAAAGACGCCAGAAGAGAGATAGAAGTTAACTAAAACAAAGAAAATCGGGGGGGTGTCCCTAACCTTCGCAAAAAGTGAAATTGGGTCCCAAAGCTTAATTTCTTTGCACCACCATCTCAAACCTCTTAGTGTAATCATGGAGCAAGGGTTTTATATGGATTCAGTTCAAATGGCAGTTAATAGACATGTGAAAAGAACATGTCTAAATTTTTACAGGGAAAATTAGTAAATACATAATGTTCATTAAAATAGAAGAAAGAAAAGAATTTTAAAAACAAAAAAGAAAACCTTCATCTTCCCAACACCAACCACACTCCAAACCCCAAATATCTTTCAAGAAATGGCGGTAAAATTACTTGGGTATGCTAACATGAATTAGCGAATGACATTGCAGGAGGCAGCAGCATGGTTAAAATCAATGGACCATTTAATCCCTGACCAATTTCTCAGCAGCAACTCAACTCCTTAGACTGGCTAGCCCCAAAGTGAGCATGAGCCGACTTGCCTAACATCCCTATTTGGGACCCATTCAATTTTCGCAAAGGTTAGGGACCCACAATTCTCCCATAACATAACTATAAAGGGCCATCACGCATAATTATAATGCAAGAATACCTCGTTTCTACTTTGTCTATACTTTATGAAAGAAGGCCTGGGAGGGTCGGGGGAAGTAAATGTGAAAGAGTTCTTTGAGCCGATGATGCAAAAAAAAAAAAATGGAACACATCTTGATAATAGTCCACTGTAGTATTTGCATACTGGTATATTATAGAACATATTCAAAAAAAAAAATAAAAAAATGACACATTTATTTATGACAACACAGAAATATGGTTCATTATGACCACCGTACTTCAAGTCTCAAGTGTACTAAATTGCAAAAGATCCAAAAGCATGGGGCCCATCAGTGGGCTGACTTCAGTCAAACGTCTATTTCTACTAATTTCAGTTCTAAAAATCATTTTTAAAAAAATTCGAATGAAGATGCAGATGCAGACTAACTATATGCATGTGGCGTCAAGCCACAACCATTCACATGTTACACAATGATGACGAAATTCTGGTTTATTAATGTTCATTCTGTTACATTAAGCAAGATATCTTATTTTGGTATATGGGCTTAGTAAAAGGCTCCTAGAAATTAGATGTTTCTACTAGAAAAATTCTGACAAATAGTAGACAGTTCTAAAGAAACTATTTGCTTTTGCAAAAGCGAATAAAGCAAAATAATTTACATACCAGTACAAAAACTGTAACCATCCCCCTTAAACCGCACACCATTTACCATAGGGCATTCACACACTCTTCCTCGAAATGTGTCCTGAGAATGTAAAAATGTTTCGCATAAAAAACAACTAAAGATGCTGAATAGCTAGTTATTGATAAAGCACCTTGCAAGCTGTAATATTAGATGTCTTGTCTTGCCAGCAGCCCCCATTGTTATCCAAGCACTCATTTGTTTCAACATCTGCAATTGAGAAGGTAATGCCTTTATAAATATCTATTAAATCTCATATCATCTAAAATGTGCAATATTCTGGAATTAAGGAACTCACCACCACTCAAACAAACAGATGGCTCTGTAGTTTCCTCAAAACCAGCACAAATAGCCTTTAAAACAGCTCCTTTCTCCAACTTCCCTGCGAAAGCTCATGTATCAGAGAAAAATATACGAATGCGGCTGAACAGAACTGCTTTAGTAAACAGACAGACCTCGATATTGACGATTATTGACGACAAGGGTGGGCAATATGGTTACATCACCACGAGATCCTTTCCCAATCTACAAATCTCAGACATTTTGCACTATTACCATCACATAAGAAGTTTTAAATGAAAACATATAAGAGAAACATTGATGATGCATTTTCGAATGATTTCGCAGAGTAGACAAGTACAAACACTCACCTGAGCATTTTGCTCCTCTTTCAGAACAGGATTGTCTGAGTCAGTATTAGGATCACCCATGCACTTTTCAATCTTTTTCAGATCAAGTCCTGCATGTGAGCAACAGTGACATAATTGTCCATTGATAGTGATTGAGATTTATAAAAGAAAGGCAAATAATTACCTAAGGATCTGATAACACCCTCAGCACATTCCTTGTTGTATTTCTTTTCCTTCATGGGGCATCTTATTTGAAAATCAGTAACATAATCCCACCAAACCCATGGCTTTTTATTCTCATTTGCCACTTTAAACACACATAGCTGCCTCAAATTTTCAAGAACTACATCTTTTCCCTCATAACCAGAGCTGAAATCTTGTTCGGGGTCTGGAGCACAATATCTTCCATGGTTGATACATTGGGACTTACACTGTTTGCTTATGGTGAATGCCTGTGGGCAGTACCAAGTTATGTAATGAGGTGTAAATTGAGTATAACCACCTTTCTCAAGAATTTGGGCTGCACCCTTAAAATCCTTAACAAACTCCATCAACATATCACACTTAACTCCACACTCGTCATTGCTGTTGGTCCACAGTTCATACTCCACCCGATCATCTGGGTGTGGGACTGCCTCTCTCCAATCTAGATTCACATTTACCATATCACCTCCGCTGATTGCTTTCTTTAAATTTTCACCAAAACTTTTCTCAATCAGTGCTGAAGGGATTGTTATGTTCGCGATATACTTTGCAGATGCGTGATCCTCTTCAGGTGAGTCCATAGTTATTAATGCTTCCTCAACATCATCAGCCACTAGAACTGCAGCAGCACCAGCATTTTGGGCATTCCAAACCTTTAGAGCGAAAAAGCAATCTGCATTGCATAAGAATAAAGCCCAGATTCGTCAAAAGAATTCTACAAAAGTTTCCAGTAAAAACATAGATAACAATGTATATCCTGCTCTAAAGGGTAATAGAGAACAGTTTTTAGAAAAAAAGGAAAAGTATATTAGAAACCAATGACAATATAAATCAACCTCAGGTTCAAAAATCATAATGGTATAGACTGCAAAAGTCTCATAGTACAGCTTCTCAGTCAAGACCTCAATCTAACCTAAATCCAACTCAAAGGTGCAAATAAATAATTTATTAACAAAACAAGCTTAAATTGCAAAATCTTTAGCGCTAGAAAGATAACCATCTCTGGTTTGAATAACTGGCTTGACCAAAAGTGTATCCCAATCCATAAATTAGCAATAAAATTGAACTTTACCAGAACGGCAGCTCGCAAACAGCTTCAAAGTCAACCTCAAACTAGCAAACTAGCATTAACTAAAATCAGTAAAAGGCTATTCCAAAAATTAATACATTTAACCTCGAAAATGTAAACTCATCAAATATTTCATTTTTCATGGACAAAAATTCACAAAACGTTAATCCCAAAAATCAGAAATTAAGCTCAAATTGAAACATATAATACAATCTAACTTCAAATTACACAAAAAGAACACATGTACCTCCACGGTCAAGAAGGACAAAGAAAGGCAAAGCTCCAGGCTTTGACTTGAATGAAATCCCAAAATCATCAAAATTCTTGCAGCCCTTTCTATTTTCCTTCGGGTACATCACAGTCCCTGCCATGCTACCTCCATATTGTGGAATCCCAAAGTTCCCAATTGCACTGTCATGAGTGCCCTTGATGCTGTCCGGTGACGTCACCCTTAAGCTGTTCTTTTCCACCACAAACCGACCCACCACTGATTCAGCAAAAATGGACAGAAGAAGCACCAGAAAGATAGCAATTTCCGATCTTCTAGAACACCCCATTTGCTCGAATTTCCTGAAAAGGAAATAAATTTCTTGAAATTTATCTGTGCGGGTTTTGGGTTAAAAATCTGAGTTGGGTGAAAATGGATAAACAAATTTGGCAGATTATTTTCTCCTTTTTCTTCAAATTACGTACTCCTAATAAAATAATATTAAACATGATTCCAAATTTTTTTTCTTATTTTTTAAAATAATAATGCTATCTATGCTCTCTATTCCACAATCATTATTTAAAAAAAAAAAAATTTACATATTAATTTTCAATTATACAATAAAATATTTTACACATAAATTTTAAATTTTTTTCTAATTTTTAATCATATATTTTTTAAAAATTATACCAAAAAAAATAAAGAAACAAATGACCGCCGACCCTGTTTCCAGTTGAAAATATACTAATCAAATCTTTACTTTCATCAAATAATGATTGTCAAGGGCAAATAAAAATACTCTATTTTTTAATGGTACATCTTTCAAAAAATATTATTATAAAATTCATTTTCCCAACAAAATGAGCCTATATTTGGAGTTCATTTTTATTATACTACATTTTTTCTTTCTTATTATCAACCATTTATTCATCAACAAAATAATATTAAACTCAAATATTTTACTTATTTTTATACCATACATTCACTAAAATATCATTATTCTAAAATATATATTTTCTCAAATTTTAATTTTGATGGAGCTTAAGGGAGGCTGATGAGTCGAGATTTGTTGTTCTTCCAATTAATTCTTGACACAATGTCAATAATTAACATATTATTTCAAATTTATCCTCATTAACTTGTATTATACTATTTGTACAAAGTGTGTTTATAAATTTAATTGACAAAATAAGTGTTCGCAAAATTCAAGTCATTGATTTTGAAAGTTTTAAAAATCTATTTTTGAGATGATTGGTGTAGCTTATTTTGTCAATCAATTTTATACATACAACATAATTCCATTAACTTTTTCATTGACCCACTAAATTAATGATGTGTCAATAATTAATTGAATGAATAACAAAATAGACAATAAAAATGAATAATAATGTTATTCGCAGTAGCTCAATACGACAGTCACCTTGTGTGACATACACATAACAAGTGATTATTGATGCATTAATGTAATAGTTTTTTATTAACTCATGTATCAAAGAACTACCTACCATGTGTTTAATACATATTATCGTAATTATCGACTATGAATAGCATTACTCAAAATTGAATGACAGACCTCAGTCCCGGGTTGGGAGTCAAACAGGTCCTAAATAATATGACCGTGAGTGTCCTCTCTCTTTCTTCGAAAAGGGTAGATTACAGCAGTATCAAGAGAAGTCTTTTTTGTAATAACTTGTGAATGAAAAAGGTTTTGATAAAATAAAAAATAGTATTAAAAAAATGTGGCCAAGGATGATCTATTTCTATAGTATGTTTCACGTGTTTTAATTTTTTAAATAGTATCAAGAGAAGTCTTTTTGTAATAACTAGTGAATAAAAAAAAAGGCTTTAGTAAAATAAAAAATAGTATTAAAAGAATGTGGCCAAGGATGATATGTTTCTATGGTGTGTTTCATGTGTTTTAAATAGTATAGAAGCATTTTACCTGATTCCTCTAAAACACGAGTTGAATTGGATTGGATCAAGTCGAATTTAAATTCGAAACAACAATTTGGATTATGTGAAATTTCAACTTGAAATTGAATCGACAATATGGATGAATAGATTCAAACTAATGTGAATCGATTCGATTTGTCAGGTTCACGAGAATTTTTCTTGAAAATCAATTGTTTCAAAACCGACAACTTAAAGTGAGATTTTCGAGTTTGTCCAAGCCAATCAAAAATCAAATTAAGGTCCCTTCAAATTGACACGAGTCAACCCAATGACAAAATTATTTTATTGAAAGAATGTGTGGTTAAAAATAAATTTGAGAAAAATGATTTTTAAATCAACTTTGCCAAGCAAATGATAAACCTCCCACCAACCCTATTCGATACATGAATCATGCTAGCGTGCCTGAAAATTTTTGACATCCTAATTGACATACACTCACAATAAGGATGGGTGGCGGGCATTTTTTTTTTTTTTTTGCATTTTTGCATTTTTGTTCATGCGGGTCCTGCGCATATATGAGAATAGGTCATCCAAAATGTCAATATTTTTCTGGCACACTAATATTTTTCACAATATATTGATACTCCCTCAAATATTAATATATGGGAATTTTGTAGAATTCGTTGCCTAAGTAACAAGTTGATTCTTAATATTTAAAAAGAGCAAGCTGGTATTCAACTTTTTATTATGTTCAAGCTCTATTTTCTAAACTTTGCATTATATACTTAAATGGTATTTTACAAGCCTATAAGCTACGGTCTGACATTTTAGATTATCAAACTAATCTATAGAGTAAGATCCAGACGTCAATTTGACTCTTTATTGTTCCTTGTCCCAACAATCAACTTCAAAAATTATCTTCCAAGAAACAAGAACTCCAACTTTTCTGCGATAGTAACACTTCAAATTACGAGGATTGCAAATTCAACAATAATTCTGTGTGATACTCGTCCAAAAATAATTTTAAGGAAATTTTACATTTGAGCTCCTCATTGACAAGTTGACCCCCAATCTTTGAGAGGAGCAAGTTGGTCTTATTATTCAACTTATTACTGTAGTCGAACAATCTTTCCTTAATGACGGAAATAGTTTAAATCTCTATTAAATCATCACGTGATCCTTAAGTGTCATATTGATTAAGAAAGTTTTTGTCAATTTAACAAAGATCTTAATACTTTCTGGAGGATTGATTGTGCATTAACTCGTTCATTCTTCAAATTTGAGGACCTAAATGCTATTTGGAGAATAGATTAGGGACCAATACTGTAATTTTCCCTTAGATTAATGTTGACCATTTACCAACTTATACAAGCATTTACCAATAGGTCTCTTTGAATGAGTTTACCAAACAAATTGTCTTTAAATGTTTGACACGTTTAAGATGAAATATTGGCAAAGACTGCATCTAAATGATAAAGATGTTTTAATAGGAAATAGAAGAATAATTATCCACGGATTGAGACCCGAATTTAGAGATTTTATTGCCACCATACAAGGTTAGCCAGAACAACCATAACTAGTCAATCTCGAAAATTTGCTGACGGACCAATAAACGTTGACCAGACAAATGTTAGGAACTTAGGAGTCTCAATATAAAAATGAAAAAAAAAAAAAAAAAAAAAAAGCGCATTATATCCTTACAATATTAAAAGAGAAAACTTGTTTGCCACTATTCATAAGGTGTCATGTATGATGTCATGTATCTATCATAATGTTTAACCATTTCTTTTTATTTTATTATTATTTTTTCTCCATTTTTTCATGCTAGTTCTCATGCTTCCTTCTTCCATTTCTGATAAGTGTGCGTTTACACACTTATTGGACACTTTTTGGCTTATAATTATTGATGAAATTGAGCATATTCTATGCATAATTGTGTATTATTTGATTTTATAGGCAAAAATCCCGACCAGACGAAGAAACGAGTTAAAGAGAGCAAAAAGGACTAAAAGTGTACAATTTTATGAAGTTGAGGACTGAAATGCACTTGACCAAAAGATGGAGGACTTTGACTGCAATTTAGTAAGGGCCTAAATGTAATGAAGTTCAAAATCTGAGGACTGAATTGTACAAATTCAAAGATGAGGGATCAAAGTGCACAACAGCAAGAATGTTCAAGGACCTGAGCAGCAATTATGGGATGAACTAAGCGACCGCGTGAGCTTGAACTAAGCGGTCGCTGAGTGGCCACCAGGAAATTTAGACCGCATTTTTGTTTGCCTAAGCGGTCGCCCAGGATTGAACTAAGCGGTCGCTTGGAAGAAATTTGGAATGGCGGTTTAAAACTTTTCTCTCGAACTTTGGCCAAATGTTTTGATTACTTTTGACTTGTTTATGCCTAACCTTATCTATATCTAATATAATATATTATAATTTATGGAGTTAGTGGAGTTAAGTTAGTGGAAAAACATGGGAAATTGATAGAAATAGGGAGACTTCATCCATCTTCATCCATCCTTCTCTCTCTCTAGCTTCTCTCTCGTCTTCTCTCTTTCAAGCTCTCTGGTTTTCATTTTTAGGTTAAGTTTGATTTGTTTTTATTTTGTTTTATAGGTAATTGAAGGGGTAAAGGTGGTGTGTCAAGGAGATAGCAACAAGAAGAACTTGGAGAACAAAGGGAAGAGTTCAAACCTATTCTACAAGGGTTTTATCTATCCTTTTGAATTTCTTCTTTTATTTTCCTTGTTTGTATTGTAATGAAACACAAATCTCTTTGTTACACTACTTTTATAATGAGCTAAATAGTTTTATGTTGGAATTTATGTAGTAACTTAACCAAAAGTTTCATTAGTTTGTTGTTTTGTATGGTAAGATGCATGTGTTATCAAGTTTAGATGTTTTAATTATTGTGTTTTATTGACTATCATGTACTTGATCAATATGTGATATGGTTAAATGGTTGGTGCAATTATTGAGAAATTGTTGTACTAGCTAGATCATTGTAATTGAAACCCTAGGTTTGTATGGTTTCGACTATACTCGTTTAGGTGTTATAGGAATATACATCTACCCTAGGTGACCCTTTGAGTATTCTCACAACAATTTAATGCAATTGGTTAAATTGTATCCACATAGAGATATAGTGGATAGGTTAATCAATTAGGGTTAATTTCGCTCGGAAGAGGTTGTTAACTAAAATTGGAGAATCGGGTCTAATCTGACACTTTGGTAACACTAGCATCTTTATTTTATCGATTTTAATACTAATGAAACAATGGTTAAGTGAAAGCATAAATTCCAACATTTTTCCAAATCAAAAACCCTTTCTGTCAATTTTTTTTAAAAATTTAAATCAAGTCTTTTACTTTATTTTCTAGCTTTTAAAATCAAGTTTTAAAATGTGTGTGTTCATCGTTAAGTTGAAATACTTTAACTTGTAATTATAAAAACACACTCCCCGTGGGATCGACTTGGGCTTTAAAAGCTCTATTATACTACTTGATCCGTACGCTTGCGGCATTCGTGATTGGTCCGATCAAGTTTTTGGCGCCGTTGCCGGGGATCAGTGTAAATTTGATTACTAGTTAATTGTTTTTCACTTTAACGAACTTTTGAATTTTTATTTTCTTTTATCCTTTAAATCCAAAAAGTCACTTTTGTTGTTAATCTTCTAAATCGTTCACTGTTTATGAACCGTTCGCGAAGTCTCAATCTTCTTCAATTTGATCCTGAAATAGAAGAGACTTTTCGCAGAAGACTTAGGGAACAGAACGAATTAAGAAGACAACAACAAATGGAGCGTCAAGAGGGTCAGCTTGAACCAATAATTCGACATGAGCCAGCACCTCGGGAAGGTGTACCGCCTGGTTTTAATCACCAAGCGAGTAGGGTTCAAAATCCTGGTATAAATGAAGAAGACATGTTATTCAGGGATTACCTAAACCGACCCGTGGTTGAAAATCAAGGTGGTATTATTTACCCTTCTTATGGGCATCCGAACTTTCAACTTCGTCCAGATGTAATTAATCTATTCTCCAGTAACATATCATTTTATGGGAGATTAGATGAAAATCCACATAATCATATCGCCCGATTTATGGAAATGGTGAGTAATTTCACTTATGAGGGTGTGAATATGGAGGCGATTCGGATGAGATTGTTTGTCCATACTCTGAAAGATAAGGCAAGAGAGTGGCTTGACACTCTGCCTTCAAGGAGTATCACGAGTTGGGTAGAGTTGATACAAAAATTTACAACTAAATTTTTCCCACCTGCTCGTGTTGTCAAACTTAAACATGATATCACCACTTTCCGTCAACATGATACGGAACTTTTTCATGAGGCGTGGGAGCGATTTAAAGATATGCTCAGAAAGTGCCCTAATCATGGGATTTCTTTAGGAGAACAAGTTCAAATTTTCTATTTTGGTCTGACTCCATCTTATAGGTCTAATGTGGATTCATCTTCAAATGGGTCACTCCTTAATAGGAGCATGCGAGCAGCATATGATCTACTAGAGGTCATGAGTGAGCAGAGTGCCATGTGGCCTGATAGAGGTATACAAAGGGGAGTTGGTGGAGCTAGAGATAGTGAAGCCTACAATCTTATGTTATCAAAGATCGACTCTCTAACACGAAAGATAGAAGGTCTTTCTACAACTCCATCCACATCTGGCCCTCGTCCAGCTCATATGATCCAATCCTCACCGCCCTGTGATATGTGCGGAGCTAATCATGCGAGTTCAAGTTGTCCATTACTTGCTAATAGTTCGGGATCCACCGAGCAATTGGCATACGCTCAAAACTTTCAACGTCCAGGGTACAATCCATATGCTCAAACTTATAATCCTGGATGGCGTAATCACCCTAACTTCTCGTATGGGAACAATCAAAATGTGTTAAACCCTAAACCACAAGAGAAGAAGGAGGGGTGGGAAGAGGCCATTGCCAAATTGGCAAATCAGCAATTGCAGTATCAAGAGCGCAATGATGCCTCGTTGAAAAATTTGGAGCGGCAAGTGGGCCAAATTGCGAAACTTCTCTCTGAAAGGCCACCAGGGGCGTTGCCTAGCAACACCGAAACAAACCCCAGAGAGAATGTACAAGCCATTACTACTAGGAGTGGGCTTCAATTACCTGCACCTACAGTAGTACCCCCAAAAATCCAAACTGACAAGGTGCCAATCGAAGAAGAAGAGGTAGTGCAGGAACCTCAAGCAAGTGCTGAGGAATCCAAGGAGCATGACCAGGAAGCATCAACATCAAAGGCTCCACCAGTGGTCAAAGCTTATGTACCACCTATTCCTTTTCCGCAAAGGCTCCAAAAGCAGAAAATGGACGCTCAATTTGGTAAGTTTTTGGAGGTATTCAAGAAGCTACACATAAACATCCCGTTTGCTGATGCACTAGCTCAAATGCCGAGCTATGCTAAATTCATGAAAGATATCCTTTCTAACAAAAGGAAATTGGAAGATCATGAGACGGTGATGCTAACGGAAGAATGTAGTGCTATCCTTCAGAACAAGTTACCACCTAAAATCAAGGATCCAGGTAGTTTTACTATTCCATGTGCCATTGGCGATGTAAACATTAGTAAAGCCCTGTGTGATCTTGGAGCGAGCATTAATTTGATGCCATTGCAAATTTTTAGAAAGTTGGGAATAGGGGAAGTGAAGCCTACCACGATATCATTACAATTGGCTGATCGGTCGATTACACATCCTAGGGGTATCATCGAGGATGTATTAATCAAAGTGGATAAGTTCATCTTCCCTGCGGACTTCATTGTTCTAGACATGGAGGAAGATGAAGATATTCCAATAATTTTGGGACGACCGTTTCTTGCCACTGGTCGGGCGTTGATCGATGTACAAGAGGGAAAACTCATTTTGAGAGTAGAAGATGAACAAGTCACATTCAACATTTTGAAAACCCTCAAGTACCCTCCTCAACCCAATACTTGTCTTCGGGTTGATGTTGTTGATCAACTGATTGCTGGATCACTTTATGGACGCTCTGAGGATCCTCTTGAGACATGCCTAGTGCGTTCTTCGCATATTGATGATGAAGACCCAAAAATTGCGCATATGGCATATTATTTGAACGCTACACCTTTTCGAAGGACACCTTATTTTGAGGAATTGCAAAAGACTTCCTCACTACCGCTTCCATCCTGTCAAAAAGCCCCCACACTTGAATTAAAAACTCTTCCTCCTCACTTGAGATATGTTTATTTGGGAGAATCATCTACACTCCCAGTTATTATTTCTAATTCCTTGAGTGAGGTAGAAACAGAGAAGTTACTTCGAGTACTGAGGGAACATAAAGAAGCTATAGGATGGACGATTGCAGATATTCGGGGAATCAGCCCATCTGTATGCATGCATAAAATACTGATGGAGAATGACTATAAGCCATCAGTTGAGCATCAGAGGCGATTAAACCCGAATATGAAAGAGGTGGTGAGAGCGGAAGTTGTGAAATGGCTTGATGCAGGCATAATCTATCCAATTTCTGACAGTCCATGGGTAAGCCCTGTACAAGTCGTGCCGAAGAAAGGTGGTGTCACAGTGGTGGAGAATGAAAATAATGAACTCATACCTACCAGACCTGTGACAGGTTGGAGAGTGTGCATAGATTACCGCAAACTCAACAATGCGACTAGAAAGGATCACTTTCCTCTTCCTTTCGTCGATCAGATGGTTGAGAGATTGGCGGGGTATTCACACTACTGCTTTCTAGATGGGTATTCGGGCTATCATCAGATTCCAATAGCCCCTGAAGATCAAGAAAAGACTACCTTTACATGCCCATATGGAACTTTCGCATATAGAAGAATGCCCTTTGGCCTTTGCAATGCACCAGCTACTTTCCAAAGATGTATGATGGCTATATTCTCCGATATGGTCGAGCACTGCATCGAGATCTTTATGGATGATTTCTCAGTATTTGGGAGCTCATTCGATGGATGTTTGAAAAATCTCGATAAAGTACTAAAAAGATGTAAAGAGACCAACTTGGTCTTGAATTGGGAGAAATGTCATTTCATGGTCCAAGAAGGCATAGTGCTTGGCCATCGCATTTCTCTGGCAGGTATTGAGGTTGATAAGGCAAAAATTCAAGTGATTGAAAAATTGCCGCCACCAACCACCGTAAGAGGAATAAGGTGTTTCTTAGGACATGCTGGATTTTACAGGAGGTTTATTAAAGATTTTTCTAAAATTTCGAAACCTCTTTGCTCCCTACTTGAAAAGAATACTGCCTTTAATTTCTCCAAAGAATGCTTGGAAGCTTTCAACATAATTAAGGAGAAACTCATTACGGCTCCTATCATCGTAGCTCCAGATTGGAATCTTCCATTCGAGCTAATGTGCGACGCTAGTGACTATGCCGTTGGTGCAGTTTTAGGGCAAAGAAGAAATAAAATCCTGCATGTGATCTATTACGCAAGCAGAACTCTGACAGATGCACAATTAAACTACGCTACTACTGAGAAAGAAATGCTCGCAGTAGTATTTGCATTTGATAAATTCCGGTCATACCTCATTGGGTCAAAAGTCATCGTTTATACTGACCACTCGGCTATCAAATACTTGTTAGCGAAGAAAGATGCCAAGGCAAGATTGATTCGGTGGGTTCTCCTTCTGCAAGAATTTGACTTAGAAATTCGAGATAAAAAGGGAACCGAAAATGTTGTCGCCGATCATCTGTCTCGACTTGAACAAGCCGAGGAGGTAGTAGAAGGGGAAATCAATGAGGTATTTCCCGACGAGCAGTTAATGCAAATTGTGCACCTGTTACATGTCACTCATACACCATGGTATGCAGACCATGTGAATTTTCTTGTTAGTGGCATTATTCCCCCAGATCTTTCGTATCAACAAAGGAAGAAGTTCTTCTCTGATATCAAGTACTATTTTTGGGAAGATCCTTTGTTATTTAAGCGGGGACCGGATCAGATTATCCGGAGATGTGTTCCAGAAGAAGAAATGGAACAAATTCTTGATCGTTGTCACTCATCCCCATATGGTGGTCACTTTGGTGCCGCCAAAACCGCATCAAAAGTGTTACAAGCGGGATTTTATTGGCCCACATTATTCAAAGATGCATACACTGTCGTCTCCAAATGCGATAAGTGCCAACGTACTGGCAATATTTCTAATCGCAATGAAATGCCAATGAACCCTATTTTGGAAGTGGAGATTTTTGATGTGTGGGGTATTGACTTTATGGGGCCTTTCCCGTCATCGTATTCCAATCAATACATTTTGATGGCGGTTGATTATGTATCAAAGTGGGTTGAAGCGGCAGCTCTACCTACTAATGATGCTAGGGTGGTGGTAAATTTCTTGAAGAAAAATATTTTTTCTCGTTATGGCACACCCAGAGCTATCATTAGTGATGGTGGTTCACATTTCTGCAATCGTCTCTTCGCCTCACTTATGGCCAAGTATGGGGTGAAACATCGTGTGGCCACTCCTTATCATGCACAAACTAGTGGCCAAGTTGAGATTTCAAATAGGGAGTTGAAAAGAATTCTCGAATTGACAGTTAATGCATCGAGAAAAGACTGGTCTAGAAAACTGGACGATGCATTATGGGCATACCGTACTGCATTTAAAACACCAATTGGTATGTCCCCATATCGACTCCTATTTGGAAAAGCTTGTCATCTCCCAGTAGAACTAGAACATCGAGCTTATTGGGCGATCAAAACTTTAAATTTCGATATGAAATTAGCTGGTGAAAGAAGATTGCTCCAATTAAACGAGCTTGATGAACTCCGCCTGGATTCATATGAGAGTGCCAGAATCTATAAAGAGAAGACGAAGAAATGGCATGATCAACATATTCTGAAGCGGGAGTTCAGTGTTGGGCAACAAGTTCTACTTTACAATTCTAGACTTCGGTTGTTCCCCGGAAAGCTTCGTTCTAGATGGTCAGGTCCATACACCATCGTTAAAGTTTTTTCAAACGGAGCGGCTGAGCTTCATCATGAAGGAAATGGGAACTTCATAGTCAATGGGCAGAGACTGAAACCATATTTGGGAGGTGACTTTTTGAAAGAAGAATCCTCCGTTCTTTTTGCTAAAACGGAGTAAAAATGCCCTATAGTCAAGCTAACGACTATAACCAAGCGCTTGTTGGGAGGCAACCCAACTTTCATACTGTTTAACTTTTTGTTATTATATGTGTTTACTGCTTTTACTTATTATATTGCTGAACTAATATAACTATTTTTTGTAGGAATTTTTGGATATCCCAGCCACTTTTGGATGTTTCAGGTTCTGGACCAAGTTTTGGATTCAGTCACTCCAGTATAAGCATGGGTACACTTCACAGATACAGCTCAGGGAAGTTTCGTTATCCCTATCCTCTTTATCTTGTTTTCTTTCACATTGAGGACAATGTGTGAATTAAGTTTGGGGGTATTGAGCCTTGCCGGCTGTTGTGTGCTTTAAATTGATGTTACAGCCTTGCCGGCTATGCATGTGCTTACATTGGTGATTGTGTGTTGATATATTAGATGGCCTTGCCGGCATAGGAATGTGTGAGTGTGAAATTGTTATGGATTCATAAACTATGCATACGCAAACCAAATATGCTATTTGGGCTAAAATTTTTCGAAAATTGCTTGTCCATGTGAGATTTTGAGTTTTATTGAGCACGATAGTCATGTTTCATTGTCATCTAGATGTGGAAATGATTGGGACATTAATTTTCTCTGTCACTTTACCTGATTATGTGTGTAAACCGAGTATTTACTAGTTGAGCAGTTTCATTGAAGATGTTGTAACTGGACGGTGTAGACACAAAACCTGGTGAGACTTTGAGCCTACAGACTGACACATTCATTACAGTCTCATTACTTCTTCTTGTGTGACATTCTTCCATGATTGTGTTTCTCTAGAACTTGCATTGATTCTCTTCAAGACCACATTGACACATGCAGACATGAATATGATTAAGGCCATTTTTGTTATAACCACGTTAGCCAAATAGCCTACCCTGAATTAATTTTTCCTTTGATCAACCCCTTTGTGCCTTGCTGACATTTTCTTTGATTTACCCACATTACAAGCTTATAACCAGAAAAACAATATCTTTATCCAGCCTTTAAAGCTAGTGGAGTGTTGTTGATTATATTGAATGTTGGGTGAGCGAGAAGAAAAATAAGTTTGGGGGTATCAATATTGAAGGTGGTGCTATAGTTGGTGTAAATAGTTTTATGTTGAAAAAAAAAAAAAAAAAAAATGTGTGGAGGAGGCTGATTTTCATATCTATATGTATGATTCCTCCTAATATTCAAAAGAAAAAAGGTGATTGTACTGGCATTGATGATGAGTGAGAAGTTATTGTTTGGAGGGATAGGATTGTGTACAGATCTTATCTATGTAAGCTGAGTTGAATACTTTTTACTCCACTAATTGATATTTGAGGCTTCTTAGTCACTTATCTAAATATTTTCCACTCCTTTACCTTAAGCCACATATTAATCCTGTAAAGACCTTATGATTTGTGTTATGCATGTGATCTAAGTGGTGGCGAATGAGAAAATATGCAAGCTTATGGTAGAACTCTGTCATTGGAATGATTTTGAGCGAAACAGTTATCTAATCCTAAACACATGAGAGTTGAGTGTTTATATACTATCTTGTGAGGTCTTTCATGTTCAGTTACTCTATCTTCATTTGAAATACTTGCTAGTTGACCTGTGTGAACTTAAAAGAAAAGAGTGATTGAGAACAACCTTTAAATGTACACCGGGGCATGAGAAAGCAACATATATTTGGAGGTGTGAATCTCACGAGTGGGAAAGGATAAAGTTGACCATTAAGGGTTGGGATTGAGCTAATCTGATTCCTTTTCTGTCTTGATGATTATTTCCTATTTTAGATAATGATTGAAAGTGACTGTGCATACACTGATTGAACATGGGACAAGCTAAACTTATTTTAAGTTAGCATTATTTGGTGCATGGTTGTGAATTGATAGACAATTTTGAAACTCTTTTATATATCAGGCAAGTCATCTCATATATTGATCATTCTCACATTTGCATGATTGTGTGTTAGAAGTTAATCTTGCTCGAGACGAGCAAGAGCTCAAGTTTGGGGGTGTGATAAGTGTGCGTTTACACACTTATTGGACACTTTTTGGCTTATAATTATTGATGAAATTGAGCATATTCTATGCATAATTGTGTATTATTTGATTTTATAGGCAAAAACCTCGACCAGACGAAGAAACAAGTTAAAGAGAGCAAAAAGGACTAAAAGTGTACAATTTTATGAAGTTGAGGACTGAAATGCACTTGATCAAAAGATGGAGGACTTTGACTGCAATTTAGTAAGGGCCTAAATGTAATGAAGTTCAAAATCTGAGGACTGAATTGTACAAATTCAAAGATGAGGGATCAAAGTGCACAACAGCAAGAATGTTCAAGGACCTGAGCAGCAATTATGGGATGAACTAAGCGACCGCGTGAGCTTGAACTAAGCGGTCGCTGAGTGGCCACCAGGAAATTTAGACCGCATTTTTGTTTGCCTAAGCGGTCGCCCAGGATTGAACTAAGCGGTCGCTTGGAAGAAATTTGGAATGGCGGTTTAAAACTTTTCTCTCGAACTTTGGCCAAATGTTTTGATTACTTTTGACTTGTTTATGCCTAACCTTATCTATATCTAATATAATATATTATAATTTATGGAGTTAGTGGAGTTAAGTTAGTGGAAAAACATGGGAAATTGATAGAAATAGGGAGACTTCATCCATCTTCATCCATCCTTCTCTCTCTCTAGCTTCTCTCTCGTCTTCTCTCTTTCAAGCTCTCTGGTTTTCATTTTTAGGTTAAGTTTGATTTGTTTTTTATTTTGTTTTATAGGTAATTGAAGGGGTAAAGGTGGTGTGTCAAGGAGATAGCAACAAGAAGAACTTGGAGAACAAAGGGAAGAGTTCAAACCTATTCTACAAGGGTTTTATCTATCCTTTTGAATTTCTTCTTTTATTTTCCTTGTTTGTATTGTAATGAAACACAAATCTCTTTGTTACACTACTTTTATAATGAGCTAAATAGTTTTATGTTGGAATTTATGTAGTAACTTAACCAAAAGTTTCATTAGTTTGTTGTTTTGTATGGTAAGATGCATGTGTTATCAAGTTTAGATGTTTTAATTATTGTGTTTTATTGACTATCATGTACTTGATCAATATGTGATATGGTTAAATGGTTGGTGCAATTATTGAGAAATTGTTGTACTAGCTAGATCATTGTAATTGAAACCCTAGGTTTGTATGGTTTCGACTATACTCGTTTAGGTGTTATAGGAATATACATCTACCCTAGGTGACCCTTTGAGTATTCTCACAACAATTTAATGCAATTGGTTAAATTGTATCCACATAGAGATATAGTGGATAGGTTAATCAATTAGGGTTAATTTCGCTCGGAAGAGGTTGTTAACTAAAATTGGAGAATCGGGTCTAATCTGACACTTTGGTAACACTAGCATCTTTATTTTATCGATTTTAATACTAATGAAACAATGGTTAAGTGAAAGCATAAATTCCAACATTTTTCCAAATCAAAAACCCTTTCTGTCAATTTTTTTTAAAAATTTAAATCAAGTCTTTTACTTTATTTTCTAGCTTTTAAAATCAAGTTTTAAAATGTGTGTGTTCATCGTTAAGTTGAAATACTTTAACTTGTAATTATAAAAACACACTCCCCGTGGGATCGACTTGGGCTTTAAAAGCTCTATTATACTACTTGATCCGTACGCTTGCGGCATTCGTGATTGGTCCGATCAATTTCTCCACGTGTTCGTCTTTTCCTTTCTTCTCGACATTTCTTTCTCTTTCTCTTTGACTTTCCCTTTTCATTTTCTCTCTCTACAGTTGACCAAAACCTTCCATGAAAATTTATTTGAACCTGTCATTTTCGTTTTTTTTTTGAAAATCAAACTACAACTTCATTTTTTACTTCTCTAATTTGGATTTCTCTATATGAATGAGTAACTTTACTTTCATTATAACATAAGGTATGTACTACATCTATTTATTGGCATTAACATTGTGTTGCGATGATGTTGTAGTTTCTCGATTCGTTAAATATGATTCGAGTGTCAAACCTTGAAAGCTTCTGTCTCACGATGGTTGTGACAATAGATTTCTTCTTTAGTTGTGTAGCATATATCCCTGTGATTTTAGATTTTTTTATTTTTTTATTCCTTCCCCATAGTGTGATAATTGAGTTATTCAAGCTTTTTTCTGGATAATTTTATATCGCAAGGTTTTTACTGATCTGTAATGGAGATGAACATATGATGGAGTTAACAATGAATTAAAGACAAAGGAAGAGGCTAGGTTTGAATTGAGATGTTTTACCTGTGGACCCTTCCAAGGTATTTTTAAATTTGACGTAGTGTTTAAAAAAAATCATTTTTTTTTTGGATTTTTGTCAATTTGGTGAAAAAAATTGAACATTTTTTGATCATGTATGTTATAAGTTTTTATTCTTGTGTGTTTAATTGCATATTTTGGAGGGTTTAAAAGATTTTTTAAATTTGGTGAACTTTCTTATGATTCTAAATTGATCTGATTGTGAATATGTGACAAACATATTTAGCTTTAGAAGAAAATAATCAATTTGAGAAATTCTAATGATAAATAAATCATTTATAAATTTGTCTAATTCAAGCTAAAGATATATTTTGATGCTTCTTTGTGTTATTACAAATTAAAAATTTTCAGAAGAAATCATTATTTTCTTAATAAATAAATTTTCATCAAAAATAATTTTTTGGTTTCTTGATATTTGAATTCATGTATTAGTATTATTTTGGTAATGTCAATATTAATGTTCATAATACTAAGCATTGTTATATTATAGAGATACCTCTCATTCATCCTTTTATTTTTGTTCTGCAATAATGATTAACACTTTCTCACTAGATCAGAATGATGAAATTTGGAGTTCGATTACTTTGTCATTTCTCCGTTCTACGACTACTCCGCTCCATCCACCCCCTGACTACTCTCAACTCTTGTAAGTAGATAATATATACATTTAAATTCATGCTTAAATAGCTAAACGACATGTGTATTTATATATATATTTCCTTTCTCTTAATTCAGATGTCATAATTTGTCATTTTCTACAATTGTCTTCCGTAGCTAAATTATAGTTTTAATTAATTGGTAGATTTGAATCATATTATATCGTTCAATTTGAAGTTAAAATGATTGGGGAAAAAAATTAGGAATTTTAAAGTGGAGGAGTTGGTTTTTATGATATATTTCAATTGTTTTAATTTATTAATTATATAATTTTTACTTTTTGAAATTTACACTGCCAAAAAAATTAACATAATGACAAAGCTCCACTATTTGTATGTTACTATTAGTCTTCTTTCATTTCTTCATAAACCTTTACAGTTATGTCCTGAGCGGACATTTATATAAGACATTTGTAGGATGATAATAAGCGGTTGGCTTCTGCTTCGAAAGTCACGTATGGGATTTTTGTTTTTACAGATCATAAATTATGACATATCATCGTACTTAAGTTTTTTTTTTTTTTTTTTTTTGCGCTTAATTGGGAACTGAATGATAAATTGTTTGTTGGGAATATTCCACGAGAACTTGGGAAGCAAGTAGATTTTATTTGACTTGTATGTCATGTTTGACTACTTTTATTAATATTATATCAGTCTTTATGGATTACAAAATTTGAGTTGATCATGTTGCTTTGTTATAGAAATGTTGCCAACAATCACTTAGATGGGCCTATACCAGATAATCTTAGCTCTTGAGCAAATTTGAATAGGGTGTAAGCGTCTAATGTAGTGTTCTATCCTTTGAATAGCGTGAAATTTTTGGCACATTTAATATTGTTGGTATAAAGATGGGTGGGAAGAATGTAATATTTATTAAACAACAATACTCTTCTTCACCTCAACCAGCTGATGTACAGAAAAGATTGAAAATGATGGTTAATAACAGGTTTCTATACGCAAATGAACAATATGGAATGGATACAGAACAAGTATAACAGACTGAGAATGTTTGAAATTATTTAATATGTAATCAATTTATGCCAAGGTACAACTTTGAAAATTTAGAAACCGGTTTAATGTTTTCTCATCTGCACATTTGTTAGTGCTCAAAATTTTCTTTAGGCAGCGATTGATGTAAAGAACATAAATTATATCTCGAACGAAGTGGATATCAGTAAGAACCAGTTTTCTTGATAGAATGTGGTGCAACAACTGAAGTTTGTCACTTTTTTCTTTCCCTTCCAATGCTTTGTCAGCTTGGAAGTTAAAATTTATATGATCTCAATGGGTCGTTAGGTCGAAATTTACTTACTAAACAACTATTTGACTGCTATATGTTGTATATTCTAACTGATATTTTAGAACTTAGATGTTTTGTCAAGTGTTTTGCATTATTCTACAAATCACCAATATGTAAACTGTAAATTTGTTTCATTGATGCAACAAAAATCAACTTTCTTTACAATTTTGTGGTTTATTGGAAGTTGAAGTTATAAGATTACGAGTCATCATAGGCATATAGTTACTTATAATAAACTTTTGTCATATATTGCATAAATGACTGATATTTTAAAATTAGAGGTTCTATTGGTTTCATTGTTTAATTAATTTATAAAATACATAAATTGTAGATTTGTTCCATTGATGTTTTGCCTATTTGATTTTTCAGTTTGAAATGAGGGAGACTAGGTTGTGGTTTGCAGATACTGGCACGTCAAGTTCTTAGTCGCATAAAGATGTACGTCTTGCCGGGCTCAAGAGTTCTGAGATCTATTTTCATTTAGTTAATTGATTTGTTGAATAACACGATATTGTTAGTATTTGCAAAAGGAGAGGTGGAAGCGATAGTAGAACTTTGGCTCATAAGATAAACTCAGTTGTTCCCATTATTGACGTTATATAACTAAATATTTACATGTTCTAAAATATATTGTTGTTACAACGAAATCTCTTAAAAAATTATAACAATCATTGTGCAATGCACGATCCGCCACTAGTAATTATAAAAGAAGAGGTCAATCATGTCAACAAAATAATGTAGAATTAAAAGAAAATAAACGTAAATAAAGTTCTTTGACAAGACAAACTCAATAATATTGCAACAAGAGATGTCAGGTGTTTCAAGGATATAAACGAACTAATGGATCGTGTTTTGTATGTAGAAAACGAGGTCATTATGCTAGAAAATGTTAGTTTACAAAATGAATTAGCATAAGGTAACATAGCAACCTCAAACAAAGAATAGAAGTATAATAGTAGAAGTATGGGATGCTGGCAACAACAACAATAATTGAACATGCTCGAGAAAAAAATTTTTAATTCAAGTGTAAAGGATGAATCAAGATTAGTAATGGTCCTCCCTAAACAAATAGATTGCGAAGATAATTAGATCAATGACTCATGAGAGGACATTGTGGTTCAGAAAGAGTATTCTTGGTGAACTCCACGAAGGTAGGAACTACCAGACTGAAAAAAAAATGTTTGAAAAAGCATATTCTTGACAGACACTATAGAATGTGGAGCTACTAGATTCAAAGAAAACAGAACACAAATTGCAAGAGGATATCATAGAAACACAACGAACCACTAAGAAAATAAAAGATGTACAAGAATCAAGCGACGAGAAAAAGTTTATTAGCATAATACAAAATCCTTGGCAAACGGATATGTGACAAACAACAACAGTAAAGGAGATAAATCCGAGTCAATAACAAGAGATTGATGTGCGCCAGTTGGATAGACAATAGAAATCAAATATTAATTATCATAATCTAGAAATCAATGAAGAGGAAAGCATGGAAGAGCAATATTTAATACATATTTGGTGGAAATTAAAATTAGATTTTTAGTAGATTTTGATTTTTAAAAAAAAAGTGTGTGGTTGAAAAGTTATGAGATCCGTAAAAGATATGATTAATATTGATTATTTGACTTTAATTTAAATTAAAACATGATTTAAATCAATATAAAACAGGGGCATGGTTTAAGTGGCGAAGGGCAGAATTGAAGAATCATCATCGACTTTTGTTCCAACATTGTTTTGATTTCCAGATTTTTCCAATTGCAGCCAAGCTTAGAAGAAACTAGAAGAATTCCATTGCTGCCAAAGCTGAATAAATCTAGAATATATATAATTATTTATTTATTTACCTATTAGATTAATTAAGAGAATTAATCTAGTTGTAAACTTTGTACTTTGTTTACAAACTAAGTGTTGGGCCATTGATTTTCAATTATTTCAAAAACTGTTTTTGAAATGATTGATCTAGATGTTGCCAAAATATAATTTATAAATCAAATTTGTCAACTTAATTTGTACAAATAACATGACTCTAATTTAGAATAGTTGCTAACCGACACTAGGTCCTATATATATAAGCTTCATGTACATACGAGAGAAACAGAGGGAATTGAGAGAGAGAGAGTGCAGGAAGAGTGATGAGATAAGTGATAAGTTGTGGTGAGCCAAAAAAATGAGTGAGTGAGAAAAGTTAGTGGAATGATATGACAGAAATTTTTTGGGATAGAATTCTTATAGACAAAAGCAAAAGAGGGAAGAAGTAGAATATGAGAATGATGAGTTTATTCTTTTTCCATCCCTCAAAACAAGTCCACAAAACTCTCTTAAATGGAGCTGTACAGCAACCTACTAAGTTAGAAAAAAGGAAAATCATATGAAAAAGGGAACAAACAAACTGACACTAACTAGACTAACACATCCCACGTTTTCACTTCAATCTGGTACAGTATGATGACACGTATCATGATATAATTAAATAATGAGGTGCTTGCTCGTGTAGAATTTAGCATGATGTGATAAGAGATGTTTGTCACAAAATTAATTGTACAAGTTTCTTGTGTAATAAAGAGAAATTCTTTTGGCGTTAAACTCAAACATTCTTCGAAGAAACCATACTTGTGCGAATAATCAATGTATCAAAAACATCCAAATGAAACCCAAAAGAAACCTGACAAAACGGAGAAAATATTGATTTGGGTTGGATCAAATGGTAAATGCACAGTCCAAAATCTCAAAAAGGGCCTGATTCAAGTCAAATTCTGGATTATTTTCTTTGATTATTTATCGGTAACATGATGAAACCCAAAAATGTAAAACAGAAACGAGAAAATGGCGATATGGGTTTGATCGAACGTTTGATATAGAATCCAAAATACACAAAAACAGGATGATTCAAGTCAAATTCTGGAATTTTTTTTTTTTTTTTTTTTAAGAAGAATTAAAATAATCTCGTCTTACCAAGAAAGAAAACAATCAAGAAAAGATTACACGGGAAGAATATTAACTAATTGAGTGCTTGAAGCATCCTAATACTGGGGAAGAGAGTGACTGGACATGGTATTCTATGAGGATCTTGAGTAGAAAAAGAAGAGACGCATGATAGCAGGAAATAGAACGATGTTAAAACAGTCAAAATCCTCCGTGCATATCCAACGGCCAGGATAGCATAATTGTTGAATATTTATGAAATTTAAATTTTATAAACTTTGAGGGAGTGTATTCAATTAGCCCTTGTTGTTTGTTGTATATTAAAATGAAAAGAATGCATTTTTTTGGTGATATGATGGTGAATATCTGGTTAAAAAAGAAGAAAAATTATTGATGAAATGAAAAATATTATTTTATTGAAGAATGTGTAGTTGAAAATGAGTAAGAATGTATTTAATGAGAATGAAAATTTTAGAATGTGGATCAAATAATGACTTAAAAAAAAGTTTTAATTACTCTATAAATTTTAGGGTATTCAAATTTTAATGGGATTTTGTAAAAAGTTTAGGGGTAATACAATGTAGACTTTTTGAGACTATAAGTATTTGTGTATTCAATTGAGATTTTTATAAACTTCTAAAAAGTTTCTAAATTATGGTGTATTCATTTGAAACTTTTATAGATTTTTAACAAGTATCTAAAAATCATGGTGTATTCATTAAAACTTTTTAAAAGTCTATATAAATTTTGGGGTATTCAAATTTTAATGACTTTTAGAGACTTTTATAAAAGTCTCTAGAGTATTAACTTTTGAACAGAAAGTACTCATATAAAATTTTAAAATTTATCTCTCATTAAACACGAGATTTTGGGAGACTTTTACAAAATAGAATTTTTTTTTTCAATATTCTTTCTTTTTTTCTTTTACAAACATTAGAGATATGATTAAAATTTATTTTTTTTCTATTGATCCTCTCTTTCTCTCTCTCTCTCAGACCCTGTTTGATTATCTTTCTTTTCCATGGAATTAGAAATTTCTTTTCCATTTTCCTACTTTTTGCTGTTTGATAACACATTTTTCATGAAATTGATTTTCTTATTTTTTTTCTCACACGTGTATTTTCTTAGTTTTTGAGGAAAATATTTTTTCACCGCTTTGGTGGGAAAATAAATTCTAGCTTTTTTTGGTAATAGGAGCAAAATCTAGACCCAATGATAACTAAAATTATCACTTTTATTGACAATTTCTATGCAAAACAAAGTTAAACGAATTATATTTGGTACGGTAATTTTTTTGGCAATTGGAACAAATTTTAGACCCAATGGTAAAAAAAATTATCACTTTTGTTGACAATTTTCATGTAAAACAAAGTCAAACGGACACCAAACTTTTAACATTTTTCAGGTGAAAAATTATACCGATCAAACACAATTAATTACAATTTTCAGTAAAAACAAATTTTAAGCAATTCAATCCCGTGTAATTCATTTTTTTCACCCAAATTCCACATTTGCAATCAAACGGAACATTATTGTTTATCACTATTTTTTATGGAAAAAATTAAATTGAATTCTTGTAACTTTTTTTCATTCTTTTTTTTTTTTTTTGGGTGAAAAATTTCTTTTTTTTTTATTAAATTACAAATTTTTATATGACAAATTTATAATTAAATTTAAATATATTTATTTTTAAAAAATATATTATATTAATAATATTGAATATTAAATATTTTTTTTTTATCGTATATGTATATTTTGATTATTATTTATTTAATTAAGGTCTTAAATTTTTATTTTTTAAAAATAATTTTTAATTATATGAGGGAAAGTTGAAGAAAAATTGTGGGAACTACAATCTCGTATGTGAGAATTTCACATTATTGCACTGGATCAACGTGAATTCTATTTCAAATGAAAGTCTTGAATTCTACAAATGTTTATAAAAGTTTTAAAATGAAAGTCTATGGAATTTTACAAAAAACTTCCACTAATTCTATGCAAATCTATAAAAAAAAAATCCACAAAATCTACAGAAATCATCACTTAAAAAAAAATTCCATGAAAACTTTCAAAAGTTCTAATTGAATACACCCCCCTAAATAATTCTTAAGATCGTCATGTCAAATCACCAAGATAAATAATAAATGTGGAATATACCTTAATTCAATGATTTGTAACTTGAATAATGAATCTTGGATTATAATCTTTGAATATTCTCTTCCGGTCTTTAATCTTTATTATTGATTATGAATTTTTGAATTCTTCTTCTTGATTCTTGAATTGCTTTAATGGGTTTCTGAAATCTTTCTCTTCAATATGCTTTCTCTCTAAATTTTTATGTTGATGGGATGACACAAAGAATGAGAAGTTGCATATGAATTGAGAACCATAACTCTATATATATAGTTTCCATATGTATTTTGCCCATTATGAAATACAATTTTAAATGAATTCGATCTCTACACATATAATTCGGTCCACACTTTATTTAGATACCCCAAACCCAAATATTTAATTCTCTATTAGATCACTTTAATTTTGAGCTTAACTTTAAAATAGTTTTTGTACACAATTAATTACATATGTCGGCTCACATGATAAATTAATTAATTTCCCAACAATAATTTCCCGTCCATTGCTTATCCGAAAGAAAACCAAAGGGTGAATGGGTCGAAAACACTCATCCAATAAGTAATTTTATCTTCAACACGTCGTCAAGTAAGAAGCTGATTTTACATTAAAATTTTACACATGTACATTTTTAATATAATGCGTGAACGAGACTTGTATATATGTCACTGTTTGCTCTAATACTATTTCGAAATATTTGATCTAAAAATAAAATCATTAAATAAAATCTATATATTAGTTGTAACCTAAAGAAGTCTTGTAATAAGAACTACTGTTCAGAGATAACGTGAATCTCGTAGATAAATTTAAGTTGTAACCTAGTTGAATGATCACGTGTTCTTGGAGGATAAAAAAGAAAAATGAAATTTTGCATTTTGGCAGCTGGAATTTCATAGCAGTCAAAGACAGCGCATTCAATCAGCTTACGGCACCACCAGTTGTAGATGAGTACGAGAACTTTGGTCAAAAAATTGCTGTCTTTTTGAATAAACACGCTTCCTTTGCAATGACCGTATTGCCCTTGCTTCGAATTGCCAGAAACAAAATTTTCCATTCGTAAAATGTTTAATTTATTGCATAGCATGTAACAATGAAATAAAATATTACAAATAGCAAATGGTTGCTCATTAGGGGTGGAAATTTGGGTGAGCCGCTCGTCAAGCAACGATTTGTTTATGCAAGCCAGCTCATTCACTCATTAATTCGTCGACTTGTGTGTGAGTTAGCCCAGCTTGACTTATCTCACCGAAAGGTGAAACCGAGCAACTTAGTTCGCCTTATTTCCCACATCTATAGTTCATGGAGTTGAAGGGCAAGGCAGGTTAGATCGACCCTTTTTCCCTTTTAATATATGTTATTAGCATAAATTTGAAGTCAAATATCGTTTCATGTCAACATAACAATTTTTTAGACAAAAGCCGTGATTTACAACAACATGTATCTAAAACTTGAAATTTTCGTGTATGTACTCTTTAGTTTCAAGAATGTTATTATGCTTTTTTTTTTTTTTTTTTTGATGACCCAGGAACTCGCAGTCGCTACTAACAGAGCCCCGACCACTCATAGAGCGGAGGCCCGACCACTAGTGCGCACTGGATAAACCTTGGGGGCTGACGTAATACCCGCAAACCATACCAATTGGGTAAATTACCTCAAATGAGACAGCGGATGCCTCAGGGGGGAATTGAACCCTTGTTGAGAGCTACTTGATTTTCCAAGAGTACCCGTTTAACCAACTCGGCCACACTCCTTTGACATGTTATTATGCTTTTGTTACCACGTGAGTATGAGTTAAGCATAATGTCACTTAAGGATATAAAAAGAAATATAAAATTTCTAATACCCACATGCTTCTATTAATTTTTCAACTCCATTGACCATTACTAGTATAAATAGATGTCAGCTAGCAGTTCAACACCACATTCATTACAAAACAAAACATAGTAATATAAAAAAAAAAATTATTCAATATGGATGGCTTAATCCCATTTCTCCTCCATGCCATGAAGAAAAAAAGGCCTCAACATTCTTACCGGTCCCTCTCCGAGAACTCCACCCGCAGCTACCACCTGCTCATTGCAGCCGGAGAGTCGGTCGAGGGCTCGTCTCACCGGAGAACACGATCGGAGTTTCAGCCACCGAGCGTCAATTTCCTCGAGCAGCGATCGGGCTTGGAATACTTTTCCCATACGAAAAGTTTCAGCAAAGGTTACAAGTCCTCTCCTTCTAATGTTGATAATGGATTGAGGCATAGGGGTCCTATTTCTACCACTAATTACAAGAAGTAAATGTGAAAAGTAATTGGAAGCCAAGTTGAGGAAGATATTAAAGTACTAGAAATGTGTTTGATAGTAATATTTTGGTGTAACGAAGTGTATATTTTGATTCATTTTTCAATAACCATTTCAGCCAATTTCGCCTGAAAAAATTGCAAAAATAATTTTTATTCTTTAGACGAATGTGCATTTGATGTTCCACTTCAATTTCCAAGCGTATTAATTGTTTTTTTTTTCTTTTTTAATTGAAGTAGACAAATTGATTTTGTTAAAAGTAACTCTCATTTTAATACCAAAATAAATAACTTACTAATAATTTTATCAATAAGATGTTATTCAATTTTAAAAAAATTGTTTGAAAAATAAAATTGTTTAGAAAGTGAACTTTTGAAGCTTAACCAAATATACTAATAATTTTATCAATAAGATGTTATTCAATTTTAAAAAAATTGTTTGAAAAATAAATTTGTTTAGAAAGTGAACTTTCGAAGCTTAACCAAATATGCAGTTAATGCAATGTGTTGCCTGCAGCAACCAGGTGGTTCTTGAAACAAAATGCAATAAATCTGGTGCACAAAAAAATTGTAATTCAATACATATAATCGTAACTTTGACTCCACAGAAAACTGATAAAAGAGGATTCTGGGTTTGCCGGGTTCAAGGGAATGTTGCTTCAAGTTTGAAGTTGTTATGCAATCCTAAAATAAAGCAACTCAATGATTATGAAGCCAAGAGAGCTTCAATTTTGGCAAACTGATCTTCTTCATTCTTTTGAGTCGGACTCCTATTCGACTCCTCGTAAAGATCATGCTTCCATTTCTCAACACGGCCACCAGTCGGACGATAGCTTTGTCTTGTACTGAGTCTATCTATGCCCCTGAAACCACTGCTGTTACCGTACCTCTCTCTTGATGAGTTACCCCGCCATGCCTCACCCCTTTTCGCCTCCCTCTCCTTCATGAATGATCTCTTGGGTCTGTCATAATTACGGGAGATGTTCCCTCGTTCACCTCGTCTTTCATTTTCTGCTGGGAGATCTTGAGGGTTTGTGATTAATTTGTCAGTTTTCTCAGTATCTGCAGGAATTTTTTGCTCTCTAAAGGAATGCCTTCTACGTACAGATGGTTTTGGATCAGCCTCCATTTCGAAGTACCCATCATGGCGCCATACACGATTGTCTTCCCCATTATCTTTAGCTTTCTCGTCCATTTGCTGTGGATCGCTTGCTACTGCTTTCTTTTCCATCCTGTCGCTATGCCGCTCCTTAGGATCTCTCCATCCATGTTCTTCACAAGAAAATGATTTAAATTATGTTTTGGAGTGAGAAACATGCAAGAAGATAACTACAAGCCACCAGCAGGTGGCAATTGAAGGCTCTTTGACAATTTTGTCATAAACTTTCATTAACCTTGCATTATAGTTTGCACAATAAGTTTTCACAGAATGAAACTGCCCGAATCTTTACTAAATTGTCAAGTTCCCTTCACGTGTCCAGCTTTATAAACTAGGTTTTGTTTCCCAGCTTGGACCGGTGTCCAGAAATTTGACGTAACGCATGTTTCCTAGAGGGCCACATGATGATTGAATGAAGATTTGGAGAGTTTTGGTCATTGGGGACTTGATTGCGCAATTACAATGAAACATTAAATACCAACTACTAAGCCAATAGGTTGGCGACTAATGGTACCATTTTTTCAGAAATTTTTCAACACTGTGATGCCCAACGCTCAGGAAAAACAATGTTCAGCTTTACTTATCAAATATTGAATCACATTTGACGATTCAGAAGCATGCAAAAATGGAACACACATTCTTGTCCACTTTTAGGGATAAAAGAAACTACAACCCACAGTTTGATGCTCTCCACCAACTGAACAAAACCAGTAAATTATTACAAGGCATAAAGAGAAGACAGGGACACTTGTTGTCAGGTCACAGGTGGGTTCTCATATGAGTTGGTTCTAGCGAGAAAGAAAAACAGCTTATAAATTGGAATAGTTTAAGTTGCTGGTTTTCCATAAGAATTCCAGTGGCCAACAGGACAAGAAAAAAACAATTGTCCACTTTCTTGTTAAGCCTTTTCTTACTCGAAACAATTCCACAGGCTGTTGACAACAGTTCAACGTCCCCAATAGTCCCTGCTAAATAGAAATGTAACCCTAGGAGTAGTTTCTTATAAGTTCTTCTCAGTTGACATATAAACGAGTATAACATAATCAAGTTCACTGGATATACGATCTTATACATGTATAACATTGAAATCACCTACCTCATATTATTTATATTAGACTCTAACCGTAAAGCATAATTGAAGTCCATTAAATATCAAAGTGTAAACATTACAAGAATTAGAAGATTTAATCAGCATTAAGAGCTTACCTGTGTCTGTCCTGCGACTGAAGGTTCTCCCAATTTGCCCAGCACTGTGTCGATCATCGTGCTGTATAAGGCATGCATAGGCAAGCCTAATTCTGTTATTAAACTGAGGTTTTTCTTTACAAACATCAATATCCAACATTTATTCTAAAACCTGGTAACGATGAATAGATAACCGGAAGTGGTATGCCATCTGAAATTTAAATATAGAAACTGACGTAATTGAAGTCATTGGGCTCAACAAAATCCAAATTATATCGGCCCTGGGTAAAGGTTTAGCAGAATGAGTAAACAACCAAATTATCCAGTTAAACACTGAAAGATGCATGGAATGATCTATCATATGTTACCTGGTAATACTTAATTTCCATTTTTTTTTGTATGTTTCAGACAAAGGCCAGATAAGTTACACTGAGCGTAAATTAGATGGTTCAACTACTTTTAAAGACTTAAGGATTTAAAAGATTTATAGAGTTTTATAAATAACCATAAATCTAATTCTACTCATCCACTTTCGGTTGATAACTAACTCCTGATAAAAGCTTGGATTAATTATTCAATGGATGCAAGATTAGAGGGCCTCTGTACCTGTTTGATCATAAAGATTGCCATAACTGTGGCTCATTTATCATGGCAATATGGAGGCTTCACATATGCTCCAATTAGAATAATTGATTATTACACTATCCAGAAAATACCAGACCTCAGAAATGAAACTGCTGGTCATTTTCAAAATAAGATCCAAATAATCATCCAGCTTTCAAGAAAATAGAGGATGATCAACGATGGCGGGAGGAGAAAAGTTCAAAGAAGCTGGTATACAAAAAGTTGATAAACATAATACGAGCTCATATGCGCACAAGAAGATGAGAAGGCAATGCAAGAAAACTTCCTATAGTGCTACAAGAGTGTCTATTCCTACTTACAATACCTGAAAGTACGATTGCGAACGAGGTAGTTTAGTTGGGTCAGAAGAATGCTTGGTTCCTTCATGGTGTCCATTAGTCTTGTTTTCAGATTCTTTGCTAACAGCTTGAGTTTCAACCTTAGATCCCTGTGCTAATGGAGCCTCAAGGGGCAATGCATCCTGCAGCCGACGTCGGTGCTTCTGATCCCGGTCCAAATGATCTTTATCGAAATTGATGTCAGTAGGCAGTCTTTCGGTTGCTGGTTTACCATCCCTCCTAGATCTCTTAGGACTAGCAGGATTGCAAGAGGGAATGGATCATGTTGTTGGACATTTATTCAATCGCTACTCAGGGCAAAATATATCAAGAGCATAAAGCATGGTGCAAGAGAAAAGACAGGTTCAAAACTATGCAACAGTCAGTACTAGTTCAAGCATAGAATTTTTCTTTCTTTTCCTCACCATGACAGTCCTATCTGCCTATTCCAACGAAAGGTCATTTTTCCCTTTTTCTTTTTGGCAAGGCAAGAACAAATGAAATGATAATCTGGGTAAGGGTAGAAATTATGATAAATCCAAGGTATCAAACCAAATGTTTTCTATTCAGGCAATGATAAAACATGTGTCAAGGGATTAGTAGTACAGACAGGTGCCATCTACGGACCCAAAAACCCAAGGCTAATGAATGGAATTGATAAAAGGATAATTACACATGTAAATGTGGGAATCAACTTGGGCAATATTATTGAGCGTATCAACGTGGAGAATCAACTTCAAAACAACTTTTGGAGTTACGAAATGGGCTGCTGGAATCACTCATACATACTGGTGGCCAGTATAAAGATAGAATTTTCCAATTAAAAAATTGGGATAAATAGAACACAGTAATCCACTGATTTTATAACTGCTTCTTGCGCTTATAAGCTTAAGTTTCTAATTACCAACGTAAAAAATTACAAATCAAGTGGAACAAAGGCCGAGAGATTGACTTTATCCCGTACTTTAGTCATTTTTTCCTAAACAAAGAGTCCAAAATTTCTGAAAAACTCAGCTCTATTCATATATTTCACTACAGAAAAAATCCGAGCCCACATGTCTACGAATAACTGAAACTTTGAAGTTCACATATTTAACCGAATTTCTGTCATGGATCTATTTTATCAAAACGCAAAAGTTTACCTACATCGGATAACAAGAGAAAATCTTGAATCGGTCTAGAAAAAACCTAATTTCACTCCAAAAACAGAAACCTTGACAAAAATGAAAATATTTCGATCCGCGGGCAGAAAATGAAAACATAAAACATAAAAAAATACAAGAAAAGTGTGGAGTTTAGTTTACCTGGGTTCCCTGTCGAACCGCGAACGATGGCGTTTCGAGTCGAAATTACGATCTTCTCGACGCGACATTAGGGTCAATGTGCAGCAGAAAGGGGAGAATACTAACTCAGCTGTCTATAGATACAAATCAGGAGTGTGTACCGGTTCGCACAACGCCCCTCGTGAGTAAAGCCAACGGAGGAGGAAGATGTGGAATTTGGATCAACAAAAAATGAATTGAAAAATTGAATTTTTTAAAATTTATTGGAAATTATAATTAATTATGTTTGATTGGTATAATTTTTTATCTCGAAAATATTAAAAGTTTGATATTTATTTAATTTTGTTTTATATGAAAATTGTTAATAAAATAATAATAATATTATTATTGGATCTAAAATTTGTTTTAATTGTTAAAATAAATAAATAAATAATTATTATAACGAATATTATTTGTTTATTTTATTTTATATGGAAATTGTCAATAAAATTGATAAATTTTTTTACCATTAAATCTAGAATTTGTTCGTATTGCTCACAAAAAAAAAAAATAAATAAATAAATAAAATGGAAGCAAGAAAATGCACAAGTGTGATAGAAAGTGAGAAAATGAATTTTATGAAAAATTTGTACTATCAAACATCACAAAATTGGAATTTGAATTCCTAGGTCTATAAAAAAAAAGGTTATCAAACATACCGGTAATGAATTTGAATGTGTTTGTTTGATCTACGTTCTTTTTGCAGAATATATTTTGAAATAGTAGATTGATGGTGAATATGTGTGTTTAAAAATGAAGGAATTTTTTTTTTTATTTACACGTAAATTTTAATGAAAAATATATGGTTGAAACAAAGAGAGTGAAAAATGAATTTTGAAAAAAAAAATGAGAATTAATCAGGGGCAATTAATCTACATGATTGATAAGATTTTGTAGACAATGTTTAATGTGACAAAATTTGGATTTTTAAATTTTTTTGAAATGAATGAAAATGATGATATCAAATTATGATTATTAACAAAATTTGTCAATCATTATCGTACATGTTACACGATTGAATATATTATTAAACAAAGGTAATTAACACATGGCGTACTTACATTTCATTATTATGTGAAAAACATCTTTATCTTTCATTTATGACGTTTTCACCATTATTTTCATTTTTCATTGCGAAAAAATTTATTTTCATTCATTTTCTCAATAAAAAGATGTGAAATGAAGAATATAATTGCAATCATAGTCCTAATTTTAAAAAAAAAAAAAGTGTAAACGAGTCACAAACCATCATTTCTATCCAATTTCTCAATAAAAATTGTGAAATAATGAATATATACTCATATTATTTTTTTTTTTTGGATACTTTCTCTACTTTCTTGAAAATCAAAATCCTCAACAAATAGGCCAATGCGCTGTCTATAAGTTTCACATCTTACCTGTTAATGGCTGGGAAGAGTAAGCGAAAAAACTCGTTAAGACTTGACTCTCAGATCATTAACTTATTTGACCTTGCATCAACCTGGTTGTGCGAATTGAGGTACAAAACTGTAAAGAAAAAACCTATCGATATTTTCTTATCTCAGTGGGGACAATTGTCAAACAGTTTAGCTTCAATTAACAATATCATTCTCTCAAGAATTCCTTCAAATTAGCCAACACAAGCTCATTTATTCATTATTTACGATCCAATGGACTCGCTGCTCTACTTTCTACTGCTTTCCGTAGAAACCCAGTCTCTTAAACTCACACAGCAATGCCAAGCGCAAGTTCACCGTGTTAGTTGGAGATCATATATTAGATCGAGATACATCAAGTGGTATAGACAATATTACAACCTAAATAGAAGCACGTGTATATCCGTCAATGACATCACGAAGATGAAGGTGGCCTTTCGACATCATTTTCAGATGTGCAATTGCAGACCACTAAGGTAGAATTTTAATTATATTTAATTTTCTAACTGTTATTACATTATATATATTTCATTTGTTTATTTTATAAAATCGTAGACCAAATATTCATTCTTGTAAGGTTTTAACTCACCTACATATTGTAGCTGGTCTCAAACCCAAATAAAGGATGAGGGTTTTACAAATATTTAATTTCTTACATTTACACATTCCTTATAAATTTACATTTTTATTATACTTGTTGTCCCTTGCCTTATATATGTATGCGGTGAAAGGGTCGTTTGAATAAAGAACAAACAAGAATAAAGTTTAATCCACGAAAGCGTGATTAAAAACAATAAATATGGGGTTGAAAATGTAGTATGTAAACTACAAATGAAAGACCAGAAATAAAACTAAGAAATGATGAAGAAGAAAAGAACAATCCGAGACAAGTGAATTTCACTCTTTCCTTAAAACAAAATTGTCCCACAACAGTGCTCACGGTTCACGGAACATGTGTCTCAAGATACAATGGATTAAACTTGTGGTAGAAGCACTTCAAACCACAAATAACAGTGAACTTTCGACGGAGTTTCTCTCTACAAGAAAAAAATGGCTTTTGAATGAATTTGGGAGAGGTTTTGCAAGAGATTTATGTAATTCTCAATGCAATTATGTTATTGGATGCATTATGGACGTTCAAAGAGTCGTATTTATAGAGGATGAGGGATTGTGGTGAAGTGTTGTGAGCCAAACCTCGCAACCTTACGAACATAAGTAACACTTGCAGTCGCTAGCCTATCACTGGTCTCTCGCTCGATTGCCAACGTCAAATTTTTTTAACAGAAAATTTTTGCTTGCTTGCCACTTGAGCGTTAGGCGAGCGATGGTTCCAGGCTAGAACCAGGCTAGTTTCATATATTTTTCTTCCAATTTTGGATTGCAATTTCTCATTCATCCGGAATTTGTTTCGAGATTTCAAATATATCACGACGATTTACTCGATGAGTAAAACAAGTTGATCTATTTACATTTGTAATTTGATCATCGTATCAAATCCGAATATTTGACTAAAATAGACACGAAAGTCACTTTTCCACTTTTGGTTTTAACACTTGAACCAATTTTTCTTAAATTTCAAACCAATTTCTAACAATACTTTCAAGGAGCGAAAGTGCAATTTTCGCCTTGAAAAAAATGATGTGAATCACAAGTGGCTACGAGCCAGCTCGACTCGCCACACCCAGGGACGAGCTTGTGGGGGCGATGCGAGCGCAAGAAGAGCCAAGCCTGACAATAGGTGAGTCGGGTGGTTGGGCTCGACTTGGCTAGGTCTGCCCCCATTTAACTCTCCCTATGTGTACATTGGTTAGAGACAAAAAAAATGGAGAAAGGGGACAAGAGTCTGTGGTGTTATCTAAGGTGTCAGTTTGCACCAAAAATGGAGACTATTATCTTGTGAAGGAGAGGGTAAAAGGGAGATGTGTCCATCAGCCTTTTAGCACCATTTTCTCTTGGGTTGCAGTGATTTCTACGAGCATATGGGCATTGTTACTCTTTACCAAGAACTGAAGGTATGCTTCGAATCTATTGGGTACTCAATTTTCTTGTTAAAGATGTAATAAATACTGCCAAGATTTTAAAATGCATAATGCATGACAATGCATTTCGATTGATCGTCAAGCATTACAAGCATATGCGTTCCCATGCAAAATATATGCATAATTATTCATTTTTCTAATTTTTAATATTATATTAAAAATTCTAAATTAATAAATAAATAAAATAATGCATTCTTTGATCGTTATACATATTATTCAAATATATATGTATTGATAAAAGTCACAAATACTACAATTAGTTGAACTTTATACATATAGTTTGCAACTATATGAAAAAAATTTGATTTGTGATTTTTCTAATCGTCAAAATTCTACGATTGCTATATATAATTCACGGTTCTGGTGATATGGCCTAATTTTATATTTTGTTAGGCTCAATTTGCCTTTTTGTTTTTTAAGTTATAAAGATGAATTGATCTTTGTTAGGCTAATTTAAACACAAATTTTAACACAAATACATGAGCATTTTGGCGTTTAAGTGAGCATATATGGTCAACGAAATAGGTTGATTGTATTATCACGCATAGAATAAGTCAATAATATTATTTTCATTACGTGAATATCTTTTCAACAATAAACCCGGTGTTTTAAAAACTGGTACAAGCATCAACCCAAAAAATGTAAAGGTAGAGTATCAAAACATCAAACCGAGGTCAAACCAATTATAAAAAATATTCAATAGAAAAACTTTGAGATCCGTCGACTAGTTTTTTACTTGTGTTCTTATTTTGTGGATTTTTACGTATAATCATACCAGCTCCTTAGGTCAAACCGGTCGGTTATGTCTGGTTTTGATGCATTGATAATCCATCAAAACTATAGCCAGGTATCCAGAGGATTTTCCCAGCTATCCATGAAAACTATATGTTAATTTAAGTTGAAGACTCAAAATAAATAAATCCAACATCTAAAACTATTATGCGAGAATTCAACATAGTTTTAGATTATGCAAAGATTCTAGATTCGAATCTAGTTCCCCTCTACTTCACGTATTAGGCCTTCTATTGAAACTGGAGATTCAAAGTTCGTCGTGCATAGGTTGTTCTAATGTTACATCCATACGAGGAACTATATTCTCGTGAACTGGAGCAACGTGAATACCATCTCGGCCAACTATAGGTACGACGATCCCTTCTTGTCCTGCCATTCCAGCCTTCACAGCAGCCAAAATTTTACTCTGAAACTTGAGTATCCCAATGCGCTTTGAAACAACATAAAGTACGGCCAACGAGAAAATAAGAAATCCAACAATAATTATCAACCTGCCCAAAAAAAAACCTTAGACGTGCCAATAGATGTGTTAAAAGTATTTAATTTTAAAAATCATTTATGCCTAATACCTATCAAGAACATCTTGACGTTGCATTGTCGAGAGAAGGTCTCGGGTCCGCATCAGTAACGAGCGGTGGCCCTTGTACTCACTTTCAGCCTTCCTTAGTACTCCAGTTGACTCCTCTGCAACATTCAGAAGTTCATACATTGTTGTCCACATACATTAATTACCAATTTTTTTGACATTTGTTAAAGACCTACAGTAAGCAGAAAATATCGTTCCTAAATCACAAAATCAATCTAGAGTCGTATATTTGCCTTCGAGGCATGATAACATTTCCAAAATGAGAGAAGCAAAGTGAAAGAATGCGGGACTATAGCAGACCACGCAGACAAGTTACAATCATGCTATCTTGCCCTCATGGGTGACCTCAAGCTTGACCTCGGCCCCACCACTCCTCTCACATGGATTCGGGTCCCAACTTTATTAAATTTCGATATTTTTTTTACCTCCTTATTTTGTGAGAGGAGTGGTGGGACCGAGGTCAAGCTTGAGGTCATCCATGAGGGCAAAGTAGTTTAATTCGACAAGTTATTGGATCATAACATATACAGAGTGCACAAGTGTCAGTGTAGCCACCCGCCATGGAACAATGGGTGTTTAAAAGAATGAAAGGCGTGCACGAATTAAGCAAGTTATAGATTGCCTGGTTTTCCCTTCCTCTTTTATGGTCAACTCAAGCCACAATTAATAGATGCACTCAACTCACATAACTATGCTTGTAGATAACATTACACTAGAGGTAACAAATGGGCCGGCACGGCACTGGGCCTAGCAAGGTACAGCACGAGTAAGCAGGGCCCGGCTTTTGTCGTGCCGTGCTGTGCCGTGCCACCAGGCCACCTCCATCTTTTGACAACTCTACACTACACTACTATTCACATGCCGATGCTGGAAGTGGAGCAAAAACAATACGTAACTTTCTATCACAGAACAGAACCTATTTTGCCGACACAATAAATGGCTCAAAAAAAGTAAATTGTGTTGACCTCAAAAAATGAACTTTCGAGCCGCCAACAGATAAGTCTTCTAGTCCACTCCTTCCTGCACACGATAGCAAGTCGTTAGCCACTCGTGGCCCTTTTTTCCGGCGGGGATGGTGGCAGCCGCGAGCACTCCGATGGTCAAGTCAATTTTTAGTTTGAGTGTATGGGTCACCGGTGGGTAGGTGATCACCGAAAACGTGAAGAGATAATATGTAATGAAAAGTGTGTATATAAGGAGAGAATAACTTATGCTCTTTATATTTGTAGGAAAGCGAATCCTTCTTCTGGGACAAGGAGGTTGTATTTATACTAAGGGTGGGAGGAGGAGAGCCGTTGGATGAGGAGACAAGTGGCCTCGAATCCTTCCACCTTGTTCCATCATAGACGTCAATCTGTCCATCAATAGGTTGACGGATCTTTATTATTCTGACTTATGCGGCTGAATTGACCGTTTGAACCCTATCATACGTCCCGTCAATCAATCAGAGATTTAATGTTGAAGACTTGTACAAAAAGGATTTTAGCCAGAGAGAGGTGGGGCAGTTCAGCGAAGCGTCGTTGTTACGGAGTACGGGCCTTTGCATCCGCTGAGAGGTGCGGATGAGTTCAGTTCGGCTTTTTAAGACGCTTCAGTTCGGTCCCCCACACCAAATCAGTTCGCCTATGCGTGAGACTTCTTCTGCTTGACACGCGTCGGGTCCTTTTGGACCCGTAACAGATTGTAAGAGAAGATTTTCAAATTCTATTCAGCTGTAGAAAAAGCACTTAAATTCAGTGATGCAATTGAGTAATGCCATGCCTAAGCAATACTAGAAATATTTCATTGTACATTTTTGGAAAAGAAAAACTGATATAGTAGACAAAAGGCAGATAGTCATGAGAACGAAGTCGAAAATCAGCTATTTCAAGAGTTTGATTCGTTAAAAAGATGTAAAATGAAAATGAGATGTACAAGGGAATGTAATCCTCTCTCTCTTTTTCAAAATTAGCGAGTTCAATCAAATTGAACAGGTTTGCCCACTGCACAAAATTATAGGTACCTTGCTTCAGCTAAATAATTTGGATAGTCTTTTTGCTGAAGTTCAACTTCTCCTCTCATGTTTATCATTAATATAATATACAGTAACAATTGAAATGCACTTGTTAGTTGTCTCACAAGTAAAACGGTCTAGCCTTTGTTGTTACATCAGAATTCAAAAAATGCTTACTGCATGATTAAGGGTTAGGACATCTACATCTTGGTAAATCTAGGAATATTAAGTTTTCCATCATTTTCAGGGATAATATAAGAGTGGCCTCGTCCATTTTAAAGTGTCTGACTAGAAATCAGGATATACATTGCCACCTCATTGGCATCCGAATAATAGGCTCTCTTGTCTTTTGTCTAGGTTGCTGAAGAATCAATGCTTTGCAATTTCACTAACCTGGTTATAAATTCTGTCTATGATAACATAGTACAACCCATCTTTCTTTCCTTTTGTTGGGCATGGGTAGTGTCGAAAAATATTTACGAAACTGAATTAAGTGGTCTCCCTTTTACTGCTAGTACCTCTGTCTGGTGAGTGGGCAATACCAAAAATCTTCCTTAGGAAAGAACATGTCCATGGGGCCACATAATAAGTACCATAAGAATTTTTTACAATAAGGGCTTTAGACTATAAATTATTAGAAACAAAGGGATGAGCAGTATGCCTTTTGTTAGTAATAAATTAACTTACCAAATGTCATCAGTGTGCTCGCACTCCTTTCAACCTCCTATTAATACAAAGCCAAGAAAAAACTGGATCACACACCACAAAAGATAACCTAAAATGCCTTAGAAAGAAAAATATTAGTAATGACCTGAACCATGAGCTGCCGAGAACGCCTAAGGCTCTCTGTGATGCTTTCAGCTGCAGAGGTCATTCCAACTTTTGTCCTGACAAACAATAATAAGAATTTCAATTCCTCATGCATGATGTAACATTCATACTATATGGAACACATTAATACTTTCAAGACCGTAATGGATAGCAGATATACATACTGTAGATTTCGCCTGCGAATTGTAGACTCTTCTCCACCTCCTAAAAGCAGCTCTCTCTGTAAACACCACCTTAAGTGTTACAGTTGAGTACTTGATAACAAGTTGCCTCATTTAATTTCTTTTTCTCTTTGAAAAATAAAATATAACTTGCCAGGAAAATAGCAATGCCTAAGACTTCAAATTGAAATCACCCAAAAAAAAAAAAATGTTGCCACAATTTCTCCACCATTTGAATCTATACATGGTATATATATCCCATCAGGAAAAAAACTCCATATATACATAGTAAATGAACATATACAAGGTATATATACTCCACCAGGAAAAAACACTCCACATATACATAGTAAATTAACAAAAAGCTTGCAAATTACCTCCTTTTGAGCAGATTTCTTCATGTTTGTTTTTGCTTGCAAATTAGCATTCCTTATGCCTACCCGCAGACTAAAAAAAACAGAAATTGAGTAAAATAATTTATTGTACAGTGGAGATTAAATTATCAATCATAAATGCAGAAAAAAACATGAGTGTTCACATTTGGCCCTTCATTTGATATGCAATATACGCTCAAATAGTAAAAGAGATAAAAACAACGACGAGAGGAAAGCTATGGCATGGATCCCAGTGAAAACAAAGTTTATTACCTAACCAATCCAGATTAATTATTTGGCTCTCTGACTAGACTAAACTTGTGAGCTTAGGAGTAAAGTTGAATGTAAATTTTTGAAAAATTATTTGAAAACTTGTATATCCGGTTTCAGGTTTAAATTCCAAGATACACGAAAACTGTACAGTGTCTTTTCTACACTTGTTATGAACAATCTAAAGCAGGATATAAAGATGTTCCATCCTACTTTTTTTCTTTGTCTTTCCCCAATCTCTCAGTGAACATATCCTACGTAGAATCTTACAGCCACACACACACACACACAATACAGAGGCCCACGACGGGAAAAAACATGAAATTGCACGAGCACTTGATATCAGTTGATATTATTTATTCTGATTAAAACAGCTTAGTAGGAGAGAGATACCAAGAATAAGTTGCCAATTTGGTTGCAGAAGATTGGTTGCGAATAAACTTGAGTACGTTGTTGTTGATTCCCGTTGAGTTTGTTTATACATTCCTCAACATTAAAGATTCCAAAGGAACACAACAGGAACTTGATGTTACACGGGAGAGAAAGAGAAAAAAAAAATGCTTTTGGTGTTTTTTATTTTCTGTACTTGTGCAAGGGTGGGGTGTGCAATATGAGACAACTACAGAATCATACAACCAGCTTAACACTCTCTTAGTAAATATCAAAATATGAACACATAACTAAAAAAATACACACCCATTACATAAGCATATACTTGCATAAATAATATACAGCTATATGTAATTTATCATTTTCCTGAGTATCATATCCCAATTAACAGAAACATTTGAAATTCTGCCACACTCTACATATACATATTATGAATTCAACAGACAGATACAATCATATACAACAATTTTTCCAAGAAATACTCAAAATGTGACATTTTTTAAAACGCAGCAACATAGAGACATAATTCACACACAAATACCCACGAATAAGCATACAATAGAGCATATTATTTGTTTAATTGCTTCAAAATACAGGCCCAAAATATAAATGCACGTAGATATAAATAACAATTCAATTATAAACTGGCAACATCAAATTAAAATCAAATAAAAATAAAAATAAAAAGAGAAATTTGTGGGCACCTTTGGATTTGATTTTTCCAAGATTGAGCTAAATCTTGAGTCTTTTCAACATAATCAACGGAGGGAAGTTGTGGGGACAGGAGATCAAGCTTGAACTGGAGTGATTGGAGCATATTCAAACCATCCTGAGCCAACCCATTTAATCTTGGCAATGAATCTTTCTTCTCCTCTTCTTCAATTTCATTTCCTTCTGTAATTCTTGTTTTTTTCCCATATTCTGTAATAGAATCAACGTATTTGATTGTTTGGCTGTACGTTTCTCGAAAATCTTTCTTGACTTTCTCCACTTCTTCTATTACTTGATCCATGTCTCTGCTTATCAGGGTCGGTCCTGTGATGGTCGGGGCCCGAGGCGAAATCCATAAATTAGGCACCTCAAAATCAACATAAATATAAAATTCAATGGTGTATTATGCAACCTATTGCTAACTTAAAACTTAACAGTAAAAGATAATTATACTTCGTTTATAAAAGTTATCAATGAAAGAACGGAAGACAAATTAAAGAAATCCAATTTCAGAAGGCCAGAGGCTTTTAAATGATAAAAGCAAAAAATATTGTAGAATTCCTAGTATAACTCTATACATCCAATTTTTAATACATTGTCAGATAAAGAACAAACCGATTATGCCTAAGAAGCCAAATTTCGTTAAATTTCGAAAATTTCCCAGATCTTAAATTCCAAAAAAATACTCCATCTAAAACACTAAATTCCACGACACCCTAAACTTCCCAATCACATAATATCAAGGTCACTTTTCATAAGTGGCTTCCCAGTATAGGATAAATCCACGCACCGCTGCGCAAGCTCATTGCAGTTCTTGAGTGTGGTAAGAATTGCCTCTACTGTATCTAAGATTGATTAATTATCATTAAATTTAGAAATCGGATCAATGGCAATGAGGTTTCCGGCAATATAGTAGGAAGAATATTCTAGCAAAAAAGCTCACGGTTTTTTGTCGGAGAATAGACAAGAAAAATTCATGATCCTAATCATCGTATCAAGAAGCTAAAAACCAGGTCTCTGTCCTCTTATCTTCATTCACATTCAACCTCATAAATTGATAAAAACCACCCATTTTAAATCAATCAAACCCTAATTCTCAAAAATTATCGAACAAGATAAGATGCGAAAAAAACCCAAATTAAGGAAAAATGTAAAATTGAAAACCCAGAAGGAAAAATATACCTTCGACTGTCGAGCGACCGAGCGAATTAAAGTGTGGTTGAGGAGCCTCGAGCCGCTGCCTGCGCCCTGCGGAGGAGGCTGTGGCAGTGGCGGAGAAGTCTGGTGACTCCAATCTCCACCACCGGACTGGCTAAGGCCTAAGGACTGAGGAGGAGAAAGAAGAAAGAAGAGGAGAAGACGAAGTCACGAAGGAGAAGGAAGAAGAGAACATACGATTTTTTATTTTATTTTTTTATTTTTGATACGATTTTTAACCATAGGCCATAGCAGACTATGCCCTGTTTGATAGGTATTAAAATTATGTTTTTAGTGGATTTTATATAAAAAATGATGAAATAAATAGTTGAAAATTTTGACTATTGTGAAATATATTATTAAAATTAATTGTCAATTTTAATTGTTTAAATTTTTATTTTAATTCCTACAAAATGTGACTAATATTTTGATTCTATTAATTATTTCAGTTCAATAAGCAGGGATCAAAGATGTCAATTCGACACGTCCCAAAAAAAGCTCGAGCCATCTGGGCACGGGGGCTCGTTGGAACGAGCCTCGCTCATGCCAAGCCTTATTTTTCAGGGTTGGCTTGAGTTTAAGACAGCTCATGTGACTCGCATGTCTTTGAAACGTAAAAGCAGCTACAACTTAGGCCATTGTACTACCTTTGAAAAAAAAAAAATTAGAAAAGAAACGAGTCAGTTCGACTCAAAAAGGTTCGAGTCGAAAGTTCAAGTAGAGCCCTATTTTTTTTTGTTGAGCTTTGGCTCAATTCGACTCGGGCCAAAAAAACTCGATCCGTTTACACCCAAGCCGCTCGAACTTGGAATTGGGCCTCGGCTCATGCATTCCAAGCCTTCATGTTTGATGATCATTAGTTGGAAAAAGTTTGAGACAATTTTTATGAGAATATGTGATGTCTTTGTAAAAAAAAAAAAAAAAAAATATATATATATATATAATATATAGGCTATTGTACTACATTTTAAAAATTAAAGGAAAAAAAAAAATAAATAAGTCAACTCTCAAATAATGATTCAAAAATAGTAATTCGAGTCGAAAGCTCAAGTAGAGACCACCTAACATTTTTTTTTTTTTGAAAAACTTTGGCTCAAAATGGGACTCGGGCCAAATTTTGAAAAATCGATCCAGTTTACACCCGAGAACGCGAGCTTTGACTTGTTGTTCGAGTTGCTAAATTTACTCGTGGTTAATTGGACGTGACTATAGTTCATGTAAGATGGTCAAGTAGTACGAGAAAAAAATTCATTGATCGTAGTTCATTTGTTAAATTGCCATTATTGATATATGTTGATCAAAAATTTAATTAATTTCTCATAAAAATGCCCCCTTTTAGTTTCGAAGACCATTTAATTTTTTTCTCTAAATTTGATCAAATACTTGATCCAGTTTTTATTTTTTTCCCCATAAGAAAACAATTCGCCACCATATTTGAACTTTTCCAAATTTTTTTTGTGTGGGTCTCACAATCGACTATAAATTTCCATTTTCATTTTTTCGAAACGCAAATATGTATATTACAATAGGATTAGGGTTATATAAATAATTGAAAATTGGTGATTTATGATTTCAGAAATATTTTAATAAGGTTTCTAAAATGATTAAAAAAAAAAAAATTTGGGGAAAAAAAAGAATAGGTCATGTTTCGTCCCCATTCTAAAAATAGTTTTTTTTTTTTTTAAATTTGTTTTCTCTTCACCTGAGAAAACCTAACATTCACTTGAACCTATAACGTTTTTCTATTCTTTCCGAAATTCCCATTGTTTTTCATACTTATCGTACTCTTTTACCGGCATAACACGGCTAGTGAGAACTCAAATTTGCGAAGGTTTCTTCAAGAAGGTGCGATTTACAGCAAAATAGCTTCAGACTTCAGTACAATCTTACAAAATCAGTTCATTTAAGGGGTTATACTGTGCAACTTTCGCACGTTTTCGATTTATTCTACATAGTACTGCTGTTTTTTACGTGTTCGTGTTTGTAGTAGTTAGTCTTAGTAATCTTGCCGTTTCAATGTTTTTGCTGCTGTTATTGGGGTTGATTCTGTGCGGTTTTTGACCCTTCATCTTCTTTATTGGCGTATATTATGTGGTTATTGATGCTTAAGTATATAATATTCTATATCTACATAGTATATATTACATGGTCATTAATGCTTAAGGAAAATAGGAAATGATTGCCCCTAATTTAGCTTCATGTATCAGTACTTCCCAATTAAATCAGTAATTTGAGTAGCAACGAGCAGGCGTTTGTGAGTTCCTTGAATTAAAATTGTAGAGATGCATGACTAATTCTACTAGTTTAAGTACTGTTAGTTTCCCTCTTTCTGGGTACTGTTTTAAAATTGTTTGCCAGATGCTCATCATATTTTAACTTATGCTTTTTTCTGCTGGATATTATTAATAATAATAAGCATTGGACTGTAAAAGTTAATGAGCCAATAAGAAATAAAATTGGGCCTTCATTATCAAATTCCCAAATTCAATCCATGGGATTTTAGTGGTCGTTGCACTTCACCCAAATGGTTTGTGATGCTGTCAAAAATTTGCACTTGGAATATCCCGAGCTTGACAGCAAGAGATGCACACAAACAGAATCTCCGGAAAACAAAGGTATCCAGGCGTGTCTACATCGCTCATCCGATGCTTAAGTTAGAGAGATAATTTATGTGTGAGGTTATAAACTGAAAATTATGTAACAACGTACCTTAATAATGAATTGATATCCTATATTTATAGAGGTGGATAGCCCACTCCTAGTAGATTTAAGTCATTCAAATCTTTAAGAGTCTTACCACGCTTAGGAGTTGTAACTTAATAGATATTGTACAAATGATGTTTGGATAAAGATGAAACTTCGGTGCTAGAATACCACCGGGATGGGATGGAATAGGTATAGTAGGACTTAATCTTATCATAATTGTATAAGCCTTATCTTGTGGGAGAATCCTGACGAGTTAGGTGTTGTTAGAACTTAGAAGTAAGGTCAAGGCATAACCTCGAGGAGACCTCCAACCAAAGGGCGTTGTTCTAGCCCCGAGGATGTAGACCGACGACCACTATATTGTTTAGGGATTACCGTCAGCGAGACCGAGGTGAGGTCTTCCCGAGGTGTCAGGGCCTGAGGATTCTAGAGATGCTATCACGAAATGGGCAAACTTCATCGTCGGGATCGAATGGTCGGGTCGTGACGATATTTGTCTATATCAGTTTTCATTTTACTGATTACACCCCCTGCATCATATACTTGCCAATTTTACAATTAAAAAAAATAATAATAATGCTGATGACTTCCTTCATAGTATGTTGCAGAGTTTTTAAACTAACAAGGGATACTGAGGGCACATCAGAACCAGAGGAGTTCATCTGCAAAGCATGCAAGCCACCCCTTAAAATGTTAATCATCCATAGTTTTTCAAAAATATTCCTTTGTTGAAAATTAACGAAGTAAACACCACTTCGATAGCTCTTGCAATGATTATATTAGTTTCTGAAGGCCGCCTGTTCTGAAAGTCGGAGTAAAGTTATAACTATGTCTGAGTTTCTTTGAATTTTTCTCTCATCATCATTTTTTAGTTGTCATTTCCTGTCATCTTTTCAAATGGTTAAACCATTTAGTTTCTCTGTTGAATTTTTAAAGGAATGACTTCATTTGATTGTAAAGTTAGTGTGTAAATAAATTTTTGATGAAAATTTATTAACCCAATAACTAAATAATAGAAGGGAATTAAACGGTTTAAACCAATACGACTATTCAAGAAGATGCAATTTTATAGAATTGAATTCAAATTTTTATCTACTACTGGACACAGCACGCCCACCTTCACATCCTCAGCGAATGGCTTGTTTAAAACAAGTTCTTCAACTACTATACCAATTATAAGATTCATTGATTTTGACTATATATTGTTATATTGTTTCCCTGTACCGATTCTATGTTATGTCTCCAGTGTCGCCTATCATTGCTATATATCTAGACTATATTCTGTTGAGAAATAACTAGTTGCAGTAATTTGTAGAACAATAAAATGCAGAAATAAAACTTATCGACCGATCGAGTCTCATGACAGTACGATCTCCTAAAGTGAAATTGTCCGCTGATAACTGCTGCGACATCTGTGGACAATAACTCTCAGGATACAAAGATCAAATAAATCACATGTACAACAATTACGAATGGTTTCAGAACTCTCAAGTATACTCCAAAATATAGAAATGCAAAACTTGAGTATAAAAATTACAGAATATGAAAATTATGATTTTTTTTTTTTTTTTTTGTGTATTTTCCAAAACCATATGCATGTTTATATAGGCAAATGGAAGTAACTGCCTCCACCATGATCTAGAATAATTTTCAATTTTAATGGAATGTAGATAATAGGTTGTTGATAGTGAATTGTTAAAAAAAGGGTCATAAAATACGGGCTAATTTGACCCATTAAATAATTCTGAAAATGATTAAATTTTTTTTTTTTTTTAATCAAGGAAACTGCCCAAGGTTCCAATTAAAGACTTTTATATTATTGCATGGGATTTGCCCCAACCTCCCAACCTCCCACACAAATTTCACACCTTCCATCACTTTGGCACTTTATTTAAATCAGTTATTTTTATCGCATACTATATTTATTATATAAATATCTAACATATTCTTCCAAATTTTGGTATGTATACATACTGTATCCAACCTCCTGTTCAAGTAGAATGAACTGCTGACAAAATTTTATTTCCTCTTGGCCCCTACTCCAATGTCGTTCTGATCTCTGGAAAAAAAATATGCTTGTGCTGGTTAAAAATGATTTCACATGAAGCTGGGCAAGAAGCAACAAGAAGATGAAGTTTCACTGTTGGATTTCTTACATTCACCTTCATGCCATGCAAATGTACACATGTACACACTCTCAAGGCTTATTTGCATGATTTGACGTTTCTTAATATTCTAATTGCTTTGGATAGATCACACTATTTTTCTTATTGATGATGCTGGTAATTCCTGGCTGACATGCGTTGTCAATAGACAATAGCTGCTGCTTTTAAATACCTTATTATACAACGCACAGCAAATTGTGCAGGTGAGGTTAGAGTGTCAATTGATTAAAGAAATAATTTCACAAAATGTCTACTTTTAGCTAGTCACTTGTAAAAATGGTCACTTTCAAAAATTCTTGCAAAAATATTCATTTTGACATTATTTAGACCAAAACATCATTGTCAACAATTTATGATTTCACACAAGTCCAAAAAATGGACATTTTTTTGCAAAATGTCAAATCACAATTAATGCTATTTTTCGCATGATACATAAATATCTAGAACGACATTTCAAGTGTAGAGAAATGTCATTCTAGACATTTATTGTCAAGAATGACGTTTTGAAATGTCAAGAACATTTAATATTGTGATTTGACGTGTATACTTTTAAAATATAAAACGGAATTCAAATGTCGAGAATATAATTTTGATGTAACTTTTCATGGAAGCTTTTTTTTTTAATTAAAGGGCATAATAAGCAGTTTAATATTAAATTTGAAAAATGGACATTTTTCAACACACACCCTTAAAAGTAAACATTCTTGAAAATGCCTCTTCTTTTATTTAATAGTAGACCTGTCCCGGTTTAACTAGGAAATAAAAAAGTGCTGGTGGCTGACAAAAGTAATTCATAAAATGGGGGCATTCCGAGAATCGAACTCGGGACCTCTCGCACCCAAAGCGAGAATCATACCACTAGACCAAATGCCCTGTTATTACTATGCTCCTTGTATAATGAACCTATTTGATAAGTCTGACCTGCACTGTCTGGTGTTTATTTACTGCTCTATTTTAGTCACTAAACTTATTTTTTCCCAGTGATACTGAAGTTTGCTCTGGGTTTAGTTTGATGTCGGATGTGCAAGAGTCAAGACATTAATGTTAATGCCATGAAAACCCACGAAAAGCAAACTTCACCGACGACTTTGAAATGCAATAAAGTTAAATGACTAAAATAAAACTTTGCTAATAATGTTTTGAACCCATTCTTATTTACATCAACTTGATCGGAATGATTTCATATCTTTTTTAGTTAAACCACTAAATTAATGATCATTTGTAACTTGAATGTTTTTAAACATTGAAGCACTTGGAATATAAAAACCGCAGGTGTTAGAAACATCTGTTCATCAAATTTCTCTTGGCAAGTGGAACTGTTTTGAGGGGCTTTCCATTTCCAAGAACTGAACTCGGGGACCTCTCCCTTCAGTAAAATACTTTTATGAATATAGAATTGTGTCATATTCGAGTTTTCACTTCTTACAGATTTCTAATAGATTTTGGGATTATTAGCTTGATAAAAGACTCGTATGTTTTAACCTTTCAAAATAAATAGTAGTATGAATTGGGGGTAGAGTGCTGGTTTTGGGATGGAACTGCTTAAAGTTCGCCCAAATAATTGCTGAATGGCCATAGTTATCATCTCCCTCACCCGTAATTCATTGCACCTCACAATTTGCTGCTCCTTTTCAGTCTGCTTTTTACCCCTACTTTAGGCCCTTAATGAAATATAATCAATGAGAAAAAGTTAGGTCAGAGAGAGAACGGAAGAAGAGTTGTACTACTATCACTCTTGTTACTTGCTAGGGATCTTTCCATGTAGAACAAATGGCCTTTGCTGGAACGACCCAAAAATGCACTACTTGTAACAAGACTGTATATTTGGTACTGTCATATATACTCACTAATATTCAATAACACTCGATCCATTTTTCTTACATTCTCCGCGGAAGAAAAAACGTACTATATATTAGTAATTTCAAATCTCTCATCTCCCTTGTGGTTCTTGATTAAAAAAATTCTCAAGAATCAATAATATATGGCGTTTGTAATAGATCATAAGGTGCCACAAAGCATCCAAAGGGCAAGGCCGGTTGGTGTCTGAGTCGAACCCATGGTTTACCCTTTCCATTCCAATGCAAGAAGCTTACCAGACCCGGATTCAAATCCCGGCATTGTCCCCGGAAATTATCACCGTCGAGGCCGTGTTGACTTCACCGGTGATCCACCAGAGCTATATTTCCGGCAAAAACAAGCAAGAAAGGTGGCAGAGAACCTAATTCATATATAATTCTCTTCTGCAGCTCCATCCATTCCACAATTTTTGTTGTATAGTCCCGGGCTCTCCATCTCTCCAGATCAATGACCATGAATCCATCGGCTGGCAGCCGACAACCGGGTATATCATAAAGCTTGCTTCCGGTCCCACCATTGCAATAATACCCTCAAGGTAACCTACATTTTGTAATTTATCAAAGGAAACATTATTATATGTTTCGCTCTATCCTTTTAGGGAGGTTTCATGCTTCAATTTATTTTCTCCTTTTCAGCTCAGCAATTTCAACTCCTTTGAGGGGGTTGTGTACTGCAGGCCTCACTTTGATCAGATCTTCAACAGAACTGGCAGCCTGGAGACGAGTTTTGAAGGTAGAAGAACCCTATATGAACTCTAACTCACCTTATTTCTATAATTATGTCTTCCAAACTATATCTCAGTTTTCTGCACTCGGCTAAAATTTCTTCCAGGAACACCAAAAATCTTGAAACCCAAAAAACTCGTTGACAATGAGGTAATGTGCTTCTTGCTAAAGCCGAAATTTAGATTATCCAAATTTTGGATCATGCACATTGGCACATTGGGGTCTAACTTCATTTTCCCGTCCAATACGCTTTATTATCCTTTTTTTCCTTTTGAAGAATATTCAATTTATATGCTCTTCTGAGTACTAACTTGAAATATATTTTGAAATATATTCGACAGAATGCAAACAAGGTCTCAAGCCTTTTTGCAGGCGCCAGGGACAAATGTGTGGGTTGTAATATGACAGCTTATCCAATTGAGAAGGTAATAAGCAGAAGTTTGCATACATCGATCAACATTCAAATTTCAGTTCTTATAGACATGCGAACATATGGCATTGATGTATATAGAAACAGGCAAATGACATCATATTTCAGCTTCTGAATTCTCAGATAAATTTCTCCTTTACCAAGAAAAAGTTCATATAATTTACTCGTCGCCCCTGGTCCTGGTTACCAACATAGATTGTAATCTGTCCTCTATTTAGATACCTCTGTTCAAAATCTGAATATTTTAAAAGCACATTCTCTAGCCCAAATGAGAAAAAGGCCTCTTAAAACTTTTCATTTAAGGAAAGCTAAAAAAGGGTGGGAGGAAGGGGATGGAGGGCGAAGGTAAATGATGCAATGTGGGATATGAAGGAAAATGAAAAGGAATTGGTACATTGGGATATTACGATTTTCTAGCAGTGAAAATTCACGAAAAGGAGGCCCTTTTTTCATTTTCTATCCATCTTAGTCCTTCCCAGACAGTTGTAAAAAACTTATCTTGGAATTTAGTTCACTCAAAATAGCATTATTCACAATGATTTGTTTATTCTGTCCTAGGTTACTATCAATGGGGCTTCATACCACAGGAACTGCTTCAAGTGCTGCTATGGAGGTTTGTTCAAAAAGTCAATCCAATCCAACTATATTGCACATGAGGGTAGACTCTACTGCAAGCACCACCATATCCAACTTTTCAAGGCCAAAGGAAATTACAGCCAACTTGAATCTGACATGGAAGAAGAATAGCTACAGAGCTGAATTTGAAACTACATTAATATGTTTCCATGTGATCTGTACGTGTAATCTTTTGTTTTCAGAAGTTTCTTTGATGATTTCCGTGCTAACCTGGAATTCTTGCATGTTTCTCAACTATTTTCATATTTTCCTATGATGATCATTGTAAAGTTTCCACAGAATTGTTTGGTTGTTAATGTTGCTTACTATTTCAGTTCATTTGTTCGGGATTGAGTCCTTAATATAAGCAAAAACGAAAAAAGCACGGACAGCAATGGAGGTTTGTTCACCTTCAATATGAGAACCATATTCACTTGCCACTGTAGTTATAACTACAATGAAGAAGTGTTCAAGGAAAGTCATGCCTTTCTCGTCCAACAAAATGGGCTCCCCATAAAAGTCCTAATATTAGGGAGACAATACCTGTATTGTACCCCTGAATAAAAAAGTTGTGTACTTAAAACTCCAAGCATTCCAACACTTTTCTTCAGAAATTATGAAAAGTTCTTTGAGAACTTTATTCCGCCTTAGGTAATGCATGGAACTCGTTATCATGTCCACCAACTTCTCCTGGTGCACAAATTCAATGTGGCATGTAATTAACAAAATGCTAATATTTGAATCGTCAACAAAAAACAAACGTTTTAGCAGATAGAAATAACATAATTTTCCATGTACTTTTGTTTCATTTTAATGTAAAGTAAAGTCAGTGCAATGCATCAACTAGAGTAAATAAATTAATTGTACAAGAAAAGTTGGGTTTAACACGTCCATATACTAAACAACCTTGCTACATTTTCGCTCTCTCTTACACCTTTCGTTACACTCTTCCACATAGCAACATCTACCCTCTTAATTTTAAACTTATCCATCACAACACTGCATAGATTTCCTCCACGGGAAGGAATGTCAACCAAATTATCATGGTTGATTTACATATAACATTATTCTATACTAAATGAAGTATCAGATAAAAAGACTAGGATGCAGCTTTTAAAACTTTCAGTACTCAAATAAATGATAATGCTCTAATACTAAAAACTCGAGGCAAACCAAATATTAACAGGGTTTCTGGATTCATGAACTTTAAATGGATTATTAGTTCCCAATAACTTGAAAAAGTCAACCCAAATGATATTGATGAATGAATTATGCATTAGTTTTTAATATTATAACGAGGAAATCTTTCCTTAATAGCACCTCGACTCCCCCACCACCCCGTTCTTCTCCACCTCCCCCACCCTCAGCCCAAACCAACCCCCTTGTCCATTAGCTCACATCTACCATGGTGCCTCACTGCTTTTTGACTCTGTTGCTGACAAGTTCCCTGCAACAGCCCAGTATTCCCAAGTTTACAACTTGCATCATGTTAAATGCATGCATGAGCCATTGGCTAAGATCACCTCAGGGCCGGTTCTGCCATGAGGCACAAGAGGCCACCACCTCAGGCCCAAATAATTAGGGGGCCTTTTTTGGCCCAATTTTTAAAAAAAAAAAAAACCCGTAAAAGAAACCCTTCCTTTACTTTCCTCTCCATGAGACGGCGACCGACGGGCGATCTCGACTCTCCAATCTCTCCTTTCCAGTTTCCACCGGCGATTGGTGAACCGCGACTTGCGAGCTCCTCCTCCAACTCCAATGGGCCATCAGTAAACTGTAAATATCTTGTCTTCTGTTGGTGCTTGGAGAAAAAGAAAATCATGTTCACCCCTTCCCAATTGAATTCTAGCCATCCTCCTCCGTCCGCCTTTCCCTCCGTCGCTCCACGGCCTCCAGGCGGGCCCTCCACCATCGCCACTCTTTTTTGCCATGAAAGACGAGGAGTGCATATGGATGTGGAATGTGATTCTGTGAAGAGTTGGTGACAGAGGGTATGGTCGTATGGAAATTGAGGGTTCTTGTGGACTGTGGTGAAATCAATTTGAAATTGAGTGGGTAAGACACTTTCTGATTTATTATAGTTATGATTTATGAAACTCGCTTGTCATAGAGCGACCATGTGTGGGAATCCGAATTGTATGGACTATTATGGAAGTATGTAAACTTGAGTATGTGTTTTAGTACTGCTGAAGTTATTAAGTATTCCACAAACTTGAATATGTGTAACATATATGAATATATAAAGATTGATCAGACATGATTTTTAAGTATTCTACAAGCTTAGACTATGTCTAATTTATTGAAATGAAGAATTGATTGGGATATGAAGTAGGGAATTAAATGAAGAGTTAACAAGTATGAGGAATGAATATTAAACATTCTCGATCAAAGTAAGGGAAAGATGCATTTTCGGATATATGTATCTATATTCATATATTGTTTGTTTTAGTTCCTTTCCTTATGGTCCAATCCTGTAAGGAAAGGGTAAACAACTAGAAGGATATGCATTTGTGTTGGATGGATTATTGACTCGTTGATACTTATATACATAACAAAAGTTGTGTATGTCATCAAATTCTTTTTATAATGGAATTGTCTAAATGTCCTTCCTCTAAGCTAAGAACTTCTTAAAGAAGTCTTAGTACTACTCTACACTTTGCTGACCTTTCTTAACTGAAATTGATGGACAAGTTTGGAGTTTTCATTTGCTCTATTCCATTTACTTTCTTCATTTTGAAGGCACTCATTGCTTTGAAGAAGGGTACACAGTTAATCAAGTACAGCAGAAAAGGGAAGCCTAAGTTTTGCCCATTCAGACTATCTCCTGTGAGTGATTATGTTCTTATCTTCCCTAAAAAATGAAATCTTTTTATGTAACTATGATGCTGGTACATTGTTCTATTGCTAGTTGTGTGAGGAATAATTCCATTGTGTTTTAGCAATATGTTGCATAATACACTATTGAATTTTGCATTTACATTGATTTTGGAGGGTCTTATTTATGGAGTTCGCCTCAGGCCCCTAAAATCACAGGACCGGCTCCTAGCACAATGTAATTATTCAAAATCTAATGGTCTCATTTATAACGAAACAACAAATTAAAGCCATTAATAGAACCACTCCACTGCACTATATTCAGTCCAAATGCAGAAAATATGTGGTGCAACACATTGAAAGACTAGAACCAAAATTTCTGTTTTTCGGGGGTCTTTTTATTTCATTTCAGTTCCTGAAACAAATAAAAGCATTACACCGAACAAGCAGTTGTCATTTTTATCTTTATCCTGATATGGTTTCCTGGGCATTTCTCCAATTACCCAATTGGTAATATATCTATGATTACTACTCGTATCATAAATGATTCCTGTCTGGTATTTTTAAAGAGATCCTATTTGTCAAGTGAGGGAATCTCAAACTAAATATTTGGTGAAAGGTTTGAAATGAATTGAAAAAAGGAAGAAAGAAAGAATGTCATAACAAAAAGAAATGGTAATGGAAAGAATTTGCCCTATATGTGCAAATCATAATTGGGCTTGACATGTCACCTCCGCCGCCGCACGATTGCAATCGATAGACATGGTGACCTGCTCTGATACCAATGTTATAACCCCTTGGGTAGAACTCACCCTCAAAAGCTAGCCATTAAGGGAAGGGTGCTCAAAGGGTTAGGAACCCCACATTTTCAGCTCATACACTCCGATGTGGGACAATGGAACCATGACATACCACCACGCTCCGCAGTCTCGACGTCCACGATGACAGGCTTTGCACTAGCGATTGCTAGTCCCGGACGAATACTGACATGATGGCGTCACCTCTGCCACCGCACGATTGCAACCGGGAGACATGATGACCTGCTCTGATACCAATGTTATAACCCCTTGGGTAGAACTCACCCTCAAAAGCTAGCCATTAAGGAGAGGGTGTCCAAAGGGTTATAAACCCCGACATTTTTAACACATACATCCGATGTGGGACAATGGAACCATGATATACCACCACGCTCCGCAGTCTCGACGCCCACGACGGCAGGCTTTGCACTAGCCATTGCTAGTCCCGGACGAACACTGTCCTGTCGGCGTCATCTCCGCCGCCACACGATTGCAACCGGGAGACATAGTGACCTGCTCTGATACCAAATGGTAGAACCTATTTCAATCACAATTAGAATTAGGCTTTCAATCGAGAAATTAATCACTTAGCTTATTGAATTTAACTCGATACTCCGGAATTGAAGAATTTATTGAAGTAATAAAAAGGACTGGACAACTCGAAATGAAATGCAATAAGGAACTGAAAATAACAAGGCAGAATTCGAGAACTACCCCTCTCCCCAAATGACTCAGATCTCTCCTGATTTCTGAATGAATTTCTAGACTCCACTATTCTCTATTTATTAACATTTCGGCAACTAACTTTCCCGCAACTAACCTTCCAGCCAATTCTTCCTTTACATGCCTTTCTTGTGACGCCTTTGATAGGTAAACCGCATGGGAGGTAATACCATCGTGATTTAGATTGAATCTCGATGAAACAGTACGTTCAAAATCTTATAGCACATATGAACAGGGGCGGATCCAGGAAAAATTATAAGAAGGGCTAATACGCAAAAAAAATATATAAATAATAATAATAATAATAATAATAATAATAAAAAATAAAATAAATAAGTTTTACTTAATTATTATTATTATTTTTTAATTATGAATTGGGCTGCCCCTAGATCTGCCAATGCATATGCATTGTTTCTGCTAATATTAAATTAAATGAAAGGTCTCCACAAATCACTCGAAGACACTACAGTGTTTTACAAAGGCATAATGATAAGTTGATAACCCCATTTACAACCCCTGACTAGTTTCAATCTGGCAGAAGGTACAACTGATTAATACTGGATGGTGGCTCAGACTTCATCAGGTATGGATGATGTGCTCATTATATACAGAGAAAACCAATTAATTGAGGAACAAAGTAGGAGCACATATTCTGATATACAGTCATTATTTGTGAACAACACACAATGAAACAAAATTAATACAACGTGAATACATGCATACTTCCTACAAATATCCATTTAAAAGAAATGTGTAGGACTGCACTTCACATCATTGTTGAAGAGCAGATGGCAATGGACATGATGTGGTGCCAACTCTCAGATATTTATGCCTTTTGGAAGGTGGATTTGGTTGTTAAAAAATTTATGTTTTCTTTACGATAGAGATGGGGTCGTTCCCTAACAGCTTCATCTTTTGAACTGGGAACTACTTAAAGAGGAAGCAGAAATGGTAGCAGAACATCAACCACTAATCATTATATTCACTTCTCATTCTCTATCAAGGTTAGCACTGTGGCTAGGAGAAGACGACGTGAACCAAAATCTCCTAAATCAACAACACTATGCATTATAACCATTGGATTTCGCAAAGCAAATGGAAAAACAAGGGGTTAGAGTATCCCTGGTGCATAAGTAAAATTTCCAGTTCTTGAACTTTTTGCGAACTTGGAAAATTCACTGAAAGCAAATAAGCAGAAGTCCATGTGAAAATAGAAAAAACCTCTCAAACATCTTACCATCATCTCACCTTTTCATCATCTCGATTGCTACCTCGAAAGCCACTACTTCAGCTTCTGCTTCATCTGCTTCCTTCATTGCCTCTTCAGCTTTTGCCACTGCAGCTTCAGCTTCATCTGCTTCCTTCATTGCCTCTTCAGCTTTTGCCACTGCAGCTTCAGCTTCAGCAACTGCTTGGGCTGCAGCTGCAGCAGCTTCTTCTGGAGTCATGGTAAACATCTTGGCTAACTCTAAATCAATCTGAGATTTGAGAGAACTAATATCATCCAGATCAATTCTGGGTGAAATCCTCTGTCTTCCTTCTGGAAGGACAGAAGGCGTCATCCTCTTCTGAGACATTCTAGAATTTTTAGCTAGTCTAAATTTGTTTTTGACCTGCGAAAGATGGGCAAGCCCTAAATAAATGTCGAGCAATGAAACTTCTAATCTTCAGTTATAAAAATCTTTAAAACATAGCAAAATTTTCATGGGCAGTACAAGGTATGTAGCGATTGAAACACAAAATTTACCTTAATAAGCTTCCGCATTGCGGCGAAATGCTTCAATTTGGATTATATCCTTTTGAAGTTAGGAAATGCCCAATATTGAGCCTACAAAAATAGAAACTATAAGGCTAAAAATCAAAAGCCAATAATGAACTAGAATATCGAATTATGAGATATATTTATAACTCAGGTTGCAGAATGATGGCATTCCACACTGTTAAATGATAAAATGAGAAGACATGTATGCAAGACTTTGGAATTCGACACCATCAACAGGCAGCAGATTTTGTGACAACTATCAATCCAATCGTCAATTAATCATTCTCAAACAACGAATAGATAATAAGCATCAATTAGTCATAGATCTATACCTTTGGCTATGGAGACGGAGACGGAGACGGAGACAAGGTGAGACGTTATTCTGAATCTGTTCACGATTTAGGGTTGCGGCGGACAGATAGATAGGAGTAAATATATGGTGGAGTACCTGTTATGCACCAACAAGTGGATAATAAAAGAGCATTGACTTTAAAAGGAAAACAGAAAATTTAAACATTTTTGTACTCATAAGCTCTAAAGTACTTATAAGATTTTTTTTAAGGTTAGCCAAACATGGTCTAAATTTAAGGCCATCGTACAATGAAAATACAATTTACAAATGTCTTCGAGCAATTATTTATTAGTTATTACACTAGTCTAAGAATTCCAAGAAACTCAGAAGTTTCTTCAATTTTTGGGATAAGTTACCTCGATTATTACTCTCATTTCTTTTGGTACAACAAAAACAAGCTGAGTATTATTCCCAACAAACTTGGGGTTAATTGCATGAATACATTTTTGCTACTTCATTGTGCAGAATCACATCTACCATGACCAATAAAACCATATCTTGTGCAATGAGATTTTTCTCTCATTTAATTTGGTTAACAGGTTTATTACTATATTCGAAATTTGTGTAATAAGGAAATTAACAATTTCCGCAATGTAAGGGCCATAACCATTAGAAGTTCCTTTCTCATAATGGAGTAAATAGCTGACGTATTGCGGGTGGGTGAGCATAGTGTCAATCATTGAGCACAACGTGACATGATATTGAGATACATGGAAGTAGCAGAAAAGTTTAAAGCACATATATACATCTGATAGACAGCTTTTAGACTAGAAGAATTGTGAATATCTGATGTGATTGTATAGATGAATAGAAAAGGCAATACCTGTATACATGCAGCTATAGTTGTCTTGTTAATAACACCAAATTGTTTACAGCCTACTATAGGATATCCAACCTAAACAGAAATAATAATAATAATAATAATAATAATAATAATAATAAATAAATTAATAAATCGTCGTCCGTCACCAATCATACGAGGTTCCGAAATATGAACACAAGATACCACTGAAATAAAATTCATTGCCCTTGGCCAGATTTTAACAAATAGAAGTATAGAACTAAAAAATCACGTCATAAGGAGATATGTGAAACAACTTGTACAATCATATCACATTGGACACTTGTAAATGGCCAAGTTGTGTAGAATTTGTAAGAAACTAGAAAAGTTACATGATCTTCTCTAGATAGTGAGTAATCATGTAAGCAGCCCCTGATCCAGAATTTGGACCTTCGTGAAACAGAGAATTATCTGCCATTGAATTCCTTGGCGCACAAACTAATGTTAGTAACCTACACGGAACATCTGAGCATGAATAAAATGAATTATGTCCAGTTCATGAATCTTTTACACGGGTTATAAAAGTAAAGCCACCTTGGACAAATCAAAGAGAAGCATAAGAGAGATGGGAACTTGTACTGTTGTACATAATATGTCAAACCTCATGATAGATCTTTTCAGGCCATCAGATAGCGTAGAACCGTTGGAAACCAGAAGAGACCTACTGTCAACCATTTCCTCGTCGCTTTGACCTAGCCATAGAGCTCTGGCCAAGCTTAGGAGCCTGATCCATCATCTTAATTGCTAACCTAGCCCTCTCCCTGGAGCCCCATTCATTCACCATAATACTCATGTTCCTCCACTTAACCTAACCCACAATGCACTACACAATTAAACCATGGTGCTCAACAGCTGCCCGTAGCATCTGTATAATGAAGGATTTTTAACCGTCAGATAAATGTTGGATTGCAGACACAAAACACGATTGAATTGTGGGTCTTTGTGAATTGTCCACAATTTTCCAAAGCCCGTGCTTAAAGACTCAGCCTTCAGAGTTGCTTCCTCCTCTGGAGCCCACTTTTGCTTCTGTGCACCCATTACTTAATAAAGTATAGATGAAATTCTGAGCAGGCGTTAACCGCATCTAAAAAATTCATCCCAAAAAATCAGCCAAGAAAATAAATATTTTATTTTTGGGAAGACAAAAATTTGATGAGCACGGTTTCTTTAGTTTATAACTAAAGTATTCCTAAAATATATTTTAGTCAAAAATCATTCTACCGAAGCAAAGCATCTCGGTTACAAGGAATTCCCGAAGCCACAAAAAAGGGGGGGAAATGAGGTTCGTAGATCAGGATTAACCTGGCTGAAATTCCCATCGAAACAAACTGTTCAACTCAAAATTCAAACGAATTACGATAAAAGAAACAGTTCAGAATTGGTGAGGCACCAGGACTGAACCCTAACCCTAATTGCGTAATGCGAATACGGAATCATCTTTTGTTAATCAATTAGGCGTTAATGAAGAAGAAGCTAAACAAAAAAAAAAAAAAAAATGGGTCCTTTTGATTGCAAAGGTAGAATTTGGGTGGAAAAAAATTGAATTATCTAGAATGTATTTTATTTAAAATTATAATTAATTATGTTTTAATTTGTATAATTTTTCACCTAATTCGTTTGATTTTATTTTTCATGTAAATTGTTACTTTTTGAAATAATTTTATTTTATAATCTGTATTAAAATTTGTTTGAATTATCAAAAAGTAAAAATAAAAAATAAAAAAAAAATTTGAATTTTTTTTGTCTTCGTTTGACTTTTTTTTTATACAAATTGTTAACTAAATGAATAATATTTTTAACCATTGAATTTAGAATATGTTTTTATTGTCAAAAAGTAATAAATAAATAAATAAAAGATGGAAAATCACTTTCTCACCAAAATTATAAAAAAATAAAAGTGAAAAATGGTGTTTCACTAGGTTGTATCTAGAATTTAGGATAAAAATGAATTTCATGGAATTATTTGGCAATCAAACACGACAAATTGGAGTGAAATTGTACAAATTTTTCATTTCCACCCAATCAAACACACCCTTACTAAAAAAAAAAAAAAAAAAAAGTGATTATCTGATACATGGAATTTTTTATACGAATAATTACCTGGTGTCACTAATGTAAATAGCATTTCTCTAATTTTATATGCACCATGGGCGTAAAGAGTCTAAAGACCCGTACTTTAAACCATGAGCGAATAAAATACATAATTTTTTTGTTTTTATTACACTAGTCCTTCAATTTAACATCGTAAATCCTATTAGCTCTAGTTTGACAATCATTATTTGAGAAAAATAATAGTTTAAATAGTGATTTTTAGGAAAATGTCTGATTAAAAAGTAGAAAAATTTAAATTTACGCATATAATATTTAATTGTGTGAATGTATAGTTGAAAATGAGTAATATAGTAAAAAGTATTTTTAAATAATGATTATCAAACGAGAGTTTAGCTCCCTCGCCAATTTCACCATTCCAACTAACGAGAATGATGAGTTTGTGAACAAGATAGTATGCATGGCCATTAATTTAGTCAATGATGGCAAAAAAAAAATTCGTCGTGGGACCCCACCCCAAATGAAGTGAAGATTACCTGCTTAATCGAATAATCGGGGCAAGTATGAGAAACAGGGGCTTCACCCCGCCCCGTTAATTTTTTTTTTTTTAGAATTCAATATTTTAAATAGAATACTCCATAAAATTTCATTAATTATAATAGAATATTGCAACTAAAATTATCTAAAAAATATGAAAAATAATAAAAATATTTGTTTATCAAATATATTCGAATAATTTAAATTTTAGAAATAAATAAATTATTTATAAAAAAATTAATAACTATATTATTATCTCTCTTTAATGAATGGATGCAATAAAACGCATTATCAAAAATTTGTAAAAAAAAATAAACGATGACGTAAACGGGACATGGTACCGACCTTGCCCTATCTTAAACGGGTAACGGAGCGGAAAAATGCCCGACGGGACGGGCCATCCATGAACTCACAAGAGTAAAGCTACTCCAACAAAGATTGGAGCCAGGGTTATAAAACGAGTGTTGACAGATTTGTTTTGCATTTTTTTTTTTTAAGTTTCCAATCATTGTATGACATGTGACGTCTGGATTGAAAACCTATATCTTATCCCTGGGTTTCGGTAAATTTCAACACAAACTAACCTACTGTAGTTCTTAAATCGAACCGATCAAACCAAATCGGTTTGGTTCGGTTCGCTTAGTTGGTTTTGACTTTTAATTCCAAATTGAATTTATTAAAAAAATGTTCGAATTTCGGACCCACTTAGATTACAAGAATTAAAATAATTAAATAATTTCGCTATTACAAAAATCATTGACCAATAAATAAAATCAGGTTAATGGAGATAAATCAACATAATACTTAAAAAATTTATTTATTTTTTTATGTATTATGTAGCCTGACTGTCTGAGTATTAAACAATATTAAGTATAATATAATGAACTTGTGAAAGAAAATTCACATTGCTATTACTTACTAACAACATCATAAATTGGCGGGAATCGAAGTATAGTTATGAGATTAGAGCTTATCTTTTGATTTTTTTTTTTTTTTTTAATAAAAATAAACATGTAAGTGGGTTTGATAGTTTCAATCAAACCATGACTGAACCGACCTATCATGATCTTTCGTCAAATCAAACCAATTATATGTACCAAATCGATCCAAAAAGATCAGAGCCTAATCGATTTGCTAGATTTGGTCAATTTTTTTTATTTTTTATTTTTTTGTCCAGTCCTAATTAACATGATAATTTGGCTAATGAAATTATTTTCGTGGTATTCGTCCCTCTTAGCATCTGCCTTGGTAAAAGATATAATTTCGTCATATCAACGGAATTATTCATTAATGCGGAGAGTAGTGATGGTATCTGTATAACGTATAACGTTGGGGTGTTGGTGCACTAGAAAAAAAAATTCTTCGTTTATTTTAAGATCTCTTTTAATTTATTTTCTTTTTCCATTTTTTTCTTTTTTGTCTTGTCTTGTCATTTTTTCTCTTCATTTTTCCCCCTTTTTATCAAGGTAGATGTTGAATTAAACGAAATTGACCACTTCCATTGGTCAATTCATTATTTTCGATAGTCAAAGTAGAAGAGATGTGTGAAAAAAAAAACATGTGATAATGTTACTTTATCGTAATTTCCATTCTAAATCTTTATTATGTTTCCCTTTTTTTATGATATGTAATTAAATAATTAATTGTGATGAATGATTGTAATCTAGTTTTGAATCTATGCCCTATGTGATTGGGATTAAAATCAAATTTTCAGTAGATTTGATTTAATTTGATGAAGTGTGTAAATTTTGATTATGAAGTGTTGATCTTCAATTGAAATTTATGCATTGTTTTTACTTCTATTATTCACGATTTTAAATTACTTGTGTTTAAACCAAGAGTTGTGCTACACGTCCCGGGAATAAATCCCTTGACATTTAGTGGTTTCCTTAAACCCAATTTGCAATGCTTGTTTTGGAAGAAATTTTATAGTACCCCATATTATTATTAAATTGACATACACATGTTTCTTTTTAATCGGATAGTGAGCTTCATTTATCTATACACCTTTCAATTAAATATTGACAAAGAGTAATGAATACTCCATATTTTCAAAATTAATATTTTTTCCTCCCAATGTATGTGAGTGTCGTCATCTAAACAGTCAAGTAAATGGACACTATAGCATGACTTTGTTATTTCGATCTCATTTCCATCATGACACAATAGGACAATAATGTCATTGATAACCGCACCAGGCAACAATTGGTAAAAAATCGTTGACACGTGGGAAAAATTCACATAAATGTTAACTATAATTAAAATTAACATACTTTGTCTAAAATTATGATATGTAAAGTGTAATATAGATTAAAATAAAGTATATCATTTGTTATTTTTAATTTAGGATATTCTGGTCTATTAATTTAGTCACTGTTTGAGCCCAATTTTTTTTTTAAAACTCATTTTTAACAATACATTCTCTCATAAAATAATTTTACACGTAAACCTAAAGCTTTTTCATATTTTCTAACCACACATTTGTCAAAAAATCGCTATTACAAAACACATTTCCTCCAAATTTGTTAATATTTATATTTCTTGTAAAATATAGTATGCAAAACGTATTTTTAGATTGTAACTTTCCCTTATTACATTTTGTCAAGAACTTGTATTTTTGTTTCCTCATATTTTTATATTTAATTAGCTTGAATTAGTCTAGAGATAAACACGTGGGTTGTTATTAGAAGTTATTTTAGGCTTTTAGTGTGGATATTTTGTTGCTAAAGTAATGTTTGTCTTGATGTTTAGCTCCCTCAAAAGCCTAGTTATGAATGTTAAGCTCTCCCAAATGAGCCTATATCTTCTTTAATTCTCTTAATGAAAACGCATTCGTTTCATAATTAGATCTACAATCTTCGATCATATTGGCACTTGAATTTTAATCGACAAGTTTGGTAAGAATAAAATATATTAAAATGTCGTGTGTCATGGACATGATTAACCATTTGGATTCAAACGATTATGTCATCTTTTAGACAAAACACTCAAACTATGCTATGTTTTTAATAACTTGGTGCTCAAATCAATGTACGAAGTATTTTTTTTCACTGTTTTATTACGGAGAAAAAATATCTTCTTTTCATATATCATCAAAATAAGAAGAGAAAGTAGTAAAAGTCTACCATTATCTGTATCAAAAAATGTTTTTCAGTACGAATAGAACTTTATCACTCAAATCTAAACAAAATTTTTAATCATCGATCCTTGAGATATAACTATAAGATACTAACTCTTCAAAATTTGAATGACGAGATATTTATAAGAGGGAAAAAAAATGATATAAACTCAAGAAATACCCCGCTTGGTGGGGCGATCAGCAGCCTTGAGAGTCTTGTCAATAAGGTTATGAGCCTTTCTGCTACGGATCTCAGCTTTAACACTGGCACTTTTGTCCATCTTTATGTAAGGTTTCTTCGATTTCTTCAATGATTTTACCTTTGATTTTATGGTCTCCATCAAATTCTCCAATTGAATGCCCATCAATCTTTGTCTGTCTGTGGAAAATGAGAGGAAAAAAATAATTAAATATTGTTCAAATATGAAGAGTTTATGGCCATATAGATATTGTGATTGAAGCAAGCTGTAGCGTATATATATAGCTTATAGGTGTGGGATATAAAGGTAATTTGTACAAAATGTTTTCACCTTTCAATGTTATTGTACAAAACGTCTTTATTTTTCATTCTTTTTCTATTTTATTTTTTGCCTTCAACCGTATTTTTACCATTCATTATGAAAAATGTCATTTTCATTCAATTTGTCAATAAAAAATGTAAAATGACAAATAGATCTTCCTATTTAAATAAAGCAAAAGAAAAGAAAACAAGAATTAAAGAACATATTGCAATTATAGTCCCAATTTTTTTTTTAAATTACAAATGGATCCAAATAAATTATTAAAAGGGTAATTAACGCAAACCGTCATTACCTCTCAATATTATTGTGTAATACGCAATTATAGTCCCAAACTTTTTTAAATTTATTTATTTTCAATTATTTATTTAAATAAAAATTTGTACTTTTTTGAAATTTTTGAGTTTATAATTGCAATTTGTTCTTTGTTCTTTATTTTTTCTATTTTCTATTTTTGTTTATTTAAATAGGAGTGCATATTCCTCATTTTACAGCTTTTAATTGAGAAAATAGATGAAAATGATATTTTTCGCAATGAAATGAGAAAATATGGGCAACAATTCCAAAAAATGAAAGATAGTTTTACACAATAACATATTGAAAAGTATGGACGTTTTGTGCTAATTACCCTATATTAGCACAACCGCCTTTATTTTTCAATATTATTGTGCATTTAAGGTGGGTAAGATCAATTGGAATTTTATTAGTTCAATAACTTGTTATTTTTTGAATTTTGATATCTTTTTTCAAATGAGAGACTAGTCCGAGCCAACATGACATGGTCTGGATGGTACATTGACTTGCCACGACATAATCAAAACTCTAGAGACAAGCTCATCAAGGCAAGTGGGCGTGCCCGCCTATTCCACTTTTATACCACTATCCTAAGAGTTTTGCTACACCAATAGGGGCGAGGACAGGACATCTGACAGGGGGTCGATGTGGCGTCACCTCAACCATTGATATGAATTTCAAGGGTCGAGGTGACGCCACATCGACCCCTTGTCAAATACCCCTTTCCCTGCCCCTGTTTGTTTAGCAAAACTCCTATCCTAAACCCACAATGCATCATACTTGGAGCTTATTTGGTATAGGTTTTTTGAAAATCACTTTTTTACTATAATGGTCAGACACGTGAATGTTTAAAAAAAAAAAAAAAATCAAATATCAATTCAGACGAAATTATTCAATAGCAACTTAATGATAGCAATATTGTCGATGATCACCGATTAAATCATATCCCTAGTGATTACCAACGATACTACCGTCGTAATGTCATCGACAATAGTCAATGGTGCTTCAAATCCTCAACGAATAAGCATTAATTCTTCATTCACTTTTTATTTTAATATTTGGTTTGTAATTTAAGATTTATTTTTATTTTTATTTAATATATACTATTATTATTTTATCCCACCACACAAAAAATTATTCACTCATATTGAAGTGTATATTCTAATTACATTATGTACTGATATCACTAAATTAAATTTGTTTAGATATTTTTCAATATTACTAACAATTCTTTTGTAATATTAAATTAGTTTGTAATTGTTATTTAATTACCTATAGAATTTTCTAAAGCAAAAAAAAAAAAAAAAAAAATCTAATTTTTAAGTTCATATTTTTATTTAGTGAACTTAATGTATTGAGTGAAAAATTATCAAGAAATATTAAATTAATAAATTTATTGGATCTTGTCACAACACAAGGCCCTAGGCAACTGCCTAAGTGGTCCTGTGCTCGAACCAACGCTTCTTAAACATCGCAATTAATTGTTTCAAGCGTTAGTGTGTAATTGATAAGTTACTTCCTATTTTATAAAATACTATCTCAAGAAATTCCAATGTTAACGATACCATTTTTCTAGCAAATGATAAGACATTACACAAGTAGTTTGCATATTATCGAATTTTCGCAAATTTTCACTGTACGAATTGTGACGTTTAAAAGCATAGTTGCATAATCACACGTGATAATGATATTGACTACAATTAGAAATTGGTTAAATTTCCATCTCAAATGACCAGCTCGAATCCATAAATTATGAACCGAGAGTCGTTTCCTTCTATTTTTAAAACTTCGATTTAAAAATCATTCAGAACCTCCTACAACTTCAATAATGCAGAGTGTAAATCTATGTTGAACAAAAAATAGATGATTGAGGAGTTCAATGTTAAAAATAAATATTAAGTGCACCAAATTACAAATTAGATCAAATTTTGAAAACCATGGGTGCAATTTAGCTGAAACTTTTGTACGTGTAAAGTGCCCACAAACTTCCCATTATTTTCAGGGGCCTACTATAGATGCTTGAATCCTACGGTTAGGATCACCAAATATCTAACCATGGTTAACAAATTAAAATTGGACCAAACCCAATTCACAAAGAAAATTTCAACATTGGTCTCCCAAATTACATGTTTTTCACATTGGTCTCCCAAATTACTCATTTTTAATTGCACAATAAAATTTTTTACACGTAAATTTAAAAAAAAAAAAAACTACTTTTTTACTACACATTTTCTCTAAAAATTACTATTCAAAACATTATCTTTCTCAAATAATGTTTGTCAATCAAGGGCTAAATATATAAGTGGGTTACTAATTTCATCAACCTGGAAAAGCAAAATAGAAATAAAATGCAAGTTGAACGATCAAATTAAAGACCTAAAGTGGAAGTAACTCATGAGTGATCTTAAAATTTTCCCCCACTTACTTGGATATATTTGTTTCCCAGTCAACTGTCGAGTTAATTGTTTTAATGATCATTGAACTTAGGTTTATGTCTTCGATTGTTCACTGAAGTTTAAAATTTCGAGTTCTGGTCACTGAATTTAGGTTCACGTTTTCGATTGTTCAGTGAAATTTAAAATGTCGAATTTTGGTTACTGAATTTAGATCCATATATTCGATTACTCACTAAAGTTTTAAATGTAGAGTTTTGGCCATTGAACTTTAGAAAATATTATTCGTTACTCACTAGCATAATTCTCGTCTCAAATATCTAATTAAATTGGTGATGTGGCTGACGGAATGAACACTTGGCGCTCCGCCACACCGTTAAACATTGATATGGTTGAATTTTGGCTACTAAACTTTGAAAAATGTCTTATATTGCTCACTAACTTTTTGAGGTGGTCGAATTTTGACCACTGAACTTTGAGTCCTAAACTTTGAAAAAGTCTTATATTGCTCACTTTTAATTTGGATTTAACTACACATCTATATAATAAAATATTTTACTCATAAAATAAAAAAATTTCTAACTTTTTAACCACAATTCTCCAAAAAATACTATTTAAAAACTCGATCATTTCAAATTTTAGTGATCAAAATTCAACAATCTCAAAATTCAGTAATCAAAATTCGACCACCTCAAAATTCAATGAGTACGGTCGAATTTTTGCCACAAAACTTTGAAAAACATCTTCGCTCACATAAAATTTGGATTTAATTTATTTATCAACAAACAAATTCAGTACGTGTTTCGTTGTAAATATTATAATATTGGAAGAATTAACTCGTCGACCGTCCGATTTCAATTACGAAAATAACCATGGTTAACATCCATTTTTGTATATCTCGCCCGTTATAAAATCCAAGCCTCGACTCAATTTCTCTCCATTCAAAGGGCGTCTTGATAAACGCCGGTGTAATTTTCCTCCATATTCTCTTCAATCTTCTTCAATTTTTCCTTTTCCTTAGCATTTTATTTCCATCGAAAATGAGAGAGTGCATTTCTGTTCACATTGGTCAGGCCGGTATTCAGGTCGGAAATGCTTGCTGGGAACTTTATTGCCTCGAGCATGGCATTCAGGTAATCTTTCGCCCTGATCTCGTTAGATCCGCAGGCATTAATCTAGTGTTTGCAAGTTTATAACATGTCTATGTGTTTGGAAATATTGTGTATCATTGATAGGTGAGATTTTGAAATGGAAGTTTACCGTGTTTATTGTTGCAATTTCGTAGACATTAATGGTTTATTTGCACGTTTACAAGATTTTAATCTGTTGTTTGGAAATTTTGTATATCATTAATATGTGAGATTTTGATATGAAAGCGCGCGTTTATTGTTGTAACTTTGTATACACATTTTTTTTTTTGGGGGGGCATTATGACATGTTTTTGTGTAGTCTGGAATTTTTTGCAATTTCATTTTGAAATCTTTGTTTTTTCAATAAATCGTGGCTACATTTATCATAAATTTGTATGTATGATATATATCAGGTATATTTTTATGCATTCCTGTGATCTATTGTTTAATTTTTTTTTGTAAAACGCTAGATCTGTGATTTTGGAAAGCACAAATTTAAGGTTTTGATTTGATGCCCTCTGTCCTGTAAATTGCTATTCTATGGAGGTCTAGTGTAGCTCTGTCCCTAAAATATATGTTATTCATTAAACTATGACAAAAATTTCCTGTGATATTGATTTATGCTATATTACTGGAGTTAAAAGATTTTATTCACAATGATCCCTCATTTAAAATAGTAGTGGAAAGTTCTTGTCTTTATATGTTATAGACAAATGATTGGGGATTCTATTATTCGCATTTGGTTTTGGTTTTGTTGTAGAATTTGAATGAAAGGGAACTCATTTCATTACAACTGTGTAAATGGTAGCGTTTCCTTTGCGTATCTTGGTCTTCCTAACCATCCACTCATTTTTGTTAACCTTCCATTATGGTAATACATCTATGTTAATAGATAGTAAAAACTCCATACAGTTGATCTTTTGAACCCGTTTCAAGCCATGATGCTTTGTAAAAGTGTAGATTCGTGCCCTTGTTACATTAAACGTCAATGCGAATCTGTTCATTTTCTTATCCTGATTCCTTGACCACCATTTTCTCGTTTCTTTTATATTTATTGAAATTGAAGCTTATTTCTTGAGTTAAATACTTTATATTGTTTCAATTCATCAAACATGTATGCATGAGTATCTATATCTATACAAAATTTGGATACCTAACATTTTCCTTCTCTTCGACAGCCTGATGGCCAGATGCCAAGTGACAAGACCGTTGGAGGAGGTGATGATGCCTTCAACACTTTCTTTAGTGAAACTGGCGCTGGAAAACATGTTCCACGAGCTGTATTTGTGGATCTTGAACCTACTGTCATTGATGAAGTGAGGACTGGAACATACCGTCAGCTGTTCCACCCCGAACAGCTCATCAGTAGCAAGGAAGATGCTGCCAACAACTTTGCTCGTGGCCACTACACAAGTACTGAATTTTATGCATTGCTTCTAGTATCTTATTGTAATTGAGTAGATTGCGTTCTGACAAAAGCGGTTTTTGTGTTTTTGTGTAGTCGGTAAAGAGATTGTAGACCCCTGTTTGGACCGTATCAGAAAGCTTGCTGACAACTGCACTGGCCTGCAAGGGTTCCTTGTGTTCAATGCTGTGGGTGGAGGCCCTGGTTCTGGTTTGGGTCCTTACTCCTGGAGCGATTGCCTGTAGACTATGGCAAGAAGTCAAAGCTTGGCTTCACTGTCTATCCCTCCCCTCAGGTCTCTACATCAGTTGTCGAGCCCTACAACAGTGTCCTCTCCACTCACTCCCTGCTTGAACACACTGATGTTGCTATTCTTCTTGACAATGAGGCCATTTACGACATCTGCAGGCGCGCTCTGGACATTGAGAGACCCACCTACACCAATCTTAACTGTCTTGTCTCTCAGGCATTGTTGCATTCTTATACTGCAATGAGTTATAAAATCAAACTTCAACGTGATTTTCTTTGTACTGAACATTCTTATTGGTTGCAGGTTATCTCTTCCTTGACTGCATCACTGAGGTTCGATGGTGCTCTTAATGTGGATGTCACTGAATTCCAAACTAACTTGGTCGCTTACCCAAGAATACACTTCATGCTATCGTCATACACCCCTGTTATCTCAGCCGAGAAAGCATACCACGAGCAGCTCTCTGTTGCTGAAATCACAAACAGTGCTTTCGAGCCCTCATCCATGATGGCCAAGTGTGATCCTCGCCATGGCAAATATATGGCATGTTGTTTGATGTACCATGGTGATGTTGTTCCTAAAGATGTCAATGCGGCAGTTGCTACCATTAAAACTAAACGTACCATCCAGTTTGTCGACTGGTGCCCCACTGGTTTCAAGTGTGGTATCAATTACCAGCCCCCCACTATTGTGCCTGGAGGTGATCTTGCTCGGGTACAGAGAGCTGTTTGCATGATTTCCAACTCAACCAGTGTAGCCGAGGTATTCTCTCGCATTGACCATAAGTTTGACCTTATGTATGCCAAGCGAGCTTTCGTTCACTGGTACGTGGGTGAGGGAATGGAGGAAGGGGAATTTTCTGAAGCACGAGAGGACCTTGCTGCTCTTGAGAAGGACTACGAGGAGGTAGGAGCCGAGGAAACTGAGGAGGATGGCAATGAAGGGGACGGGTACTGATGTGTTTAGCTTTGTTACATTGAAATTCAATAGGTTGTGTGTTGGATGTGTTAATGTTAATAGAACTTTATTGTTATTTTAATTCTCTTCCGCCTGTTGTATTTTCTGTTGAACTATGCTTGTCAGTGGTTTTGAATGCAAAAATGTTGCTCGTAGCCATTATTTTTGATTCATGCATGTGGTAAATGACCACCTAAACCGTTTCTCCCTTGATCTGTTAGATCTCAATTAATTAATTTTATTTTAAATAAATTTGTCACTGAAAATGTTGTTTTTCTCTTTAATGAAAGATGCTTCAACGTAAAATAGTTTGGTTTGGTTTGGACTTTCTTCAAAACTTCCAACATCAAGTTTGATGACGAGTTTTAGTTCGAAACAGTAAGTTCAAATCCATTAGAAGAAAGTTATCGAGTATATTTTTGCAAGGTTTGTTGCAAGATACAGACCCAAGCTATGAGGAGGCCTATAAGGCATTTTATATAAAAACAAGCTTTATAAACTAAAAGTCAGAAAGTAAGGTCATTTAGAAAAAAAATGCCTCCATTTTGTTTGGTGATCCAGCACAACTTGTTATTCTTAATAGAACAAACCTTTCTGCTACACTTCCATGGGATTTAAAATCAGAGACATCTTTTCCCATACAAACATTTGTCTATAAATCAAACGACAGTTTTCACCTGAATTGACTGGAAAACTGTCTGTGCAGCAGAAGTTGGGATCATATCTGAGACTACTAAAACTGCATCTCCATCTTTAATCAAACCTTTTGTTTTAATAAGATTGATTGATCTGTTGATGTTGGCTTCCATGTCATCTGATAAATCAATGAGAATAGGAGTAACTCCCCATTGCAAATTGAGTGCCATTCTTGTGCTGCTGTCATTTGTGAATGCAAATATTGGAGTATTTGGACGGTTACGTGAGATGAGCGAAGCCATCTGTCCATGTTTTGTGTAGACAAATATGGCATCCAGTCCTAGGTTGTTTGCTGCATTCGAGAATAAACTGTTAGTCGAGGTGAAGCTAACACGTGAATATGCAGGGATTAAATGGCATTTCTCATAGTTATTGTTGCTCTTGTTAGTTCGTCGATATCAGTAATTTTGCATGATAGACTAATGGCATGTTGGGTCATGCGGACTATAATATTGGGACTGTACTAAGGAAGAAAGGAAGCTAAAATCTCCACTGTAGTGTCCAATTGCATCAAATACTACGTACCAAACATGGTACACAATCGACTTATATTTGCACACAGAATACTATGAGTCCTATAAATCCCTAGTGAAGAAATTAACATTATCTACAAATTAGAAACATTACTCCACTTCCTTGAGTTTTCTTTATAGTTATGTTTGAATGAAATATTGTGATCCTAGAAGAAACAAAAAGAAAGGCGTTTCCGTTTTCTTCAAAAGTTTATATGTTCATAGTAAAGAGCTCATATTAAGTTATTTATATGGCCACCAATTATTGCATGTAAGACTTCTAACTTGCAGAAGAAGACATACCCATTCCAGCAGCACGGTTACAGATTTGCTCAGCAATTTGGTCTGGCAAAGATGTCCCGAGTTTATGCTCAAATAAAACAGTTTCCCTGTTCTCTTCACGGCTCCATAGTTCCATTCTTCCGCTAGTCATCCTCAACACGGATAGAGCCTTCTGGCCGTATGGACCTATTGCCGATTCTCCAGAGAGCATCAGTGCATCAGCATATTGCCGGACAGCTTCAGAAACATCAGCAACCTGAAAAAATGGTTAGACCTGCCATGCTAAATGCCCGGTTAAGATGAATATAAAAATGAGGATGCTAAGATGGATGACGTTTTAACTGGAATGGATAAGATAAATAATTATAAGCCGACAAGAGGGGTGGTGTCGATTGAGGATGTAAATTAAGGGACGGGTAATTTAGCAGGTTGGGATATAGTTTTGGATAGACATAAACAGGCTTCCGTTTGTAAGAGTAACACCACCTGGATAGAAAATGTCAAAAGAGAGTGGACTAAAAAAATACTCCAAAAAGAGTGACAAAAAGGATTCATGTAGCAGAATGCCCACACCATAAGTGAAAGTAAAACATAGTTCATCATTGTTGGGTTTTTTCCCCCATAAGTTCAATTTGAAGAGAATGTGCCATGTTTGGCAGGATAGATGAAGTAAAGAAAAAAATTGGTCTTTTGTCCAAAATGGAGGGGTGATGAAAATTCTTTGATACTCTTTTGCTATCAATTTGCGAATTTTTTGTGGATGAAAAATTGAATACCTCAGCTCTTGTTGGAGTAGGATATTCGATCATTGATTCCAGAAGCTGGGAGGCTATGATAACTGGCTTGTTGAGCTTTCTGCATCGATAAGTAATTTCTTCCTGCACTGTTGGAATCTGTTCGAGTGGGATTTCGACTCCAAGGTCTCCTCTTGCTATCATGATTCCATCAGAAGCCTCAACAATTTCGTCTAATTTATGGAGGGCTTCCAAACTCTCTATCTTTGCCAAAACTTTTGATCTGTGAAGTTGACAATCAAACATCATATACTGAATTCTAAAAGATGACTTTAACATTTCAAATAGATGGCATAAAAGAGTAAAAGAGAAAAATTAGACACTCTGGTAGTGCTTGAGCTCCACCTATTTATGCATCCATATAATGTGGCACAAGATCCACAATGCACAATGAGCATGTTTGCCTAAGTCCAGAAAGTAAACGTACTGTTTTGAGAAGTGAATACATACTTCTTAAAAAGTAAGCTTTTGAACTAAGAGATACTTTTTTTTTTTTGACAAAAATCGGTTATAAGTAACTTCTAAGCTTAGACATATAGGTGCTTTTTTGGATAAAATTGTAGGTTACCGAAATTATAATGTGATAAAACTGAGTGGTGATTAAGTGGGTATAGTTGTAGGTCTTATGATATGTGTGGTCAAAATTAATGTTTGATTTTAACCATTGAATTATAAGAAAATTATAATGTTTCCCAAACGTGCTTATGTTTGGCTTAAGCTTAATAAAACTTACCATTTTTTTATTTTTTAGGCTTGGCCAAACATGCTAGTGGATAATGTTATAGTAAGAAAAACAACATAAATAAATAAAAATCGAATTGGCTGATTAACATGAACACCGGATATTGCAGTCAATTGCAAAAATAGAAGTGCTACAATGAGATGGAAGGACTATAGTATAGTGGCTGAATTAAAATGTTATTCATCTGGTTATTTGTGTCTCGGAAATTTGCTTACTTGGAGGATTTGGTAAAAAGGTAGTTCTTAAGGTGTGTGACAGCATCAGCATCTTTGACAAACGACAAGGCAATAAAATCAACACCTTCAGAAATCGCAAACTCAATATCTGACCAATCCTGTAAATCACAATGCACAAATCAGAAATATGGGAACAAATTTATATCGGCAAAGGACAACCTACATCTTCTCCAAACAAACAATTTCAAATAAAGTTATGCAATTAGTTTACCACTAGAAGTATCACAGATTCAGACATACTTTCTATATTTTTAATCTTTAGTGTTCACTTGCAGCAACGGTAAGAAAGAGTGTCGAAAGATAATATGCATAATGGGATGACTCTGGTGTCGCCCTCAATAAATACAGAAACTCGTTGGCATTAAGTTCACATGTGGTTCGTAATTTCTTTTCCTGAAAAGCTGAAAGATGAACCTCTGGATCGTTGAAACAAAATTATGATACATGCCAATTCAATCCTGCGACTATAAGTGAATATCACATAATTAAAATGGACAAAATGGAAAATGAAATTTGTATTACCTTGGTTGACAGAGTTGGAAGCTCATCACTTCTCCCGACAAGTCTTCCATCTCTCCAGAAGCTCAGTTTAGCGCGGGGAAGGAGTAAACCAGGGTCCGTGCACTTGCAACGCAAATCATTCCCAATCTTTTCCACAACTTCAAAGGTTGCCATTCCTCCATCAATAACAAGCTCATCGCCCACATTAATACCTAAAGAAGAGCAAAATATTAAATACAAACAATTTTTACAATATTGCCATTGTTAAAAAGAAACTTAAAGATTCAATTGCATTAACAAAACTACCTTCCGAGAAACCTTCATAGTTTGCTTGAACTGTAAATGGACGAGTACCCTCAAACTTTTCAGTAGTAAAATCCCAGATTGATCCATCCTAAAGGTACAAAATCAATAATTCATTTCAATCAACGATTGGCTATCACATGTCATGGATTAAGCCCTACTACAGTCAAGAGCACGAATGAATCTAAAAGTAGTCACAAAATGAGCAAAGCAAACAGACATAAGTAGAGTAGGTCACCCTCTATGTAAGAGTTATATTTACTCATGGCTACAAGTTTAACCGTGACAGAAAACAAGAATACAAGTTTTTCTCACACCAATTTTGCCCTCCAAAATCGACTGCCTAATAAATCACATAGTAAAAATACTATGCCAATCCGCAATCAAGGAGATAAATGAACAATATGATTAGGCTCTGTGGAATGCAAAATTACGAAAATGTAAAAATTATTTCCACTGAAATGGCTGATTGATTACCTCTGCTTTGACAGAGGATGGAGCCCCATGATCAACAATCTGAATCTGACTGCCTTCAGTATCAATCATCACAGATACAGAAAACCCTTTTTCTTCATTCAAATTCTTAATCTTCCTAATGACATCTTGGTGCCACTCCCTTGTGTTATGGCACATGTTAAGCCTAGCCACATTCATCCCTCCCATTGCCAACTTCTCCAAATCATCCGAAAAACAGCATGCCGGACCAATCGTGCACACAAGCTTCGTCTTCCTTAACCCCAAAAAACCCTTCTCTTTCAATTCCTCTTCAGACACAACATCCAATCCCAAAACCCCTTCAAATTTCTCCAAATCCTTAGAAATTTCAGTGCTTTCCACCCCCACTTGCATTACTGCATACACCCCCGTATGAACCCTACAATTCTTCAACTTCCCTGCACTAAAACTAACTCTACGACTTGAAATTGGAAACCCAAACACCCCCTTCTTGAAATCACATGTGGGTTCTTTCCCACTAAACTTTAGAGATAAATCCCCCACCACAGCCATGATTTTTTCAGAATTTTGATCCAAAAAAAAGTCAATGATAGACTCTGATCAAGAAAACAAAAGGGGTTTAGTAAAGAAGAACCAAATCGATGATATTTAGGTTGTTTTGATTGGAAAATCCGCCAAGTTTGTCTATCGTTTGACAAGATTCTAGAGTCTTACAAGATAGATTGGAATATATATAATTAAGCATATATAATTTGTATATTTCTATTCAAGAAAAAGGAGTTTTCCCCATTTGAGAAAAGAAAAATTCCAGCTACTATTTGCTTCTCACTTATTTCTTAAATTAATTTGAAAGTATGGACGGCTGAAAAGAGCGGTAGAATATAATAATATTAGCTGTCAACTACCCTTTTGTTTCTGTCGAGTATCTGTCGGTTTTACTACACATAAGTGCTTTTTTGTTCTTCTTCTTCCCACGTGCCCACTTTTCAATTATAATTTTTTTTTTTATAAGTTCATATTTGATTATATTCTTAAAATTAATTTTTTATACTCATTTTTATTAAAATAATTTTACATTTAAATTCAAAAAATATGCTTCTTTTTAAGGGAAAAAAAAATCATAAGTAAGATATTAAGTATGATTAGTGACGACGCAAATATTTTATATTAGTGGATCACACTCAAACAAGTCAAAAAATTGACAAAAAAATTAACTATTCGATATCTAAACCAACGGGCAACGCCGGCAAAACGACAAGATATAATTTACATTCAAACTAACATGCAACTAGAGTGGTGTTGGCATTAAGGATACATTTATAGAACTATATGATTCATTTAATTGTGTAATTATTTAGTCCATATTTGACTCAATCTCTTAAAACTTATTATTTCTCAAATTCATTTTAAACCACTTATTTGATGATAATTCTATCTTTTATTTAACTTAATCATCTAACTTTACTTCGATTAATGTTATAATTCCAATGGAACTAAATAGAATTACTCTTTATGAAATACTTAACTTATCTCAAATTTCAACAGCATATTTCACCAAACAGGACATTAATGTCAACTAGACTATTGTAACGCCTCAAATTTGAACTTTGCAGAGCATCAACAAAATACTACACATTGCTTACATGCACCGTGGGTGTCAGCCATCTGTCATAAACAACAACTCAACTCGAACACGACGTCGAAATTTAAAGCCATGTTAGTGGGTCTCAGCTAACCTTGTCTAAATTTAGATACCTTCAGTACTATGTCTTTTGAATTACGATTTTCTGTATTCACATTACATAAACTTTTCCATTAAACTATTCTCTCCTTTTGTATTATATATATTTGTTTGCCTTTTATTACAGTTATCCAACTCATTCAGTGTGTATTTGGTCCAAAATTATATCGATTTTAAATGAAAAAAAAAAAACTTAAAAAAAATAAAAATTGGTTGGTCCTAGGACCCACCAAGTCCAAAGGTGGGTCCCGCCTCTGAGTATGATCCATTTCAATAATAAGAAAACAAGTTTCATATTTCAAAAATCAGATTTTTATTAAAATTATTTATAATTTAATTAATTAAATATATAAAGGAAGTATATATATATATAATTTAGTCACAAATTCATTTATTGGTCACATATTCTCAAATTAATTAATCACAAATTATTTCAAAGTCATAAATAAAATATTTTGTAGGTCACAAATTAGAATTTTAATGTCACAAATTATTTTACGGTCACGATTCAAAAATTTCATAGATCACAATTTGTTCATCGATCACAAATCACAATTATTATAAGTCACAAATTATCAAATTATTGGTCGCAGATTAACAATTTCTTAGGTCACATATTATTTATTAGTCACAATTTATTTTTATTATTGATAACATATTAGCCAATTTAGTGGTCACAATCAACCAAATATTATGTCACCACCACCAACTATTGCCACCATAGTCTCCACCACACTACGTCATCACGACCAACTAAAAAATTCTCAAACCTACCATCGTCGTCATCGCTATCACCACCAACACCGCCACAATCTGAAAATCCAACAAAACCTAATTCCCACTCAATTCATCCTAATCGGCGCAATCGGCCTAAGTCACCCGAAAATCACTCGCCAACACCACAAAACCACCACCACACAAAAAAACACAATCCAAACCCACCCAACCACCAGATTTACCACCACACAAACACCATTACCACCACCACCACGTAAAACACTATCTAAACCCACAAAAATCGCTAGGACCCAAAATATCTTCGCGATGTCATTTCACCACTACAACTCGCGGTTATTCACGACGGGAAAAGTGCGGCAGGGCGGTGGATCTGCTTCGCCATGTCATCTCCTCTTCATTACAGCAGCACCGACGATGTTGTCATCTCCTCTTCATTTGGATCTGGTGCGATGTGTTTGTGGGAGAAAATATAATTTTCGCTGCCGCGAGTCGTTGCAGTAGTAGCGGCACTCAAATTCGGCGAGGTTGCTGCAGTGACATCTAGGAGACGGCGACGATATGCAGCTCAGGGTCGGTGACGAAGTCGTTGGTAGCAGGTGGTAGAGAGAGGAAATGAATTGAAGGAATAATGAATTATAATTTAATATATAATGAATTAAATTTTATAATATTAAAATATTTTATAGAGTGTGTTTGATGGAAATTATTGTGGAAGAATGAATTTTGAAATAGTGATACGATGGGAAATGTGTGGTTGAAAAAGAAGAAAAAGTTATTGATGTGATAAAAAATATTATTTTATTGAAGAATGTAGAGTTAAAAATGAGTAGAAGAATGAGAATGAAAATGAGAATGTGAGTCAAATGGGGCCATATTATTATTATTAATATCTGATTTTTGTATAACTAAACCTTTCATCTTATTTTAAAAATTGAATCTTTAAAGGTATGCTTGACTGTAATTTTCACTCTTTTTAAATCACACATCTCACATAAAAATCAAAATGGGCTCAAATTGTGGTTAAGAGAAAATTTGACCAACTTATATTTTGAGATGACCATATTTTAAAAGAAGTTAAAGTTTCAAGTGTCATCGTTCATATCTGAGCATCAATCTCTAAAATTCATTATTTTTCAATTCATTTTCAGTTAACTTCCTTTTAGTAAAATAATTTTATGCACGTAATTCAAATTTTTCCTACTTTTTAACTACTAATTCTTTAAAAAATCTATTTTACAAAATTTAATATAAAAATTGGAGCTCAAAAAAAAAAAAAAAAAAAAAAAAAAAAAAAAAATAGTACACAGATCCTAAACAAATCAATAATTTTCAATATATATGGCTTTTCATATATTTCTTAGATTGAATCAAAATATCTCCACTTTATTTATACATTAGAAGTAAGCAAGTGCATTGCATATTTTATGTATTTGATGAATGATATGCGTAATTTTTTGAAGTACTAATACTCTTTTTATAAAAATTGAGATAATTGATATTGCTAAAATTAAAATTGTTAAAAAGGAATATATATGAATAAATAACATGCATACTTAAATAGATAAAATTGAATTTCTACCGTTTCTGCTTTATTGTGAATGACAACTTCAAAATGCATTATGATATTTGATATGTTTGAATATAAATGTCAATTCAAATTTAAAAAGTAATGTGTGTACATATGTGAATATTAGAATGTAAAAATCGATGCATAATTTATATTCATTGAATATATCCAAAATTACAAAATATAAAAAGTTATACCTAATTTAATTTGTCGAAAGTAGTGACAACTTTAGTTTCTTGCTTTTGTTTGCCTAAATTCTAGTAAACGTATTTGATTCACTTCGATTTGATTAGATTCTATATCATTGGAGACATGCATATCTTTTCTATGAATCTTGTGAAAATCAAAATGAGATGATGATTTAAAATCATAAAAATAATTGGTAAGAATTTGAAACTAAAAGCTACTTCTAAATTTTATTCCCTTGACAATTTAAGAAACAGAAACACACAATTCCCTTAATAATTACCTTGATTTATTTTTTGAAAATAATTTTTTGGGAAGTAGAAATAGTGAGAGTGAGAGAGAAGATGGTAGGATGGGCAAAGTAAATACATGAAATGAAAATGGAGAAGTTATATGTAATAAAAATTTCGGTGGGATTGTTGCATTCAAGTATATATGTCTTTTCATTTTACCTTTTTATGTTAATGAAAAATTTCAATTAATTAATTAAAATAATGTAATTATGAAGATTAATTTTATATATTATAATGCTATTGTACAAAACAAAGTTAGATTAAGAAGATTGACTACGGATATTGTCGACAAATGACCAAAAAAAGTAAGGGCAAAAGCGAATTAGGAATATATGGAAAAAAATATTTCAAGTTTATATGTTATTTAATATTATATTAACATTAAACTATTAAAATTAATTGAATAATCAGATTTCTTGAATAAAATATTATTAAATAATATTCTCAAAAATTGCAAAGTAAACGCGTTTTCAGTTTTATGTTTTCAGAAACAGTTTTTCAAAATAACAAAAAGAACGCATTTTCAGTAATTTCAAAATAGACACTCAAAACACAAAACAATTTTCAAAACTCAAAACACAAAATTAAAATATGAAGAGAACACCCCCTAACTGTTTCATTAAGTGGGTATTGGGTGAGGGTATATTAGCTTTATTAAGTGCAAATATTGACTATGTCAAATGCATCTAAATCTCTCGTTTATTGGAACAAAATTAATTGTTTAAACGTATATGAAAAGGTTGAAAATCTAAATTTGGAATCTAATAAATTTAGACAAAATGACACCTGTGTGTCGAGTGAATTATCCACCATCAAAACTCAACAAATATAAAATATTGATGGTCGAGCATTATTAGGTCTCGTTATAGTCTATTTACTGAAATCCAAAAAATAAAATAAAAATTAAAGGTTGTTTTATAGTATGTAGAAATTATGCAAAAATAGGGCTACAAAAATAAATAAATCTAATGCTTTTATTTAACCCTTGTTTTGACTCCATTAAAATGTAAATAAAAAAAAAAAAAAAATCATATTTTAGAATAGTGATTTTTGAGAGAATGTATGGTTAAAAAATAAGATTTTTTTCGATTTACGTGTAATATTATTTTATTGGAGAATGTGTGGTTGAAAATCAATTTTAAAAAAAAGAAAGAAGAGTTTTTGAGATAATGGTGGCCAAATATAGGCTTAATTTTCTGGATATGCTTTGAATATATTATTGAAGGAAAAAACACTTATCAACTTATTGTGTTTTTAAAATGATCAGTCTTCTTTGGACAATGCTATACTTACTTAGAGCCCGTTTGTTTTCCATTTTTTAACCTTAAAAATGAAAAATATGATCGTTATCAATCATATCCAGCCACCATTTTTTACTTTTCATCTCTTGTGTGGGACTCATAACGACTATATTTTTCATTTTCATTCTTCTAAAAATGGGAATCAAACGGAACCTTATATTTTTTAACAAATTCTCTTACTTACTACTCACAATATGGGAGGGGGGACCACATTGTAGAATTATTTTATTCCCGTGGGCCCGCATGCAGTGTGAGTGTAAGTAATCCATTTTGTACATGATTTAGTACATATAGAATAATCAGTTTTCTAAATCCAATAATATTGAATAGAAAGTTAAAAAATTATTTGAATTCTAATAATAATTTAAGGATGAATTGGGAATTATATAAAATTAATGAGGGTTGATAGTCTTTCAAAAATTTCTCCTTAATTTTCCTTTTTTAAATGTTGTAGATTAGAGTAAATAGTTTAGATGTAGCATTATAATTTTTTTGGGTGACAGCCTCTGTTTATACAACTCATGTTTAATGAATTCTTTAAAATTCATTTTTAACCATATATTAATTTTGTCATGAACTCATGATTTTTCCTTACTTTTTGATTATACATTCTCTTAAAAAAAATTTATTCTTTTCATAAAAATAATTCTCAAAAGTTATGAGTTAAACATGCAGAGTCTTGAAGTATGTTTAATACACAAGTACAATATTAGATAAGAACAAGTACGATGACACCCCTCATGAGGTGGTCGAGTTGGTGGAATAGGTGAGCGCAAGACTTTGGTCATGAGTTCGATTCTCCCTACCAATACTTTCTCGATCGAGTCTGTCGCATCGAACTTGCCTAGTGTAGTTAATCTAATTGACATGATTTGCAAATTATTGCTTCAATCCAAAGATTTATTCAGTGCGTACCTGAAGGATAGCGATTGCGAGTTCCCCATCATAAAAAAAGAAAAAAAGAAAAAAGAACAAGTACAACATGAAATAAAATTTGAACTTTTATTTATTACTCATGTACTATAAAGATATATTTACTTTCTTTTTCATTTATTTGAAATTCTAGATTATTTTTAAAGTATAATTAATTTCTTAATTTGTATGTAAATAAAAATAAATTACTTATAATTATATAGTACAAAACCTGACAAAAGTGTGTAAGTGTGTAACCATAGTCACGTTAACTGTCCTTCACTCGTTTTTCAATAAACAAACACGAGAAAAAAACATAAACGAGCACAGACATTTTCATCCATTCATTGACCTAGAAATAAATATGTAATATTAAATTTGAATACATGCATGGAATGCATTGGACAATAGAAAAATAACACTACGATATCACATTTCGTGCACGTGGAAAATGTTCTTTAAAATAGATATATTTCGTATTGTATTACGAGTTTAGTCCTAACTATCTGTATGACTATGCGCTAGTGATTATTCCGGTTCATAAAAGAAATTTGATTACTTTGAAGCTATTAGAGTATCTTCAAGAAATTTTTTAAATATGAGATACTCTCATATGACAGTTAACTTTTAAAATCATGTCCTAAGAGACTCTGTAAATTGACAAGAGCAAAACTCACTCTATATAATTAAATGCATTCAAAGTATTTTAAGCATACATCATATGCACATGATTTGTTTATTGTGCATTAATTCATTCCATGTTACCCGTCCATTTTTTCAGATGATGAGTGCAAGACGGTTATAGATGATTACTTATGGTGAGATAGACTTAGTACTAGCACGACTTCGTTTTGAAATAAACATTTAACATTTAATTTAATTTTCTTATTTGTTCATTAAGTATATAAAAATTCTACAATTTCTTTTCATATTTATTTTTGAGATGTCGATAGGTTGAATTTTGAATGATGTGTACAAGTTCTTATTAAATTGTATTATGGGCTTATATAAATATTAAATATGTTATATATACTTAATTTGAATCAATAAAACATTTAAGTATATTGGCTAAATAGAAAGTTAAAAAATTTACTTGTGTGTTTCACTTTCGGTTAAATATATACATATATTTTTTTTTTGGTATGAAATTTACTTTTAAAAACTGTGAGATTTCGTTAAGCCTCATTATTCATCGTGTCCAACTATAACCCTAATTTCACCTTTTATTCCTGGAAAGTACACAAGGCAAAGATCATAGAGTTGAAGTTTAGTATGACCTTTTCAAGCATTCATGGATAGGGATGGCAATCGGCTCGGCCCATCTACCCCCGAGTACAAGTTCTGTCCAATGAGTTGAGCAAGGCTCGGCTCGTGGGCTCGTAAAAAAATGGACATATTTTGACCAAAAAACTTGAAAAATCTTAAAAAAAAAAAAATAGCTCGTGGGCTCAGCTCGGCTCGTTTTACTAGATAAATAAGCCAGGGAAAGCATACGAGGTTATTAGAACAATGTGGTCAGTCTTATGAAGTTGGTTCTTGTCATCTTGGGAGTTGAACGCCAGAGAACGATGATTGGTGGGGAATACAGGATCATCTCAGCGCTGATTTGTATGTTAGAGAAAGCTTAAATTCTTTAGGCCAAATGCCATAAATTATAAGGTTTCATCGTCTGGTGTCTTTTCAGCTTGCTATTAGTCAGCTGAGATTTACTAACAACGAAAGAGGTCACTGATGAAATATAAAATTCTCCGGTAAAAAGCCGGCTGGTAGTAAACTAATCTACCGATAAATTGGAGGCATTTTACCTTTAAGAATTGTAGACCAAACTTGCATCATGCTACAGATTACAAAAAGCAGAGAAATTCGCAATGCAGTGAAGGGGGAACAAAGAGGTGTATGTTATTGTCTATCATGAAAGGTTTGAGTATGAAATGGGTGTCACCCGACCAATATTGAATATTGATATCAAATGTTTCATGTTAACATCTTTGCGTTACCAATAGTAGATTAAACGAATTCCAAACATCTTCATATGCACGATGTTTGTTTATTGAGTGTTAGCTCATTCCATATTATCCCTTCCAATTTTTCAGATGATGAATGAAAGATTATAAGATTCGACTACTTGTGGTGAGACAACCTTAATTACTACTAACACATTCTATTGTAATTATTTAATTTTCGAGGTCTTCCTTAAATAAACATTATCGTTCTTCTTATAAACTACATTTCTTTTATCGGATAGAGTTAACTGAATATTAATAAAATAATGTTTAAAACTATTTATTATTTTAAATATATCTATTCTAAAACAAGACAATTTTCATGTCAAACACCTACTTTGTGTATAGTTATACAACATTATTAACGAATTGAAAGTCACTTTAAGAATGGAATTATAGCGGTTTGATATATTGTTTTTTATCTAATATACACGTTAATCGAAAGGAGATGAGATCTGTCTACAACAAGGTCTCGTCAAATTTGGAGGTCAACAATTTTCAACCATAAAAGAAACAAAATAAATAAATTTTCATGTAATTACTACAATTAAAAATAAAGCATGTACTAGCTAGGAAGGAAATTTAAAACGCATTCTTCAGTCAACCCTCCCCACACCCAAACGGACAGAACCCCTCTATAGACTATATATAACCAATCGTCCCCACCAGACTTTAAGAATTGCTCTCGTACTCTCAGCTCTCTCATACTCATTCTCTCACTACATATATATCTGTTGTTAAATAAAGCAGTGTTTTGTCAAATTGTTCGTAAGATGGTGATGAAGAACGAAAGTGACGCCGTGATGAAGAAGAAAACCCTGGGTAAAAGGAAGATTGATATGAAGAAAATAGAGAACTCAAGCAACAGGCAGGTGACTTTTTCCAAATGTCGGGTCGGACTTTTCAAGAAAGCGAGAAAACTATGTGTTCTGACTGGCGCCGAAATCACTATTATCGTACAATCTATAGCCAGCAAACGTGTCTATGCTTTCAGGCACAACAACGTGGATTCCGGAATTGATCGTTTTGAGAACCGAAATCCTATTGGTTCTGGGGAAAACTCTGGAAAAACCCTAGATCATGGCAAGGATTATTCTGGGATTTGTAAGGAGTCGGAGGCGGAGAATAGGATGATTGACGGTGGCAGGTTCTGGTGGAACAAGGAGGTGGACGGACTTGAACCGGAAGAACTTGAGAGGTACATGGCGGCATTGGGGGAATTGATGAAGAATTTGAAGAAGAAAGCACATTCCCCGTTTGTTTGATTGATAATTTTTTGTATTATCTTTAGAAAGACAAATTTAGGGTTCTTGTTGGTACAAGAATTGATTGATGTAATAAAACGAATTTCAAATTACTGTATTGGTTTCTTGGGTTAATGTTGTAATATAGTACTAATATAACAAGATTTATGTTGAATTGTACTACTTGTACAATCATGTTTAACAACATGGTTGTACAACCTCTCACATGGGAGGTGGGTCCCTTAATTTTAAAATCATGGGACCCATCTCCCATGTGAGAGGTTGTACAAGTAGCATAAGTGTATTACTAATATAACAAGATTTATGTTTGGTTTTAATCATTCTGGGATTGTTGTTTTTCCTTTTTAATTTGTAAAGATAACATTAATCTAATTTCATAGGGTTTTGTTTTTTTGTTTTTTTGGCATTAGTGTTTAAAACCAGAAAGGGTTCTTGGGTTAATATAAGTTTGTGATCCAATTTCATGCTGCAAATTTTAAACTGTATTATGGTATTAATATAACAAGGTTGATGTTTGGTTTTATTTATCCTGGGATTGATTTTTTTTTCTTTTTTAATTTGTAGAAATTTCAAGATATTAGGGGTGTAAGTGGTTCGATTTTACCGATTTTTGACAGATTTTCAAACCAAATTGTATACACCGATTTGAGAAAAATTCAAACTTAAACCAAACAATTTTGAACGGTTTGAAAAAAACTCAAACCTAAACCTAACGGTTTGGTCCGATTTTAAACCGTCGATTTCGCCGTTTATTTTTTTTATCTGTATACTTTTATGCCATTAATTTAGGAGTGAATATTTTTTTCCAGAACCGGTGAAAACGGACCGAAATCATTTAGAACCGATCGATTCGGTTCCGGATCTTCTAAAAAATAATTTGATTTTGTGACAAATTATTAAGAACCAACCGATTTCGGTCCAGTTCCCGGTTCTGGTATGGGAACCGGACGATTCTCATAAGATTTTTATTTTTTTATTTTTTGGTAAAATATATAATTCAATTTTCAATCACTTTTTAGAAAAAAAATAATAGGGTTCATTTTTCATTTTAGACCCCAACACTTTCCTTCTTCTCTTTTATTCTTTTCTTATCTCTTCTTATAATTCTTTGATTAACTGATTCTCAAACTAAATTAGAATATTGGGTAAATTTATACCTAAATAAATTTATTTACAATATAATTTCATTTCTAAGATCCGAAATTTTTATTTTGTTTTCACTTTGATTACATAGTTATTGATCCGATCAAAAATTTTCATCAAGATTTTTACAAATTATAATCGACAGAACCAGAAGTTACAATAATTTTTTAAAGGATGTCCAATTAAATATAGAATCTTGATTCTGATTGAAGTTTGTTTATTCATTGGAGTACTATGCAATTTATATAAGTTGATGATTGTTTAGTGATAGTAATTTATATGAAATACAACATGGGAGTGATTGATGAATCGTTTCAGACTTTCAGTTTAAGAGTATATGAAACACATGAGTCTCATTCAAAAATAAATAAAAAATCCAATATAAAAGTCTTACAAGTTACAATTTAGAAATTTTAATTTTTTAATTTTTATATATTTTTTCGCCGATTCGATTTGGTTTTAAACCACAATAAAATTTCTTAAATCTAAACCAAATCGTTTTTGACCGATTTTATTTGGTTTAAAACTATTTCGTTGACGGATTTACGTGATATCAAACCGACGATTTCCAAAATACAATTTCAATTTAATTTTTCGATTTTTATTTAAAACCCTACAAGATATGCACTTGTACTAAAACTACAATTAAAAATAAAGCTTACCAATGAACACCAGTACAGTGCTAGTTAGCAAATAATTTGAATCGCATTATTCAGTCAACCCTCCCCACACCCAAACGGACAGAACCCCTCTGTAGACTACATATAACCAATCGCCCCCACCGACTTATAGAATTACTCTCACACTCATTCTCTCACTACTTATTCTCTCACTGTAATATAGTACTAATATAACAAGATTTATGTTTGATTTTGTTCATTCTGGGATAGTTGTTTTTGCTTTTTAATTTGTAAAGATAACATTAATCCAATTTCCTTTTTTTTTTCTTGGCATTAGTATTTAAACTAGAAAGGAATTTTTAAAAAATAATTAATTGAGTAAAGATTGTCTACATTATCACGGTTGATGATTCTAATTGAAATTACTGACAACGATATTGTGATATTGAACACATTTGTTAGTATTTATTTGTATAATCCAGAGCCAACTCATTGGGAGTGTTTAAAGTGGTCAATAAGATACTTAAACGAGTCGTTAACCTTCAAAAATTGAATGGTTTTGGGACTTAGATTATGCTAATATATCCTTTGTGATGGTTGTGTCATGTGTGTGATCTGAAAGTCCCTTTGGTTGAAGGTTGGATTTTATTTTTACGCTAAATATGATCACCCGAAATCAGGCAAACGAGATTTACGAAGAGACATAAGCAGCACACTTACATACTGCTATTTTTCTACATGCAATTGACCTAAAAAAAATTTTTTTTTTTGACACTTTTTATTTATTTATTTTTTAAAAGTATGATAGAAAAATAAGTTGTTTTACATCATTTCAACATATTTTTTTGATATAAAACTGTTATCAAATACAAAATGGATGAAAGATCGTTAGGAATATAAGTATTATAATGAGCTAATATTAAGAACCTTGAGTACAATTAATATGTTGTGTAAGAAATAAAAATTGTGGTGTGAAGGAATGCTATTTTTTTGGGGATTCATAATTTTTCATTTCAGTCCATACAAATTGCAAGTTAGTATGCATATTCGTTAGTAGGGGTGATGTAAGGTGAATTATTGAATAAGCCCATGTTGATGCCCATTAAAAATAATTTTTGGAAAAAGTAAGTTTTGGAATAGTAATTTTTCAGAAAATGTGTGATTAAAAAGTAGATTTTTTTTTTTTAAAGTTTATATGTAAAATATTTTATTACGAGAATGTGATTGAAAAGGAATTTTAGAAAAAAAAAAAGGGCTATTTTCCTCATACTAGAGAATTTTGCACAAGGTATGTACAGGTGCTGCGTACGGTTGAATTTTTATTTCTTTTTTCCAACTTTCAGCACCTGTGCTATTGATTTTTATGATTTTATTTTATTTTTCTTTTCCAACGTTCAATGTGAAAATGTCAAATATGCTTTGTAAATTTCCAGTATAATTTTTCCATGAAAAAAGCTGATTGTACACCATGCTACACAGCGTGGTGCACATCCCTCTCACAAGAGGGGGACCCTACAATGAATAAAAAAATTCGCGAATCGTCTCTTGTGAGGGGAGATGTGTACCATGCTGTGTAGCATGATGTACACGTAGTCTTGCTCTTTTTTCATATACGCATAGTAGGATCCTAAAAAATCCAATTTTTAAAGAATGGAAAACAAATAATGGCAAAATATATAAATTTTGACATTCAAGTCTTATAAATTAGTAAGGACAATTTTGGAGAAAATCCTATCAAATATTTTTTTTTTTTATGAATTTTGTCATTTGTACTCGGAGTTTGACACTCCGAATTACCGATCCGATCAGTACTCTCATATGGGATTAGATCTCACTTTTGACAAATGTGCTAACCTCCAATGTGAGAAGACGGGCGGGATCGAGTAATTTAAAGTATCAAACTTCATGTACATGTAGCAAGATTGATACTCCGGATATCTGTAGCAATATTATTTTTTTATACATTTGTAAAATGAAAAACTGTCACCCGTATTTTTAAACAATTTGGCAGTGCTTTATCCCGTACACGTAGCATAGTTAGGAATGGATTAGTCAACTATTTTTCTTCTCAGACTAGAAAATGAAAACTGAGGCAAGTTTGGGTTTAGGGCAGACTCAAGGTCCAATGAAGTGAGTAGCCCAACCCAACTCAGGCACTCATTGACACTCCTCTTCCCTGCCTCTCTCGGAGCTCACGAGTGGGGGTTTCCTTTCATCGAAAGCAAAACGGTATAATCCTAAAAATTTCATTTATAATATATGTGTTGTCTCCGAGTAAAATTGATAATTTCTTCTTCTACTTCTTTGATTCTTATTGTTTCAACTATGTATATGTTAATGTCAGCTTCTGAGAAATTGATTTTGATCGCATAGGTTCTTCACTTCTAGGGTTCCGTGCGCATTATTACCCTTTTATCTTTCTCCCAACAACTTCTGGCAAATTAGAAATCCGATTCCAGCTGACAATTGTGGTGTTTGCATACATATCTACAACTTTTCAATATTGCTGTAAAAGGAAAATGGTTGGATATCCGCCGATTCATATTTCCTCCTGTGCTACTGCATTTCCTTCATTTTTGATCATACCCACTAAGCAACAGTGTTCTTTGAAATTTTCACCATGCCTGAAAACTCCGTTAGGACATAAAAGGAAAGTCTTCTGCGTAAAAGCCACGTCATCCGCTGATACAGATCATACTCAACAGCAACCCACATCTTCTTCCGAATCAAAGGGTCCACTGTCAGTAGTTTTTGATGTTCCTCGAATCATTTGGAGGCAAACTTTGAGGCCTTTAAGCGATTTTGGGTTCGGTAGGAGGAGCATTTGGGAAGGTGGTGTTGGGTTGTTTCTTGTTTCAGGGACAGTCCTCTTGGCACTTAGCTTAGCATGGTTGAGGGGGTTTCAGTTGCGAGCAAAGTTCCGGAAGTATTTAGCTGTGTTTGAATTTGATCAGGCTAGTGGTATGTGCACCGGTACACCTGTTAGGATAAGAGGTGTAACCATCGGCAACGTCATACGTGTCAATCCTTCCCTGAAGAGTATTGAGGCAGTAGTTGAGGTGAGGCAAAATTGAAGCTCATGATTTCATTTATTCATGACAGTGAGGTTTTACAGCCCTCGATGTTGGTATTTGTAGGTTGAAGATGATAAAATTATAATACCTCAAAATTCGTTGATTGAGGTGAACCAGTCAGGTCTTCTCATGGAAACTATGATTGATATTACACCGCGTAATCCTATTCCGACACCTTCAGTGAGCCCTCTTGATGCAGACTGTGTTAAAGAAGGTTTGATTGTGTGTGATAAACAGAAGATAAAGGGATACCAAGGGGTTAGTTTAGATGAATTAGTCGGAATATTTACTCGCATTGGGCGTGAAGTGGAAGAAATTGGCGTTGCAAATACCTATTCATTGGCTGAAAGAGTTTCCTCTGTTGTCGAAGAAGCTCGGCCTCTGCTTATAAAGGTATGATGTGCATATTTTATATTTTCTGTTTAGTTATTGCTAACTCTCATTGATCTGTTTTTAGTTGTTTTGACTGAATATTACGAGTATAAATTTAATTTTGTTTTCTTAGTTAACCATCTTCAAATCCCAACATCTTTATACCGTACTAGGTTACTTGGAAAGATTCACTAATTCCTAACTCCTAAGGAAATCTGTATGGCAATTGGCAGGTAATGGAACATGCGTAAATAACGTGATACATTGTCATGTAAAACTTGATGAAAAAATTGTTTCAAACAAACAAAAGGAGAACATGGAAAGCATATTGATTTACTCTCTTTCAAATATATAGCATATACTTGTAATATCTGTTTGTATCAACATTTCAGACTTTTGATTCATGATAATCAATTTAATATTCATTGAAGCAGCATTTATGATAAAGTTACATTCTTGGGCATAGGAGTTTCAGTTAAATTGTTGGATCCATGTTTTGGCCCTCCAACTGCTTATGATCTTGATTTTATATGTTTCTATCTGGATGCCATATGACATTGGTTTTTAGGGTTTAGACCTCACTCACTTCTAGACTTCTAGTTGTATAGGGAACTCAACTAAGAAAAACAACATTCATACCCCTCAAGTGATACTAGAATTCTCCATTCTTTGTTCCTCCCAAGATAATCATTTTCTTTTGTGTGATTAGCTCAGTTTTAGAGTAGGGGTATAAGCAGGCTGCGCCCACACAACCCACATTTTTGCTGTTCTGCCAAGCCAAATTCAGCATGATGAGTTTCCATGGCTCAGCACCGTCCACCTGCTCAGCCAATGCTAGGCCATGCCAACCCAACCCACTTGGCCCTACAAAATTAAAAATTGTTTTATAAATGATTTATGTTTACATTTTTGTGTAGGAAATGAAATGAATCTAAAGGCAAAATGTAAATTAGAATAATTTTAGATTGACACATATTAAACTATCTATCATTTCAGAAGATACAACTTTACAATTCACATAGGTTCATTAATGAAACATCCTGTCATATTTTAACAATTTTTTTCCTGAGATCAAGGTTTCTCTATCCTACGATCTTTGTATCTTTTCAAGCCTCGAGAACATGAGGCATTCTAAAATTTCTGATGTCAGTTGGTTCAAGCACTTTGTTTCCTGCAGTAAAAGTACGCCGATTTGACTGTTGAAACTGTTGGTGTTAGTTAAACACTTGGTATATTTGCATGGTAGAAAGTACTGGATGTGCTCTTTCATGTGATTTCCCCCAATTTAAAATTTTAAATCCTCTCTCTCTCTCTTTTTTGTTAATACCTAGTATAATCAGTTTCAGAATATCTATATAACTAAGTAGGTATAAAATTAGTGTTAGGCGTAGAACTTGAACTAGATTTCTACTTTTTTTACTAGCAATTACTGACTTATAGACTACAAAGAAAATTTTCCTTTGGAAATACTTAAGATAATTTCAATTTTAGAATTACCATTTCCAGTAACGTAATTATTCTACATTTAATGCTATTCATCATTAGTTGTGAACAGGGGACCCAATGTCTACCTAGATGGGTGATGATTAGATGGCATTCTCATATACATGGCATGTTCATATGTAATATTTAAATTCATTTCAATAGTTTTTTGAAATTCAAGTAAACATTTTACTTGATACTAAAGTCAATGCAAAACTGGCAATCCAAGATGTAAGCTAATAAGCCCTAACATGCATTAGTAATAAGTAGCATCATAAAAGATTTGCAAAAATGTTATAAAAGTGAGAAATGTTCCAAAACTCATGATTTTTCCCGGACCATGCCTGTGTGGAAGGAGCTACCCAACGCAGCCCACTCTGCTCATCAAACATTGAGAATGAAGAAAAACTTAATTGTTTTCAGTGCATGAACACATTTATATATGAAAGCTTGGATTCATTTTACTTGTTTAAATTACTTTCAGTGAGCCGTCATGTAATATGTAAATAAATGGCATTTTCACAGGCACTAATTTTTGAGACAGTGACTAAATCTGATTATCCTATTTAATGTTTTGTCAAAACGTTAAGGTTATCTATCAATCTCACACAAAAGTGATTGAGGTGGCAGGTGTATTTGGCACTCTGACTTCGTTTACTATTTACATGTTATAGCAGTCTCAGGTCTGGCGCTTATCCCTAAAATTGCAACTGCTCTGATTTGGGTGCAAGGCTGGTCAGTTGTTCTATTAGTGACTATAAACTTTTAGTGGAATGTTGTTAGTGTTGTATAACCTGCTTTTCTGCAGAGACTGGTTGCAAATTAGAGTGCAACAGATGGAAAATAACCCTGCATAGTATGGTCATTTTGCATACATGTTCTTCTTGCTTCCTTTTTTGGTATAATTTTTATTGCTGCCATAGAAGATAATATATTCTCAAGTTAAATTCTGTTTTCGATGAAGTGATGTCTCAGATCAAAGCCATGGCTGAAGATATTCAACCTTTACTGGCAGAAGTTCATGATAGTGGTTTGCTGAAGGAAGTTGAAAATTTAACCAAAAGCCTTACGCAGGCTTCTGAGGATTTAAGGTAGAGCACTCCAGTAGTCAATTTTGGGGTCAGCAAACTAATTCAAGGTTTTGGGTGCTTTGTCTCCTACATTTTGTTGCTGCATATTTGCATGTGTACGTGTTTTTGTGGTCAAACATGTTGAATCTTGGACCAGTTCAGCTAAGTTTCTGAAAATCATGTAGAAGTTGAAACATACTCAAAATGTAGAAATAAAATACTTCTGATTTTTGAAGCGTCTTCATAATGCTTCAATTCTTCCCTTCTATTGAATAAACCAAGCTTTTCATTTGTGGACGTGTCTAGCATGGCCCAGTGACTAAAAGGGTGTCACTGATGTTCATTGGATGCATGCATTGGTCAGCTTGAAGTTTGCTGATAATTATGGATAATTTCTTTGGTTCTGTTTAGTTTTCTAACATAGTAAATGTATTCCTAATATGGGGATGACAAAAATTAGATTTTCTAATTTGATCGGGCAGAACTAATGTACTTTGGTCTTACAAGCATATGTTATATGGCAATTGGCTCACATGGTTTTATATGTAAAACTTTACAGAAGGGTGCATTCTTCCATTATGACTCCTGAGAACACAGAATTAATTCAGAAGTCTATATATACCCTCATTTTCACTTTGAAGAACATTGAGGTGAGTTGTCTTCGCAATGCTTCAATTCTGATCCTACACTTCTTTTACTCATTCATCCTATATCTCTTTATTCTTATTCTAATAGCTGCTGGTAATTGTTTCCTTTGGATGTCACTCAACATTTACAGAGTATAAGTTCAGATATATTAGGATTTACTGGTGATGAAGCTACAAGGCGAAATTTGAAATTGCTTATTAAGTCACTCAGCAGGCTACTATGAAGATGGAAAATTAGAAGTCAAATTCAAAGTTTGGGCTGTCGATTACTGATATGAGGTTTCTTCCTTGACATCGTCTTATTTATAATTGCTGGCAAGGCTCTGTATAACTGATATGTTGATATTTTGTGCATTTTTCATGGAATTGATTTGGTGCGACACCCTCAATCCTCATCCTTCGGCAACTTGTGTTTGCCGTAAATAACACTTCTCTCTCTCTCTCTCTCTCTCTCTCAAGTTTTCGAGTACTACTGGCTGTGTGTCGTCTAGTCTTGGAAATTTGATAGTAAAACAAAATTTACCCAATAGGTGTAAAATTACCTAGTGCTCGTGCTCCTTTGCATTTTGGACAGCACTCGCTTTCTCGATTGGCAGCAACTATTGTTATGGCATTATTTATAGGCCAATTTATTTTCAAATAATTCTTCAATTAATGCTTATTTTTGTACTTGATATGATTCTTCTTGAATAAGAAAAAGTAAACGTGCTATAGATAATGTATGTTGGACAGATGCCAGTTTTTTCCCCCTTTACTGCATTGGGAATTTCTCTGCTTTTGTAATCTGTAGCACGATGCAAGTTTGGTCTACGATTCTAAAGGTAAAATGCCTCCAATTTATCGTTAGATTAGTTTACTACCAGCCGGCTTTTTACCGGAGAATTTTATATTTGATCGGTGATCTCTTTCACTGTTAGTAAATCTCCGCTGACTAATGGCAAGCTTAGGAGACACCAGACAATGAAACCTTATAATTTATGGTTTGGCATTTGGCCTAAAGAATTTAGAATAAAGCTACTTGTACACAATCCCCCACACAATCTTTTAAACACTAATAAAATATTTGTGGACCTCCCTTCATGTGTTTGTGTATTTGTGCCATAATTGTTGAAGAATTTAAGGGTGCATTTGGTTTGTGCTTCTATTTTCGTTTTAAGTTTTGAATTCATTTTTTATTTTTTGTTGAGAGCATTTTAAGATTGTAGAAACACGTTTAGTTTGTTATTTTGAAAAATTGTTTTTCAAAAGAAAACTCGTTTTGTTTAAAAATTCTAGAAATAATTTTATGACATTTTGAAGGAGTTTGGGGGGGGGGGTGGGGGTGGGGGGGTGAGAGAGAGAGAGAGAGAGAGGTGTTTGTATTTGGGTAGGTTTTGTGTGATTTTATTAATTATTTTAATTTGAGAAATTTTTAAGTTCATTTTTTTTGTTTCGAGTTTTTTAAGTGTTTTTCATGAAAACACTCAAAACGTCAAAAAATTATTTTGAATTTTATGTTGTAAAAGTTTCATTTTTTTCGAAAATGTATTTTTGAAAATAACATATCAAACACGTTTTGAGTGTTTTAGAAATTTGAAAATTGAAAATGGTCTCAAAATGGTAAATCAAATGTAATCTAACCTTTCTGACATACAAATCAGCAATGAGATGATCCTATGTACCCCACCAATCATCGTTCTCTGTCGTTACAATTCTCGGCCATCTCAAACTCTATGCAACTTACAAGATGACAAGAACCAACTTCATGTGACTGACCACATTGTTCTAATAACCTCGTATCTGCTTTCCCTGCCTAATCTTTAAGTAACCTAAATTTGGCGTGTTAGCAATTAATTCGAAACATGAAATATCAATCCAAGAAACCCAACACAATTCAAGCAATAATAAATCTTAGAACTCAACAAGATACAAATCAAAATATTATTTTTTACAATAAATAACCCAATAATATCTTTGAATGAACTGGTGATCGCAACGGCTATAAAATATTGTCTGTTGAGGTCGTGGAAGATGGTGATTAAGAATGAAAGTGCTGCCGTGAAGAATAAAACGCAGGATAAAAAAAAAGATTGAAATGAAGAAAATAGAAAAAATTAAGCAACGAGCGACTTTCTCCAAATGGGTCGGACTTTTCAAGAAAGCAACCGAAATCTGTGTTCTGAGTGGCGCTAAAATCATCATTATCGTCCAATCATTGGGCAAGCGCATCTTCGCTTTTGTGAATAAAGTGTGGGTTCCCTAATTGATCACCTTGAGAATGAAATTATTATCACTATTGAAAATGGATTCTCATCGTCACATAGTAATTTGGAGTTGAACATCTATTTTCTATTTTTACTATATTTTTACGAAAGAGTAGGTAAAATATTTCGTTTAAAAAAAATTGAAAAATCTAAAAATATATCTTTAATTTAATAAGTAAGATGTCTCTTTAAGAAAAGAAAAAAGAAAGAAAAAAACTAAGAGCAAAAAATCTAAATAGAAGAATGAACTTAGACAAGCTTGTCCATGTAACATGTCACATGTGAGCCTTATCCATATTACATCACACATCGAAAACAAAAAGTAGCCCCCAGGACATATCTCCAAGTGGCAAAGGGGAGGACGGTTAGGGCTCAGCGCGGTGAGAGTTCGATTCCCCGCAGACTTTGTTGCAAGCTTACCATTGGGTCCCTGGCCTAACATAAGTCTCACCCTGTCTCCTTGAGCACATCCTGCGATTTACCTCCTCCACAATGGTCCAGGGCAGGGTCAAGGTTGGGGTTCAACCTTTAGAAAACAAAAAAAGTAAAAAAGTTTAGTGTGAACCTCGGATGTCTAACATGACCATCGAGCTCAATCGGGATATTTGCCCATGGAGTTAATGATTTTTATTAAGGAAAGAATTCACAAATATATTACAAATATTTATTAATTCCAAACTTAATCTTAAACCGTTTGCTATTCTCAAAATACTGTTTCTTTAATCTTTTTTTTTTTTTTTTTTTACAAACATTTTGTATTACATTGTGTTATATTATTATACAACTTGTTTTTTAACCACCATCACCATGGTGTGTAATGCCATTAATTGCAACAAAATTGGATTGTATTTTAACACTAAATCTTCTCACAACTGACATTGGGCTCACTAAAGGTCCGTTTGATTGCAATGGGTGAAAAATTGCTGGAAAAAAAATGAATGACAGGGAATTGAATTGAATAGAATTTGTTTTAGAGTGAATTGTAATTAATAGTGTTTGATTGGTATAATTTTTCACCTAATCCGTTTGATTTTATTTTTTGTGCAAATTGTTACTTTTTGGGATAAATTTTTTCACAATCTGTATTAAAATTTGTTTGGATTACAAAAAAGTAGAAAAATAATTAAAAATAATAATATTTGAATTTTTTTTGTGTTCGTTTGACTTTATTTTTCATACAAATTGTCAATTAAATGGATAAATTTTTTTACCATTGGATTTAGAATATGTTTCTATTGCCAAAAAGTCCAAAAAAAAAAAAAAAAGGATGAAAAACATTTTCTCACCATACCCATAGAAAAATAAAAGATGAAAATGTGCTTTAAATGTTTATACCTAGAAAATGAATTCCATGAAAAAGTTATGCAATCAAACAACAAATTTAAGGGTCCACCCAATTCCACCTTAATCAAACGGGGCCTAATTGTTAGATACATCTTTATATTGCTGTCATCATCATCACCGTCACAACCCCTTATAATATTCATTATTACACCTCAACTGTATGCCATCATCAAAACTTGTGATGAGCATTTTTACATCCTCGTCGGATCACCACTATTATCATATTCTTACCTAAACACAAAATGGCCGCCATAAGGGTCGTAGGGAACCAGGCCCGCCCTCCAAGCCCATTTATTTTTGTTGGAAATTGGTTAAGAATCAAAAACCAAATATTGGAAAGTATGAGTTCATATCAACTTCAGTCAAATACTCAGATTTAATTTGTTTATAATAATGGGGGATCGCCCTGCCCAATCCGGTCGTTGGGGTCGAGGGGGCAGCGCCCCCAAAAGGGAATTTTGGTTTTCATTTATGTGTTGAAGAGTATATTTGACGTCTCGAAACCAATTTCGGATGAATGAGAAATTGCGATCCAAAGATAGAAATAAAATAGAGAAAATCCAGACAATACTGTCACTCGAGCAACGTTGAGCGAATAGGGAGCGACAGACTTTCTGTAAGTCACGCTCAAGTGAGAAAAGTGACGCGAACAACGAGCGAAAATCTAATCTTGCGTCTTTTGAGTTTTGGCTCGCAATACTTCGCTTACACCCTCTCATCCTCTATATATAAGACCATTTGAACGTCCCTCCTAATGCATCTCATACCATTTGTACATCAAGCATAACATATTTCTTTTGCTAAAACTCTCCCAAAATCATTTTAAAAATAGCTTCCTTGTAAAGAGGGAAATATGTTGAAGTTCGCCGTTATCTTGTGATTTGAAGTGCTGTTACCACAAGATTGAATCCGTTGTAGGTTGGGAGACAAGTGTCGTCAACTGTGAGCACTACAACGGGGCAATATTGTCATAAGGAGATAGTGTCATTATTTGCCTCGAATTTATGATTTTCATTCCGTTTCTTCTTCTTGTTTTTTTGAATTTTGTTTCTGTTTTGTGTAGTTTAATTTTACTGCATTTTGTCTCCTACAAGTTAAACTTTGACCTTTTCATTTATCACATACAAACAACATTTTTTCGCTCATTTTACATCTCGGAGCCAAAAAAAATTCTGTGTCAGTCTAGTAGAAATTTTTTGTCGCCCCTGGCTTCCGCTCTGACTGTCATCATAAAAAAAAAACACAACTAGATCAGCATCATTAGCCGCCATAATTGTGGAACACAATGTCATACTGTTGCCGTTGCAATCACCGCCTACCCCCCACCGTCCTCAAAATCAAGGCTTCACACCACCGCTTCCAAACTTCACATAAACCACCACCTCCAAAGTCTTAAGTCACTATCCCCATAGTAGATTAGCACCATCCCAAACCACAATCATCACCAGATCTTAACGTAGCCATTATCATTGCCCCTGCGGCCCTGCCCAGCCAATAGATCTGAAACCACACAAAAAAAAAAAACCACCTAGAAACCTCCTCCAAAACCCTTGAATAGACATACAGAGAGAAATAGATAAAGGAATCGGTCTGCCATCCTTAATTCAGTACCAGGTTAGGAGTAGAAACAATACAAAACATCAAAAAAAAAATTGAAAAATAAAGGGGAGAGGAGAGGATGCAGCACTTCAATTGTGTTAGCCCTCATTTCTTCAGCCACAATTGTTAAGAGAAACCTAGGAAGAAGCATCATAACTTTTAAGCTTAAGCTAGAACCTATTTCACTTTCTTTCTAGCTTGTAGTTAATTCCCTATTTGGCTGCTGCTAGAGTTTTGGAGGTGGTGTTTTATGGTGGAGGTAGGCAGTGGTGTATGGTGGAACGAGGTAGTGGTTTATGGTGGAGGCATTTGGTGGTTGTGGTGTCAAAGGTGGTGTAGATGGTTGTTGCATTTCAATATTCCATAAAAAAAGGTTAATAATGTTTAGCATTGAGAACCGAACAAGAACCAAATAGTTTACATTTGAGTGCTTAAAATTCAACCATTTAAACTTAAGCAAATCGGCCCAAATTAAAAGCTGAAAGTTTGTGATTCAGAAGTAATTCAAGAATAAACAGTCGAATTTAGGTAAAAATTCGAATAATTTATTCTTTATATAAATACATATAGACATCTAGATGATCTTGTTTATTGAATTAAAGATTTTTTTTTTTTTTAAAATTCTGGGTAATTCTGTTTTCGCAGTTGAACACCAACTTCTATGAGACTTGCTACAAATCCCAGGAATAAATCCCGGGTTTGACTCCAGGGGCCAATTGCCTACATGGATATCTGATCTGGATTCTTTTTTTGGCTTGTCTATAGACGAGCCAAATGAAGGTGGGACCCAAGTCGAAATTGGTGAAGACTATCAACCTTGCTAGGCTACCACTCCCTGTCGAAACTCTCCCTAGTAGCCTCCTTACAACAGGGGACGAGGAGGGGGAAATTTTTTTTGCCCTTTTTAATTCATATGGTCCCAGCATGAGAGGATGCCAAACTGTATGTTACCTTTTTCTGTCAAATTAGTTTAATTCAAAGACTATAGTCCATACTTAAGGGTTAAGTCATTTGTACACTTTGAATTACCCTTTGGGGTTACTCGACCCCACCTCCTCTCTCACATGAGAGTCGGGTCCCACCTCCAATAAATGTGTGGGATCCAATCCCATGTGAGTGAGATGATGAGATCGGATAAAACAAATGGTAATTCAAAGTGTGTACATATAGCAAGATTTCCATACTTAATCCAACTGCCACCAAAAAGCGTAACTTTTCTGACAGCTGTCCCAATCAAACCTAGTTTTCCCCAAACCAATCCAACGAAGAAAAGAAAGAAAACGACAAATCCTCGTACAATCAATCCCATAACTGCTAAATACTAAAACCTTAGATAAATTCTTATTGCTGTCGCTCGTATGTGCACCCAGCTCATCCCGCACGCACGTCCATGCACCCAACCACTCTCTCACTAGATCTCATCTCTCTCTTAATATACATACGCATGTACCTATCTCTCCCTCTTCAGCCCCTGAATTATTATAGATGGATCCATGTCCTTTTCTTCGGATTGTTATAGGAAATCTTGCACTAAAATTTCCTGATCGTCGATCTTTTCCATGTTACTGTAAATTCAGGCTTAAAGGGTTTCCTACTCAGGTTTCAGATATTCAATTGCTGGTTCAAGAAAGTGAAGCTTTTGAGAGCAAAATCCTTGCTTGTTTCACCTTGAGCAAACCAGAAATGGAAAAACTAGCAGAAAAATCGAGAAATACAGCTGGGAAATTACCCTTTTTGAAGATTGAGATTTACAGGGGGAAGAGAGAGCATATATACAATTGTGGGTTTATGAAGAGAGAGAAACTTCTGGGTTATGTTGTGGTGCAATTGGATTTGAAGGGTTTTATTGAAAATAATATCAGTAGTTGGGGGAGTAGTGTGATTCAGAATGGATGGGTTTTAATTTGTGGATCTGAAGCAAAATTGAAATTGAATGTTAGGGCTGAACCTGATCCAAGATTTGTGTTCAAGTTCGATGAGGAGCCAGAGTCCAGTCCACAAGTTTTTCAGGTCAATGGGAATGTTAAGCAGCCTGTTTTTACTTGCAATTTCAGTCTCAGGAATTCTGGGGAGAGGAATTTGAGATGCTGCAGGTAAATTGTTTTGTTATTGATTTGAATTCTTGGAAATTTTTCTTAACTTGATTTTGATCAATAATCAAGACTTTTAAGTTTATAGATTAGGGAAACGTTTGGTTTTTGTATAATCTGGTATATAAAAGGGGTTCTCATATTATATCTTCCAATACACGAGCAATTATGTTGGACCCATTAGAGTCTAATCATATTCTACACTTATGTCTCAATTACAGATTACTAATATTCATACTGATTAGTTATGCTCAATTGATCAATGCATACTTTTAATTGCCAATCAGCATGATCTTACTTCAAATGGTGCCTAATTCTCGAATTGTCGAACAGATCTTCCTTACCAGAACCAGGTACCTCAACTAGTTGCTTGAGTTCAATCACAGCTGATAAAGAGCAACCGATGAAAGAGAGAAAGGGGTGGTCGATCACTGTCCACAACCTCTCAGGCTCGCCTGTAGCCGCTGCATCAATGGTGACACCATTCGTGCCATCACCGGGCACCGATAGAGTGAGCCGATCAAATCCAGGAGCATGGCTCATTCTTCGACACTGCCACAGCACTTGGAAGCCTTGGGGGCGCCTTGAGGCCTGGCGGGAGGGAGATGGCGTTGACGTCCTCGGCTACCGCTTTGAACTCATCTCCGAGGGCGGCATAGACACTATACCACTAGCCAATTCGACTATTAGTACAAAAAATGGAGGGAAATTCAGCATTGGTGTAACCACGGGTTCAACCCCAATGACTAGTCCTAATAGCAGCTTTGATCTTAGTTCAGGGTCCGGTTCTGGATCAGAATTCGGATCAACCACAGGATCTGGATGTTGGGCACATATGTTCTACAGAGGCTTTGTCATGTCAGCTACAGTCGAGGGCGAAGGGAAATGCAGCCGGCCAGAAGTGGAAGTCGGGAAGCAGCACGTTACGTGCATGGAGGATGCAGCAGCTTTTTTGGCATTGGCTGCTGCCATGGATCTAAGCATGGATGCTTGTAGATTATTCTCTCAGAAACTCAAGAAAGAACTGAGACAATTCGATCTCGAATAATGCTATTTGTGCTGCAACATTTTGTGAGGCTGCATTCGGGATTTGATTCTTGGATCTGTATATTTTTAGCTGGTTTTTGTTCGAGTGTACAGTTTTTAGCAGGTGTGTTTGTTTTTTCGCTATCCGTGTAATTGAGTTCTTTGTTCATAGAATGGAATTCTAAGTTTATGCTCATTGGTACGAAAATAAAAACATTGGTTTCTATTACCTTGCACTTAAAACTTGGCCTATTTGAGGTGGTTAGTCAAGTCATCACCGGCATTAAATCGATGACCTTGAGCTGAGAGTCAAAGCTCAGAGAAAACAGAAGTTATCGAGTTCATTCGTCTCAATGGAATGTTGAGCCAGAGGGGCCGATGCCAGAGTTAAGGACAATACGGTGTACTTGAAGCCAGACCAAACCACAACACCAACGCACTAAAAAAGAATGTCTTGTTGACGAGAGACACCCAACAAAATTTGAAAATAATCAAATTGAATTGTTCTTCTTGAGTCAATCTATTTTCTACCTTTTAGCTTGGTAGGTTTTATTCACTCTTCCAAGTGGGGTGGTCCATGGCTAGGGCACAATGTCCACATTAGAGTGGATCAAACCGAGCATCACTGAGAATTCTGCATATGAACTGTTTGTTTCTTTGCATAGTGATAGAATCAAATCGGCCCAGAGTCATAGCTAAGCACTAAACTAACTTGATTTGCTTTTTCACCCATTGGTGGTACAATCCTATAAACTCTAACAAACTTACGGGGATTATGTAGAACTTGGCAGTATAAAATTAGAATAAGTACTCAGTTCCCATCTCTAGGGAACAAACTTAAGATCAAGGAAAGAATAAAGAGAGAACAAGGCAGCAAAACTCCGACGTAAAAAGAAACAAGATATCGATTATACATTTTAAAACCTTAAAGAACATACACTTGACTACGTTATACAGCAAAGTCGAAATTGTATTTTCCAGACAGTGATTGGTAATTCACACAAATGAACACCACGCTTGCAAAATGAAAAGAGGGAAAACTTCAGCATTGACAGACTAATCTAATCTATACCTTCATTCTGCAGCAGCATCTTCGATGCTAGTTCCTGCAGTTTGTATATCTGGGAGGGTTTCAAGATCAATGTGGACATCTTTCTCGTCCAAGGAATTGGATGAATCAGATGAAATGATGGGATCACGTTGAACTTCCCCAGAAGTCTGTTCAGAGAATTCATCTGTTCCACCATAGGTATCTGATTTCTCAACCTCAGTAGCATCATTCTTTTCTGTTAAAGATTCAGTGTTATTTCCTGCTTCTACAGATGACTCCAATCTGATATTTTCAGATACAGATGACTCCGAATTATTAGATAAATCAGAGAACTCTCCCGAGCTTGATTCCGAGTCATTATTTTTGACAAGTATTGTTGAATTAGAATCAACATGATTATTATCCTCATCTGAAGTGGAATTATTGGCCTCCCCTGATGTTGTACCCCCAACAGACCCGTTCTGACCATGATTTATTTCAAACTTGCTCTCAGTTCCATTCAACAAGGACGGATCACGACTCTCCATTCTCACCTCTGACAAGTTGTTGCTTGTTTCTCTATGATCAATGGTCCCTTCTGTTAATGTTGTATTTGAAAGTGAGCTGTTCTCAGAATTTTCTTTCAGATTCTCCTCTGCCTCATTGGTTGTCACATTTAACTGATTGTCACTTTTAGCCACATCCCCATTGTCGGCCTCTAAATCTGATCTTTTGTCACCTAAATTGATTCCCTCACCGTTGGTGTCCTTATTTTCCCGTTCTAAAATGTTGGTTTCGGGCAGCTCCTTTGTGTTTTCAAAGCTTCCATTCTCATTTTCAGGATCAACAACTTGATTATCATGTGCCACGGCACTGGAAGCATCATCAGCCTTGTAATTTTCCTCACGTGCTTCATGTGCACTATGTTCATCTCCATCATGATCACTGTCCTCCAAAGAACCTTCCTTCTCCATTTCACCATTATTCTCTTCAGAATCTTTTTCTTCTGTGCTGTTCTCATCAGCCTCATGTCCTTCTTTCTCTTCGTCTATAAATTCCTCTTCTCTATCAATTTCTGCATCCGATTTCTCATGTTCGTGCTCATTTATCTCATCCTCTTCACCTCCCGTCCCTTCATCTTCTTTCTGTTCAGCTTTCTTCATTTCTTGCTCATCTTCTTCATGCTTCTTGTCTTCTACTTCTTCTTCTTCAATGGTTTCCTGTTCTATTATTGCTGCTTTGTCATGTTTCCCATTCTTAGTAACTGTTTCTTCCACTCGAGGGCGGATGTCTTTCCTTCCAAGTGTTATAATTTCATTGCTACTTGCTCTACTAAGTGACATTTTCGAATCACTTTCATCGAATTCTTTCTTCTTATCATGGGAATGCTTGACTTGGTATATCAACCAAAAGCAAACAGCAAGCAATAAACAAATTTGCAGAACATGCTTAATCTTGATTCCTTTGGATCTCTGGGTCCTACTAGGGGACTGCCTGTACATAATGACTCCTGCAAAATGTCTACACTTATTCCCACTGCTAAACCAAGTGAAACCTGCCAGGACAACAAAACATATCAAGCAATCTAACATTAATCTGAAATGAGAAATAGAAAACATATCAATCAATTCGAGATGTTCAATTAATCAACTCCATACCTAGAAATCAAATATATGTTGTTGGTGATTTCAAGTATAATATAGAAAATCTAACCAACTCTGGAAGGATAAAAAATCATTCATCACAAATTAATGGGGGTGTGGGCGTGGCCCCAACAATTTTAGCAAAGCGACTGCTTTCAGATGTCAACCCACAATGCTTATGCCATAGGGTAAGTTCAATAAATCTAATGTTTCTATGATCATGTTGGATAATACCACTTATAATTCTCTCTGATACAGTTAATAAATTTGTTGCCCAGAGTTTGACTAGCTAGTCTAGGTGATTCATATATTTGACAATTGGGTTAGATCAATGGTTTAGGACAAATTAATTATTTATTCATCTATTTTAATGACAATTTTTATTTTTTTCTCTCTTAGGGGGGAAGGGTTTTGCTGGCTAGACATGGTTCTGGTTACAGACTATGTATACCATGTTTCCAATCTCTGTCTCATTTATATGTAGAATAATTATGAGAAACATTAGGGTGAGCATGGGTGACAGCCAGGTCCATGACTCATGCGGCTATTCAATTGCCCAGAAAAACATTGGTTACAGACTATGTATACCATGTTTCCAATCTCTGTCTCATTTATATGTAGAATAATTATGAGAAACATTAGGGTGAGCATGGGTGACAGCCAGGTCCATGACTCACGTGGCTATTCAATTGCCCAGAAAAACATTCTTCATAAAAATGTTTCTTCGTTAAACTCTCACTCTCTATTCCATTTTTCTTCATTTTCTCCCTCATATATACCCTTTTTTGTCTTATATTGATATGTAATACAGATATAATTTATTGGTCTCACAAATGTACCCAGTGCTGCTACAAATATCTATGCAGTGCATGTATATAAAAAAATTTGCCCAGGGACAGTCACGTAAACATTAAGGCAACTCTCAAGCACCCATAAGAGCCATAACAACTAAAAGATCAAATTTCCTGTTTCTTTTTTTCTTTTTTTTGGTGAGGGGTGAGGGTGGGGTTGGGGGTTGGGGTGGGTTGTAAATTCTAGGATAATAGCAAACTAAAGACATCCATTCTTTGAGACCAAACAGCAGTTGGTTTTTTTCCTCGTTTACAAAGGAGAAAATGCCCAATCTCATTTAGGGAATGAATAAACTGTAGACTGATTTTTGCTACAAAATGTCAAAACCTATATGTAAAAAATCCAAGGGCACAGGCCAAGAGCTTATAACAAAGTAACCCAATGCTGATCAAACAACTATAATAAAAAAATTCTAGGATAATAGCAAACTAAAGATATCAATTCTTTGAGAGAAAAGGAAACATCAGGTATTTTTTCCTCACTTAAAAAAGGAACTATGCCCAATCTGTTTTATGCAAGTATATTTTGATTGTCAGAAAACATCCTACTCTCTATGGAGTTTTGCCAACTAGGCTAGCAACCCCAATAAAATCTTCTACCTCCTTTCTGTCCCCAGGACACAAGTCTCCATCCGCTTCATAAAAGTAGTATGTGTCGTTATTTCGTAACTCCTGCCATCTGAATTATCCAATTATCTTCACCGTACTTTGCTTAAGTGAACAATGCTATTACAAAATTGTCCAATTTGACACCGTCTCTTTTATGAAAGTATTTTGTAATAGATCCAAGGAAACTTTCAGAAATTAACCCTTTCTCTATATGGTAACCGGTAACACAATCCAATAAACAAGTCCCCAACGGCCCAACTCTTTCATACAAGTAATAGGTGACATTATTTCCCAAATCCTGTCATTTGTATTAGTGAAAAACAAATGCTGACTTTTTTTATAATCTTCCTCGTACTCTAATGAAGTTCAACAACGCAAAACAGAGGAATTTACACCCAATCTCTTTTATGCCAAATTTTTTTTATCCATTGAGATCGTCCAATGTGGTCCTTTCTCTATAGGGGTTTTACCGCTTTGCTGGGGATAGACCCGAATGAAACCTTGTCACCTTAAGGTCCCTCTTGGTCACGAGTCTTATCTCTTTCATACTTGTTAGTGGCCATTATTTCCCATCCTACCATTTATATTATCCAAACTGAAAATATGCGAACTTTAAAATTATCTTGTCTAATTACAATGAGGGACTAATATTTTATCTCCTTTATGCAAGTCTTTTTGATTGAAACATAAAGATTTTCAGAAAGTCCTTCCTCTATATTGAATTTTGTCGCCCAGCCAGATACAGAATCCTTAGCCCCCCACAGTCACGAGTCCACATTCTTTCATACAAGTATTGGATGTCATTATTTCCCAAACCCCGTATTTGTATTGTCCAAACTAAGAGATGTGAACTTTTCAATGGTCTTCCTTATGTGCAACAATGCTATTACAAATTGTCAAATTACAATGACGATTTTAATTTTGAAAGGAGTTACAATGACGAATTAATCCAGAGAACAAATATTTTCAAGCATATAAATTCCACACGGTCAGTTTCACTGACAACTTTGTCTTAAAAAAAAACAAACAGAGAGAAGGAATCCATGACCAAGGCAAAAGATTTAGGACATTAAATTTGATAAATTGATTGGCGATACCAAGCGTTAAAATACCAAATCCTGCAGGGTAAAATCAAAGAAACCCTAGAAAGTTCAAGCATTAATTTCACTAATTAGAAACTCAACAAAATAAAATACCAAATCCTGCAGGGTAAAATCGAAAGAAGCCCTAGAAAGTTCAACCATTAATTTCACTAATTAGAAACTCAACAAAATAAAATACCAAATCCTGCAGAGTAAAATCAAAGAAACCCTAGAAAGCTCAAGCATTAATTTAAAACTAATTAGAAACTGAACAAAATATAAGTCAAACTCCTATCTTAACAATAAATACCCAAAATCCCTTACCAAAAACCATTAATTAGCAGCAATAAATCAATGGCAGAGTCGCTCAATCCGCGTTAACTCACTACTTACAATTTTAGTTAAACATTTACCCAAAAATTACACAAAAATAATACCATAAGAAAGAAGGATACCTGGAGAAGATAAAAGAGAAGTCTAAGCAATCAGTATAGAAAACTTGAAAATGGTGAACGAAAAAATGGCTTCGCAGTGGATTCGAACTGTTAGAGAAGAACTTGTAATTGCTTGATTCGGAGTGTTTGCGTGCACGCACGCGCCAATGGGGTCTTGACAGCTCTCTTTCTTGCGATTTAGCAAGCTGTAGAAGGTTGTACTTGCAAGAGAGCGTGAGAGGGAGAGGACTCTTTTCGGGTTCTTACTGGAAAAGATCCGGGTTTTCGGGTACTATCTATATTGAGCCACACACGAAAATTGCACGATAGGTCTTCAGCCGTCCACGTCTTGTAAAGTTTATAGTTATTTATTAGCTAAACAAATTCAATTTTCAACCATACTACTTGTACAATATTGATTGATAACAATGATTGACAATCACTCACATGAAAGGGAGGTTCCACAATGAATAAAAAAATCGTGAGTCTCCCTTCATGTGAGATGATTGTTAACCATTATTGTCAATCAATATTGTACAAGTAGCAAAATTCTTCAATTTTTATCCATATATATGGTATGATTCACAAAATTTATTTACTTTTTAAATATTACACTGTTTAGCCCCATTTTTTGGGATGATATATTTTAGGAATAGTAATTTTTTTGTGGGATGTGTAGCTAAAAAATAAGAATTTTTTTTTTAGATTTACATGTAAAATTATTTTATTGAAAAACGTATGATTGAAAATAAGTTTTCAGAATAATGGACTCAAACAAGTGCAAACATGGGCTATATATTCCTTAGGATCCACCGCTTATAAATGGATAATACACCTACACTATGCATTCAGTTTTCAATGATGAAAATTGTACAGATTTTCAATAAAGGGTCATCATATAACACTCTCGTCAAAAAAGTGTCATGCTTCAAATTTCTTAATGCTTGCTCACTTTTAGTTTAGCCTCCATTTGGACCATTTTTCAATTTTATTGGAAAAAATTATAATTTTTTTTTCATTATTTCTAATTTATTTTTTTTTTATTTCTTTTTATCAATTACATATTTTTTTAATAAAATAATATTACACATAATTTCAAAAAATTTCCTTTATTTTTAATCACTCATTTAAAAAAAAAAAAAAATCTATTTCAAAAATTAAAATACCAAATAATGGGAGTCAATTAGACATCTAAATACCTCATGGTGATTGTTAGGTAAATTGTTGTCGACCTCCTCGAATTGTGATGTTTACTCGATTTATTTTTCATTCGACATTGATCAAATGACTGAACGTTATATCGATATCTCAGTGGAACGACCCGACTCCAAAATTTTGTAGGTCATTTGAAACAGTCTAATTTTATTAGTGTTGCTCACGACTTGTCTCACTTACCTGGACGGCTAAATAAAGAGAATCCACTTAGCAGCCCATTTGACAATGTGTTGGGCCTTTTGGAGCCATTAGTTTACCCAACCCTTACTTATCTTAACCGTCCATATTCACTTGGTTATATTTTCTCTTTTTTCGATCTTTCTCTGTGTGAAATATTCAACTGCTTCTTTTGAGTTTTCTTTGTCTATTTCAGTTCACTAACCTTACAGCTTTTGTGGTTGTTTTTTCTCTGTGCTTTCACCATTCTTGTGTGATCTCCTAAGTGGGTGAACTATTGCAACTGTAAGTGGAGAGATGGTTGAGGAGGTTTTGGGTTGTTTCCATTGTGGAGTCAATTGGTTGGAGAACTAAGTTCGGTAAAGTCTTGTAGTCCTCGTCTTTCGCACAACATCTAGTATCAGAGCGTGCTAGTGCTTCTCTGGCTAGAAATCAATAAACATGACGGCAGAATCGTGTTTCACGCAGAGGGACTGAACCTGTAATCATTAATTCTGACCAAACTAATGATCGGATAGAAAAACTGAGCACAACCGAAACCAGCAAGTGGAGGTGCTCTTCCCGGTATGGTGAGTGTCGACGGCGCCGCGTGGGATATCCGACGACGACACGTGGCGACTGTTCTCGACGAGCTCTCTTTAGGCAGTATACTTATTTTGATTTCCTAAACGTACTGATATCGTTTGTTTCGTGTTTCAGGTTACGCATAAACACTTGGACGATTTTGCCTGTGGAAGCTCGTTCTGCGATTGTTGGCCAATTGCATTGAAATATATTTGCTGAATCTTTAGGACGAATAGTGGTTGCCTTAAAGCAGCAGATTTGCATCTCTCAATTTTATGGACTTCGTACATGTCCGCTCTGGTAAATTAGCTTATCTCGATTAAAATTTTGCACTAGCGCGTCATCGTGTGGGGTGACAATAGGATTTAGGGTTACTGTGCAAGGTAACAATTGCTTGTGCTATAAATTAGGAACTAATTGCTCTTACGTGATTGTAATATTTTGATCATTGATAAAATCCATTATTTTGGTGGTATACTCTGTGTGGAATTGTTGTGATTGAAATTGCTTTGTTTGACATTCATCATTGTTGTCTCGTTAATTTTCATTAAAACACCTTGACCTTACCCGTTTCGAATATTTCCTTTATCTAAGATCGCGAATCTTATGAAACTCTGAGAATCTAGAACTGTGTGTATTGTCTTTGTGTGGCTTGGTTGTGATTTTGTGCATTTCTGAATTGATTCATAATAATGACAACTCACAATTTTGATTTATGAATCTTTAATGAAAAATTGAATTTTTTAATATGGCAACAAAAGATTAGGGGTATTTTAGTCCAACAAAAAATTTCAAAAGTCATTGAAGACAATTTTTCTGCTGATTTTTCAAAAGAACAAAAAATGGAAGCTGGTGAACTTGCCCATACTTCAATCATTTTACACTTGTCTAACACAATTTTGAAAAAAGTGGATAAACTGAAAACTATAAAAGAACTTTGAAACAAATTAGAGGACTTGTATTTGCTCAAATCTACTTTAAGCAAGCTTTACTTTACTTGAGTGTTTTTTTCAGTTTTAAAATGGATCTTTCATAGGATCTTGATGAAAATTTACACGTATTAACAACTTGTCCAAGATATCTTTAACAGTGAAGAGACGGTGTCAGAAACCTATAAAGTCATAATTCTATTTAATTCTATTCCTGACTAGTATAAAGAAGTTAAAAATGTGATCAAGCATAGTAGAGACACTTTGGTGCCTGAAATTGTCATATACTTTCTTAGAAGTAAAGAGATGGAGATTAAAGCTTAAAAAACATGATAAGAAAAGATGTGAAATTCACATGGTAAGAGGTAGAACCCAGTTTAGGCAAAACAGTCATGAAAGTTTCCATAGTGGTGGCGAGTCAAATAATAATGGAAGTAAAAAGAAGTGCAAAGGTAGGTCTAGATCAAAATCTAGAACTAAGGTTAGAAAATGCTATGCTTGTGGAAACACGATGCATTTTATTAAAGACTGCTATAAAGAAAATGGTAAGTTGAAGGGAAAAGAAAGAAATGAAGTGAATGTGTTGTCTTCAGCTTCCAATGTCAATGAGGGTGAAGTGTACATGATTACAAGTCTTATTGCTTACCTTGTTGAATTGAGTCTAACTGTCAATTCTCATTTGCATAAGTGGATACTTGATTCTAGTGTATCTTTTCATGTAACATCGCAAAAAGATTTGTTTGAAAACTTGCATGAATAAAATTATGGGCATGTTGTACTGTGTGACAATTCTACTTATACTGTTGCTGGAATTGGTGACATTACTTTAAAGTTTGACACTGGTTTGTGTAAACTTTAAAAGATGTTAGCTATATTCCTAAGCTGTCTAGGAACCTGATTTCAGTAAGAGAACTTGAAAATGTCGACTTCACTGGTAAAATTGAAAATAAAGTTTTAAAATTGGTTAAGGGTGCTCTTGTTTTCATTAAGAGATTCAAGAGAAATGATATTTATATCACTACTGGAGAAGTGATAAGAGGCCTAGATTTCCTTATCTCTTCTACCAAGGCCGATCACATACATAAATGACACAATAAACTTGCACATGTAGGTATTAAAGGTCTTAAACTCTTTAACGAAAAAGGTGTTTTTGGTAATGATTACGTGTTTAATTTGTCTTTTTGTGATCAGTGTGTGCTTGGTAAATATCGTAGGTCCTCTTTCTCCATGAGTGTTCATAAAACTAAAGGCATGCTTGAATATGTGCATTCAGATTTGTGGGGTCCTGCTAATAATCCCACTTTGGGTGGAAATAGGTACTTCTTGTCTATTATCAATGATTATACAAGGAAAATGTGGGTCTATCTTTTAAAAGATAAATCTGATACTTTTCATATTTGTAATAATTGGAAAAGACAAGTAGAAAATCAAACTGGCAAGATGATCAAAAATTTGAGAACTGATCATTAACCTATAGTTTTGTAACACTGAATTTGATAGTATGTGTACAAAAAATGGAATAAAAAGGCATAAGACTGTTCTTTACACTCCTCAACAAAATGGGGTAGTTGAGAGAATGAATAAAACCATACTTGATAAAGTGCGTAGCATGATGTTAAGTTTTGGTGTCCTAAAGTCTTTTTGGGGTGAAGCTGTTATGACTAGTTATTTGATTAATTTGACTCCATCTACTGCACTAAATGGTGACACTCCTCATAAAAAATGGTCTGATAAACTAAGTGATTACTCTGTGCTTAGATCTTTTGGTTGTGTTACTTTTTCTCATCAAAGTGAGGGAAAACTTGAACCTAAAGCTAGAAAATGTGTTTTTCTAGGTTACCCTAAGGATGTTAAAGGTTACAGATTATGTGATAGAAGTCAAAAAGGGGTTAAGATCATTGTGAGTAGAGATGTCACATTTAACAAGGCTAAAATGCATTGTGCCTTAAGACTGAATCTGAACCTGTGAATGAGGAAGAGAAAGGTAAAGAAAGAGATCAATTGAAGGTGGAGTTAGGAAAATTTAGATAGAGACTCAAATTCAACAACCTGAAGTGGAGAATAGAGAGGAAATAGTGATGGAATAGCATCCTGAAGAAGATAATCCTCTAGCAGATTATTATTTACTACAGACAGAGAGAGAAGACAATCTAGAGGCCCTAGAAGATTTGGATATGAGTTCAAGTTAGCTTTCACGCATGCTAGCTATGAGGAGCTAGTTGATAAAGACTCAAAAAACTTTGAGAAGTGGATGAGAAGTGAACAATCAGAAGAGTAGTTTAAGGCAATGAAAGAGGAGATGAGCTCCTTAGAAAATAATCAAACTTGGGAACTAGTACCTATACCTAAGAATAAATCTATAGTTGATTGTAAGTGGGTTTTTAAGGTTAAGGCTAGAGATAGTAAATATGAACCCTTAAGATTTAAAGTTAGGTTAGTGGTCGAGGGATACACACAGAAGGAAGGTGTTGATTATAACAAGGTCTTTCACATGTTGTTAAGTATACTACTATTAGGGTTATGGTTACATTAGTTGCACATTTTGACTGTGAACTTGAACAATTTGATATAAAAACTATTTTTTTACATGGTGAACTTGATGTGCAAATGTTTATGAATCAACCTAAAGGTTTTAAAGATAAACTAAAACCTGAACATGTGTGTTTCTTGAAAAGATCCCTATATGGCTTAAAGTAATCACCTAGATAGTGGTATGAAAGATTTGATTCTTTTGTACTCACTATAGAGTTTCAAAGGAGTAAGTTTGACCACTGCCTATATTTTCAATATGATGATGCAAATAACAACTATGTGTTCTTATTGTTATATGTGGATGATATGCTTTTAGTTGGTTCATCGCTTAAATGGATAAGCTAGATAAAAATAAAGTTGAATGAGGAATTTGACATGAACAACACAGGTAAAGCAAAAAGAATCTTAGGTATGAAAATTGAAATAGTTAGGTCAAATTCTACTTTGTGTTTGCATCAATCTTCATATGTTTCAAAGGTGTTAAAAAGATTTGACATGCATGAGTGCAAACCTATTACACTACATTTAGCTAATCATTTTGTGTTATCAAAAGACCAAGCAACGTGTAATGAGAAAGAAATAGAATGCATGACTAAAAACCCCATATTCTAATGTGATTGGATCTATTATGTATCTGATGATTTGCACTAGACCAGATTTAGTTTTTGCAGTTAGTATCCTTAGTATGTACATGTCTAATCCAAGTCCTAAGCACTGTGAAGCCTTAAAATGGATGTTAGGGTATTTAAAAGGGAACTAATGATGTAGGTCTAAAGTTTGGTGTTAATAAAGAATGCGTGAAATTAAAAGGTTTTGTAGATGCGGACTATGCAGAGGGATAGAAATTATAAAAAATCTACTTCTTCGTATGTGTTAACTTTGTCTAACTCTTGCGTTATCCGGAAATCACAATTACCACACATAGTTGCTCTATCCACAACCGAATCAGAATATATTACTACCACTAAACAATTAAAGAAGCTTTGCGGCTTAGAGGTTTGTTGTACGAACTCTTGTTCTAAATGATTATGTGGTAGTATATTCAGACAATCAATCATCTATACATCTATGTAAAAATCCTATTTTTCATGAACGCATCAAGCACATCGATGTTAGACTACATTTCATTAGAGACATCGTGTCACAAGAAGTGATAAGACTTGAAAAGTTACATACACAATATAATCCTTTGGACATGGGCACTAAGGTGCTACCATTGGTGACGTTTAGAAGTTGTAAGAATCTTCTAAACATCGATAAAGGTAACTAATTTCCAATTTTATCATTCCCTTATATTGGAAATATTACTAACGAATGTTAACGCTTTCTTTGTAGGTCCTTTGACATCAAGGTGGAGGTTTGTTAAGTAGATTGTTGTCAAACGACCCCGAGCTATAATGTTAACTTGGTTTATTTTTCAGTTGGCATTGACCAAATGACTGAACATTGTATCGACGCCTTAATGAAACGACCCAACCCCAAAATTGTATGGGTCATTTGAAGCAACCTAATTTTATTAGTGTTTCTTATGGTCCGTCTCACTTATCTGGACGACTAAATAAAAGGAATCCACTTATCGACCCCATTTGACTATGTGTTGGGACTTTTGGACCCATTAGTTTACCCTGCCCCTACTTACCTTAACCGTCCATATTCACTTGGTTATATTTTCTCTTTTTCGATCTCTCTCTCTGTGTGAAACATTCGACTGCTTTTCTTGAGTTTTCTCTGCCCATTTGTGGTTGTTTTTTCTCCGTGCTTTCACCATTCACTTGGGCGTCGCAACGCCTTGAACCTGACGCTGTCAAGTAAATCAATTAGGGAGCCTTTTTGGCCCGTTTTCAAGTCCATAAAAACTCTAATTTCGTTGCAAATGAGGAGGCACATATAAATACAAGTTTTCCACACTTGTGAGGGGATTGACACTTTGAGAGAAAAAAACAAACAACTTGGGAAGCAAAAGAGAGGCAATTCAAGAAGAGAAAAACAAGCATTCAAGGGTTGAAATCAAGATTTGGATCTAGAAGAAGAGAAATTGGTGCAAGATTCTTCATCTTCTCTACATCTCGATTCAAAACTCGGTGATGTACTCAATGCAATTATTTAGTTTTTCTTTCATTATAAGTAACTAAATATCTTGTTAGGACGAATAATGTAACCCAATTATGATCATTTATGTCTTTAAATTAATATTTTTGTTCTTTATTGTTCATGTGTTGATTTTACTATGCATTTAATACATTAAATTACTTGATAAATAATTTGATTATTTTGTGAATCCTTTACGAATAGAGATATGAGTTTAGGAATTAAACCATGTAGTAAAAATTCGATAAATTGGTATAATGAGTATAGATATATATACTAATTATTGCGGTCATAATTGGATTCCTAGGACAAAGAACTCGTTTAAGTAAGTTTGATTCACATAGAGATATGGAATTGAACTAGTTAAATAGGCTCAATGAGAACTCGAAAGAGGTAGATTGAATAAAAAAAGGATAATTCGACTGAACACTACATTTGATATAAATTTTGATTTAAAATATAAATGTGATCAATAGGTGAAATTATTATGCTCTAACATCCGTCATTGTTTAATTTCTAAACCAATTGTGTGTGCATTCACTTACTTTCTCGTATTTAGATTACAACTCGAATCATACAATTTTTTATATGCTTCCATCGAATAGTAGTTAGGAAACAATTGAGATTAAGTACTAAAATATAGTTCTTGTGAGAACGATAATCCAGACTTTTATGTCCACTTACTACTTGTTACGATCCGTATACTTGCGAAAATAAAATCGACAATAAGTTTTTTGTTAAAAGTGCATGCCACAAGTGCACGGATCGCGTTCAAGTAATAAAGTGGACTTTTAGAGTTCAGATTGTCGATCTCTCGAGGAATGTATACTTTTGATTACGCAACTTTAATTAATTTAATTCTAACAATAAAAAGAAACACACGCAATTAGAATTTTGATTTTGAAAAATAAGGAAAAAAATAACTAAAATCCTACAAACTAATAAAATAAAATAAAAACTTGAAAATTTTGGAGGAAAACGCGATTACGATTCATGGTTTTGCTTATCAGTCGCCTAATTAATTTATCTAAAAGACAATTAACAAATTACTCGTTTACGATGTTAGATCCGATCTTCCAATTTTAGTTACTTACCCCTCTCAAGCGAAATTAACTCTAATTGATTAGTTTAATCGACTATATCTGTATGTCGATTTATACTGAACAACCGCATTAAAATTTTGTGAAAATAACTCAATAGGTCACCTAGGACTAGAGGTATATCTCTATTCACTACACAAACCTAGAGTTTCTGCTATTTGGTCTAAAATGCACAACCTTCTCTCGAACGATATACAAATCACTAAACATAATCATTCATTGACCACATAAATATAAATGTAAGAATAACAATAGTAGAAACACATGAAAATAAATAATTTAACATTAAAGAGTAAAAATTAAATTAATTAAAAACTAGGTTAAGTTTAAACCATAAATCTCAACACAATAAATTTAGACCATGTTAAATATATGATTACAAATGAGAATATTCATCCAATACATTGCAAATTTGACAAAATAATGTAGAAAATACAAGGTTATAGATAAAAGTCCTTTTCGTTGGATTTTTGAAGATGAAATTGCTTGCTCTTGATTTCCCCAAAGCTTTGTCAAATTCTTTGTTTGCTCTTTGTGGTCTTTAATTTGTTCCCCAAAAATTATCTAGAAAAAAAAAGAAAAATAAAAAGAGAAAAGAAAAGAAAAGAAAGAAAATGAATAAGGAAGAAGCAGCCAACACCCAGTAGGAGCCAGAACTCAAGCCCAGAATTAAATTTAAAACCTAATTAGAAATTACAGCTCAGGTCCTTGATGTTTGGGGAGAATACAAAAAAGGTACCCAATTTACAAGTGGCGCCGCAGCTTCTGTCCAACAACAAAAAAAAAAAAAAAAAGATTTTGTGTCAATTGCAGCTAAGTCGCTTAAATAATTGTACGACATGTCCCTCAACTTTAATCTTGTACAATTTGATCCTTAAATTTTAACTTTTATATCAATTACTCCCTTGATAAATTGCATTTTAGATCCTCCAACTTTCTTACTTGTCCACTTTGGTCCTCAAATTCACAATTTTTGTACGCTTATAGTCATTTTCTCCTCATTTTGTCTTGTTCTCATTCTATGAGTGATTTTTGGTCTACAAAAGCAAATGTTATGTAATTGTGAGTAGAATTTCATTTATTTAATCAATAATAAGCATATTTAGGTATTAAATAATTGTGCAAAAACACACTTATCAAATACCCCAAAACTTAAGTTCTTGCTCGTCTCAAATAAGATTATCTACAACACAATCAAGCAAACGAGATAAAGATAAATACATTAGATAGCTTCCCAAAAGTATCGAAAAGTGTAAAATTGTATAATCAATTCATAAATATGCTTCAAATAATGCTAACAAAAATAATTTAAGCTTATCCAATGTTTGACCGTTGCGTGTATGCATAGTCACTTTCAATTGTCATCTAAATTAGGAAAAAATTGTCAAGACAGGAACAAAATTTCAAATTGGCTCAAACCCTATCTTTTGTGGTTAAATATTTCATTTCCCACTCGTAAAATTCACACACTAAAATATATATTTCTTTTATTTTTCGAGGTGTAAATCTAAAGGTTGTTTTTCCAATCACTCATTTCTTTTCCCGCTCTAGTTCGGTTAGGTCAAACCGGCAAGATCAATATCTAGTAATATGATGATTCTCCACTAATGAGTGCTTTCACATCCAAGCTTATACTAAATAATTCAAACCCACTAGTTATCTAAACCCAAATATAAAATATAATTGCACAATAACAAATTTTTTTCCCAATCAAATCTCATGTTTTACCTCACTCCTTTAAACTTTCTGCTTGCCCCTTGTGGTGAGCTTTAGGTCGATGGCTCCCCGGCTGTTTAGACCAAAGGATACCGAATTTTGAGATACTTCAATGGACTTAATAACTTGAGTAAAAAAGGCTATGAACCGAGGTCCAAGATTCGATAAGTGCAATATCATATTTTTAAGCACAACATAATATCATGATTTAGATCCCCTAGCATATGGTCATTACCTAACTTATAATTGGCAAAAGACATTCCACGCAAATATTTTCAACATACATGGAATCAATACACTTCTAGATAATATCTTTCATCGGCTCGACCACCCCAAACTTATCTCGCAATGTGATAAAGTGAAAGAGAAGAGAATATATGATTGACAAAAAAATATGCACAACTTACAACCTAGTTCAACCAATTCAAAAATCTTTTCATCAATCCAAAAAAATTCACATCTAGATAACAATTAATTATGATTATAGTGCTCAAAGTAACTCAAGAATAAACAATTTATTTATTTTTTCGAAAAATTTAGGCACAAATAACATATTTGACAAAAACTCATGTATCAATAACAATTTTAAACATCAAATCATCTTAAACCGGAAAGGTTATCTAACATGCGAATACAAAATCACAAATTAAAGCACAATCACCATCAAACTTAAATCACACATTGTCCTCAATGTGTAAAGAACAAGATAAAGAGAAGAGGGAATAACGAAAATGTTCCGGTTGTATATTTGTAAATAGGGTTGTAAGCAAAAATTGTCAAACCGGAAAATCGAAACTGAAATCGCATTTTGGAAACCATCAATTAGGTGCCATGTGGACCCGTCAACGAAATGATTTTGAACCAAACCGGTCAAAAATGGTTTGGTTTAGGTTTTAGAAATTTTATTGTGGTTTAAAAACAAATTGGATCGGCGAAAAAATATATAAAAATTTAAAAAAAAAATGAAAATTTCTAAATGTAACTTGTAAGACTTTTGTGTTGGATTTTTTTTATTTATTTTTAAATGAGGCTCATATATTTCATAGGCTTTTAAACTGAAAGTCTTAAAAACGATTTATCAAGCAATTCCCACGTTGTATTCCATATAAATTACCATCACCAAACAATAATCAATTTATATAAACTGCATAGTACTCCAATGATTAAACAAATTAAATTTCAATCAAAATCAAAATCCTACATTGAATTGGACATCCTTTAAAAAATTATTACAACTTCTGATTCTGTCGATTATAATTTGTAGAAATCTAGATGAAAAATTTTGATCGGATCAACAATTATGTAATCAAAGTAAAAACAAAATAAAAATTTCAGATTTTAGAAATGAAATTATATATTGTAAATAAATTTATTTAGGTATAGATTTACCCAATATTCAAATAATTATAAGAAAAGAGAAGAAAAGTATCAAAAAAAAGAAGGAAAGTGCTCAGGTATAAAATGAAGAATGAATCTTATTATTTTTTTTTATAAAAAAGTGATTGGAGATTGAATCATATATTTTACAAAAAAAAAAAAATACTATGAGAATAGTCCGGTTCCCGACGGTTCCCATACTAGAACTGAGAACTGGATCGGAACCGGTTGGTTCTTAATAATTTGTCCCAAAATCAAATTATTTTTCTAAATAGGTCTGGTCCGGTTCCACCGATTCTTGAAAAAAATGTTCACTCCTAAATTAATGGCATAAAAGTAGACAGATAAAAAATATACGGCGAAATCGGCGATTTAAAATCGAACGACAGGCAAAAAAATATACAGCGAAATCGGTGGTTTAAAATCGAACCAAACCATTAGGTTTATGTTTGAGTCAAACCGGTGTAAACGGTTTGGTTTGAAAATCTGTCAAAAATCGATAAAATTGGACTGCTTACACCCCTATTTGTGAAGATGCATCAATGCTTAAATTTGACTTGTGAGGTTTTTGAATAGCTTAGGCAAGTAACTTTCTTGTACACCAATTTACCCCTAAACTCGTAAGGAACCATATATATGTGGGACTTAAAAAATTTCCTACAAAAACAATGATAGTTGATCAAATAAAAATAAGAAAATGCATAAAATTAAAGCTTTCTTCTTGACCATTGTAGTGAGCTTTAAGTCGATAGCTCCTCAATTGTTTAGATCAAAGGGTACTGGGTTTTAAGATACCCCAATGGACTTAATAACTCGAGTAAAAAAGGAACGAAGTGTGGTCCAAGATTCAACAAGTGCAATATCATATTTTTAAGCACAACATAAGACCATGGTTTAGATCCCTAGCATATGGTCATTACCTAACTTATACTTGGTAAAAGACACTCCACACAAATATTTTCAACATGCATGAAATCAACACACTTCTAGATAATATCTTTCACCGACTCGACCACCCTCGAACTTATCTCGCAATGTGGTAAAGTGAAAGATAATAGAATATATAATTGACAAACAAATATGCACAACTCACAACCTAGTTCAACCAATTCAAAAATATTTTCATCAATCCAAAATTTTTCACATCTAGATAATAATTAATCATGACTATTGTGCTCAAAGTAACTCAAGATTTTACAATGAATAAGCAATTTTTTTTATTTTTTTTTCAAAAAAATTAAGCACAAATAGCATATTTGATGAAAATGCTACATTGCTTATTACTGTTGATTACTTGTATTAATTATAACTTTATGTTTGTACTTGTGAATTTTATTTTGTCGTTTTTCCGCAAGAAAAACCTATATTTCTTGAAAGTTTCTCCAACATAATAATAAAAGTGAAATTTTCATAAATAAGAGTATAACTTTGGTCCAATTCAATAATAAGAAAATAAGTTTCAACTTTCAAAAATAAGATTTTTGTTAATTTTTATTTATAATTTAATTAATAAAATACATATTTACTTAATTAAATATATTAAGGTCACAGATCTATATAATTTGGTCACAGATTCACAATTTAATTAGTCACAGATTATTTTCGGTCACAAATCAAAAATTTTAAATGTCAAATCATTTTACGGCACAATTCAAAAATTTTATAGGTCACAATTTATTCATCGTTCACAGATTCACAATTTAATTAGTCACATATTATTTTTCGATCACAAATCTAAAATTTTATATGTCACAATTTTTTTTACGGTCACAATTCAAAAATTTTAAAGGTTACAATTTTTTCTTTGGTCACATGTGAAAAATTTATAGGTCACAAATTATTTTCGAGGTCACGGATCAAACTTTCAATAGGTCACAATTCAAAAATTTTACAGGTCACAATTTGTTCCATTGGTCACATATCAAAAATTTACTCATCACAATTTATTTATAGATTACAACAAGTCACGGATTAATTTTTAGTCACAACTTCTCAAATTATTGGTCACAATTGAAGTCACAGTCACAATATTCAGGTCACATATCCAATTTCGAGTCACAAGTGAAAGTCACAATCACAATTTTCCTCACAGCCAACGTCACAACAGTTAGCACCATCTCCTCTACCACCATCGCAGCCACCAAAACCCACTCCGCCACCAGATCTAGCAAAAATCTCGCCACATCAACTACTCACAATCATCACGCCACCATCGCCGCCACACATCACCACCACTGTCACGACCACCACCGCCGCTATCACCAATTTTTCTAGTGAATAAAAATCCCAAAATCAACGCAGCTGCACCCCACCTCCACTCGCCTCTTGCCACCACCACCGCCACAGTCTCGCGCAACACCAGAGAGAGTCGACGGAGGGGAGGGGAGGAGAAGAGGGTCGACACAGCCGCACACACACCACCACCGTCGCACACACAGTCGCTCACCACCGCCGCGCCACCACAGTCGCACACCACCCATCGCACCATCTCCAACATCGAACACACAAATCTGCCACCAGAAAGCGGCCAAACCCACCCACAGTAGCGCCACCACCGTCGCACCATCTCCAACTCCGTACCTACAAATCCACCGCCAGATCTACCAAAAAATCAGATACAAACCACCAACACCTCACTGCCGTCGCCACCACCACCAAAACACAGTCCACACCCAATTTTGTAACACTGTAGGTTCGGGCTTCTTGAGGCGGCGCTCAACCCTCACTTCCATCGCCGTCGCCTTCGCCGACTCTGAGGGTTCCGTCACTGGTAGTGTCAAATTTCGGCAAGACATTAGCTGGGAAGAAGAGCTGCATCTGGCGATGGCTTAGAGAGAGGTGCCTGCATCTGGCGACGGCTTAGAGAGAGGAGACGTTTGGGGAGGGAGAAATGTAGAGAGAGAGAGAGGGGACGCTTGGGGAGGGAGAAATGTAGAGAGAGAGAGTCGTGCTATGAGAGAGTGAGAATTAGGTTTGGAATAGAAAAAATTAATTAATTTATATATATATATTTAGTAAAAGATCTGATTTTTGAATAGTGAAATTACCCATCTTATTTTAGAATGTTGAATTTTTAAAATAGGGAGTTGTGTAATTTCCACATAATAAAATGGCCAATACACAAATTGGGCTAAAAATATCAAGCCTTAGTTGGGCCATTTTGATTGGCCCAAATATGTTAACTCAAGGGCCTTTTGGCCCATATTTGATCTTCATTCGAGATTTATCCAATTCATTTTTGGACACAACACATTTCCATGAAAGATTCTTAATTTGATGCACTGAAAAATCCTTAAAATTAAATTATTACTTTATGTTGGTACAGATTTTTTGAGGATGAAATTTGTAAAAAATATTTTTATGAAAATGTGTCATTAAAAAATAGAAAAAAGTTATAGGTCCAAGTGAAAATTTATTTTATTAGGAGAATGCGTGGTTGAAAATAAATTTAAAAAAAAAAGGAATTTTTAGAATGGGGACGAAACATGACCTATTCTTAGTTTTGAAGACCCAAAATTACTTTTTTTTTTTTTTTTTTTTTCTTTTAGAAACCTTATTCTATTATGATTTCTGAAATCATAAATCACCAATTTTCCATTATTTCTATAACCCTAATCCTATTGTAACTACCAAAGATCATATGCGTTTCGAAAAACGACTCGAAACATGGATATTTGTCGTCGACACTGTGAGACCCGACCCGAGCCATAACTTTGGAAACTGGTTCAAATCTTCCGACGAATTGTTTTCTTATGGGGAAAAATAAAAACTGGTTCAAGTATTTGATCAAATAGAGAAAAAATTAATTGGTCTTCGACACTAAAAGGCAAAGCATTTTTATGAGAAATTAATTAAATGTTTGGCAACATTTATCAATAATGGCAATTTAGGCACACTGAATGAAATACGATCAATGAATTTTTTTCTCGTATACTTCTCTTTCTTACTTATTTATAGTCACATCCAATTCACACCAGCGTCGTAAATTTAGCAACACGAACAACAAATTAGGGGACGTTCTCTTTGTTGTTTTCGGGCTATTTTCTGTTTTCGATTTTTCAAAATATTGAAAATACGTTCTCTTTCCCATTTTCGAAAATGAGTTTTTGAAAACGGCTGAAAATTTTGTGAAGAAAACAGAAAACAATTTTTTTTACGTTTTGGCTATTTTCTTCACAAATCTGCCAAAACTCAAAAAACACAGGTTGTGAAATATTTTTTCAAAACGACAAAAAGAACGAGTTTTCAACAATCTCAAAATGGCACCCAAAATACAAAATACAAAATACAAAACGAATTCAAAACACAAAATTGAAATATGAAAAGAACGTCCCTTTAATATCCCATAATATTGTGTAGAATTATTTATTTTTTTATTATTTTTTTTGCTAAGTCTCTGTGAATTAATTTAATTCAGGAGAATTGAATAACTTGATCACATGTCCACAGTTGAAAAAATGGGCGTCCAATTGCAACAGGACCCAATTAGTGGCTGAAATTAAGCTAAAAGGAAGATCACTCTATTATTGACCTTAAATTGTGTTAGAAAAATTGATTGCAACCTGAGACAATAACAAAGAAGAAAATGTTGTAAGAAATCACCATCAAGACAAATTTTCAAGTCAAATAATATATTTATTGTATCAAGAATTCATTAATTTATGCTTGGCTAACCTTAAAAACAAATTTATTTAAAAAGTATTTATATTAGACGGGATGTTAAAGAATAAATTCTACATTGAATAATCATTAAAATATATACCAACATATAAGGATTTAGGTTATTTTTTCCTAACAAATGTTGACCTCGTAAGATTGAATCACACATCTCAAATAGTCATATTGATATGCTCAATCGGGTCATCTTTTTGTGTGGACAAATTAAATAATAAATTTCAGATTAGATTTATCGACATATAAGAGTTTGAACTACTATTCTTACAAAACGTTGATCTTTTAAGATGAAATTTTAAATCTTAGAAGGTATTTGGTAGGGATTAAAATTGAATTTTTTTAGTAGATTGTGATATAAACTTTTGAAATGTGTGGTTGAAAAGCTATAGGACCCGTGAAAGATTTGGTTAATATTGATTGTTTGACTTTGACTTAGATTAAAATCAGAACCAAACAGACTCTTAATACAGAACAATTAATAAATCTTAAACCTCCTGAAGAATTGTTTTACTATCAAATGGAAAAGAGTAATTAATCTTCTCTCAAAAACATCACGTTAAATAGTCGCATATTTTATATATTGAATAGCACACCATAATTGAAAAGTTTTCATAATATCCAATCACGTCTATTTCAGTTCAAAGAATTCAGCAAGAAATGATCACATGACATGTCCATAGTTAAAAATAGACAATACACAAAAACGAACGGAGTCCAATTGCAAAAGGAAACCCAATCAGCGGCTAAAATTAAGCTCTAAAGGAATATCTCTCGATGATCATTGGCCGTAAATTAGGTTAGAAACTACACAATGAGAAATAATAAAATATTATTGTAAGAAAGTTATTACAAAATTTGACAATTTTAAGTATTAATCTTTAAACGGATCCTCGTAGATAGGTAGTTATTTTATCATGTTGTACGATACTAAACTCGACTAGTTTTCTTTCTTAACTTCGTGTCTTTTAAGGTTTCTACTTTGATCTTGTTAAAGACATGGAAATATTTTCATATTTTAGAATATTATTTTCATAGTAATATGATTGTGCAATTAGATCCGACTCCTACATTGAAAATTAGGTTATGTCAAACGTCGATCATAACTTATTTGTTGCTAGCCAAGCTTCTCTATAACTTGATAGACGGACCTATGTACATGGCTAGATAACAAGGGTTAAATTTTTAATAACATTAAGTGATAATCTCTACTCGTTCTAAAAATTAACTTATATAAAATTTGTAAACTTTGTAAAAGTTAATCTTTTCGACAAATGATTCAACATATATCGAAGTAGTTAAGAAGTATTAAGATTAAGCTTCAAATCCATTCGTTTTGACACAATATTCACATAAGGGCACATTAGCGTAAAAGGAAGCAAGTTTGTCCATGGATAGCACATAAAAGTAACCATTTAAACTTTTAAATAAAGTAATTTAGTCGAATCGTTTGCTCCATTGATATCACTATGTATCATATGATCATAAGTTAAAACATCAACCCATTCATATATAATAACTCAAATATACTTTCATCATATATATTTTTCATAATCTAACCCGAGTATTATTTTATATCATGGTGATACATCACCATACCACACATGATTTACAACATCTATTAAATATTATCCTATTAATAAGGACGTTCGCCAATGTAATTTCCTGGAGGATCATAGCTACATATGACAAACAACCAACCATTATGGCACTGAACTCTAGCACAACCAAGATGAGTCGAGTCACGCCAAACGACTTGAGTATAATGCAGGCATTCTCCTCCGACGCAAGAATTCGACCCATGATCATAGCAAGATTTCTCCCCAATCCACATATTCACGGCATCCACCGACGACAACCTCCCGTACCCCTCGGCCAGGTTTTCGCCATAGGGACCTTGTGAATGCTCCAAATTGCAATCTCCATATCTTTTGTGTGCATAGTTTAGGGCATAGGCTGCAACTGTTTGATTCCATACGAGGGGCTTCACCCCAACTTCTGCACGAGCCTTGTTGTGGGCATCAAGAAAGTCTTGAGGAGAGTTTTGGGATATGGAGAAATGAGCAAAAAAAGTTAAGGCTATTAAGGGATAAATGATCAACATTGAATTAATTCTAGAGAAATTCATTTTGATCTTGATTTTGTGAAAATGGGACATGTTACTTGGTGTATTTATAGACTTGTTTTCAAAAGTTCTAGCCAAAGTTTAAAGGGGTAAAATAGTTGGTCCGTTGAGGAATTAAAGGGTTGGATTAAAGTAATGCAATGTACCTTTTTGTTCTTATTTTTAAATAAGTAAAATATAATTATATTTTCACTCAAGGGTAAGGGTGTGTCGGGTACATTGAACTTAGAATGTGTTTGATTGATTTTATTTTTCATGAAAAATGTCATTTTTCTACCTAGATTCCTACTTTTTGGGTGTTTTATTGACAATTTTTTTCGTGAAAAATATTTTCCAACTTTTAGTCACGTAATCATATTTTTCTTAAAAATAAGGAAAATTCTTTCTTTGGGGAGTGATGATTTTTATTTTTCAGGTAATTTACTCTCTTTTTCTCTCTCTCTCTCTCTCTCTCTCTCATCTACTCACCAATAAAAAATGGACAAGTATAATATTTTCTAGGTTGAAAACTAAATCAATCAAACATATTTAATTACTAATTTCCATACAAATAAGTTAATTTATTTTCTTTCCATACAAATTTCACGCTTGCAATCAAACGCACCATTATTGTCTTTACGAAAAACTAACATGTTGTAAAGTTAACAAATGTTCTATTTAGGGGTGTTCTCAAATGAGATTTTGATTAATTTAGAAATATTATAATTCTAATGAATTTTGTGGATTTGAATAGATTTTCATAAAATTCATAAGAATCTCATTAAAATGGTAAAATTTTAAAAGAGTGTCATATGTATTTTTAAGTTTCAAATCCATACATTTTGTTTTTAAATCCCTCTATTAATGAAATCCGTGTAAATTCATGAGTTATTGAGGATATTAAATTATAAAGGATTTCATTAAAATATGTGCGGGGGACACCTAGATTTTAATTAATTTCATTAAAATCTCAATTGGAGACACCTGAATTTAAGAGAATTTTTAAAATTTATCAAAATCTCAGTTGATGACATTTTATGAAATCACTTCAATGTATCAAACATGTTGTTCATGTATTTTGACTTACCGGAAAAATTTGATTCTCCAAGTATTTTTCTACTAAACTCTCGTTTGAATGTGTTTCAAATAATTAAATTTAGGATCAAATTACACTCCTAAATTTCTTGTAAAACTTGAAATCTTGGATTGGTGAGATATATAAATCCATTTACTATAATTTAGTTCTTGATTTTGAAACTAAATATAGATGTTTTATGAGGATATTAATAATATCAAGATACATAGATATTTTGAAGACAATAAAGATTTGTTCTTATATATCATCTCGTGAATGATAGTGATATAAATTAAATTATAGTCACACCATTAATAGACAAATTTCTGAATTATCCTCTATAAATCTCATGGGATTAAAGAAATGTAACTTTGGCTAATTAGACATCAAATTTTCATTAGCAGATCTATTGTCCTTATTTGATGGGGATTAAAATCAATTTTTTTAGTAAATTTTCTTAGGGTTAATCTAGTCAAACAGGGATTGGGACAGGGTTCGAAACCAGGACGCCACTTGATCCCTATCACCCTAGCATTGCTCATTTTTTTTGTTGTACGTAAGTTTTGACGTAAGGGAATTCAACCACTTAACTCGAGACCTATATTAGGGAGAGACGCAAGCCTGAAAATTCATTCCGACACTATTCATTTGAGGCTTTATTTCGAAATAGGACCTGATGAAGTTGTAAAAGAATTTTCTATTTCCAAAATATTGATATTAATCTTGCTTTCGGAAATAGACTATCCAATTATCCATATAAAAAATAAAATAAAATTTACCAAGTAATTTGGGTTATTTACGCAATCAAAATACCGACAACAGTAAAGTCATGATTCCAGTATATGCGTTAGCGGCGAAGAATAAAAAATTCAAAAGATACGAAAATGATTTTTCACGCCATTTCAAAAGTAAATGAGCGATAATTACGGCATGTGCTTATTCATTTATTTAATTTATTTCAGTAATCATAATAATTGTTGCAAGACTTTGGTGAATAAAAATCTCAAAGTCTAAGCCTATGTTTGCTCGTATTTATAAATATTCAAATCACTTTTATTCATACATTTCGAAAGATCCATTAGTATTATTTATTTATTCATCACTCAAATCATTTACAGTAAGACTGAACAACGAAATCGTCAAACCGTAAAATCAAATTGAAACCACTTCGAATTGATTTGGTTTATCTCTCAATTTTTTAAAATCGTTTCAAGCCGTCAATGGTAGCGATCCACCATGAATGGGACCCAAAGTGAATAAACGATATACATGTTAATTAGATAGTTACGAAGAGTATCTTGATTTTTTCTTCTAATTGAAATACTATCTTCGGACAAGAACAAATATAATAAATTTCGAGTCCAATTTCCCAATAAATTTTTTTACATTGTCCTACTAACTATATAGTGTATACATATAACAGTAACAATTAAGCTACATGTACAGTGTCCTTGACAATGTAGTTGACATCATCCCCAAATTGGCTGGGAGCCTGTCAAGGCCCATGTGGCCCTGGCCAATTAGTACAACCCGTGGAAGAAATCTATGCAATAATGTGATGAATGTGTTCAAAATCAAGAGTATAGATCTCATCACATGGAAAAGTGTAAAAGTCCTAAAAGAAAATGTAAATGTAGCAAGTTGTAACAGAAATGTGTTTTTTCTTCAATTTTCACATGTGAATTCCCCACTTTAAGTGTCGTAACTTTGAAAAATACATTCTGGTGGATGCAAACTTATACAAACAAAAATTTCAATCAAACAATACTTGTGTTAAAATAAATCAAGGAAACTAAAAATTCCACCTTTATAATTTAAAGCTTGTAAGAACTAAAGATGCTCTTTTGCATCATTTTCACAGAGAGGCTATATGTTGAGTGGATAATTAATGCAACGATTTGAGGTGGAAAACTTGGCAAGTCGACTTGTACGAGTTCTTGGCTGCTGCTTGCTCGAACTTTTTAGTAGCAGCTTCGTTCTCTTCTAAGCTGGTTTGAATGAAAAATCTTATCCACCAAGACGAGCTCCGCAGTTTAGCCTACAAAAGACACAGATCAGTGTTCAATGTTTTGGAGATAAACCTTAGAAAGTTGAGTTATAAGAAGATTACGAGACATCTAACATGAATTAGTTGTGGAATATTTTTTGGAGTTTAACCTTAGAGCATTGCATTAACAACCCAGCATCATAGTGAAAAGCAAAAAAATCGCAATTCACTATAATTTGCTCTGTTTGTATCCAATTATTTTGTGCAGAAAGAAGGAAGGTACACAAAAAGGTTGAACATTTCGATCAATGACAAAATCTGCTCCAGGCAGTAACTTAAAATTCTTGTAAACTGACACTTACCGGGCGACCAAACTTAGATAGCTCTGCCACTTTAGCTCTTTGATGACCTGGAAAACCTATATAAAAAATTGAAAATTAGTAGATATAGCTTCATTATAAATTAAATAGCCAGCAAGAGAATGACCATAACACTTCATCCCATATCGGTTGGTTGAAAACTATGAGAATAGTTTGTCAGGAATATGAATAGCAACTTCCTTGCAACATAGGCTTCAGAATTTTCGATTTGTATCAGGCTCCCAAGTATTCAAAAGATCAGGGATGCGGCAAAAGAGTTGCAAGTGGTATGAGAGCCACCCTCATGGGATGCCCTTATGGTGAGATTCAGTTTGTAGTGTGTGCCATGAATTTACACGAGGTAAAATCCAATATTGAGGAGTCGGGAAGTATATACATGGTCTATAAAACTTAAAATATTCGCAACTTAGCAATATGCTAGGTTTCTACATGTTGCCAATGTCAGTGCCTAAATTGGTTGCTTATAAGTTAGTAGGGGCAAAAAATACGGGCTTTCAAGGGTCACCATCCAAGCTGAATGAATGTCTCTATTGCCTTCGCCTTATTCCAAGGAGGAAGGGAGAGAAAGCTAAAACAAAAGACACAGAGAACATAACCATACTCTTATTATTTTAGTTATTTATAAGCGGTATCAAAGTGATGCTCCTGATATGGTTCACCTTAGGATGAGTCTGAGCTTAGGGTGTAAAGTGGGTCACAACAGCAGCATGACCCAAAATTTGGAGGTTTGTGATAGGGCTTCTTTCAGGCTTCACATGAACTAGAACTTGTGTGGCTAGCCAAGCCTGATACAAAGAAACTTTACATGGCACGGCATGTCCATGTCGAGCTAACTCACATGGGCCAATAATTTTTCTAATAAAGGTTAAAAGAAAACAAATCCTCTCCAAGGGCTCCAACTGGAGATTCACCATACTGCCAAAAAGTTTGGTCCATGTGGATCGCAGACCATAGATATTTGACACAAAACCAAACTATATAAAACACCATGACAAGCCATGCCAACCCAACCCACTTTACACCTCTAGTACAAATAGAGGTGTAAAGTTGGTTGAGCTAGTATGACCAGACACAAGTTTCATATCGGCGCAAACCGTGGCCTGATGAGGAAGCCAGGTTAGACATCCTAAGCCCACAACTTACATCAACTGTTTTTCAACAAAATGATGATTGGTTTCCAATTTTTTGGCTGTCGGGTGTGTAGCTTGGTCAGGCATGCAACACAAAATGTTAGGTCATGCAAGGCCTGACACAGGCCGGCCGCCGCAAAAATGTAGATCGTAGCACCAGCAAGAAAAATACTTTACACCCCTAAGCCTACTTCATAGAATAGGCCATAATTCGGAACAAAGGATATTTCGGTATGTACCTTACAAAATTTTATGAGTGGTTTAGAAATTATAAATACGGAGAGTCACTACCTTGCAATATGTGCTAAAGTCAAAATAACATGTTGCCAAGACCAGTGGCCTAGACGGATTATTTATACATGGAAATGTCCTCACAGTACAATAAGCGTGAGAATAGTGCAGTCCAGGGTTGATACAACCAGATATGTCAATAAATATGCAGTTAAACTATGATGGCAAGTCAAACTCTAACATGTTGCCTACACCACTGGCCTAAACTGGTTCCTTATAAGCTAAATGGTGGGTGAAAGATGATTTTCCAGTTGTCACCATCCCAGTATTCTTCTCACCCAAGCACGTTCAAATTCAAAACTCTCATTGCATTTGGAATTGGTGCACTAAGTGCTATATGCGCCCGCTTTAACAATCTACGCCTCAGAAGAATTCTCAAAATCTCAGTCATATATTTGAACCTTGATCAACTGGAACCAAGATGAGCACGTTTGAACCAGCTTACTTGCCACAAAAATGTGTGGGATGGTCCCGCACACAAGTATGCCAAATATGTGGGTTGGCAAATAAGTATGCAAATTCATACTTGTTGCTTTCAAGAAAGCAAATAAGTGGTGAAGTGTTCAAAGATGGTATTGGTTCTTGAGAATAACACTACTTAATAAACCAAATATTTGGTTAAGAGCGTTTTATATATTTTTTGTTTACGAACAGTATCTACTTTTAAGTAAGGGATTTTTTGCTTTAAAAATATTTGGTTAAGAGTTGAAACTCAAACCATTTTAATATTAAACTCGACAATTTCCTTTACCACCTAAGCATAATCTAATTAACATAATAAGGACTTCATTCATTTACACTGCTTAGGCAAACATAATTGGGCATAAACCATCACAAAATGCTTTTAAGCACATGTTATCAAGGGTATTGAGTCAACTCTTTAGAAACTATTCACATAACTTCCTCATAAACAATGTGGGATAGGATGTTACAAATCCGTCACCGGATACAAGAAGTGCTTGTTGAGTCAGAAATATTGCCAGCTGGCCGAGCTCCAAAAATCCAGGTTCACCCAAATGGACATCACCATGAAGAAGACTCTAACACCAGTAAATGAGCTCGAGTAAGGTCACTATCCTCGAAACAATAATTAGACACTAGCTGAAAATGTTTAAATCCATGTTGGTAAAAGGCAGATACCTAAGTCATCAAGAACCATTCATGAGTCTCACCTAACTACTATGGCATAGGATGTTTAAGTGAGACCTTCCAAAAGTAAACATGAAAACATAATAAAATGCCTGTATCAATTCCTAGCTATAAAGAAACAAACATGCTAAGTTTCCACTTGCTATAAGTAACATGTGCAGAACTGTTAATAAATATAATATGCCATGGTTTCTAAAGAATTACCAGATAATATAACTAAACCATCTGCCGATACCCTTGCTAGCTCAGGAACAGTTCTGTTCAGGTACTTCGGCGATAAGTAATCTAATGCATCTGACACTATGACAAGAGAAAATGACTTTGCCCTGTAAGGAAGAGGAAACTTGATATCAGCCACACGTACAATGCTCTTTCGTACAAGATTTTTGCAGGTAGCATCTGCATCATCTAACTCATATGGCTCTACACCCCAAGCTTCAGTATCTTCTTCTTTTAATAGTTGAGAGACTACTGAGCAGGTATCAGGGCCTATGTGCAACACTTTCCTCATGCTATCACCATATGCTTTCTTAAGAATAGGAGTTAATTTCTGAAGTTCTAGAGTACATGAAACACCACCTGCACATGCATGATTAAATTTCTCAAACAATGATATTCCATCCTATTAGTAGCATTTATTTATTTTTCAATCAATGAAACCAAAAAGAAGTCAGATAGAAGAACTACAGGCACCTATGTTGTAATATTATCCAATCATCTTCTTCAGCATTTTAGTAATCAAAGGAAGATCATAGTTAGATTAGAATTAAGCAAGCAAGCACACTAGTACTTTTCCACCCCAATAAGATTATTTTTCAAACCATAAAAGATCATATAGATTAAAAATCATGCACCTTGATAAAATCACCAATGTCAAATGGATTTTTGCAGTGAAAGACTATTCAACATTCTAGAAAGAATGGGATAAGTGCCAACACTACTAAGCAATCAAAAAATGAAGAAATGTTGCAGTTAGAATGGTTGCTAGTAAAAGAAACAAGCCTTTTTACATGCTTGTTCTGCTTCGTCTTGATTTACTGAAAATAAATCATCTAGTGTTATATAAATTGGAACAAGGAACATTTTCATAAGCACTGACATGACTAGCTATAAATAAATTAAAGAAAAATGGAAAAATCTCCAACTAGTAAAGCCGTCTTCGTTTTAAAATACATAGATATTAAAGATATCATGATATGATAGTCATATTCCAAGCATAATAAGCATTGAAATCGAGACATGAAGGGTTTGAGTTGGTAACCAATTATCGTAAAGGTTAATGCATTTATAGCTTGAAAATATACCATCCAGTCTACTTAAGACCGCTATGTCGCCATTCCTTGAACCTGTCATGAAAAAAATTCAAAAATTATGATTACATCAACTTATATAAACTCTACAACTCACATAAAATAAATAGTAATCTAAATGACATTCCAGAAGAAATGGATGCAGTTAAATTAAACTGAACAAGTACAACAACATCGAGATTTAGGACAAGACCACAAAAATTATCCAGCAAAAGATGATGCAAAGGCACATTTTGCTGATTAGGATATAAATAAACAAATAAATGGGGCAAAACTACATACCTGAACCACGATACATATAACCAACAATTAGTAATGCTCCCTGAAAATTCACAAAATATACAATATCAGATATTGTCACTATGAAATCAAATCCCAATATCATAATTGTCTGTAAGTAGGTCCAACATCGGAAACATATATTAAGAAGGGACAGAAATAGCAGTGTCTGTTGGTCATATTTTATCATAATTCAATCCAAAAGTGAAATATACCGTAACAAATTCACGATCTATATGGCAATGAGGGAATGTATGTATGCATATGAATTTCTAGTGCACGAGTGTATGTATTTGAGAGAGAAAAAAAAATGATTTCAATAGGGATCACTAACATAGACTGTAGATGATGAAGGAATCCTAGATCATTATTTTCAGTATTTATAATGTCCAACATGAAGCTTGTGATTGACAACCCTGCCTATGACACGGCTTCCTAGCAGTCAAGGTAACAACTTCAAGATAATAGTTGATGCATACATGTCTTTATGATTATCTATGTCCTTATGTGTGAAGAATTTGAAGAGAAGGATATCAGACTTACCACAACAAGAATCCCTACAGATAATAGAGGAGATGGACGTGATTTGGGGTGCAATGAACCCACAAATGGAATACTCCCACTCTCTGCAAGGCGACGAGTGGAATTGGGCCTTCTAGACATTGTTTTGCTGTTGTGATGAGCCTGCAAGATATGGTATTGATGCAGTAGAAAATAAGAACACCTTTTCAAAACAAAAAATCCTCTATTTATACACATAAAAGACACCATTCAAAGAAAAATTACATCTTGTGAGAAAACGTGTTTCTAAAATTGCAGCTAAAGTTGGGGCTATTCTGGTAATTAGTCACCTCATCCATGTGGATCCTAAATGGCCTCTTATGATTGGTCAATATGGTGTCTCATGGATCTGTGTTTCTTTTCCACCTTTGCTGGCCGTTGGATCACTTTGGATGGCTGTGATCTCCCAAGTCTTTAATATGACTTTTGGGGAGTCTCTTGAATGGTCAGACGTATTCATTCTTTGGTTAGGCTTTGCTACACTTTTTCTCTCTCTCTCTCTCTCTCTCTCTTCTGGAGCGTTCTTCATCTCTTTTCTCTCTGTTAAATCTGGAAATAATTCCGGGAGGTATTTTAACCAAGTGATTTTTGTAGAATCAGCTTGCTACAGTAACTTGTAGGTTGAGTTTTTAGCTGTTTTGTTTCAGTCCCTTTTTTGTACATTTTTTAGTGAAGTCTTGTGTGCTGTTTGGAGATCCTTAAGGATCGATGATCAAACAGGTTCATCTGAGTGGTTCTCTGTAATTTGCTCTCTCTGGGACGTAGATTTGCACATATTGAATTGGGCTGGTCCTGTGCCACCAGATTAAGCCATTCGGCCGAACTGGGTGAACATTTCCTTTGTTATTTTCGTTTCTTGCTTTGTGTGGTTGTTTTAGTTTGTGTTGATTCCGCGTTTTGGGTCAAAATACCCAACACATCTCAATCACCACTTGCATACAAAGGTGACTAACATAGATTCATAACATTATCATGCCATTAAACATTCCAAAAATAGAGTAAGAACAGAATATTTTAGTTTACTATAAGCCCAGTCATGAAGAATGTGCCAAGTTGCAAACCCTCATACCAAGAGGGCCTCAGCCCTCAGATGTATTAGTAGGCAGTACATTACACTGACTAAACCAATTGAACTAGAAGACATTCCTGATCAGTTAGTGAATGTGAAATACATCATCCTAACATGCAAGCCTAGAAAAAAGCCATGAGTTGATTGCTACAGACAGACACGTGATAATTCCACAATTTGAATTATTATTTGGCTAACATTCATAGCCTCAATTAAGGAGATCGAAAAGAAAAGAAATTGTAGGCATGAGCATATTTGGCCATGATATTAAGCTGCCTTTCTCCGTTGTATTTCAGCAGTAAACTAAGAAGCAGCTACTTAAAAGCGGGGCCAAACATGCTCATATCAGTTCGCCAATGCACAACGATATTTATATGAGTTTCTTTCTCAATCTGAAACAACCTAAATCAAGGAACCGAACTAAACCCACATCTCAAAAGATTTAAATCGAATAAATCTGTCATGAACAGAAAAACTAAACATATTCCAATTATTCCCCGTGAAAAACTTCACTGTGCAACAGTTGGGACTTCATCAAGTCATCAGAAATCTCACTAAATCATCCGTATTTTTGATGTGAAAACTTTTATGACCATGGTGAGATTTCTTAGTACTTTATAGGATAGAGTGTAGGACAATCTTATGAGATAGATTATTGTTGTTATGCTTGTATATCATAACCTATATGCAACAATTGTATGAGAAAGAAAGAGAATCTCTTATGAGATAAGATGATATTATGCATAACTTACTTGCTTAAATGCATGAGACGAGACTACCCACACCCTATAATTTTAAATATATCCAACTACAGATCCACACAGTATTTACTACTCAATGAAAAAAAAACCAACAAATGTGGAAAACTTAACAAATTAAGAAAGAAATCTAACCAACTTAATTACCTGAAATGCACAACCAACGAGAGTAGAAAGAGATAACTGGAAGTGGGATCTAGATCTGCTGGAATTAAGTTTCCTCCGTGAGCTCAATAGACATAAAAAAAAAAAAAAAAAAAAAGCTATGAGATTTGGGGGATTATTTCCATTTATTTATTAGCTTTGTCCCAGTCACTTTCTATGAATTAATTAGGACTAATTCGTGAATAATTAATTGGTTTATAACGAGTCAGTCAGATTACTGGATTTATCAGCCGTCTATTATTTAACAGAAAATCAAACGTAGACAAACGGCTGCTGATGTGATCAGTTAGTATGTCTAAGGTTCGTTTGATAGAAAAATGAAAAATGGATGACAAATAAAATATTTGACAGGGAAGTAATTTGTCTGAAATTTATTTGAGAGGAAAGGTGTTTGATTGGTATAATTTTTTACCTGGCAAATTTTTCGTTTGGCTTTATTTTTTAAGCAAATTGTCAATTAAATGGATAAATATTTTTACCATTGACTTTGGAATGTATTTCAATTGTTATAAAAAAAAAAAAAAAAATATTTGGTCAAAAAGTTGGAAAATATTTTTCCACCAAAATAGTGAAAAAATATTTTCCAACTTTTTTGTATCAACAACTTGTACCTAACAAATATTTTTCATGGCAAATAAAACGTATCAAACAGCCAAAAGTAATAAATGGTATCAAATGGACCCTAAATGTAAATATTGTAGTCAGATATAAATCTTGTCAAATTTTGGATTTAAATTTTTTCTTTTATTTTCTTTCAACTTCTCTGAAACCCTGAATCTCATTCTTCTCCCAATATACATATGTTCGTCATTTTTACCATATAATTGCATTTTCAACTCAACTCATATGTAGCGATAATGATCATTTTCGACTACGTTTTATCTCCACCTCAAGAACCTCAACCCGCGATTTCAACCACACAACTGAATTGTAGATTCAACTATTAAATGATAGTTTAATTGCGTATAATATTTGATAGTATTAATAGCGATGTAATTATACAATGATTTTAAAGTATGAAAAAATAGAGAGTAATGTATTGAATTATTTTCAATAATGTTATGTTACTTGAAAAAAAAAAATGAAAAGAATTTAACTTAATTTGATCCTACAATGAAGAATATCTAGTTCCGTCACTTGTTTCTAATGGTTGTGGTCAGTGGTTTAGTCCGTAAGTGCCAGCAAGACAAAGGGATTCCTCCACAAATCAAACAACTTTGAATTGGAAAATGTCGAGCTGAAAAATCTGTGTACGAATTGGAGGAAAAGCTAATCGATACGTTGAAAGAAGTTATTGTACTTACTCCATCATCATCAACACAAGAGAATAGATAAGCATCCGGCCAAATAGGATAATTATTAAAAATAAGCATCATTGGTGGTCGACAATAAATAAAAACTAATGACCACGTTATTTGTTCTTCTTAAGCTAGTCAACCCGTACTAACAATTTAAACTAAAACCTAGAGCTAAATTTTGTTTTGTTTTGATTTAAAGCAACATCTAATGTAGATTTTTGTTAAGCTTATGAAGTTGCCCAAAAAAAAAAAAAAAAAAAAAATTTATACTATACGTTTTATGAAAGTTAAATATAAGTTATATATTTTTAAAGGGCTCATTTCATTTTTGAAAAGTTATAGAGAAATTGGGTTTGAACCGGTCATTATTGATACTAAAGAAATTTTTACGTTTGTAAATAACCTATATTTAAGACCTCATAATAATTTGTCATCTAGGGTTTCAAAATTTTTAACATAGACCTTGCATATATCCCTTCCGTACCATCTTAATAGTTTTTTCGTTCACTGATTCTTCTGCCTAAGGTTTGTTTTCTCCTCGATTGTAACCCAATTAGGTCGTTCCACAGTTAGTGCACTAGAATAATGTACGATTATCTACATGCTAAAGTCCTATTTTTCATGTCGACTACAAACTGTCTTTTTGTATATTTCACTTGTTACGGGGAAGAACCAACAGCCAATCTAAAGAACCTCGTTTTACTTCTCGAGTTTCTTCTCTGAACAACAAAAAAATATAACACATTCTAGCATCTAAGATGTAGTTGTTGAAGCATTTGCATAGATTATTCAATAATATATCACTCTCTTCAAAGTGGAGAAATGTGATTTACTCCATTCAGAAAATTAGTCCTTTTCAGCTAGACAATTGCCCTCCAATTTTCCTTTCAAAAGAAATCATCTAAACTAGTGAGACTCATAATTCCGGCTAGAAACCCTTTCTTTAGAGCTCTCAAGCATACGTAGATTGCTTTGAAAACAACGTGCCAATGAATTGAAATTGTAGAACCTGGATTCATCCTTAGTACCTCAGCCGCAGAAGCCCCTAGTTTTCCAAACTCTGCAACCTCATGTCCCTTAAGCAACTTCTTTGCACGTCTCCTAGTCCTCCATGACACGGTCCTAGTACTTTCCACTACTTTTCCAAATAACTCAGCCTTCCAATCAATGTTAATCCTAAAGTAATCCAAGAAACTATGTGCAAGCCTCCCGTACTTCCAGACATGCTAAACTCCACATATTCATGGACAGCAAAAAAAGGGAGATCGATAGATTCTGTAAAAGATAGGATCAGTAAATGGAAATTCACTGAGATTTCATCTTTGTGAGATCTTCAATGGTGTACAGAGGGTGACTATAGAGTATACCAAATCAGTATAGCTCTCCTTCATCTGACACAGCAACACTTTCAATTAGTATAGAAAAGAAGTGAGACAACAGTTCTACTTCGATGAAACATATCTTAAATCTGATAGCTTGACTTAGTCTTCCATGCTGTTCCAAATAGTTCCCACTAAGACTTTGTTCCAATCATATAGACAAAGTGAAAATATTGTTTTTGGGAAGAATAGACGAATTGTAAAAAAGGATTATAAAATTTGTAACAGATGAACACAAAACACCACAGTTGAGTCTTTTTGGCAATCCCAGTGAATTTTTTGTTGAGTTGTCTATCTCAATGAATTTTTTCATTCTTTTTCAATAAAATTATTGCCACCAGGTTAAGGAATTCTCAAGACGTGAGCTGGCCAACAAGCTCGGTGAATTATACTTTGTTAAGGCTGATGCATGAGCCCGTGAAGGAGAGATTGTCGTAACTATGGGGGTCTGTTCAATACACTCCAAGTATACTAGTATCACGTTTAACTATTTTGGTGATAAGGTAGAAATCGCAAATTCGAATAGTAAATCAATCAACCCTACAACCTTCAAGTATAAGGTGTCAATCCTTATTTATTGTTAGTGTACAAATTATTTTTAATCAAAATACAACTTGTGTCATATAGTACTTCTTAATTTAAACATCCAACTTATATTATCACAATTGATCGTAGATACTTTAATTTTCATGTTTAATATTAAATAAATACAATAAATAAACAAAACCACACATTTATTATAAAATATTATTTTATCCCAACAAAATATACTATATGGCCAGACAATCCAACACATTTGCTACAACAAACAACAAATTAGCCATTCAATGTCGATGATGACTAGAACCTTTGACGATGGCTATGCAAATGTTGTTATAAGTAGCAATAATCGGTGGCAAACTTATTACATAGCAATGCCTACACGAAGGAACAACGTTTGAACGCGCTAAAATTAATTAACAGACCTTTGAATCCTTACCAGTTCTTTTGCCACGTCGATCATCTCTGGCCTATCTGCTCCTTTGTCACGAGTACATCTCAAAGCAAGTTTCGAGAAAGCTTGCAATTGATGCTCCTGCTCTATTTCGCCTCTCACCCCTAAAATTGTTGGGTCCAATATTTTACACAACTCATTCTTGTCGACGTGATTTTTTACATACTCCGGTAAAGGAATAGGTTGATCATCTACATGGTAAAGCCTCTGGCACATAAGACCAGTTAAGAGTTCAAGGAGAATAATTCCAAATGAGTAGACATCACACTTCTCTGTTATAATCCCCGATGTCATGTACTCGGGATCAACATATCCTTTCCTCATAGCAACAATATCTAGTTCCAGTTCCACCTGTGACTCTCCGGGAGGCAGTGCTATGCAGAGTGAGAAATCAACAAGCTTAGCAACACCATGATCGTCTATGAAAATGTTTTGTTTGCTTAGATCTCTATGTATGATAGGTGTGGGAAACGTAGTATGAAGATAAACGACAGCATTTGCAATGTCTGTTGCAATTTTTAGTCGATTACTCCAAGAAAGTGATCTACCAATATTATTCTTAAAGTTCCCTTCTTTCCTTGTAAAAAGAAGGTCGTGCAGAAGCCCATAATTAATGTTCCCGATTTCATAGATAATAGCAGGTATTTCCAAATCTAAACAGCAACCCAAGACCTTCAAAACATTTTTGTGGCGGTTCATCAGCACCGTGACTACTATGTCGTTGACAGCATAGGACGCCCCTTTGTCTCGGGTAGTGTAACCATAGAACTTCTTTATCAGAATTGACCGTTGCTGAAAAATGCCGCTGATGTAATAGCCCGTTCCATCTACCATAACCAATCTGGAATCATCAATACTTACACTGGTGAAATCGTAGTTTGCTGCTTTATTAAGTTCGTCAACAGTGAAGACGCGATAAGGAATATTATACCTACCATTTGAGGAAGCAATAAGCCCTTCTAACAGCTTGCCTCCATTTTCAATATGCCAAGGCGATAATTTGTCATTCCTCCTTTTCGAGAACCTTATCTTTCTTTTCACCCACGCCATGAATAATTGCGGGTGAGGAAACGAGCCAAGTCTTCAAAAAATTTCAGACTTCTCTTTCCCGGAATCATCCAGGTCTTTGGTTTAACACTTCTCTTTTCTTGGGTCTACAAACTAAGAAGATCATTTTGGTTTCACACTTCGCTTTCCCGAGTCATGCACGCAGACCAAGGATTTGTTTTGAAAAATGATTTATTGAATATTTATTATAATAATGTATTTTTGTATTATTATTATGATACTAATACTATTACTGATTGTTATTATTAATATTTTTATATTTTTATAAGATAATATATCTATCCTCTATTCTTATATCCCTCACATATAAAAAGAGTAGGGATGTATGCTACTGTAGAAACTACCAAACAATTAAAAAGGCAAGCAACTAATTAAAAAGGCAGGCATGTACCACCAAACAATTAAAAAGGTCGACAAATCACGTATATTTCCTACTGTAAATGTTACTGTAGAAACTACCAGAGATAAGCTATTTAACCATTTTTCCACTCTACCGGCCATACCTTTTGCTCCCTTCATCTGCTTCCAGGTCAATTATATTTCTCTAATTGCATTGTCCCTCGCTCTCTCCCTCCTCTCCCACCCTCTTTCACTACTTGTATTACTGGCCCTACTCGCCGCCTAGATATTCCTGTACCTCTTCCTGCCTTTGGATCAACCGATTGTTATGGGTGGACGTATGTTTTCTAATCGTGAAATTCTGGAGATTTTGGTGGTGGTCACCGTAGTAGTTGTGTTTCTCACGAGCGTTGGATCGCTGCTTATCTCGGCCTTGCTTGTTGGTTTAGCTGTCGTTTGCACTCATGGTGCGCTCAGGATGCTGGAGGATTTGTTTTTGGACGATCAGGACTCGTCCAATGTTGGGTTTCTCTCGTTCCTCGGTGGCGTTGCTTCTTCTACCGCTGCAGCAGCAGCTCCGGCCGTCGCTACCAGGGTATAATTTCACCGATAATCTGAGGTAAGGTTGGTTTTGGTTTAAATATCATGATTAATTGAATAATATTCAATTGATTGGTAGATGAAATTATGAGGAACTGTACTGGACCCATTTTGGGAAATTCATTTATGCTTTTTTTGTTAAATAGATTAGATCTTTGACCTGTAATATCTGTGACCAAATGCACCGTGTAATGTTTTTTACTGTTCTAGAATGATGCTTAGATTTCTTACACAATTGATTTTATAGTGTAATGTTGGTTGCTAATGCTAGATAAATTGTAATGAAGGTTATTGCTGAATACCTTAGAAAATTGCACAAGTTTAGTCTGAAACACGTTAACAATATTGGGAACTTGTTGGCCTTCTCCATTACCCACGTTTAAGATGGTGTTTATTATGGAAATTTTGGAACCTGATTATGACCATTTTTATTATGAGGAACTGTGTTGAACCCGTTTTTGGAAATTCATTACTGCTTTTCTTAACAAGGTTAGATCTTTGACTTGTAATATCTGTTTCACATGCATCATGTAATGTTTGTTAATGTTCTATACTGATGCTTAGGTTTATTTAAACAATCAACTTTATAGTGAAATGCTGGTTGCTGGATAGACAGTAGTGAATGTTATCATTTAATATAGACAAGTTTAATTGGTTAGTTGAATGTAAAACACATTGACACTTTGGGAACTTGTCGGCCATCACCATTATCCATGTGAACTATCATAAATGCATCAAACGGTGAGATGGTATTTAATATGGAAAATTTGGAACCTGGTCTCGACCACTTTTATATAGCATTACAAGGTTTTTATGTCTCAATGCTTGATGTAAGTATTATTCGTTTAATTTAATAATGGTTGTCGCGGAAATTTTCGAGAAATATTGATCAGGGTTCATAAAAATCAACCAAACGAACATCAATTAATCAACTCGAAAACTTTTCTTAGTACGGTTCGAGGGAAGACAATGGCTTTCGTGGGTGATTCATTAGCCCGGAATCAGATGGAATCCATTTTGTGTCTCCTGTCTACGGTTAGTCCCTGAAAACTCGTCTTCATAAAATTTTAACTCATTTTTCTTAATATTGAAATATTGGTCAATGATTCTGCACTATACTATTCGAATTTCTCACTAGCATCTTCCTTCGTTTTTCCCCAAGTCACGATATAAAACCCCAGTGATATAATTATAGATCCAATGACACTGCAAATACAATTAAAAATTAATATGTAAATTAGCTCATCAAGAATTTAAATATTAATTTCAAATTCTTTACGAGTCATATTTAGAGCCCGTTTTAAAAAGTAAAAAGTTGCTTCTAAAACTTAGAAGATGCTTTTGAATATGTTTGATTATTTTTTTTATAAGAACATTATCTAGGTGATTAAAACTCTTCACTTGCATTGCTTGTAAATGTTCAGCAATATACTTGTTGTCAGGTACTTGAAGGTCTGGTATATCTACATGAACAAGGTGTCATTCATCGAGATATCAAAGGGGCAAATATTTTGACAACAAAAGAGGTATGTCATCACAATTCTTTTTAGAGTGTTTTCTGCTTTCTTGCTGCATTTTGTGTGAAAGATATTTTCTACTACGATTTGCTTTTTGTTTCTGTTATTGATTTAGCCCCTGTTAGTGTAGCTGAAAATCAAGTTTTTAGTAGATTTTGATGAAGTTGATGAAATGTGTTGATAAAAAGTTGTGGTCCCATGAAATGTGAGGTTGAAAACTAATTTGAGGAAAAATGAATTTTAGAAAATGGGGGCCAAACAAGTGCTTAATTTAAGCTAATTTTTTTTTTTTCAAGATTCTTCTGCAGTTGATATGAGGAAAATTGTAATTCTATTTAAATTTTTGAATTTACTCTGATCTTATCATGCATCAGTTGTGAATTTTTATTTTATTTAATTTGTCTGGCTGCTAGGATTTGTCTTATGCATTTTTTTTTCAGAAAAAAAAATTAAGCTTGCTGAAAATGGTAGTTCCCTAAACTAACTTGTGCTTTCAGGGACTTGTGAAACTTGCGAATTTCGGGGTTGCAACAAAACTTACTGAGGCAGATGTGAATACACATTCAGTTGTTGGAACACCGTACTGGATGGCCCCTGAGGTATTTCTTTGCTGTCCATTGTTGGCATCTGAACCTGATAGCTGTTTCATGAAGTTGGGAATTTAGCGTCTTTGCTTGTTATTGGGTACCACAAATACTTTTCTCCTATGGTTTTATGACGGGTGAGGTATACTGTTGGCAAGTAAAATTTGCAAGACATTTCCGTTAATAATATGACAAGTTGAGTTTTTAGGCTATGTTTGAGTTGAAAACTGAAAACTTAAGTCATTGTTCACTGGACATTTTATGAACTTAGGGAAGTTGTGACATGGTGTTTGCAGCTTCCAATTAATTCGAGGCCTATCTAATGTTTAAGTCATAGTTTTTTTTTTATTTTATAAATAAAAAACATGCGTTATAACATATACATCCTCCTGTATAGATTTGCCTTTTTTTAATTATTATTATTATTATTATTTCTCATTTCATTTCATTCTTTCTCCACTTTCTTATGCTATCAAACATACTTCTGTACTTCTCCTCCATTTCTCCCACCCAATCACTCCATTTCCTGCAAATCATATTTGACTATCAACCATACCTCTACCTAGAAATGGTGGCAACGAACAAGAATGAGACTTGTACAACAAGAGAAAAGAAAGGGAGAAGAAAGGAGAGAGAACATAGAGAAATTGGAGGGAGAAAATATGAGTTTATTTAATAATTAAGAATATCAATTACAATATATAAGCCCCTTCATGTATGATTTAACCTCAACTAATTTAAGTAGGAAATAATCACTAAAATACTAGAGAATGTTTAAAATAATTATTTTAAAAAAAGTGTTGCATTTAATGCTCCTGTTTAATCCCCATTTTAAAACTATTTTCAATCATACATTATTCGAATAAAATGATTTTAAATGGCTTTCAATCAAGAGTTATGCTAATCTTCTGTCTTTTTTTCCCTTCCCCGATGGTGTTCTTTTGTGAAAATCACTTTGATTTCAGGCTGTTAGGAATTGTTGATTATACAAGCTATGAAAACATAAATGTTTTCAATACTAATACAAATAATTTTTTATGTATCTACGCTATTGCATACTTAACTAAATCATGTCACGTGCATTGCACGTGCGTTTACTAGTATCTATCTAATTTTGAATCTATTCCTATTAAAACAATTAAAAATTTTATGAAACATATTATATCATCGACACATTACATTCTAACGCTTTCCTTATTAAATCCATTTACTATGTACCTGCTTGGTGAGTATTAAAATCAAAATTTTAATAAATTTTGATGAAAGTTAATTATTATCTGAAATTCTGAATTTTAATTTTTACCCAACATGGACAATATATTCATACCATTTTTCCGTATCTATCCCTCTTAATTCTATTTTTATTATAATTTTAAGGGATAATTGCAGCAACGGTCTCAAACATTTCAATTTTCGTAAATTTTACCTTAATCTTCACTTTGTGCCAATTATAGTTCCAAACCTTTCAAAAATTAGCATTTCGGGTTCAAATGGATGATTGCTGTTAGTTTGACCGTTAGTTATTGACTTTGATCAATTTTAAAATGGATAAAATTGTAACTTTGCATTAAAAATAAAAATAAAAAAACGAAAACAAAAAACAAAACCAGTTGCCCAGTTGGTCTCGTTTTACACCTCCCGCCACCACCACCTTCGCCTCTTCCCTCCTCCTCCACCGACTTTGCCACTTTTCCCGTCAATACCTCCTTCCTAATTCTTATCTTCTCTTCCTCACACTCCAACAACCTACTTCTTATATTACCTGGTTCAAATCAATTCTGCTTTTGCTGAAAAGAGGAAGCTTTATACTTTTCCCCTCATCCCCTGCCTTCAACCATCAGCCAAAGTATATATATTATTATAATTTGGGGCACTACGTTTATTAGGGGTAGGAGAATTAGTTTTGTGGGTGAGGCAAATTGGGGATCGAATTCGAATAAGAGATTTGAGATGGAGGGTGTTGATGTTGAGGCTAATGAGAAGCAGCGATGAAGGATATGGTGCTGAGGAGGGTGCAAAGGAGCGTAGATGTTGGATGGGAATCAAGAAATGGCGTCTTGCTGCTGTTTCTGGCACTGAAGCTACTGAAAGAGAAGGGACTGTTGCTGCCGCCTTGGCGTTTTCCATTTTTCTCTGTACTTTGAGTTTATGGTAGATCAATTAGGATTCAAGGGTTTATGGTGGAAAGAAATAAATGTGAAGGAGTTACAGACACATGCCTGCTAAGTCTGTTAAAGTCCCTTCCATGGGATTTGGATGGATGGTTGGTTGGTTTGGGTGAGCGGAGTTGTGGTGGTGGTGTGCGTCGGTGGTAGCTAGATGGGTGAGGGACAATTTTCTAGTTTTGATTGCGTGGCGTGGGTGAGTGGGGGTGGGGATAGGGAAGAGTCGGAAGACGACGGGTTCATACGCATTTTTTTTAAATGTTTTTTGAATTTAATTTTTTTTTTTTTAACCTTATTTTATGTATAAAATGCAAATTTACCATTTTATCCATTTTTAAATTGGTCAAAATCAAATTTATTGGGTCAACTAACTATCAAACTAACAGAAATCATCGATTTGAACCTCATGTACTAATTTTTGAAAGGTTAAGACCGTGAGTGACACAAAATGGAGGTTAAAGTAAAATATGTGAAAAATCAAAAAGTTTGGGATAGTTGATGCAATTATTCCTAATTATAATTTGTTTTTTTAAAAAAAGTATTATATTTAAAAAGGACTATATTTCTAAGTTGACTAATATGACAACGACTATAGATAAATTTTGCTAGAATTGATTGAACGACTTGGAGATATTCAACGAAGGTTTGCTGTAATAGTTAGTAAAAGCAGGAGACTAGTAATTTACTAGTAAATATAGCAAAGAGATTGACCTAAAATCACATGGATTGTGGTAAATGTAAAGGATGTGAACCCTTATTATACAATAAAGTCATGAGCACATGAAAAATTTAACAGAATTTGTATCGACGTTGATGTGACAAAATGTTATTGTACTTTTTTTTTTTTTTTTATCCTTTTTCTCCCATCTTCCAATGATGTCCCAACCATATGTTGGCCTAGTAACACCAAATACACCAGCACGGCAGCACACCAAGTAACTCAATGTCTTCTTCATATATAATATGTCTGTGTATATTTTCTTTAATTGTATCTCTTTCGTGGTTTATTTTGGCTTTAGTTGAATAAGATATTTTATGAATATTAAGATTTTAGGTAAACGTGACATCTAAACGAATATAAAAGGTCCCAAAAGCATTTAATGGGAATAAATATTAACGGATGAATTTAGAGCGATATATTTTATTTTATTTTATTCTTGTCTATTTAAGTAAATAATAATGCTATCTAGCACTAGTCTATGTGACTTTACTATATATGTTCAATTAAATGAATCATTTGATTTTGTATTTAAACGAATCTATCATTTTAATGTCATGTAATAGTTACTTACATTGATGATGAATAACATTATTTGTTAGTAAATTTACAAAAAAATAAAATACAATATATAATTTTTTTTTTTTTAAAAGTGAATAGATATATAAGAAATTTCTCACATAACCACAATGACGATGGCTATGCAACTGTCATAATAAGTTGTAACAAATCAATAGGAAACTTATCACATATCTATGATCCACCACTAAATGCCTTAACGCAGGAAAAACCTTTATACAAATTTTTGAGCTGGACATGCTTCTGAATCCTTACCAGTTCTTTAGCCACATCGATTATTTCTGGCATATCTGCTCCTTTGTCACGAGTACATCTCAAAGCAATTTTCAACAAAGCTTGCAATTGATGTTCCTGCTCTATTTCGCCCCTCTCCCCTAAAATTCTTGGGTCCAAAATTGTACTCAACTCATTCTTGTCTAGGTGGTTCGTTACACGCTCTTGTAAACTAATAGATTCATTAGATAGTCGAGAGTAAGGGTTACAACCAATTAAAAGTTCAAGGAGAACAATTCCAAACCCGCAGACATCACGCTTCCCTGTTATAATGTCAGTTCTCCTGTACTCGGGATCAATGTATCCTATTGTCCCAGCAATATCTACTTTCACATGTGATTCTCCTGGAGGCAGTGCTACGCAGAGTGAGAAATCTACAAGTTGAGCAACATCATGACTGTCTATGACAATATTTTTTGTGGTTAAATCTATATGGATGATAGGTGTGGGAAATGCAGTATGAAGATAAGAAAAAAAATTATATGTTATGATTAAAATTAGTATTAGCATTATAAGGTTGGGTAAAAAAAATTATTATTATAATAATGTTCTTATGTATTCTCATTATGATATTATAACCGGTTGTAAAATTTATTTTGGGTTTTATGACAAGAAATAATATTATCAAAACATTTTATTTAAGACAATATTTGCACTATAGTTATTTTAAAATAAAAATAATAATATTTATCAAATATCAAAATTTATAAAATTACAAAATAAAAGCATAATTCATATATTACTAAAATAATCAAATAAATTTAATTTGGAAAGATGAGTTACTTTTGGAATATCAATAAATTTTTAAGAGAAAAATTGAATTAATTTAATTAATTAGGTCTAAACTTATTATTTAAATTATAGAAAATTTGATGATATAATTTTTTTATGATCAGTTTTTCTTTAATTTACCAAACTCCTAAAATAATTTCAAATTGTATGTCAAAAGTTGAGCTTTAATTATCAATCCCAAACAGGACCTATCAGTAAAATTCGAGGAAAGAATGACAGTACGGAAATACTTTCATGAAGGGCATCCTGGAAAATTAAGCATGGAATAACTAACCTTTGAAATTCTGTGTATCACTCCCAACTGATTTTCTTAAAATTTGTAATTGCTAATTTTTATTATAGCACTCAAGTTAATTTATTTTGTCATTTGTTTGGGAGATATTCTTGACTTAAAAAAAAAAAGTTGGTTACATCGAGTTTGGTCGTTTTCGAACCCAGGCAGCAGCTCAAAGCTTCCAAACATTTTATTGCCATTGATCTGGGTCATAGATAACACAGGAGGGACGACAAGAGAAATTGTCACAATGATACGTGCTTGTTTGATAAAATTTTATTAAAAGTATATCAAATTTTCAATTGATCAAACTTAAAACTAGGAAACTTCTCACTAGCAATGCCCATATGCACGATTATTCTAAAAACTAAATAATTATGAGCTCTTTTGTCACGTCGATCATGTCCAATCTATCTCCTCTTTGGATTAATTTGCAAAATTTGTTGTTTACACGGGCATGTGGATTATTCTAAAAACAATAATTATGAGCTCTTTTGTCACGTTGGTCATGTCCAACCTTTTTGTTCTTTGGATTAATTTGTGAAATTTGTTAAATGTACATAGGCGTTGACACCCCTCACATGAGGGGGCTCGTGCCCAATAAAAAAACAACAATGCTACATGTACACACACCCCTTTACACAATGCCCTACACCTCCCTCACATAAAGGAGGGCCCACAAATATTTTATTATGTGTGGGCCCCCCTCCATGTGAGAGGGGTGTAAGGGATTGTGTGAAGAATTGTGTACAAGTAGCTTTATTCATAAAAAAAATGCACCGGCCCCATTTTGTGAGGGGCGTGTCAACGCTAATCTGCTTGGCCTTGGCCATAAAGCAGATCTCTTTGTTATGAGTGCATATCAAAGCAATTCCGGAAAGCCTGCAATTAATGCACCTGTCTCACACTGCCACGGAAAATTAACAGCTGATAAATTTAGCAAGCGGGGTCAAGAAGTTATCGAAAATCCTCTCTCAAAGCAAGTTCGAGGAAACCTGCAATTGATGCTCCTACTCTATTTTTCTTCTATACCCCAAAATTGTCGGGTTCAATTGTTGATGTGATTTTCTACATAAGCCTACGGCCAATAAGACCAGTTAAGAGTTCAAGGAGAATCATTCCGAACATATAGATATCACACTTCTCTGTGATGATGCCTGTTATCATGTAATTATATTCAAGATATCTCGTCGTCCCTTATCATGTAATCATATTCAAGATACCTTGTCGTCCCAATGACCGCATCTTCTACTTGTGATTCTTCAGGAAGCGGCGACTTGTAGAGTGAGAAATCTACAATATTCGCAACACCGTGATGGTTGATGACAATGGTGTAGGTTGTTAAATCTCAATGGATGATAGGTGTGCGAAATGCAGTATAGAGGTAAGCGAGAGCATTTGCAATTAGTCTATAATTAATAACGCGTTTATAGATATTAGCAGTTATTTTCGAGTTTAAGAAGCTATTCTATACCTTCAAAACATTTTTGTGGTTGTTCTTCTGAAACAAGACCACAATGTCATTGACAGCATAGTACAATCCCTGTATCCGGTACCATTACAACGAAACATCTTTACCAGAATTGAGAGTGAACATGTTCCAGCTCTCGTTCAAGACCCAACTTCTATTGAATCAACGTAAAGAGATGTCAATGAGGCATTGATGTCTACACATTGGTATAGCTGTCCTAGAATTTTGAATTCAAATTGTTGGTTAGACCGTCTATTAAAGGCATTCTTGCAAAAGAGAAAGAATCAGAACTAGAATTGAGCGTTGCTGAAAAGTGCCGCTGATATAATATCCCATCCCATCCGACAGAAGCCACCTCGAAAAATTACTTGTTGCACCAGTGAGTTCTGAGTTGGTTGCTTTATTATGTTCTTCAACAGTGAGACGCAATATCATACTCACCATTAGACGAATTTATACCTCCGTTCTCAATATATAAAGGTGACATTTCATCTTCTCTCCTTTTTGAGAACCTTAGGTTTCCTTTTCCCCCACTCCATGTATTATTGTAAGAGAGGGAAAAGCCAAGCCTTCCACAAACCACAAAAACTGTAAAAATAATAAGTTAGATGCATTATTTTGTTTCTTTAGCAAGAAAGCTCGTAAGCAAACCCCCCCCCCCCCCCCCCCCGGCAAACCCTTTCCCCCAATAGGGGGGCGCCACTTTCGTTTCTTTAGCAAGAAAGCTCGTAAGCCCCCTCTCCAATAGGGGGCACTTTTCAACCCTGTCCCCAAGCATACACTCCTAAAGAAGAAATGAACAAAATGTAAATTCAAAAGAAAAATTTGAAAGTAAACTATGATAAAATCATCACATAAGGCCGCCTTTTTGCTTTCTTTAACAAGAAAAAAAAGTAATAACCAACTTACAATTCAATAACTCTGATACCTTTATTCTGTTTCTTGTGCAGTTGCTCTTGAAGTTGGTTGATTGATTCTGAAACCACCAAACTTACTGGAAGTCTTGAAGAACATAGCAACTTTAATGGTCCACATAAATACTTCATTTCAAGCATACAAAGTGGCAATAGCTCTGATAGCTCAAAGAGAGTTATCCTTCCCATGTCATACATACGGACTAAATCACTATTTCGCAGAAGCCTCTCAAGCTTCAAAACGTTTTATTGCAGTTCATCTTCAATATGATTACTAGTTCATAGATAACACAGGAGGGCCAACATTTGAATTTTGACACACAAAATAAAAATCTGCAAATAAGCCCATTCTCTTGTAAAGCCAAAGACACCCCAACACAAGGTCAAGCTATTAGAGAGTGGACATGATCAATAGAATTCTTTAAAACATTCTTTCATACAATGTACAAACAAGAATTATAATTTGAAATAACACAGCTGATACAAATTAGAATAATCTAGCTGAAAAACAGTAATATACCATAAAACCGTCATTTGTCATGCCTGCTCTTTCTTTCATCCCTCCTCTTTCTCTTCTTATCCTTCGACTTTTCCTTGGACTTATGTTTCTTAGAGTGATGTTTGCTTGAGCCTAACATCTTTGCCTTTTTTTTCTTATCTACAGAAGATTCGTCATCTGACGTCAATGAATAAGGCTTTTCAGGACCTAGCAAAATATGGTCTTTTCTAAGCTCCTCATTGGGGTATTCTGACTCTTTTTGCTTGGACTTTGGAGTAGAAGGAAGGTATGGACCATTTTCATCCATCCTTGATCCAACAGCACCCCTGCCTCTCTTGATCCTGTCATCCAGAAGATAGTCCAATAAGACTTAAATATATAATGGAGTCAAGAAAAGCGAGTGCACAAATTGACAGGCACAGATGCATGCAAGCAGAGGACGAGAAAGTGTTTGGGGGAGGGATACCTTGCATGTAGAAATTCCTCTATCTCATCATCCCTTAGACCATCATCCTCGATTGGATGACTCTCCCGTGTAGCTCTTTTCTTTGTTGAACATGAAGCACTTGCATGAGACTCATTGTTATAGCATTCCCTACTTGTACTCCTAGAAGAGTTAGAAACATCCCTGCTGCCACTTCTCCCCTTGGTACTTTCATTTCTTGTTCCTCCAAGCCTATTGTCCAGCTCTAGCTCTTTCTGCCTTAATTGCCACATCTCGTTTACTTCAACAGCACGATTTGCTGAGAGAGTGACATATTGAGAGGCAGAATATAAAGAAAAAATAATATCAATTATGACAGAAGATGATAACATAACAGGAAAAATCTAACAAGGACTTCATTATCAATGAAACTCTACAAAACACAAAAAACTGCTTCTGATCCTAAATGAGAAATAGTACCTATTTGATATTTCATGCACATACAAACCCTCACAGTTCTATCAATGTTAAAACTACAGACAAAAAGAGACAGTATTTATTTGATATTTCATGCACACACAAACCCTCACAGTTCTATCAATGTTAAAACTACAGACAAAAAGAGACGTACTTTTCAGCTACTGAAAATCCACAGAATCTCTAATTAACACAATGGATCTAGTCCACAATAAATTTTGGCTTCTCTTCAGTACAGTTATCGCATATGAATTTCCTATCTTCATCATTAATCTATACATTCCTGGTTACACAATATAAAAAATTTAAAAGATAGGGCCACATGCGTTGTTACTTCCAGCTACTCTACCCAACAAAATCAACCAAACAATAAATAAAGGGACCAAATACATGCCATGACAGAATGAAACTGAAATAGTTAATCTTCCTCAATTCACTCAGGCAGAACCCTCGCATTCTCTCTTAAGAAGCAAAGGAAGCTTTAGCCAAAGAAATAAAGAAGTGGGTGGAGGGTGAGTTTAGCGTTATTGTTGGTGACTAGTGAGCGTTATTGATTCAAGGAGAATGCTTCTTTTTTCCCCCCAGATTTGGCTAGCATATAGAATAACTAATGAATTGCAACTCTATTGTACCTAAATAGATGCATTTAATGCTTCGATGATGTAAAATGTACAGCAAATCCTGGAGAAGAAATCAAAGCCAGAATTGCCACACAGTAGCTTTCAACTTTGTATAAATAGTTAGGTCATAATTGCAAGGTGGGCTGTTTTGCAAAATATGAAATAAAACCACATATTCTAGTACAAAGCTAAATTTAGATTTGTTCATGTTTTCCATAATAAAAATAAGTTCCTAGATATTTTTGCTAACAAGGTAAAATAACCGAACAAAAACAAAAAAAGAAACCATTTTCATAGCAATGGAAACTAACCTTGTTGCACACCACGAACAGTTGCAGTTAAGAAACGTGAATTGGGACGACTCCTAACAGTGGGCTTTTGAATATAAGCATGCACACCCTCCTTCTCAGCTTGTCTACGCAACTCTGCTGCCTCTTTCAATAGAATAGCAGCTATTCTATTCTCCGTCTCCAAATCCATCTCCAACCTCCTCTAGACCAGGTTCCTGGAGAAAACAAGTAAAGAATTTCCTGATTACAAAATCCATGATCTGCTCAATCATATCTTGCTGGACTGAGCCATTTACTAGCCCGTGTAAAAAAAAAAAAAAAAAAAAAAAAAAATGCAACCAAACACATTTGGTGTTAAAAAATTTACAAGACTTAAATCAAGAATTTCCTGAAAAATAATATCCACCTTCCACGTACATTTCAGCCTCAAGAAAAGAAATATAAGCTCCATTAGTCAATTGGCATTCAAAATTTTGAAGTTTGCATTCATCATTCTACGCCCTTGTTTGGCCTCCACAAAACCAAAAATACAATGATTTTTTTCACAAATGATAATTTTCATCTATAAAAAATTTCAAAAACTATTACATCAACTGTCCAGTTTGAACCCAAAACATTGTCAAGAAATATTTTTCAACCATCTTTACTTAAAAAAAAAACAAAAAAAAATTTAAAATAAAATATTTTCAAAAAATTTTTTTTTTTAAAAAAAAATTTAAAAATCCAAAAAATCTCATTATTAAAATGGAGTCGAAACGTACACTTGTTCAACTATAAAAGTAAAAACTATTTTAGTTTCCTTTTCTCCCAAAATCAAATATTTAAATAGCACTCCTTGACTATTATTTTCATTAAACCAAAAGATAAATGACTTGGTAAAAGATTTCCGTATTTTTTTTACACACTAATCAAGTTCAGAAACAAAAAAAATACAAAATCCATATGCAGAATGATGTTTCGGATTCAGAGATTAAACAACAAAATCTGGGAAAAAAAAAATTAAATCAAATGTGATTGTGATCTAATTCTAAAATATAAATAAAGATATCAATTATCTGGTAACATTAAGTAGGACGGATTTAAATTAAACGCTATTCAAATTGAAAGGGTTTTACAAGGGAAGAAAAAATGGTTACCTTAATGCCTGAATCGATTGCAATTATCAATCTTCAAAACAATCGAATTATAATTTCGATTCTATCAAGAAATTGCAGAACGGAATTTGATTCCTGATGAACTATAGAAGCGTCCGGAACTTTCAGATTGGGTAATGGCCGATGGGCTAATTTAAGGTCAATGTACATGTCATATATGGGCTTGACAAAATAGCCCATGCCAATGTTTTAGAATTAGAGCCTTCGTAATAGAGTGAAACCATGTCAAGATCAATTTTGGCAATGAAGGAAATTAATACAATATAACATTAAAACCGGGTATATAATAAGAGGAAATTAGATCAATATTAACCATACTTTCATGGTATCCATAATTTTTCGATTATGCATTTTATTAATTTTCATTAAAATCTACTGAAAATATTATTTTAATATCCATCAAATAAAAGCTTAAAAGTTCAAAAGCAAAACAGTATTTTGAAAAGGAAAAATGAAAATAATTTTACAAATCAAGTACTACTTAAACTAATTCTAAAATAATACCTCCTTACTTGACACACTCTCTAGTGTTTACATTTCCCTAGGATGTCAACGAGCGAGTTGTGACCAAAACTTGAGGTTCAAGTCCGACTCAAGTAAAAATGGTTCAGACTTTTTTTGGCTCGAACGGAGCTGAGCTTTTGCTCTGCCAAAAATTCTAGACTTTACCCGAACTTCCAATTCGGGCCTTATCAAGCAGCATTTTTAAAGGCAGTAACAACTGCTGCTGCCTTAAAAGGTAGTAAGGCAAGAGCAGCAACTTCAATTTTTTGCATTTTTTTTTAAAGGGTCGGCTTGTTGAACCACACAATCTAGCTCGTGATTTTTTTGAGCCTAGCCAGAGCCGACCCGAGTCAAAGAGCCAAATTACCACCCCTATAGCCTTACACTTCCCCACCACTTCAAACACTTCCTCTCTCTCTCTACACTCTCACTTGTCGACAACCAAAAACATTCACCTTTAGCCTTGATTTGAAAAAGTTTATCTCTTTCTTCATCTTCACCAACTCCACAGCCGCGACCTCCATCGCCCCCATTTCCAATCTATGACCAATGTATCGACTCGTGGAAGAGAATTGCACAAGTCTCATCCATACAAGGGAAGAGTTAGTCAGAGCTTAGATCCACTCAATGAAAGTTTGTCGATGTCTCTTAGGGATGTCAACGACCCGAGTCGAGTCGGCTCGAGAGTTAAAACTTGGGGCTCGGGCTCAACTCAATTAACAATGGTTAGGACTTTTTATTGGCCCGAACCGAGCTGAACTTTTGTTCGGCCAACAAAACTAGGCTCAACCCGAACTTTCGACTTGGGCCTTATCGAGCCAAACTGGCTCACTTTTTTTTTTTTTTTTTTTTTTTCAAAAGTTGTACACAGCAACTTCATTTTTTTCATGTTCTTTAAAGGGTTTGCTTGTTATGAACTGAGCTCGAGCTCAAAGGCCCGAGCCTCAAGCTAGGCCGACTTGGGCTTTTTCTTGCTGAGCCACGAAGAGGCGTGAGCTGACGAGCCAATTGACACTCTTAGTGTCTTAAGAGTTTTGAAATTACCCGACATCACAAGAATAGTCGCAAAACAATTGCTAAGTACGAAATAACATAATCTGAATGAGAGCAATGGATCACATGAGTCTTGGGTGTCACAAAAGCATCTGGGCTTCACCGAAAATGCTTTAAGGTTTATATGTGGACCGAGTTGTTGTTTTATGTGGTGAGTAGCTTTTGGGGTTGGATATTGTAGAGGCATAGCCCAGTGGTGATGGTGATAGCGGTGAGATGGTTGCGATAGTAGGAGATTCAAATATAGTCATATAGATATATAATTTTTTATTAGGAATCTGTAATATTGTATTACAAATTAGTAATTTAAACATTACGGATCAAAAAAATTAACATTACTGATTTGTGATTTTTTTTGTAGAAAGCGATGGTAGCAAAAGGTGCAGATACAATAGTTGTGGGGCGTTGTGGTGCATGAGTTAATAAGTTAAAATTTAAAAAATGTACACATTGTAACAATAAAAACACAACGTAAGCTGTAATATCAAAAAAAAAAAAAAAAAAAAATTACATGCACATAAACTTTATCGACTGTATCAAAATCATACAAGAACTATATCTTTTGTATCAAAACCATAAATAAACTCAACTTTGTATCATAATCATAGATATTGTTGTAAACTCTGTATCCTATGGATACGTTTTGAACATTAATTTCTCAATCCTAATAAACTAAGTTGCAAGATTTTGTTAAGAAAAAAGTAGAAATGTAAAAAAAAATGTTTTTTCATTTTCTTCACAAAATTTCGTCGTTTTCAAAAACCTCACAGGAGGAAAAAGAGAACGCATTTTCGATTTTTTATTCTGAAACAAGTAAAGAGACCCCCCCCCATCTTTTGTGTCAATCGAGATTGTCATCTCAACTTTGTGTCATAATCATAGATAGATGCAAATATGTATCCTATGGATACGTGTCAACATTAATATTGTACCCTATTAAACTAAAGTCTCATATATTTTGTAAGGTATACTGTATAACAACGTTTTGATAATTAAATAATTCAAAAACAAAAATCACTTAGTGCTAACGATACATAAATTACGGATATTTTTTAGGGATAATTGCAGCAAGCAGTCCCAAACCTTTCACCTTTTTATAAACTTTTACCTTAACCTTTACTTTGTGTCACCCACAGTTCCAAATCATTCAAAAATTAGCACTTTAAGTTCAAATGGATGATTTCTGTTAGTTGACCCAAGGAATTGACTTTGACCAATTTAAAAAGGAGTAAAATTGTAAATTTGAATTAAATTAAAAACAAAAAAAAAATAAGAAAAACAATTTAGCCCCTGTTTAGTAGTAATTTTTGGGGAGAAAATGTATTTTTGAATAGTTGATTGATGAAGAATGTATGGTTAAAATTTAAGAATTTTTTTTAAATTTACGTGTAATATTATTTTATTAAAAATGTATAATTAAAAAGAAGAGAAAGAAAAATATATTTTGAGAAAAATAGCTACCAAACATAGGCTTTAAAAATCAATCACTGTTGATCTTCTTTTTCCTACACCCCACAATACCCCACCTCTTCCTAAAAGGCTAAACCCAACAAGAAACCCACCACCACAGCCTCATCAACGCCCATAGCCACCATCCACCAAACCCCCAACAAACTAGGCAGTAATACCTTACAAAACACTGCGGGCACATCCAAAGCAAAACAAAACCCACCACCACAGCCTCATCACCACCTATCTTACTCATCTGATTCCACCTTAAAACAAAACCCACCACCACTGAAACAAAACTGAAGGTCCGCGTAAAATATTGGGAACCAAAAGTGGCGCAATCAAATCCACTAAAGGATGACCAATTGAGGCAAAAATGAAGCAAGAGCTTGAAAACACGAGTGGCTGTAACCAATTGTCACTGGGAGACTGCAATTAAGGACCGACGGTGGTTCATAGCGGGAGATGGCGTGAGCCAGTCATAGCATTGAGCAATAATGTTGGTGGCAGCGGCAATTGAGAACAATGGTTGTGGGGAACTTTGTGTGTGGACTGTGCAGGCGTGATTTCTGTTGTGGTTGATGTATTAAAGGAGGCGGGGACTGATGATTTTGACTGTTGGTTACAATGAGGGCTTTGGAATGGGATCAAGAAGACGACGATGTGCTTCAAAGGAAGTGGTGGTGCCAGCTATGAGATACTGTCGGTGGGAGGCAATGGTGGTTCACCAGTTGCCACCCACCGCTACAATTATCTTGTATAAGCTTATTTTCTGTAGATGGCGACGAGTGGTGGTTGCCGACGGTTTGTGGTGACTGTTAGTCGTGGGTGGGTGTGGGTGTGGGTGTGGGAAAGAAAAGATGAACAGTGATTGATATTTATTTTTTGTTTTTAAATTTCAATTTAAAGTTATAATTCTACCATTTTTAGAATTTGTCAAAGTTATTTTATTGGGTCAACTAACGGTTAAATTAACAGAAATCATTCATTTGGACTTGATGTGCTAATTTTTGAATGATTTGGGATTGTGGTTATCACAAAATAAATATTAAAGTAAAGTCTGCAAAAATGTGAAAAGTTTGGGACCACATGTTGGAATTATCACTATATTTTAAAATATTATAACATCGATACAATTCATCAGTTTGGAAAGACGGAAAACATAAATCATGAATATATTTTAAATCGTAATAATAAGATTACTAATCTAAGTTGTAATAATAACGTTACTAATCATCAGGACAAAAATTACTTGGTATCAATTAATCAAAAATCCCAAGTGTATTTGAAGCTATAAAAAATTGAGCTTGGGAGCTGGGACCAATGAAAACATAAATCATGGACATTCTCTAAGCTAACAATTAATATCTCGAAAAACAAAAATTACTTGGTACCACCAAAACATAAATCATGAACATATTTTAAGCTATAACAACATTTCGACCTCCAAAAACAAAAATTACTTGATACCTGCATAAATCTTGGACATATTTTAAGGTGACGCTGTGATGATTCAAGAGTTCAAAAAAACAAAAAAACTAATTGATATTAATAAAACATAAATCACGTACACATTCTAAGCCGTAAAAATAATGTGAATAATGTTAAACCTCCTATGTAATAGAAAGGGAAGAATTCATATCTCAGGTGTTAAGTTTGATCTAATTCAATTTTCAGGCATTAAGTTTCAAAATGTAAAACTCAAGTATTAGTTAATTAATTAAAAATATTTATTAATTAAAGGTCACACATATATAAATATTGGTCACAGTCACATATTATCAATTTAATTGATCACATATTATTTTGAGGTCACAAATCATAAGTTTTGTAGGTCACAATTTATCTATTGGTCACAGAATTTTAAATCTGTTCGTCACAAATTATATTTAAGTCACATGTTATCAAATTTTAACGTCACATATTAATACTTGGTCATAGGTAATCAAAAAATTGGTCATAGATATTGCCACCATTCAATCCAGAGGAAATGGAGAATTTAGCAGTATCTGTGACCACCCTCACCCTCACCCTCACCCTCACCCTGCGACCGTCCACACCACCACCACAAATAGATCGCACCAGCCATCACCACTACTGCATGTATCCTACCTAGATCCATCGCAGCTCCCACCAACCGGCACCACCATACCTAGATTTGTTATTGGTCACATATTAGTCAATTTAGTGGTCACAGTTAACAAAAAATTTGTGACCACCGCCCGACAACCGTTATTGCCCACCAGCGCCACCTCAACACCACCGTCGACCGCCACCTGTACCACCACCGTCTGGATCTTCAACAAGATTACCACCACCGCCACCAGATCCGGCCACACCCACCGAACACACAACAACCACTAGTTCGTGACCACATTTCCACAGATCAACACTACCACCACGACGCCACCATCACACACACCATCACCATCACCATCACCACCACCACACAAACACCACGACGGCATCGACGCTCTAGCACCACCAGACATCGCAAAACCACGATAGCCGCCCAAACACCAACAAAATCATCGCAAATGTCGCCCACTCACCATCAAAATCATCATCACCGCCACCAATGCCGACCTCCGCCCTATGGATCGAATAAAAAAAAAAACTTTCAAAAAAATTGAGGTGGCGCTGCTGGTGCCCAGATTCGGGTAACAGCAGCTCCGCCTCACTGCGCGTAATTGCACCGTCTGAGATGAAGAGGCGACTGCGGCGTTGTAGTGCCTCAACGTCGGAGTTGTATTGCCGAGGAAGAGCTAGCGTAGGGAGAGAGTGAAGGCGGCGAGTTTAGAGAGTGAATGTAGGGAGAGAGAGAAGTGGGGAGGGGAGAAGGGGGAGCAGGAGCGGGAGAGAAAATGAAATTAGGATTTGTATAATTTTTATATATTAATTATAGTACTTGATTTTTGCACAAGAAAACTTGACCCCGATTTTCGAATTGTGGTAAACATAACCCCTAACTCATGTAATTATACCTAATAGAAATGACCTGACCCCACCCGAATGACCCGACCCAAACCTTTGAATCTAATTTATTGTTGGCTGAGGACCGTTTTGAATCTATTGTTAGATGACCCAACCCGGCCCGGATTACTTGACCTGAACCTTTGACACAAACAAAAGCAATAGACATGAAAACTTTACTCTCTAAATTTATTACATTATCAAATGCCATAGCGTACCAAATGAGATGGAATATTTATTTTCAGAATCAGGCATATATAAAAAGAGTTTTGCTACATGACCAGGAGATTTGGTGATCGATTCCTCACATGGGATGGAGCCCACACATTATTATATTCATGTGAGTCCCATCCCATGTGAGGGATTGGTCATCAATCGGTCACCAAATTCCTGACCATTTAGAATAATTCATAGAAAAAATGCTTTAACAGAATTCTCTTTCTCAAGCTAATGGTGACGTCTGGACTCCATTTTGGGGAGAGACCACACTAATACATAAAAAGAAACAACTAATGAAGAACAGAATTTAACGCCTTGGTTAATTAACTGGGGGAGATCTGTAGTAGGCTGGAACAGTAGCAGGGAAGAACATTTGCCTAAATCCCTCTGCATTCATAATAGGAAATATAATTCCAGACGCGCCCTGTAAAGATAATAAAAAAATGTCGTCAGTTATGCACGTGATAAACACATACTGGACCTTATGATGAACATGATTTTTAACCTTTTATTTTCCTTAATATTGTCAAGTATTTCTAATAGTCACAAAAGAATAAAAGAAAATTTTAGTACAATGTTAATTGATGGACACTCACTGAAAGCAATCTAACCCCTAACCAAATCCGTTTTGGTGTAGGAAATGGAAGAAATAAGCGGCCAATGCCATAGACAGCCACGGCAAAGAAATGGAGTACAAGATTCAAAGGGCGCGGATTCAGACCAGAGAGTAAAGACACGGGACCATTGGAGAAAATGCCTCCAAGGCTCAAGTAGTCAAAACACGCTTCGCGCATTTCTTTCCTTGCCTGATCAGGAGATGCACAAAATACTTTGTAAAGCGCACCTGCCAGTGTATTTATAGTAGATGCTACAGGCTGCAAACAAAAAGAGAAATTTTATTCTCAAGTTAAAAGCCCCATAATTGTAAATTTAAGACAAATTCCTTCAGCATTGTCATAATAGGACATTTAAAAGAATGGAAATGTTCAAACTATATAACTCACCTTTCTAAGGGTATAAAACGACTCAAGATACTTGGACAGGGTAGCCGCATCATTTAGATCATGTATTGGTCGAAGTAGATTTCGGATAACAACGATATCTGATAGAGCCACAGTCATTCCTCCCCCGGTTAAAGGATGTCGCATATTGAACGCATCTCCCATTAGAAGGGCACCCGGAGTGGGATGAGGATTTGCTGGCATACTTCTATTTGGCATTGTTTTTATATTTCCTTTGTCAATTGCTGCTATAAATGCTTCATAAAGCTGAGAAGGAATCTGAAAAATGGATGTAATGTTCAATCAGAATGAGCAACCTATGCAACAGAAATAAGTAAATGAAAATAAGCAGAAGAAAAGTTTGTCATTCTGAGTAAACTGTAAGTACCTGAGGAGCCACCAGAGTCTTCAAATATGTGGCCATTTCACCCTTAGCAATGGAAGGCACTTTTTGTCCCGGGACATCAACCAAGCAACGAACTTCAGTGCTGCTGATAGGATAAAATAAGATAGGCGACGGGTCTGCAAGAACAACATGCCCGTGATTTGCAAATGGGAGGTCACAATTTTCCAGGACCAACCCAACAAAGCACGAGGGGACGTCCACCTACATTAATGTAGACTTTTGCTTATAGAGGTAAAGAAGATAGAGGAATGAATATAGTGCATAAATCCAATAAAACATGAATGGTAAATGGAAATTCAAGCTAACTCCAATTCAAGGAAAACTCAGGGACTTTAAATAAACAAATAAAAAAGAAGAAGAATAAGAACTACATATGACTAACAACTGAAAAAACTTTGGACGGTCTATTTTAATGTCCAATATTGCATAATAAACATGCTAAATAGTTATAATTATTGTAGTGTAATTAGGCATAGTATTCACCTTCGGAGTACAAAGAGAGCGCCTCAAGTTTGAGAAACAGCCATCGCAGACAATGGTGAGAGGAGCACTTGCAGTCATTTCTTCGCCATTCTTAGTCTTGTATTGCACTCCTTTGATTGTCCCTTCTTCTTCAAGCAAGGATGTTACCGTTCCTTGTTCAAGTCTTACACTAAACCAGAAAACAGTACAGATGACAATTAGTAAAAAATTTCAAATTTTCTTCAAAGAAACAAGAATTTGAAATTATAAGGATTGTCAGCTTAATTTCATTATTTAGTCTTTTCTGCGAATTAGTTTAAAAAGGGTAAAAGTAAAAAGTTCACTTAATTGACTTTTTCATGCACAAGCAAAACTTATAAGTCATATATAGCACCATTTGGCGCCCATTATTTCAAATTTTAATGGGTGGAAAAATATTTTTTGGAAGAGTAGGTGTTGGGAAAAGAAGAATTTTTTTATTTTATTTACGTGTAATATTATTTTATGAAAGATTGTGTGGTTGAAAATAGAAGAGAAAAAATAAAATTTAATTTAATGGGGGCCAAACAGGACTAAGTAAAACAGTCTGAACAATGGTCAACTCCAACCATACGATTATTTTCAATTAAGTGAACACTTGAACTATAAAATTTATGTAACGTGTGAACGGAATAACTATTTCAAAGTAAAGAAATTTTACTTAGGAAGGGTTGCAGCCTTTTCTCTCATCCTTTGTACAAAACGGCCATTATGAAAACTTCTTCCTGAGACATCCGAATTGAATTTCTCCAGCGGATAAGACAGCTTAGTGTTTTTACCATCCATGTAAAGGGCATATCCGAAAACTCGTTGAGCATCACTATCTTGTAAACAATCTGCAATCAAATGTCAACATCCTGAATGGACAGAGACACCCCTCTAATTCAATGTGCTGAGACAGAAATTAATGTTATCAACTGTATTAGCCTACCTTCAAGACCTAACTCAATTAATTTCAAATAGCCTCCAGGCTGTAGAAGTTCACCAACAATCCGATCTGGCACCATTAAGTCTCTTTCTATAACATGAACTCGTCGACCCTCCTACAGTTAGCAGTAGAAAGTTATAAAATTGTTGCGTTGAAGACCAACTTTAAATAAATAATTTTATTTCCTCTCTAAAGCATAAGACGTTTGCTAAGGCGGTTAAACATAGTATTGAGTTCACACAAGAGGTTGTTTAAAATCGTATTACAGTTGGCAAAGATCCGAGTTCAATTTGGCATGAACTATTTATGAAAATTGTGCACTATAAGTCGCTAAAAATAATGAATATCACTTCAGAAGGCATGTTAAAGATCGAGTTTATAAATAAATGTGTAATCACTCTAATAGCTGGTAATGTCAGATGGGGTGGTTTACATGCTGAGAGTGCACACTCCACAGAATTAGGCTTTCAACGGCTAAAACCATTGTGGAATCAAGTGTCACGGAAATTTTCCTTGACTGTTTGAGCCATGGTAAAAGGTTTTAATATACCGATGGTTTGCACAGTCTACAAAAAAACTAATCAAGGAGCCTTTGAAGGCACAAAATATTTTGAGCGTAAAGCTAGCAATAACAGGACTTATCGTAATTCATTAACTCATCAATATAATTACTGTCCAAGTATATATTTACAACTAATTGAAAAAATAACAAATAAATAAGTATTTAATTGGATCTTTTAATGAGAAAATGCAGGAAAACGAAGGAAAAAAATGTACGAGTTACGGAATCCATTATTTATACTAATTCACAGAAAATAACTTTTCGTTAATTTTCTATACGAAACCATTCAAACCACCTTATAACTTCAATAGTAACACCAAATAATGTTTCAGAATAAGTGTTTACATTACAAACACAAAAAAGGAAACCCTAGAAATCAAAGAGAATGAGAAATTGAAACAGCTTTCTTCAGCAACCAGAAATTGTTATTAAAAACATGAAATGATAAAAATATAGAGATAAAATTGCGGAAAATCAGGATTGATTTCCTTACTTTTCCAAGTGTATAAGCTAACGCCGCCCCAGCGACACCAGCACCGACAATAATTACGTCTGTTCTTCCGACGTCGACCGCAGACCGGTGAATTCTGTCATCGGAGGTCTTAATGCATTGATCTTTACGTACAATCTTTGAACCTTTGTTCTTCTTTATCTTTCTTCTCAATTTATACAACAAAACAAACCCAAATAGAGAAGCAACAAATCCACCCAAAATATACTGATCGATCATCACCATTTTTTAGTATTGATCAACAATTGTTTGTGATGATGATCAGAATTCAAAGTTTCGAACGGATTAAATTTTCTCTGTGTAGGTATGCTTGCTTTATGTGTATTCACGAGATTTTTGAGTAATAGTTGGCGCGTTTTATAGGCAACAACTACTCGCAAGAAAACGTGTTCGCCTTCCTCCATTTCATTTGGGGCCACCTAGCTTATAGGTCTATTTATGTGGGTCACTCAAATTAAATTTGTGCCAATCTGACCACTGGAATTATACTTTTATTTCAATTTGACCATTCAGTTTATAGTAGCAATCAAAACTAGTAGTCACTCCCATCATGGTCGATGTAATATAATATCAATATGTGAGCGTGTTAGCCTCTCATGGGATGACCGAGTTATGATTAAGATTAAGATATGATTGACCATCGAAACGTCAAGATTAAGATATGATTGACGTGTATGTCCACATTGAACAATAATATTCATCACCAATATCAATAAAACAATTTCAAAGGAAAAATTATGAACTGATAGTGTTCTTTTACACGAGTTTTATTATCAATCTCAACATATTATGTTAGTTAAATTGACGACGGTAAATGAAGTCATCAAATTTACAAGCAAATTGAAGTTGAATGATCTAATTGTACCAAATTAAAGATGAGTAACCGAAATCTACAACAAAATATAAGCTGGGTGAACTGAATTCTCAAAATTCAAACAAGAAAACTTACAAAAATCTAAAGCATATGATCATATTTAATAGAAAAAAAAATCACTTTTTTACAGCAATAAAGCTTCAAGTACGGGAAAATTTTGACAGAATTGATATTGACGTTGACATGGCCAAACTTGATTGTCCTATTTTTCCCTCCTCCCACCCCATCTTCTAATGCTGCCATGTCAAAATTTTCTATCAAAAAAATCTGTACATATAACATGATTATTTTTACAATTGATTTTTCGACCCGATTGTTTCTTTGAGTTGAGTAATGTCTCGAGACAATGACTCGTGTGCATGCAGAAAATGAATTTCCTTGTCTTTTCTTGACTCTTGATTTGCCTGTATCGTAATTAGTCAACAACAAACTTCCAACCGTGTCCATAAAGTCAAACGGTTGCCCTAAAAGGATGTGTACCATACTGGCATATTAGAATAGAAATTCAAATAAAATTAAAATTTAGGGTTGAGAAATTATTGTTATCGATAAACTGTTTGATATAGTATTACCAAAAGTAATAATAACAAACAGAAAATCAAAAGAAAATGAAAAAAATAAAAAAAAAATGAGGAAGGCATGATTTAAAGTTGTTCAGTTGAATGAGGAAGGCTTGGTATTCTTAAACTTTAAAAAATATAGTTTTGAATAATATTTTTTGGAGTATGTGTGGTTCGAAGTAAGAAAAAAAATTTACGTGTAAAATATTTTATTGTGTGAATTATAGTTGAAAATAAATATGAAAAATAAATTAAACAGAGACTATGGATTTCACAAGAATTGAACGGGGAAACACGAAGCTTGGGCAACATGTTTGTACTTGCGCACGCATGTGCTAGCATTCTGTCCGGGTGATGCGTGCACGCGCCTATGCACTTGTTTATGGTTGCCCTTCGTGTTCGAAACTGGTTTTGCTCGTTTCTTGACATTTTCAGCTCATTTTCGAAAATCATTAAAATAAAAAAAAAAATTTAACTATACATTTTCACAATAAATTATTTTACACGTAAATCCAAAAAAAATTTCTACTTTTTATCTATACATTCTATATAAAAAAAAAAAAAAAAAATCACTTTCAAAATTCACTGAAAGAACTTATTTTAATGGTTGTCGAAAAGGGTTGAAAAATCACATTTCTATGGTTGTGACTTATGGAACGGGTTGTCAATAAATCTATATATAGGATGAATCATGAATGGTTCTTGGATGAAATAGAAATCAGTTCTCTCTCGACTCTCAGCCAATTTTTACACGTCCTTACATCCAAAATACCAACGTTTTTGCATCATTTCTTCTTAAACATTGTTTGTATTTCATCATACTACAGGGGTAAAGGTATAAACTTCAAAATCTTCGGTGTTCAAGTTATTTTTATGGATGCACAATGCATACAACATTAAAAGACTTCGTTTTATTTTGGGAGTGTATTTGCGTACTCGAGCGCATCATGGTGATGAGCTTTCACATTATTCAAATTTTTCCCTTTTCTTTTTCTCATATTGATACACTTTACATGAAAAATAGGCTTTTGTGAATAAAAAGCACTACATCGTAGAATTGGAGCAATGTCGATCTATTAAGTCCTTATTCGATACAGATTCTTTAAACAAAATTAAATTTATTTCAATCACGCATTCTCTTAATAAAATAATTTTGCACGTCGACTTGTAATTTTTTTTCAACTTTTAACTATAAATTCTTTAAAAATATCATTTTTCACATAATCTATTCTGAAAATCTACATCAAAGATGTCCTAACGAATACCTTTGTGTGACTAACTTTAGCAACATAAAAAATGAACTTCTGTCGCAGCCTTATGAGGTTGCCTTGTGACGAGGATAAGATACACATCGTGATCGACACGTAATTGTTACCTTAGTAGACTATTTTGCGCATTGAAAAAGAAATCGAAAATTATTTAATGAATTATGGTAGCAAATGTCTTGGGTTCTTGTCATGCACCGAATAGTACGTGCAAAACATCTGGCTGATTTTGAAAGAGAGTTACTCCATATTAATTAATAATTAATATATACGTTACTGAAGATGTAAATCCACTTTATCGGTGGAATTTAATTATTCTGCAATTGATTAATTTGCCGATTATTCTGCTTTCGTATCCACACGGCTTAATTATTATCTTTTTTCTTTTCTTAAAAAAAAAAAAAAAAGGCCATACATGGTAGTCATGATCAAGAGGAGCGATTTTCTAAAAATGAAGTCAAAATTCTTTTAATTAAAAAAAATATTTTTATTAGTGAAAATGTAACTTGTAAATGTTTAACGAAATAAATAATTTAAATATAATTTTGATTTACTTTTAAACATCAATTGTCAAATATGTTGTATTCCATGACAGCTTAGTGACGATGATTTTTGTTACTGGCGCAGTTAAAAAATATTATATTTAACTTGAAAAGTAATGCATATTATAAAAGAATAGGGTGTCACACTTGAACTACCCTCTCATCTACCTAAAGTTTGGTTATCTGAAGGTTATATTCATCTCGACTTTGGAGTTGTTAGATTTGCTCTAACTCTTCATGGAAGAAAATGCCTCCCTACAGTTTCAAGAATTGCTCTATTAGATACTAGATTCTTTGAGTATCAACATGCTTGCATAGAAACGGTAGAAACAACTCTTAATGTTTGAACTGTTTTGGTCTCTATATTTTTAAATTTCAATTTATGATCCAAAAGTTACTCACAACATTAAAAGTTCAATTTGAAATTGTTGGAGCCGTACCATCTTCTGTCACATATGCAATCTTTATTATCAGATGGCATACAGAATTCAAAATCATTCCTTTGATTTTGCACCGCTCTATGTCAAAATAAATAATGACGTGTTTAAACTTTAGTCTATTTTTAATAATATCATTTTCTTGTCATGTTAATTCAGGGCCAATAATTTTCCTATCCTTTACCCCCCCTCTTTCCGTGCCTTATAGGGCACAAGAATTACATGCTCTCAAAGTAATATAGCTAGAGTGGCCTTTTGGAAACTAGATTTTACATATCTTTTAGAGTAATATTATCTAACATTAGTATCCGTTTGACATAACTTTTAAATATTGAAAGGAGCTATTGAGAATGAAAAGTTGCTTTTTGATCCGCTTGACTTATTTTATAAAAGTACTTTTTTCAGTTAGAAGGGATTTTAGAGGAAAATGATCAAGTGTGGTTTCCTTTAAAAATATTTTCGAAATATGAAATTCTTCTAAAAATTAGTTTTCAAACAAAAATTAAAGTAGTTTCCTCCAAAAGTGTTTTTTTTTTTTTTTTATGAAAAGAAGTAAAAGCAAAAGTCATACAAAACGGACCCTTATTTGTGATATAAAATCAGTTTAAATACAGGATTAAGTGACTCATTTAATTGTACATCTGATTTAATATTATTTTGTACTAACTACACTGATGTTGTAATACTGTTAGTGCTGAATAACATTACTCTATCTTTTAACATTGACAAAAAATTTTATCGTGGGATGGAGGCAGAGAGCGATGGAGCAGTGACGAGACGTGGAGGAAATTAATGAGAATGAGACTCACTTACACGGAATGGAAACAAGAAACATAAAATAATTTGTAAAAATATTTTATATTTTTATTTTAAGTATTTGATAAACTTAAGAGCAAGGCTACACATGCTACACAGCATAGTGCACATCCTCTCTTACAAGAGGGGGTCCCACAATAAATAAAAATTTGTAGGCCCCCTTCTTGTGAGGGAAACGGTGTACCATGCTGTGTAGCATGATGTACAATCAGCCTTTTTGTAAACTTAAATAGATGCTTATTGAAGATGTAGTAGCATATGATATTAGAACATGAAAAATGCAAAATAGTGGCTTTTTGAAATTTGCTTTTAACCTATTCAATTAATCTGACGATTTTAATCCTTCCTTAAAACGTGAAATGTCAATTTCCACCCCGCTTAAATTCTCCCTCCTAATTACCTAAAATCCTAGCACAACATTTTTCTCTCCTCATTACACGATACTTCATTCTTCCCATTGATGAATAATTTAGCTTCTGTTTAACAGGGTCAAATTTCATTTTCGACCACACAATTCTATTTATTTAGAAAATAAAATGTTTATAAATTCTTTCCAAATGGAGGCTTAAAATTTATTTGATATCCTTTTTCTATTATGTGAAAAATGGAGAAATTGAATATTCTAAATGTAGTTTACTATTTTCATATATAGTGTCTCCACGAGACATGAACGTAAAAAGAAGATTAAGGGTCAAAATCACTTAATTTTGAGCTTAAGTTATTGAGTCAATGTCATAAAAATAATGTTAGAACACCAGTTTAGGTGTCCACACTTGATAATTCAATTAAATGAATCAAATGAAATTGTATTTAAGTAACATATCATTTAATGTTATACGATTGTCACCTAAATTGGTGTTTGACATCAATGATGTTGAATAACATTATTCACGTCATAATCTTCAGGAGGACAGAAACCGTCAATTTATTGTGACAATTAAAAGAGAGAGCATTGTCAAGGAAAACGACCAAATGACATGCCATCTTATATTAATTTGATTACGACTTTATGAACATATGCGGGTCGGTAATAAAAAGATGCACGAAACTTTTATGCATAATTGCTCGAAGATAAGGAATTGATTGCTCGTTTGAGCTTTCGACGAATTGAATTGTTAATTCGAACTTTTTAAACTCTGATACAATATTTAGTCTTAAACTTCTAAATTTAACTGTCAATATCATTAATAGAAATAATTTAAGCCTTCGTATTCAAGTAATTTGGGATTTTATCAAAATCGAAATATATATATATATATATATATATATATATATATATATATTTTTTGTTGCGTGTCGTTAAAATTCTTCAAAGTGTGACATCAGGGAAAATGTACTCGTATACATACATAAACACAAATATACACACACAACACGTGTGTATTTGAAGGAGTGTTTAGTCGCAAAAGGAGGTAGAAGGGAGACAATCGCTTTCAAGGTAGTTGGTGGCCCCGTGCCTTCATATTGACCTTGTTTTCTTGATGTGGAATTCAAAGATGATGTTCATGTACAGGGCCCTATGTAGCTGAATTAGGCAAACTGGCTGGCGAGGTTGACAGAGCACAATAATGAGGCGGTCGGGCTATTCTTGCCTTGGCGTGGCTCGCTGATGTCTGCATGTTTTGTAACTTTTTTTTTTAAAAATACAGACTGAACTTGGCACGTCATGAATTTAAAGGCAAATAAATGTACCGGCATAATTTGATATTTAGAAGGTGTTTAATGTGGATTAAAATTAGATTTTTTAGTAGATTGTGATAGAAGTTTTTGAAATGTGTGATTATAAAGTTGTAGAACCCATAAAAGATGTGGTTAATATTGATTATTTGACTTAAACTTATATTAAAATCAGATTTTAATCATATCTAAACAAGCTCTTATATGTAAGATAGAGTTTGCGTCAGAGTTCTTAATGTAAAGTGTAATCTAAATAAGTACTAATCAAAACTCTTATGAAAAACCACATTTCTCAATAAGTTTATGAGTAATTAAATTGAATAATGCTACTTGTAATTCGTGGCTACTGTATTTGTCCTATGTGGTAGGTTGTTATTTGGGACATTAAGTGATGCACGGGAACATTATTGAAAATAAATAATCTCTTTTCTCAATAAGTTTATGAATAATTAAATTGAATAATGTTACTTGTAATCGGCGGCTACAGTATTCTTCCTGCGTGATAGATTGTTATTTGATGCATTAAGTGATGCACGGGAACATTATTGAAAATAGATAACCTCGAGTATAATTAATATTCAATACAACCAAGAGCAATTGAATATTTAACAAGGATTTAGCAGACACACAAAGAAAATATAACAAAGATGCCAAAAAAAAAATGTCCTTCTATTTATACTAAAAGACATAAATAAAGTTACGCCCTTATGTTACTCACGCCACAACAAAGTAGTAATCATGTATTGTGCTAATCTTCCTTTGTGTTTTGACAACAAAATTCATGAAATGTCTTATATTCTATGTTAACGCCCCTTGGCGTTACATTGCTACGTGATGGCTAGGGATGTGAATCAGCGCAAGCTGTTTGTTGACTCGGCTCGTGCTATGGATGGCTCAACCCTTCTTCGGAAAGTCATGGGGCAAGTGACTCTATGCGAGTCACTTATTGGCTTGCATTGGTCAACTCGTAAGCTATACGAGTTGGCTTGCCATAGGTGCTGCAAAAGGAGCCACCTCTCACATAGGTGGCTACGTAGCAGTTATTTGATTTAATTGCCACTGGCAAGTGCCATCAAATTAAATTGAGGTGGTTATTGGGCTGCTCGAATTTTAAATTATATTTTTCAAATACAAAAATGAGTATATATATTATATTCATCAAGTGAGCCGAACTTGAAATTTTCCTGGTGAGCTGGCTCACTACAAAATAAACACGAGCTGGCTCGCATGGTGGGCAATTAGCCCAACATAATCAATGAGTCCTTTTATTTAACCAAAAACAAAAAGAATTGACTACAGTAAGCTGTTTGGGCTACCTTTTGCAGAGAGTTATCGCCATTCCCCTCTACTAGTTTTTCTCAAAAAATTAACCAAAAATAATCGCCCGGTACCCAGTTTACACCAGTAGCGGCCAAGGGAAGTTATAGCAGGAACATGAAGGAGATTTTGGTACAAATTGTTGGTTTTATCCTGTTCTGATTGAGGTTTGTTAAGAGTACGGTGACCCAAATTTTGCTTGACCTGACTTTGTTAGTGTTAGATTATTGTAATTGACTATTCTGTGAAGAAAATGACCAACTTGAATATTTTATAAGTTTAGGAACTTAATTGCAAAGTTTCATAGTTGATAGGTTAGCTTAGGGTTCGGGGTCCAAGTTTGGAACACGAAGGTTTCTCGCCACATTTTCGCTAGATGTTCGCATGAGTCATGGTTGAGCATGTGAAGCAAAATATTCCTCCCTCAACCTTCGTCCCCTGTCGCTCGTGTGTCGGACCCTTCGCTCGAGCGACCAATTTATGGTCAGACCTAATTCGCGATTTCGCGAGATTTTTATTGGTCAAAGTTTCCATATTCGTCCAACATATAAAAGGGGGCGCCGCGCACTCGGGAAAAGGGGATTGAACATTATACATTCAAGAGAAAATAATTATTCTCTCAAGAGCTAAACCTTCATCCAATTCAATCACTTTATTATATGTGTCATTCAGATTGAAAACATCAAATCCTTCAATCAATACATTGGTGCTATTCTTCACTTGGATTTGTCAGGAAAATTGTATCCTCAACTTGGCTGGTTGCGAAGATCAAGGAAGAAACTGAAGAACGAGGAGTTCTTGGTACATCTACAAGAGATAAACTATGTGAAGAGTTAGGAGTGGAGTTCGTGTGCTCATTTCAAGAGGACTGCTTTACTACGAAGAGTTAGGATTGATGTTCGTGTGCACATTTCAGGAGAGTTGCTTCAAACTTCAGACAGGAGATCAGAAAACTTGTGTCGTCAACTTTCTTGGTGGTCTGTAAGTTTATTATACAGTTTATAGTGGATCTTTGACTGGTAAAGCGCCTAGAATTTTTTTCCACGTTGGGTTTTTTCGTGAACAATTTTTGTATTATTTACTGCTTTAGTTATTGCTTACATATTACTGCGGCAGTTCAAGATAAGATAAATTGAATTGGTTGATTAATCACCTAGATATAATTAACTTGTGACTTGTTGCATGTTAATTAATTTTTAATTCCACATTTACACCTAATCACCCCTATTCTAGGTGTAGTTGGGTCGAATATCTGGTTTTTCAAGTGGTATCTGAGCTCAAATTCGATTCCTGACCCATATTCTATCTAGATGAGTCAATCATGCCTTTTACCTTTGTCCCTTGATGAGGCTTACGTCAATGATCATAACATTTCGTATTGTGGAGATGATGTGAGAAAAATTGTGGCTTGTGTTGCTAGAGTTAAGCTTGATTCTGATAAAGAGATTGATAAGGCCGAGGGAGAAGAGTGTAGTAATCACTGTAAGAAAGAGTCTGAGGATGAAACTGATATTCGTGAGGCTTATCAAGAGTTATTTGAGAATAATCTTAAAACTAAAAATGTCAATAGAGCTTTGCTAAAGAAAGTAGATAAGCTTGAGAGAGTGAAAGAGAGACTTGTCAGTGACCTTCAGGATACGTCTAGAAGTTTGAGTAAATTGAGGCGTGTCAATGAAAAATTGGAAGATAAAATAAAAACCCTCACTAATGATCTAGAAAAATCTAACACTCAACTTTAGGCCTTCTCTAGTGAGACTAGAAAACTTGATGATATACTAGGAATGAATAAGTCGACAGGTGATAGGAGAGGTTTGAGCTATGATAAAAACAATTTTAATTATTATAACTCCTCTAAGACTTCATTCGTTCCAACCGGTAACAAGTTTCATAAGTCAGCCTATCCTGAACCTAAAGGAAAGTGTGTTGTAGATCAAATGACCTATGAAAATCCTAGGATTGTCGATATCAAAAATCAACATCAACAGTTGCGTGGTTCTAAGTCTAGGTTCATTCTTACATGTCATCATTGTGGTGTTTTAGGGCATATTAGGTCTAGGTGTCCTAATCTCGTGAATAGGAATAGAGGTTAGAACATCTCTAATCAGGTCATTTCGCTGTCTAATTAGGTTAATCACCTAATTGATATGTTGACCACTAGTGTCTACCCATCCCCTAAGAAAATTTGGGTTAGAAAATGTGATCTTGTTAAGCATGATGAGAATGTGAATTGCCATGTTGCTCTAAAAGTTCATAATAACTCCATGTGGTATCTTGATAGTACTTGTTCTAAGCATATGTGTGGTAATAAAACTTTATGTTCCACTATTGAGGAATGTAACGGTGGTGTTGTCACTTTTGGAGATGGGGCTACTGCACCTATCCTTGGTAAATGTACCATCATTATTCATGGTATTTCTCCTATAGCTAATGTGTTTTATGTGGAATGGTTAAAATCCAATCTGTTAAGTATTAGCCAGATATGTGATGCTGATTATGAGGTTAGCTTTGTCCAAAAGAGGTGTACTGTCTATGATTCTTCAGGTGGGGTTATTTTAGAAGGTCTTAGGACTGCTGATAATTGTTATAGAGTTATTCCTGATTCTAACTATGTGTGTAGTAGTACGAAAATTGATATGACTGAACTTTGGCATCAACGGTTCGGTCATCTGAACTATAGAAGTTTGTCTAAGTTAGCCAAAAATGAATGAGTTAATGGATTACCTAAGATTGAACAGAATAAGAATGTTGTGTGTGGTCCGTGTCAACAAGGTAAACAACTCAGGGTGAATCATAAACGAACTTCTAAGATCTTGACTGATAGACCTCTAGAACTTCTTCACATGGACTTAATGGGACCTACTAGGACAGAGAGTCTAGGAGGTAAGAAATACATTTTGGAAGTTGTTGATGACTTCTCTAGGTACATATGGATTGATTTGTTGCGTGAAAAATTTGAGGCCTCTAATCTTATCAAATCCTTGTGTAAGAAACTATGTACTGAACAAAACCTCACTGTTACTGGAATCCGAAGTGATCATGAGAGAATTTGAAAACTCTAACCTTGATGAATTCTGTTTGGAGAATGGGATTCAACATGAATTCTCCTCTCCTATTACTCCACAGCAAAATGGAGTTGTTGAAAGAAAGAATCGGGTCCTTCAAGAGATGGCTAGAGCCATGCTTCATGGGAAGGATCTAGCTTTGCATTTCTGGGGTGAAGCTATAAACACAGCTTGCCACATTATGAACTGAGTGTACCATAGACCCAAAACTGATAGAACTCCATATGAGATTTGGAATGGTAGAAAGCCAACTATCAAATACTTCCGAGTGTTTGGTAGTAAGTGCTACATCTTGAGAGACAAAGAGAACTTGGGTAAATTTGACTCGAAGAGTGATGATGGAATATTTCTAGGATACTCTAGAAACAGTCTAGCCTATAGGGTATACAATTCTCGTACTCGTGTGGTGATAGAGTCTATAAATGTTGTTATTGATGATGCTGGTAGTGAGGGAGATGGTGTTGTTATTCAGGATGGGGTAGATGATCCTAGTGTTGATCCTGTAGAGGTTACTAAATCCAAAGAACAATCTACTCTTGAAGCCTCATAGTCTCTTGAGAGTTTAGATGTGACTGAACCACCGAGGGACAATCCAATTCCTCCTAAATAGCCTTTCTCTAGAGTTAAGTTGAATCATCCTAAGGATCAGGTTATTAGAAATTTAGATGAAGGAATGAGACTGCGTAGGAAAGTATTAAATCAGATTGTATACACTAGCTACGTATCCCAAATAGAACCTAAGAAAGTTGAAGAAGCCCTTAGTGATGAATGTTGGGTGAATGCCATGTATGATGAACTAAATCAGTTTGTAAGAAACAATGTGTGGACCTTAGTTCCTAGGCCTGAAAACTACAATGTTATAGGTACTAAGTGGATTTTTAAGAACAAGATTGATGATGAGGGTACCATAACTAAGAATAAGGCTAGGCTAGTTGCACAGGGATACACTCAGGTTGAAGGAATTGACTTTGATGAGACATTTGCCCCCGTTGCGCGACTTGAGTCCATTCGCATTCTTCTTGCTTTTGCTTGTGCCTTAGGATTCAAGCTCTATCAAATGGATGTCAAGAGTGCCTTCTTGAATGTGGATCTTCAGGAAGAAGCATATGTTGAACAACGTAAGTGATTTATTGACCCTAAGTTTCCTCACTATGTCTTCAAATTGAATAAAGTCCTATATGGTCTAAAACAAGCCCCTAGAGCCTGATATGATAGATTGACTACTTATCTTAAGAAACGTGGATTTGTGAGAGGTAGTGCAGATAGAACCTTGTTCATAAGGCGTAGTGAAGAAACCATCACGATAGCCTAGATCTATGTTGATGATATTATTTTTGGCTCCCCTATTGACTCTCTTGCTCATGAGTTTGCTGAATGCATAAAGCAAGAATTTGAGATAAGCATGGTTGGAGAATTGAGTTACTTTCTTGGTCTTCAAGTGAAGCAAACAGACGATAGATTGTTCATATCCCAGTCTAAGTATGCTAAGGATCTTGTAAAGCGGTTTGGGCTAGATAGTAAGAAATACACACGGACTCCTATGAGCACTAGTGTCAAATTGTGTCATGACCCTACAGGTAGGAGTGTAGATCAGTCATTGTATAGGAGTATGATAGACAGTCTTTTCTACCTTACAACTAGTAGACCTGATATAGCCTTTAGTGTTGGAGTGTATGCTAGATTTCAGGCTGATCCTAAGGAATCACACTTAACTGCTGTCAGAAGAGTAATTAGATATGTTAATGGTACTGTAAATCATGGGATCCTATACTTTAGAGATTCTAATCTCGAGTTTGCAGGCTACTCAGATGATGATTGGACAGGTAATGCTGATGATAGGAAAAGCACATCTGGGGTTTGCTTTTATATTGGGTGCAATCTTGTAGCTTGGATGAGTGTAAGAAACAAAACTCTATCTCTTTATCTACGGCAGAGGTCGAATACATAGCTGCAGGTAGTTGTTGTACTCAGTTACTTTGGATGAAACAAATGATGAGTGATTATGGAATTACTCAATGAACTATGATCGTTTTCTGTGATAATACTAATGCCATCAATATCTCTAAAAATCCTGTTCAAAATTCTTGCACTAAACACATTGACATTAGATATCATTTTATTCGAGAACTTGTTGAGACTGGAGTCGTTTCACTTGAACACATTTCAACTGAACACCAACTAGCTAATTTTTTACTAAACTTTTAGGTGGTTTGAGGTTTGAGTCTCTTAGGAAAGCTGTTGGTATCTTTGTTCCCTCCTGATTACTGTTTCAGGAGTTTGCATGCTTTATACATTGTCCGCTTTCATCTGACATTCATTGAATTTTTGTGCATGCATAACTTTTATTGCCTTTTAGGATGAGTTTCTTGCATGTGCATTCTTGTTATGTCTGTTTTGGTACATGCAGTTTTAGTTTTAGTTTTGTGTGCTTGATTATTTTGTTTTCGTTTGTGTGTGACACATTCTTGCTTTAAAAAATAAAAATTTGGGAATGGAAAGTCTACTACAGCATGCAGTACAACCTTTTTGATCTTGATGTTATGATCATATTTGAGTATAATTGATGTGTTGTAGCTTAATTTTCATTACTTGTTTAGGTTGATTTGTAGTACTTAGTATATGTGTCTTCATGTACCATCTGCACTGCACACACTATGATATTGTAAATTGTACTTAACCGTATGTATGAGATTTGGGATGACAGTCACTTGTTGGTAAGTTGACTCTGCACATGAATTGACCATCTTTTGTAGACCTAAGCCTATGTTTATCCTATAGTGGTAAAAATCTCATATATTAATGTTCTTCTTCGAGACTATTTGACTCAAACAATTAAGTCTTAAGGTTATTTCAAAATCTGGTGCTTATGGTCATCTGACTTAGGTTAACCGACCTAAAGCTCGCTACATGGGTCATCTCAGTTGCTAAATGAATTAGAACATGCACTTAAAATGAAATATTATGAGCTATTGAAAAGAAAAATATATTGAGCTGGTACAAAATTGAAATATTCAGAAAAAAATCATATATGGTCAAAGTAAGGGATGTAACATGTTGACATATTTGCGAAATAAGCTTCATATAACAGGTCCTACTGTTTTTTAAGGTTTGACTTTCAGTAGTAGGAGAATACACTTTTTGGCAGTGATGCTTAGTATGTCCCTTATCACAAAATTAAGGTTTGGAGTGATGTTTACCTTGGATTAGTGACACTTTACACACATAAGTCACTTGTATTATTTACTCCATTCTAACTTAATCTGCGTATGTGGGGAGGTTTGCTACTTGTTAATTCTACTCATGCATGCTATCAACTGCACATTTGATTGGTTGTTTGTTGATATCTCCTTTTGCATTGATTGTGAATCTTTCCCTTCAACATTTGTGACAAAAAGGGAAAGAGATTTTATAGTGAGGGTGAGATTTATTTGTGATTTAAGCAGCTACATTATCATTTGCATGCGCGTTGTTGTGGTCTTTGGGGTGAGACATAGATAATTGGTTACTTATACATATGCATGCTTTTGATATATGTCGTTGGGGAGTGACATAGTACTGTTTTTATAAGACACTAATATTCATTGATTGCATATTGCTTATCTTATGGGTCGTTGGGGAGAGACATAGATACTATGTTTAAGACATTATTATGCTTTTATTTGATATATATTTTACATGTCTTATGGGATCGTTGGGGAGAGACATAGATACATTTACCTACTGTTTTAACTTCAAGTGAGTTTGCAATAAGGGAGAGCTTGTGCATTATTTATGCATTGCATATCATGCATTGATATGGAGCATGTATCCATGCATTTGTGTTGCACTTTATGCATAGCTATTTGAGTTGTGATTTTTTGTGGTATTAATGCGTCTATAGTGTTTTGATTAGCATTAATATTGCATCTCAAACTAGCATGCTTATTTGATTGATTATGTTTTATAAGCTTCTAAGTATTTTATTGTTTAATTCCTGTATCACGTGTTTTTACACTGGGTATGTGAGTTTTGATTTCAGGATATAGGATTGACAAAGAGGAAAATGCATTCAGATGATAGTTGGATTTAGTTTCTATTTGATAGGTTTATTTTACCTTGTAATTGGTTTTGTCACAGAATGTCAAAGGGGGAGTTTGTTAGTGTTAGATTATTGTAATTGGCTATTCTGTGAACAAAAGGATCAACTTGAACATTTTAGAAGTTTAGGGACTTAATTGCAAAGTTTCATAGTTGATAGGTTAGCTTAGGGTTCAGGGTCTAAGTTTGGAACACGAAGGTTTCTTGCCGCATTTTCGCTTGCCGCATTTTCGCTAGATGTTCACAGGAGTCATGCTCGAGCGTGTGAAGCAGAACATTCCTCGCTCAATCTTCGTTCCCCTGTCGCTCGTGCGATAGGCCTTTCGCTCAAGCGACCAATTACGGCCAAACCTAATTCACGATTTCGCGAGATTTTTATTGGCCAAAATTTTCATATTCGTCCAATATATAAAAGGGGCGCTGGGCACTCAGGAAAAGGGGATTGAACAATATACATTCAAGAGAAAACAATTATTTTCTCAAGAGCTAAACCTTCATCCAGTTCAATCACTTCATTATATACGCCATTTAGATTGAAAACATCAAATCCTTCAATCAATACACTGGTGCTATTCTTCACTTCGATCTGTCAGGAAGATTGTGTCGTCAACTTGGCTGGCTGCGACGATCAAGGAAGAAATTGAAGAACAAGGAGTTTTTGGTGGATCTACAAGAGATAAATTGTGTGAAGAGTCAAGAGTGGAGTTCGTGTGCTCACTTCAGGAGGACTGCTTTACTACGAAGAGCTAGGATTGATGTTCATGTGCACATTCTAGGAGAGCTGTTTCAAACTTCAGACATGAGATTAGAAAACTTGTGTCGTCAACTTTGCTGGTGGTCTGTAAGTTTATTATACAGTTTATAGTGGATCTTTGACTGACAAAGCGCTCGGAGTTTTTCCCACGTTGGACTCCTCCGTGAACAATTCCTGTATTGTTTACTGCTTTAGTTATTGCTTACATATTACTGCGGTATTTCGAGATAGGATAAATTGAATTGGTTGGTTAATCACCTAGACGTAATTAACTTGTGACTTGTTGCATGCTAATTAATTTTTTATTCCGCAATTACACCTAATCACCTCCCCCCTCTAGGTGTAGTTGGGTCGAATCTCCGAATTTTCAAGTGAAAAGCTTGCAGTGCGACATATATGGTGAAACTAAAATTATGAAGAAAAAAAATTTGGGTATGTGGTAGTGATGAGATCTCGGTTGGGGGAATCGCATGGAACTCGCGGAATGAATTCGAAAATGCCGGGAAAGCCCAAATTCAGGTTTGTAGACGATAGGATCTTGACCCGAGCCTCACGACTCAAGAACTTAAGGTATATTAACCTTAAACCCGTTGAAGTGCAGAAACTAGAACCTTGATTTGCGAACTCCACAAAGTTAGTCCAATCCTTTGATAAGTTCTGATTTGAACGCCACAAATATTAACACGAAATATTTGATAAGTTCATTTTTCATGAAAAATCTATTGGAGAGAAAACTCAACTTTTATTATCATTTAAAACTTGTTTACAATGAAATAAAATTCCTATTTATATGGAAACTATGGAAAACCCTAAAATTATGAAAATAACGAAATTCTAGAGTCCAAAGATAATAAACTTGCCAAAAATAAGAAATATAGCAAAATATGAAATTTCGCGAAAAATATAAAAATCCGTCTCAGAATTTGCCTATGCGGCCGCATAGTTAAAACATATGCGGTCGCATAGAAGGAAACTTCGCTGCTGGGAGAGCTTCTGTTGATGATATGCAGGCCGCATGGTATTACATCTATGCGGTCGCATAGATGTCCATTTTCCTTCCGTCTTCGACCGCTTCTAACATGCTGATCTCCTTCGATTCAGACCTCGACCCCTTCACCAAACTTGCACCTTGGCTTGTCAACTTCAACCCCTTGGACTCCAAAGCTCGGCCAAGTGATTGCCTATTCCGTATCACATCAGGTAGTAGTGGAGGGATCTGGTCGAGAGGCTCCATTTCAGGACCTGTTTTATGATATATATATATATATATATATATATATATATATTAGGTTTCATAATATCATATCATTCGGAGATGTCGCACATCTCGTAATCATATTTGATATAGTGAATTATCTCCTTCTCTATTCGTGGTTTTTCTCGTTTTGAATTTTCACGTAAATCTTAGGTTCTTGTTATTATTTTTATATTGCCTAATCTTGTTTTTTCGTAACAAAGTTTGTTTGACAATTACAGCTCCTTATTAAATTTATCAGAACTGCATGATTTTCTTTATCAGAACAGATAGAGCAAGCAAACGTGTAACCTTTTTCTCATCCATGGGCAGAACTTATTCATACGGTACAAACAAATATATACAAGTCTTCACTTCTGCCACCACAATCCTGCAAAATGAAGGATTGTATCTCTACCCCTTCTATATTGTCAAAGCTGTTTAGCTAAATCTTAAAGAGTCTCACTTCAATAGACTCACCTAATAAACCACAATTCGCCTCATGATTTTGAGTCAAAATGTGTTAACGAGGTTCAGCAACATTGATAGCTCGTTTGGTACTGTAGACTTTACACTACTGGATAGTACTAAAGAAAAAAAAAGAAGCTAAAATCTTATTTGTTGTACTCTCTAATCGTGCCATGTACTGCCTATTGAACTTGTCCTTGATTCTTACCATTGTCAGCCTCTACGTCGACAACTATGCCAGTTAATTTACAAGGTTCGGCCTCTTCCAGCATTTGCACTACCATTCTCATGTTAGGTCTCAGTGATGGAACTCTAGCAGTGCAATGAATTGCAATTCTCAATACCTGTAGAGCTTCTTCTCTCAATGCCTCGGAAATGCTCGAGTCCACTATATTAATGGGGCTACCTTTGTTCCTCATTGCGCCGCATACCCATTGGACGATGTCTTTGTTCTCCCCAAATCCAGGCTCAACTGGCTTCTTTCCGGTTACCAACTCCATCAGAACCACGCCAAAGCTGTAGACGTCACTCTTTTCATTTACCTTAGATGTATATGCATACTCTGCAATCCAAAACATGTTTAAATATTTTAATGAAGAGCTTTTAACTTATTTCCTAACAATACTTGATTCAGTTAAGTTTTTGGACAAATGTTCTAAATATGGTACACTTCCAATGGTTTAGGACTTAGAAGCAAACAGTTTAGAAATACCAGTACAAAAATTCGAAGGAATTGTTTACCAGGCGCGATGTAGCCAAGTGTTCCTGCTATGACATTAGTCGAGCATTTTGCAGCATCAACCAGCAAAATCTTAGCGAGCCCAAAATCAGCAATTCTCGGCTTCATTTGCTCATCCAACAAAATGTTGCTGGACTTCACATCACGGTGTATAACTGGTCTGTCATAGCCATGGTGGAGATACTCGAGTCCCCTGGCTGCACCCAGCGCAATTTGATATCGCACCATCCAGTCCATCTTGATTCTCTGGCTCCCATGCAATCTGTCCCATAAGCTCCCATTAGGCAAGAATTCATAAACGAGCAGATACGAATCCTCACTCATGATGCTGCAGTATAATTTCACAACATTCACATGCCTAACCGAGCTTAATGTGGTCACTTCCGCTTCATACTCTGGTGAATAGACCTTGCCTTTTGCCAGCATCCCGGAGCTGCTCTTGAAGCTCGTCCCATCACCATATGCAGACTTCCAAATGTGTTTTACGGCTAATTGTTTCCCGTTATGGAGGACAACCTTGTACACATTCCCGCATCCACCTTTGCCAATCAAATTTTCTGTCTTGAGTTCCCTTAATATTTCCTCTTCACTAAAGCTCAACGCACGATAATGTTTCATATCCCAAGAGTCACGTCGATTCATTGAAGTATCCTGATTATTGTACCAATACTTCATGTATATGAAACATGCAAGTGACAAAATTATGACACTTGCACCTGCTGTGAAGCAAAAGATAAACGTTCTGGACTCTGTAGACGTGCCAGAATTTGGCGAACATCGCCTGAAATTTCTGATATTCTGACTACAAAGTCCTGGATTTCCATCAAAACTACTACTAAACACGCTTATTGCTAATGAATCGGGAACGTGACCAACCAAATTATTATTTGATAAATCAAGAAGGCTTAGCTTTAATGATGATAGACGGGCTGGAATTTCACCAGAAAGTTTGTTATCAGATACATTTAGGGAGTTCAAATTAGGGAGTGAGCCAAGGCTTGCTGGAATTTCCCCGGTAAGTGAATTGCTCGCTAAATTAATTTCATTTAAAGAAACACATGACCCCATTGAATCTGGTATAATCCCAGAAAAAATTATACTCACAATGAAGACTGCTAAGTTTGTGCAATTCCCCGAGATTTGCTGGAAGATTACCATGAAACTGGTTTGAACTGAGATTAATCGCCACCAATGAAGAAGCTTCTGATATTGAATCAGGCAGTTCACCAGAGAATTTATTGTTGGCCAAATATAGCTGTGCAAGAGACTTTGCTTCACCAATATTTGATGTCACTGGACCTTCAAATTGATTGAAAGTGAGATCAATTATAAGCAAACTCGGCAAACTCCAAATTCCTCTTGGGACTATACCTGAAAGTGAATTGTTGTTCATCCGTAAACGAGTCAAGGACAAACAATTAGCATAATTTTCAGGTATTAGACCAGAGAAATTGTTTTGGAGCACTAGAAGTTCTTTTAATTTTCCTTGCTTGCACATATCAGGCGGGATAGGGCCACTTAAAGAATTCTCAGAAACGTCCACATATTTGAACTCTGCCCATGAACCGATCTTCAATGGAAGAGGGCCAGTGAATCTGTTTGTGTATAGTGAGAGTTCTTCGAGGAACCTGAAATCGCCGAATTCAACAGGAATTTCACCCGAAAATTGGTTTTCGAAAAGCTGCAGGGATTTGAGTTGAGTTAAGAATTTGAGCTCTGAAACGTCTCCTTCGAGTTTATTAGTTGAAACATCAAAGTTAACAAGGCTGGTGAGATTTCTGAATCCCTCTGGAATTTTCCCTGTCAAGCCATTGGTGTAAAGTTCAAGCTGGTAAAGCTTCGTTAATTTAGTGATTCCATCTGGGATTCTGCCAAACAAAAAATTATACGAAAAGCTCGAGATTTTCAAGCAGTGTGAGATTTCCAATTCCTTCTGGAATTTGCCCTTCAATACTGCAATTTGTGAGGTAAAGCCATTGCAATTTCTCAAGTTTCAGTACCTCCAATGGAAATGGACTTTTATCAAAAAGATTGTCGCCTAAACTCAAGGAAGTTAACCCTGTAAGATTTTCCAGCGATTTCCATGGAAATAGACCAGAAAATCCACTCCCGCTCAAATTCAACAACTTCAACTGGGCTAGAGAAGATAAATCTGGAACTTCGCCGGAAAAATAATTGTTACCCAAGTTCAAGAACTGCAAGCTTGTGCAATTAGACAAATGATCACTGATTCCACCATACAAGAAATTTGATCCAAGAGAGAGATTTTGAAGTGATTTCAGGGAGCAAATTGAATCAAAAGAGACAGTTCCGGACAAATTTTGTCCTGCCAGATTGATTTCTTTCACGTTTTGATTAGAATCACAGACTATGCCTGTGAAGTTGCATATGGCGTACTCTTTTGTCCATGTATCAAAAGCATTTGAATTTGATTTTTGCAGGGTGGCTTTGAATTGCAAAAGAGCTTCAAGTTCATTGGCTTTGGAGAAAGAAAGGCACAAGAACAAGAAAGAAAAAGTGAGCAGATTGAGGAAATCCCGGTGCAGGAAAGCTGAACAGTTTGACATTCCGGTCGGCGCAGGAAAGGAGAGAATGTTTGGTTTGTGCATGGGATTCTGACAGTGTGAAACTAAGAACTAAAGGGAGTATAAACATGTAGCGCGAGGGTGGCTGTTAGACATTTCAAATGCGAATGTTCACATTCAGATAAAAATTGACCAACCCAAAATTTTGTACACTTTCTAACCTTAGTTAACGTTTCACACGTTATGCAGGATCCAACTTATTATTAATTCATTTTCTTCATCTAGCAATTGGTGAAATTAAGAATAAAATCCGTGTTATGAATTTTTTTGCAAGATAATATATCATATGTGTAAGAGTGGACGAATATCTTTTTATCTTTTCTTTCATTTATCTTGTGGCCAGTTGAGGTGCAATTGTTTGTGGCCATCAAGGAGAAATCCTGTATGGACAAGGTATTCGATGAAAAAATTAATTTGACGCGTATTAGAAAATATTTAAGTAAATAAATTATTTCATTAGACGAGATTTGGTTCAAGACTATTCAAGTACATTTTGTGTAATTTAGTGCAATAAAATCAATACTTAGCCATAAAACTCTTTGTATTTGATAATCCTTCTTAAATCATGTGACATTTTAGGTACTTAGATTATTAAAATTTAGAATCTTATCACGATTTGGTTGGCTGGATGTTGAGGCTACATAACGTATCAAGTTGCTTTAAGTAGGATTGTCCAAACTTTAAGTAGGATTGTCCAAACTCGAAGAATCTCCAATTATCTTCCTTTTTCATTAATCTACATATATTTTTTGCATCATTAGCAACGAAAATGTCATATCGTTTCTCGGACCCATTCAACAGAGTCTTTAAAAAATCAAAAGTTACTTCTGATATTAAAAAACTGTTTTTAAACATGTTTATATTTTATCTCATTAAAGAGCTTTTAGAAGAATATGACTGAAGGTAACTTATGAAATTCAGAATTAAAAGTAGAACCTCTGTCAAGCGAATATTTCGTTGTACAACAAATTGTCGTAAGCATGATGAATATCAATCAAGTCAAATTATTAATAGTTCGAACACAGTTTTCTTTAAATATCTATTAAAATTTGACAATAAAAAATATATCATTAGTCCTTGCTAGCCATCAGTGATAGTTAAAAAGAGAATGTCGTGTAGTGAAGAAACACATAAATAAACGGCCGCCTAACTAGACTCGAAAAAGTCTAACTTTGCAAACTGCATACGACACTTGTAGCCACCCCTCAACCACTTTATTCCTTCATTATTGAGTTTTCAAAGATAAAGATTTGTCTGTATTTTGGTTAGTGAAAACAGTCAATTAAGGTACCCAGCAAGAAGTTTCATGGCACTAGAGGTTGATTATTGCTATACAACGTCTCAATAGAGATGACGGCGGGGCGGGGCGGGGCTCAAATTAACAAATTTTTTTAACCAGACAAGTTTGAGGTGGATTTTTTTGGTCCCATTCGGATGATTTTTTTTGCCATCTCTACTTCTCATCAATATTGAATATGTTATTGATTTTAATTTTTTTTTTTTTCATTCAATGAAAAACTTGGTAAAATAGACAATGATTAGTGTGCTGATTATCGAAGATCAAGGATAGTTGGTTGTGTTGGTTTTTTTTTTTTTTTTTTGTCCAAATTAGGTTGAATATTTTGGAAAAATATTATTTCCTGTATTCCACGCGGTTTTTTATACTATTTCAATTTTTAAAAAGATTGTTAGAGTTTTTGCATACACTTCTATAAATATTAGAGAATTTTCACAAGTTTTGTATTTATGAAATATAGAATAATTGTATAGTCACAGTTATTGTATTTGTTTTCTCTATAGTAGTTAAATGAATAAAATATTCAGTTTCTGTGTCAATTAATTTTTTTTTTTTATCTTGTTATTTGTTTACTATCATATATTTCATATATTACTTCGATCCATTTTTCAATAGATTGAACTCTGACGAACAAGTTAAATTGTGTTGTGAAACTTAGTACGCGAAATTATAATGTAATAATTTAATAAATTGTATTAATTTCAAAATTGGAATATAAAAATTGGACTCATTAGTGTATATGAGAAGGACGGTGAAGGCAATGGGCCCTCCCTAACTTTTGAAAAATTGCATCTGTTTTCTTACAAAATTAATTATGATTTTGAAAAAAAAAAAAAAAGAGTTTAATATAAAGTCTTCAAATATGTTGGTGTTACATGCATCCTTTGACTGGGATGTCCACTCGAAAAGTAAATTTTGACTAAGGGGTGGAAATTGTTGATTATTATTGACTAAATGATTAGACCTTTTTGCTTGATTTGGCTTTGTAATTCCGTGCCATAAAAATTAATTAATAATTGCATACCTAAGAAACGTACCCCATGTCATTTTTAATTAAAAAGAATGATATAATTTGCGCTTCATGATGATCACAAACTATAAAAAAATTATTGTAACTTCAAGTGATAATATAAACAGTGAAAACTACATGATACTTGAGCAACGTGAAAAATGAAAAAAATACAATTTATAGGTGTAGCCGGTGTATGCTATTCGTACAAAATCTGCAAACGTATGAGATCATTGACAAATAATAGATTTAGTGAGCTGAGAGTATAATTTCACAAAGGATAAATTTCAGTTTAAGTTTATTAGTCATGTATGAAATTCGAATCCTGTGAAACAAAATGGATATTTTGATTTGATTTTAGGTAAATTAATCCAACAAAGTATAAAAGCTTGATTTTTTTAAAATCAAATTATAGATGATTGTATTGAATTTCGACTTCGCATATTGTTATATATTCTTGATTTGTAATCTAATTCCGTTCATGTGTTCTTGACAATTGATAAAGTTAATATATTTAACTTTCTTTCTCAAGAAAAAATAATTGTATCCTAACCACGACCTGGATCTATTCCTAAACATAATTCGAATTGGTAGAACGCATTAAATTTTATATTATCTATATGATTGTACAAGTGATAAATGTTATTCCTAACATTTATGACACATATGTTGATTTTGCCGCGTTCTAAATTTATCGTGAGTATCACAACATTACAATAAGCAACTAATTATCCAATTGATAGCCAATCAATTAAATAATGAAATGAGTATGCAAAATTAATCAAAGCATGCATGATTTAAACTAAACTACTATTCTCTAATTTAAAACAAACAAACAAACAATATGGTTCATCTCATCCAAAAAAAAAAAATGATTTAGCTTAGGATGATTTTGAATAAATTACAGGAATATGGAAAAATATCACCTGGATCATGAAAGAAAGCAAAAGATGGTGATCTTCAAGCCCAAAGTTGAATTATTCAATTTCTTGATGTAATTGACATTCAATTCTTGCTATGGCTTGATCTTCTCTCTCAAAAGTAATGAATTGACATTTTGTTCTTGATGAATTTGATAATATTATTGTGTCTAAATAGGTAAGAGAGTTTTTCAACGTTTCTCCCAAGTTCTTTATTTATAAGGGTTGAATTTAAGTCAAGAAATCGTTCCAAAATTGTTACCGATAAGAGTTTGAATCGGGGAATGAAATTGGCCTGTCAGTAGAAAATTTGGCTCGAGCACGCATGCAGGTATACCTAACGCGTGCGCAGGCATGTTGATTTGCTCTCGGGCCATGAAATTGATGTCTTGCACAGGCACCAAAATAGCTAGCGCACACGCGTAAGTTTGCTTCGCGTCGTACCTAGGTAACTTTCGGTATTTTGCCCATAATTTTTTTCCTCATATTCGATTAAGGTGATTCAAAATGCATTGAAAATATAATTCCAATGGCTACAATTCTTTTAGACACTACAACAGAAACAACTTTTTACGCGCGTGCAACATATTTACGACATGCGGGCACACGCCGTATAAAGTAATGTTGTAAAAAGTTTCTACTTTTTACGGTGTGCATTGTACGCCATATATGCGTTTATTTTTTAAGGCGTGCATTTATTTTTTTTGGTTTGTTTATTTATTTGATTACCAGTATACCTATAATAATGATAATTGCCTAAAGTCGGAATTCCATTTCATTTTCCATGGAATTCCAACACAATCAAACATGGCCTTGAAGTCTTGAAAAACTTATTCAGGGGGAGAGTCTTGCCAAATGATAACTTATACTAAAGTCCTTTAGCTCTCAATCTCTTTAATGAAAAAGTTGAAGTTCATAGAGAAATTAATTGACAAAATCCTGTTAAGAGTAGAATAAAAGTTTGATAGTGAATCGGGAAGAAAAAACTCTAACGAATGAAAATTTTACAAAAGTTCAATCAAATTTTATTCGTTATTATACTAATTTATTTATAATGATATGAATGATATATTCGTTTACTTATCTTAATGAGATATGTTAGCAATTCGAGTCTCGTCCATTTATGCCTCTATAGAGGTTCGTTCCCTTTTGATGAATTATATTCTATCGACTCGTGGACTTATCTTTTTATTATTATGAAATTCATAAATAAAGTTAAATGAGCAATTTAATAAAAAGCTCAAATATTGATGATGGATACCTTTCCAATTCAACTATTAAAAAAAAAAACTGACTTAATATTTAAAATTCTCAAATAAGGATTTTGTAAGACCAAAAATTTCAGTGCCCTGTAAAGCACAAGAAATAAATTCTTTCTAGGTTAGATCTAAAGTCTTTAATATCATTTTTGTTATTTATTTTTATACAAATATTTTTATTTTTTTTATATTTCTACTATTATCCTCTTTGCAAAAATAGCATTTCCTAAAATTGCATTACCTTTGTTGTTGATTATGATGCCTTGACATGTTTCAAGTTGCTTCGAGTCGATGTTTTTGAAATTTTTGTATATTTATTCATTTTTAAAAATAAGTTAATTCACATTTTATTGTACAATCTAATCAATTATTCACATCTTGTACTAACATGTTCTTCTACTAATACATTTTTTGAAACCATTTGTTACTTTATACATGCTCTCGTGCTAAAAACATGACTAGTTTATCGACATCTTTTTAAAAGAAGTGCTGAAGGGGCCACATAGACAATCTTTCTATCAAGATTATTATTATTATTTTATTTTTTTAATGAGAAACTTGTATACTCATTAATATTATAAATAAGTTTTATTTATTTTTAGTTCTTGCACATCCTTTACATTTGAAAAATCACACTAACCTTCCATATTTTTAATTATGAGTATCACATATATGATATATCCCTTAACTTGTTTTTTGGACTATATATTATCTAAAGACTAAAATGAGGTTAATATACCTAAAATGTTCCTGAAGAAGACAATGAAATTTTCTACCGTAATTAATTTCCTAAAAATTAACTGTAAGAATATAAATTGACATGTTATATACAGAGTTCGATTAACATAATTTAAATCTTACTCATTCAAATTTACTTATTTTCATAAATGTATTATTTGTCCGAATATACATTTTTATTAATAAAATTTGAAGGTGTATATGTTTTATGAACTAATGTAAACTATTTTTTTAAGAATTATGCTTTGTGTACATTGTTTCCTTAACATGGAGTTTGACATTCCATTGTTTTCAATTGTATTCAAAAATGAAATGGGCGGGAAACTATGTTTTTTTAAAACTGTCCAATGTTATGTCGCCATGTGGCACAGTGTAAAATTTTATGTCAAATTTTATGTACTTGTAGCATGATTGATTTTTTAATTAGATTTTATTAAGGATGACATCGAGACGGTGGGGTCCAGGCGTCCATTACCATCCTCGTCCCTTTGAGGATTTAGTTGGGGGAATAGATTAAAAAATTTCCATTTATTGTCCCATTTAGTTAATTGATTTTTAATATTGTTTTTATTTTGAATTAATTTAAAATATATATAAATATAATAAATATAATAAAATAAATAATTTGGTGTGTGTTCAAGGATTTCGGAGCAGCGACCATGTTCCCTGTCTTTACCCCGTTACTATTAGAATAAGTTGATAAGATCTACGCTTCATGTTCCTCGTCATGGGGGCAAACATATCCTTTCTTTGGAAGAAAGGACACTTCCAATTCTAGCAAGAATTTTTCCAACAAAGCTTACAAGCCCCCTATTTGATCTCCATTCTTCAAAAAATATATTTTTTCAAATTTCATTTACAACCACACATTCTTACATAAAATAATATTACATGTAAATCAAAAAAAATTCCTTAATTTTTAACCACATATTCTTTAAAAAAAACACCATTCCAAAACACATTTTCTCCGAAAATTTAATTATAATGGAGCCTAAACCTGGGCGGAAAATAGTTTAACCATAAATGTACATATTGAATAATATAAATTAGTTTGTTGTCTTAAATTCTTGCACATCAAGATGGGCTAAAATATTGATTAAAGTCAATGATAGACTTGGAACAATTTCATATAATTAATGTTGTAATAATTTAAGTTACTTATAAAGCTTGGAGACCACGTCTAGAGTTGTTAATATAGGCCTACTGATGAGCTAGAGAAATTAAAATCATTTCTATTCTCGACACCCCTTCAACAAGGCAGGAAAATGGTTCAAAAGACAAAAAAAGGAAGAAAGTTTTCACCTAGGAAAGAAGCCACCCCAAGTCCAAATCCAAATCCAAAGCCATGGCCTAAATCCTAATCTTCCTCCCCAGCTCATCAGCCTAATTGCAATACAACCAAGTCTAATGCAAAACATCACTTCTTTTGGTGGCACTACCAAGTCATGGAGGGCAGCACCGGCGTGTTATAAGAAGCTGGACCACAGACCAAGAATGCCACAGCTTGTTGAAATCAGTGCTGGAGATGACAGAAGGCCACAACATTCTCAGAAAATCGACGTCTCGTTTCATGAAAAGTATTTCTTTTTCAACCACAAAAGAAGATCATACCAATACCGGGATCCTTGGATATATTTCAAGGGGTATTCCCATGGACAACTAGTGGCTGTGAGTGGTGATTTATCTGAATGCTGTTTATGGGAGCCAGAAGGAAAGTGTACACGTTATCTATGAATTTTATGTGAAGAAGATGAAGATGAAGATGAAGAGAGAATAATATTCTCTGTCTATTGAATAATGTATAATAATGAAGATGATTACAATTATATATGCTAACCTTAACTTCATAAACAAGAAACAAGAAATCTACCTAAAATAGAGGTGCTATACATATGGTATCTATTACCAATAATACAGCCCTAACAATAAGGAAAGTTAATATTCGTAATACTCCCCCTCAAGTTGGAGCATGTATGTCAAGAGCGCCCAACTTGTGAGTGAAGTGTTGAAATGCCTCCTTGCCTAGTGCCTTCGTAAATAAATCTGCAATTTGATCATTGCTGGGAACATAGGTGGTCTTGATCTCTCCTTTGACAATTCGTTCACGAATAATATGACAATCTATTTCAATGTGTTTTGTTCTTTCATGATACACTGGATTCGTGGCGATATGCATTGCTGCTTGATTATCACAATACAAGATCGCTGCTTGTGGGTGATCTACACATAAGTCTGCTAGCAACTGTCTTAACCATGTCAGCTCACACGCAATGGAAGCCATCGTTCTATACTCTGCTTCTACTGAAGATTTGGACACGGTCATTTGTTTCTTACTCCTCCATGATATGAGCGCATTTCCCAAAAATACATAATATCCCGTAACGGACCATTGCGTAGTAATGTCTCCTGCCCAATCTACATCGCAAAATCCTGTTAGTTGTAACTTCCCTTCTGATGGGAAATATAATCCTCGTCCTGGTGCCCCTTTCAAGTATCGAAGTAATCGGTGAACAACATCAAGATGAGGTTGTCTAGGTGACTGCATGAACTGACCGAGTGTGTTGACCGTATATGAGATCTCCGGTCTAGTAATGGTAAGATAAATGAGCTTCCCTACCAACTGTCGATAGTATGTGGGATCTCTCAACAACTGTCCATTTGTTGAATTAAGTTTTAACGACTGCTCCATGGGAAACGCTGTAGGTTTCGCTCCAAGTAGCCCGGCCTCTTGAAAAATGTCAAGGGTATACTTCCTTTGATTTATTGAAATCCCTGATCGCGAGCAAGCAATTTCTACTCCAAGAAAATATTTCAATATGCCAAGATCCTTCAACTTGAACTGAGATGCAATGAATGTCTTTGTAGCAGAAATTGTTTCTTTGTTATTTCCTGGGACAATCATATCGTCCACATATAATAAAATGGCTGTAAATGAATCACCATTGACCTTCATGAAGAGTGAGCAGTCTGCCTGTGACTGTTTGAACCCAAATTGAATGACAGCTGAGATAAATTTTTGAAACCAAGAGCGAGATGCCTGTTTTAATCCATATAAAGATTTGTGAAGTCGATATACAAGTGCTGTCTCCCCCTGTCGACGAAATCCAGGTGGGGAAGTCATGTAGACCTCTTCATCAAGCTCGCCATGGAGAAAGGCATTGTGGACGTCCATATGATGAAGTGTCCAGCCTCGAATAGAGGCAACAGCAAGTAAGCATCTGACGGTTGTTAACTTGGCGATAGGAGCGAAAGTGTCAGTATAATCAATCCCTTCGCGTTGTGTAAACCCCTTTGCAACCAGTCGTGCTTTATATCGTTCAACTGTACCGTCAGAATTAAATTTGACTTTGAACACCCATTTACAACCAATGGGACGATAACCTGGAGGGAGCGGGACAAGTGACCAGGTTTGATTTTCTTCCAAAGCCCGAATTTCATCGTTCATAGAAGCTACCCATTTGGGGTCCTGGCATGCTGCCTTATATGTTGTAGGCTCAATGATATGAGAAATAGTATATGTATAAGCACGATGAATAGAGGAAAGGTTACCATATGATACATACCTTGATATGGGGTGTCGGGTGCTGGATTTGGCTAGAAGAGACCCGACTTGAGTAGGCAAAGTATGGTTGACAATGTAATCTTGTAGGTGAATTGGGGGTTGAGTAGATCGTGTGGATCGTCAAGGTTGGTCATATGGGGTGACTGGAGCTGGAGTTGGGCGATTATGTGGAGAGTGGACGGGATTGGGTGCAGGGGGTTCTGATGAAATGGCTGTAGGCGATATCGGTCGGTTGGTAGGGGATATCGGTCGATCGGTAGGGATTTTCGGTCGACCAGTAGTCGGGTTCGGTCGATCGGTGGGCCAGGTTTCGGGATTTTCAGGCAAGGTGAATGTTTCAGGTACAGGATGGTTGGGAGGATGTGGTAGATGTGGCGTGTTAATAGCAATGGGTGTGGATTGAGGTAAAGGGATAGAGTTGGTTTCTTCATGTTGTCGGGAGGTCTATGGGAAATTATCTTCATGGAACACGACGTCTCGGGATACCACTAATTTCCTATCGGTGAGGTCATATAAGAGGTATCCTTTTTGTCCTGGGAGGTACCCAAGAAAAACACACTTTCTAGCCCTTGCATCGAATTTATGGTTGGGTGTAAGGTTAGTGGCAAAACATAGACAACCATAGACACGTAAATGGGAATAAGGTGGAGGTTTCATGTGCAATTTTTCGTATGGTGTCTTGTGTGATAATAAAGGCGAAGGTATTCGATTGATGAGGTAGCAAGCAGTTTTGACGTGTTCCCCCCAAAATTTTAAAGGAAGGTTAACTTGAAATCTAATGGCCCGGGCAACGTTAAGGAGATGGCGGTGTTTTCGCTCCACCACTCCATTTTGTTGAGGGGTATAAGGGCATGACCTATGAAAGATGGTGCCATTTTCATCTAGGAATGATTGTAAGGATAAGAACTCTTGTCCATTGTCAGATCGTAGGGCCTTTATGGTCAAGTTGTGTTGGGTTTTAACCCAAGCAAAAAAATTCTTAATGATGCTTTGAGTCTCAGATTTATGGCGCATGAGATGTACCCAAGTATATCGAGAGAAATCATCAACAAGTGTAATGAAATATCTAGCACCAGAGTAAGAATAAATCCTATGAGGTCCCCAAATATCACAATGAATCAAATCAAACGGTTTAGTGCTAGAAATTTGACTAACTTTAAAAGGTAATCTAGATTGTTTTGCTAAATGACAAACATCACAAATATCATGGGAATCAAAATAAATCTCTAAAGTACTTTGTGCTAGGAGTTGGAGGGTTGAAGCTGAGGGTGCCCAAGACGTCTATGCCATAAATTGGTTGGTCTATTGGTCGTATGGTGTATTTCTGGTCTTTGTGAAAGATAATAGAGGCCGTTACTCTGCCTTCCCAAGCCAAACATCTTCTTCGTAGTCAAATCTTGCATGACACAAAAAATCAGGGAAAAATATCACACAACAACCTAGTCCTCTAGTGAGTTTACTGATGGATAACAAATTAACTTTGAAATTGGGAACATAAAGCACATCATCAACAGTCATATTATTTTCCAATTTAACTGCACCAATGGATTCAATGAGAGCATGCCCCCCATTCGGTAAGTGTACGGTATTGTGTTTTGGGACAACTTTGTTCTCAACAACCCCATCCTTTGTCACATGATTAGTGGCCCCACTATTAATAATCCATGAATTACTCAAAGAAGTAGTAAAGAAATTTATACCTGAGGTGTTAACATAAGACTTATCATTACCGGGCTTGTTGTTCAGGAGTGACATGATCTGCTCATATTCCTTGGTTGTTAGCACTTTTCCTTCAATTGAGTCTAGTGTGGAGGTGGTAGAAGTGTTTGTGAAGCGCTTGTTTCGTGGTTGCACATCCTTTCCATGAAACTTGTGCCCTGGGGGGAAGCCATGGATGAAGAAATAGGCATTGACATTGTGTCCAGCCATTCCACAGTGACTGCATTGCTACTGAAATCCCGCAGGTATGCTCGACCGGTACATGGGTTCGGTCGATCGAATTTTTTTTTCGGTCGATCGGTATAGGTTTTCGGTCGACCGATCTTGTCTGAGGCGAAATCGATTTCTCTAGAAAATTGCTGTTCTTCTGGTTTCCTCTTTCATTGCCCCATTTTTGCCAATTAATTGAGTGTTGTCCCTCACGATCTGTTGCAACTTCAACTTGCCTTTCATGTTGCATTAAAATAGCATGAACTTTCTTGTATCTGGGAAAGGATTCATCATGAGAATATTTCCACGAATTGTCGAGAAGGAATCGTTCACCCCCATTAGAAATTGCATGACCTTCTCCTTCTCATCTCTCTCAGCCAGAACCTTAGTATTCCCACAAGTGCATTTAATTGGGTCACGGTAAGAACCCAGTTCATTCCACAGTGCCTTTAACTTAGTGTAGTAAGCTGATACCAATTGGCTGCCTTGCCGATGTTCTGAAATTTCCTGGCGAATCTGGTAAATAAGTGCATCATTACCTTGGGAGAACCGATCTCGCAGGTCATTCCATACCTCTGTGGCTTTTTCGGAGTACATGACGCTTTCGGCAATGTCCTGATGTACCAAATTTAGTATCCAAGATAGCACCATATGATTACTTCGTTCCCACATCTAATGCTGTCGTCACCTTCTTCTGGCTCTTTGGTCTTGCCATCGATGAAGCCAAGCTTATTCTTGGCGATTAGGGAGATTCTCATAGCCCTACTCAATTGTCCATAGTTGTTTCCATCAAGTGGTTTAGAAACGAGTATTAAACTGGGGTGATCGGATTGCTATAGAGCCATGGGATCCGATTGGGTTGTCATCGCCTCTATGTTGTTTTTACCACCGTTTTGGTCGGACATCGTTGCTCAAAATCAGTGCTCTGATACCATATGAATTTTATGTGAAGAAGATGAAGATGAAGAGAGAATAATATTCTCTGTCTATTGAATAATGTATAATAATGAAGATGATTACAATTATATATGCTAACCCTAACTTCATAAACAAGAAACAAGAAATCTACCTAAAATAGAGGTGTTATACATATGGTATCTATTACCAATAATACAGCCCTAACAATAAGGAAAGTTAATATTCGTAATATTATCTTCCATGCTGGGATTTCAATCTTCCCTTTAAGTTTGCCACATTATCATCATCACTAAAGGATTGGAAGTTTCCTGTTCGCTAAAAATTACACCGCAAGCGCACGGGGTCGAGAACAAGTAATATAATGAACTTTTAGAGTCTGGATATTGATCCCTCGAAGAGTGTTGATCTCAATTACAAGTGTACTTGTTTTTAAGTTAAATAAATGGACACACAGATTTAAAAACTTGATTTTTAGATTGAAAATAAACAAACGACAAGATTTTAATTAAAACGGTAAATCGACAATAATAAAAAAGTGAAAAGATTTTTGATTTGGAAAATGTTGGAATTTATGATTTTCACTTAACCGCCGTTTCATTTATATCAAAACAACAACGCATAGATGCAAACTTACCAAAAATACAAGGCTAGACCCGATTCTCCAAATTTAGCCAATAACCTCTTTCGAGCGAAATTAACCATAATTGATTAAGCCTATCCACAATATCTCTTTGTCAATTAACACTTAACCAATAGCATTAAATTATTATGAGAATACTCCAAGGGTCACCTAAGGTAGATGTATATTTCTATACACCTAAACAAGCATAGTATACTACACAACTTAGGGGATTAATTATTTTGGCCTAGTTAGTGCAACAATTTCTCAATAATTGCCCAAACAACCTAATCACAACATCTAATGATCAAGTAAATGAAGTGTAATACAAAACAATAATCAAAAACCATGCTTTTGATAAAATATACATCATTCAATCCAAAACAATATATAAATAAAACTTTGGTTAAGCTATTACATAAATTCCAACACAATGTACTTAGCTCATCATAGATATATGATAACAAAGAGATTTAATTATACAAAACATTGAAAACATGGGAAAATTAATTAAAGGAATACAAATGTGTAGATAAACCCTTCTTTAGCATATGTTTGCACTCCTCCAATGATTTCCATTAAGTTTCTTGAAGGTATCTCTTTGCTATCTCCAATGTCCTTCCCAAAATGAGCAAAGAATGCAAAATAAATATATAACTAAGAGAGAAACTAGAGAGAAAATAGAGAGAAAATGGAGTTTCTAGCAAGGGAGAGTGAGTGAAATGAGAGAGCTATCTCTTATATATAGGATAATAAAATAATATAGATAAAATAGATATTTTAGGACACAACAAAAATATCCTAAAATATCTATCAATAAACAATAGGGAAATAATGCAAGTTGGATCAAAATCAAGTTTGGCCGAAAATTAAACCGCCTAAAACTTTTTACTCTATGCGACCGCATGGCTCAAACCAATAAAACATATGCAATTCAGTCCTTCCATAATTGCACACCTGGTCCCTCATCTTTAAATCAAGTACAATTTGGTCCTCAAATTTTGAACTTTCTTTCATTTAAGCCCCTAACAAATTGCAGACAAAGCCCCCATCTTTTGGTCAAGTACATTTCAGTCCTCAACTTCACATTTTTGTGCAATTGAAGTCCCTTTTCACTCCATTTTGCTTCGTTCTCCGTCTTTTCGGGGTTTTAGCCTACAAAAGTACAACTTACACAATTATGCATAGAATTTTACTCAATTTTTTCAATAATAAGTTCCAAAAGTGCCTACTAAGTGTGTAAAAACACACTTATCACACCCCCAAACTTGAGCTCTTGCTCGTCTCGAGTAAGATTAACTTCTAACATATTCATGCAAATGCGATAATGGTCCACACATTATATACCTTGACAAAAATACCAAGAGTGTAAAATTGTATATCAATTCATAGCCATGTTCCAAATAATGCTATCAAAAACATGTTAAGCTTGTCCATTGTTCAATCGGTGTGTGTGTGCATAGTCATTTTTAATTATCACTTACACTACGAAAATATTGTCGAGCATTTTCAGATGAAGATAGAGTAACTAAAAATGTAGAACCTCACAGATAGTATGATCACTCAACTCTCAAGTGTATAAGATTGGGTACTGTTTCGCTCAAAATCATTCCAGTGAAAATGTTCTACCATAAGCTTGCATATTTTCTCAATCGCCACCACTTAGATCACATGTACAACACAAATCATAAGGTCTTTTCAAGGTTGAAATGTGGCTAAAGGTTAAGGTGTGGAAACATTTAGATAAGTGACTATGAAATCTCAAATATAGATCAATGGAGTAAAAATATTCAACTCAGCACAACTTAGATAGGATCTGTATACAACCCTATCCCTTCAAATAATGACTTCTCACTCATCATCAACAATTCAGCACAATCATCTTTTTCTTTTGAATATCAGGAGGAATCATACATATAGATATACAAATCAATCTCCTCCACACATTTTTTTACAGCCCAATCATCTCATCATCAATTTTATTTTTATTTTTTTAAATCACCAAACATAGCTTCACCTGTGATATTGATACCCCCAAACTTATTTTTTTTGCTCACCCAACATTCATAGTATTGAACAACACTCCACTAGCTTTGAGAGCTGAGTAAAAAAAAGATTATTTTTCTGGATATGAAAACTTGTAATGTAGGTAAACCAAAGAAAAGGCAATTAGGCTCAACAGGGTTTATCAAAGGATAGATTAATTTCATGGTAAGCTAATTGGCTAAAAATGGCAAGTCAAATGTACAAAAGATGGCCTTAATCATATTCATGCGTACATGTGTCAATGTGATCTTGAAGAGAATCAATGCAAGTTCTAGAGAAGCAAAATCATGGAAGAGTGTCACACATGAAAGAAGTAATGAGATTGTAATAAATGTATCAATCTATAGGCTCAAAGTCTCACCAGCTTTTTGTGTTCACACCATTTAGTTACTACCATCTTCAATGAAAATACTAACATGACTATGTGCTCACGATAAATCAGAATCTCCTTTGGACAAGTAATTTTTAATTTTTCTAAGAATTTAGGTACCGATCGCATATCTGGTCATGCATAGCTTATGAATCAATAACAATTTCAAACATCAAGCATTCCTAAACCGGCAAGGCCATCTAATATGTCAACACACAATCATCAATTCACGCATAAACAACAACAGCCGGCAAGGCTCACAGCATCTAATCAATAACAACAAAAGCCGGCAAGGCTCACCCCCAAACATAATTTACACATTGTCCTCAATTTGTAAATTATAAGATAAAGCAAAGAGGGATAACGAAACTTCCCTGAATCGCCAGTTGTGAAAAGGAACTCATGTATGTATTGGACTTGTTATGCATTTGACCTCTTTGTATACCAATTGTTCCAAAACCTGAGAGATCCAAAAATGGCTGGGACTACAAAAATTAACCTACAAAAACAATTATATCAGTTCAAAAATACAGTAAAAAAAGTATTAATAACAAGTATTAAAAAGCTATACGGGTCAAAATATTGGGTTGCCTCCCAACAAGCGCTTTTTTATAGTCCTTAGCTCGACTAAATGACATCGTTACTCCGGATTGGCAAGAAGAACCGTGGACTTTTCTTTCAAAAACTCCCCTCCCAAATATGGTTTCAATCTTTGGTCATTGACCTTGAAGTTCCCCTTTTCGTGGTAAAGTTCACACGCTCCATGTGGAAAAACTTTAAAGATGGTGAAAGGACCTGACCATCTAGAGCGGAGCTTTCCGGGGAACAACCGGAGTCTAGAATTATAGAGTAGAACTTGTTGACCAACAACGAACTCCCGCTTCACAATGTGCTGATCATGCCATTTCTTTGTCTTTTCCTTATAGATTCGAGCATTCTCATATGAATCAAGGCGAAGTTCATCTAGTTCGTTCAATTGGAGCAATCTTCTTTTACCGGCCAATTTTATATCAAAATTTAAAGCTTTGATTGCCCAATAAGCCCGATGTTCAAGTTCTACCGGGAGATGACACGCTTTTCCAAATAGGAGCCGATATGGAGACATACCGATCGGTGTTTTAAAAGCTGTACGGTAAGCCTATAATGCATCGTCCAATTTCTTGGACCAATCTTTTCTCGACGCACTTATCGTCAACTCAAGAATTCTCTTCAACTCCCGATTTGAAATTTCAACTTGGCCACTGGTCTGGGGATGATAGGGGGTTGTTACTCGATGCTTCACTCCATATTTGGTCAAAAGTGAGTCGAAGAGGCAATTACAAAAATGTTTACCTCCATCACTAATGATAGCTCGGGGGGTCCCATAACGAGAAAAAATATTTTTCCTTAAAAAGTTCACTACCACCCGAGCATCATTAGTAGGTAAAGCAACCGCTTCTACTCACTTTGACACATAATCGACCGCCACAAGGATGTATTGATTTGAAAATGACGACGAAAATGACCCCATAAAATCAATACCCCACACATCAAATATCTCTACCTCCAGTAACGAATTCAACGGCATTACATTGCGATTGGAGATATTACATGTACGTTGACATTTATCACACTTGGAGACAAGTGTGTGAGCATCCTTAAATAATGTGGGCCAATAAAAACCAGATTGAAGTGCTTTTGATGCAGTTTTCACAGCACCAAAGTGACCACCATATGGAGAGGAATGACATTGTTCAAGAATCGGCTCCATTTATTCTTCCGGCATACATCTCCGAATGATCTGATCCGGTCCCCTTTTGAATAACAAAGGATCTTCCCAAAAATAATACTTGATATCAGCGAAGAACCTCTTCCTTTGTTGATAACTTAGATCTGGGGGAATGATGCCACTCGCAAGAAAGTTCACATGGTCCGCAAACCAAGGTGTATGAGTGACTTGTAACAGCTGCACAATTTGCATTAATTGCTCATCAGGAAATACCTCATTAATTTTCCCATCTACGACCTCTTCGACCTGCTCTAGGCGCGACAAATGATCGGCGACAACATTTTCGGTCCCCTTTTTATCACGAATTTCTAAGTCAAATTCTTGCAAAAGGAGAACCAAATCAATCTTGACTTGGCATCTTTCTTTGCCAATAAGTATTTGATAGCCGAGTGGTCAGTATAGACGATGACTTTTGAGCCAATGAGATATAACCGAAATTTATCAAATGCAAATACTACTGCGAGCATCTCTTTCTCAGTAGTAGCGTAATTTAATTGTGCATCTGTCAAAGTTCTGCTTGCATAATAGATAACATGCAGGGTTTTATCTCTTCTTTGCCCTAAAACTGCTCCAACGGCATAGTCACTAGCATTGCACATCAGTTCGAATGACAGATTCCAATCTGGAGCTATGATGATATGAGCCGTGATGAGTTTCTCCTTAATTATGTTGAAAGCATTCAAGCACTCCTTGGAGAAATCAAAAGCAGTGTTCTTTTCAAGTAGGGAGCAAAGAGGTTTCGTAACTTTGGAAAAATCTTTAATAAACCTCCTGTAAAACCCAGCATGTCCGAGGAAAATCCTTATTCCTTTCACAGTGGTTGGTGGCGGCAATTTTTCAATCACTTGAATTTTTGCTTTATCAACCTCAATATCTACCAGCAAAATGCGATGGCCAAGAACTATGCCTTCTTGGACCATGAAATGGCACTTTTCCCAATTCAGGACCAAATTGGTCATCTTTTCAGCACCTTATCGAGATTTTTCAAGCATCTATCGAATGAGCTCCCAAATACTGAGAAATCATCCATAAAGATCTCGATGCAGTGTTCGACCATATCAGAGAAAATCGCCATCATACACCGTTGGAAAGTAGCCGGTGCATTGCAAAGGCCAAAGGGCATTCTTCTATATGCAAAAGTTCCATATGGGCATGTAAATGTAGTCTTTTCTTGATCCTCAAGGGCTATTGGAATTTGGTGATAGCCCGAATACCCATCTAGAAAGCAATAATGTGAATACCCCGCCAATCGCTCAACCATCTGATCGATGAAAGGAAGAGGGAAGTGATCCTTTCTGGTCGCAGTGTTGAGTTTGCGGTAATCTATGCACACTCTCCAACCTGTAATAGGTCTGGTAGGTATGAGTTCATTATTTTCATTTTTCACCACCGTGATACCACCTTTCTTTGATACGACTTGTATAGGGCTTACCCATGACTATCAGAAATTGGATAGATTATGCCTGCATCAAGCCATTTCACGACTTCCGCTCTCACCACTTCTTTCATATTCGGGTTTAATCGCCTCTGATGCTCAACTGATGGCTTATAGTCATTCTCCATCAGTATTTTATGCATGTATACAGATGGGCTGATTCCCCGAATATCTGCAATCATCCATCCTATGGCTTCTTTGTGTTCCCTCAGTACCCGAAGTAATTTCTCTATTTCTACCTCACTCAAGGAATTAGAAATAATAATTGGGAGTGTAGATGATTCTCCCAAATAAGCATATCTTAAGTGAGGAGGAAGAGTCTTTAATTCAAGTGTGGGGGCTTTTTGACAAGATGGAAGCGGTGGTGTAGAAGTCTTTTGTAACTCCTCAAAGTATGGTGCCCGTCGATTGAAGTGGTACTGGGAAGGTATAGCACTCAAGTAATGTGCCATCTTTTCAACATTTGGATCCTCGTCTTTGACATGTGCAGAACGTACAAGGTATGTCTCAAGTGGATCCTCAGAACACCCGTAAAGAGATTCGACAATCAGCTGATCAACAGCATCTACCCGAAGACAAGTATTGGGTTCAGATGGGTACTTGAGGGTTTTCAAAATATTGAAAGTGACATGTTCATCTTGCACTCTCAAAATGAGTTTTCCTTCTTATACGTCGATCAATGCCTGACCAGTGGCAAGAAACGGTCGTCCCAAAATTATAGGGATATCTTCATCTTCCTCCATGTCTAGAACAATGAAGTCTGCTGGGAAGATGAACTTATCCACTTTGATCAGTACATCCTCAATGATACCCCGAAGATATGTGATAGATCGATCAGCCAATTGTAAAGACACCGTGGTAGGCTTCACTTCCCCTATTCCCAACTTTCTAAAAATTGGAAGTGGCATCAAATTAATGCTCGCTCCGAGATCACACAGGGCATTGCTGATATTTACATCGCCAATGGCACATGGAATAGTAAAGCTGCCTGGATCATTGACTTTGGGTGGTAACTTGTTCTAAAGGATAGCGCTACATTCTTCTGTTAACATTACCGTCTCATGATTTCCCAATTTCCTTTTGTTCGAAAGGATTTCTTTCATGAACTTGGCATAGCTTGGAATTTGAGCTAGCACGTCAGAGAATGGGATGTTAATGTGTAGCTTCTTAAACACCTCCAAAAACTTACCAAATTGAGCATCCACTTTGTGATTTTGGAGTCTTTGTGGAAAAAGAATAGGAGGCACATAAGCCTTTACCACTAGTGGAGCCTTCGATGTTGATGGCTCCTGGTCATGTTTCTTGGCTTCCTCAACATTTGCCTGAGGTTCCCGTACTACCTCCTCTTCTTCGATCGGCACCTTATCAGTTTGGATTTTTAAGGGTATTACCGTAGGACCAGGCAATTGAAGCCCACTGCTAGTAGTGATTGCCTGTACATTCTCTCTGGGGTTTGTTTCGGTGTTGCTAGGCAACGCCCCTTGTGGCTTTTCAGAGAGAATTTTTTCAATTTGACCCACTTGTCGCTCCAAATTTTTCAAAGAGGCATCATTGCGCTCTTGATATTGCAATTGCTGGTTTGCCAATTTGGCAATGGCCTTTTCCCAACCCTCTTTCTTCTCTTGTGGTTTAGGGTTTAACACATTTTGGTTATTCCCATAAGAGAGATTAAGGTGATTACGCCATCCAGGGTTATAAGTTTAAGCATACGGATTGTACCCTGGACGTTGAAAATTTTGAGCATATGCCAGTTGCTCGGTGGGTCCCAAACTACTGGCATTTAATGGACAACTTGGACTTGGATGATTAGCTCCACACAAATCACAAACTGGTGGGGATTGGATCATATGAGCAGAGTGAGCGCCAGATGAGGATGTAGATGTAGAAAGACCTTCTACTCTTCGAGCAAGAGAGTCGATCTTGGATAAAACTAGAGAGTAAGCTTCACTCTCTCGAGCTCCACCAACTCCCCTTTGTACACCTCTGTCCGGCCACATGGCACTCTGCTCGCTCATGACTTCTAATAAATCATATGCTGCTCGCATGCTTCAATTAAGAAGTGACCCATTTGAAGATGAATCCACATTGGAACGGTAAGGTTGACTCAAACCAAAATAGAAAATTCGGACTTGTTCTCCTAAAGTAATCCCATGATTTGGGCACTTTCTGAGCATATCTTTAAATCTCTCCCACGCTTCGTGAAAAAGTTATGTGTCAAGTTGGCGGAAGGTTGTGATATCGTGTTTGAGCTTAACCACACGAGCGGGTGGGAAAAACTTAGTTGTGAATTTTTGTACCAACTCTACCCAGCTCGTGATATTCCCTGAAGGCAGAGTGTCAAGCCACTCTCTCGCCTTATCTTTCAAAGTGTGTACAAACAACCTCATCCGGATTGCCTCCATATTCACACCCTCATAAGTAAAGTTGCTAACCATTTCCATGAACCGTGCTATGTGATTATGGGGATTTTCATCTAATCTCCCATAGAATGATATGTTGTTGGAGAAAAGATTGATAACATCCGGGCGAAGTTGAAAGTTCGGATGCCCATAGGAAGGGTAAATAATACCACCTAGATTTTCTACCACGGGTCTGTTTAAGCAATCCCTGAATAACATGTCTTCCTCATTTATGACGGGATTTTGAACCCTACCTGCTTGGTTATCAAAACCAGGCAGTATACCTTCTCGAGGAGCTTGTCCGGGTTGAATGATAGGGTCAACGTGATCTCCTTGTTGATCCATTTCACGTTGTTGCCTTCTCAATTCGTTTTGTTCCCTTAATCTCCTTCGCAAAGTTTCTTCTATCTCAGGATCAAATTCAACTAAATCGAAACTTCGCGAGTGATTCATAAACAATCTAGGATTAAGGAAATTACAACCCCGACGACAAACTAACAATTGGACTTAACGGATAAAATAAGAAACAACAAATAAAGTAAGTTAAAGTGAATTACAAATAAACTAGTAAATTGATAAAAACACTCCCCGGCAACTGCGCCAAAAACTTGTTCGCTAAAAATTACACCGCAAGCGCACGGGTCGAGAACAAGTAATATAATGGACTTTTAGAGTCCGGATATCGATCCCTCGAAGAGTGTTGATCTCAATTACAAGTGTACTTGTTTTTAAGTTAACGAAATGGACACATATTTAAAAACTTGATTTTTAGATTGAAAATAAACAAACGACACGATTTTAATTAAAACGGTAAATCGACAATAAAAAAAAGTGAAAAGATTTTTGATTTGAAAGATGTTGGAATTTATGATTTTCGCTTAACCGCCGTTTCATTTATATCAAAACAACAACGCATAGATGCAAACTTACCAAAAATACAAGGCTAGACCCGATTCTCCAAATTTAGCCAATAACTTCTTTCGAGCGAAATTAACCCTAATTGATTAAGCATATCCACAATATCTCTATGTCAATTAACACTTAACCAATAGTATTAAATTATTATGAGAATACTACAAGGGTCACCTAAGGTAGATGTATATTTCTATACACCTAAACAAGCATAGTATACTACACAACTTAGGGGATTAATTATTTTGGCCTAGTTAGTGCAACAATTTCTCAATAATTGCCCAAACAACCTAACCACAACATCTAATGATCAAGTAAATGAAGTGTAATACAAAACAATAATCAAAACACCATGCTTTTGATAAAATATACATCATTCAATCCAAAACAAGATATAAATAAAACTTTGGTTAAGCTATTACATAAATTCCAACACAATGTACTTAGCTCATCATAGATATATGATAACAAAGAGATTTAATTATACAAAACATTGAAAACATGGGAAAATTAATTAAAGGAATACAAATGTGTAGATAAACCCTTCTTTAGCATAGGTTTGCACTCCTCCAATGATTTCCACCAAGTTTCTTGAAGGTATCTCTTTGCTATCTCCAATGTCCTTCCCAAAATGATCCAAGAATACAAAATAAATATATAACTAAGAGAGAAACTAGAGAGAAAATAGAGAGAAAATGGAGTTTCTAGCAAGGGAGAGTGAGTGAAATGAGAGAGCTATCTCTTATATATAGGATAATAAAATAATATAGATAAAATAGATATTTTAGGACACAACAAAAATATCCTAAAATATCTATCAATAAACAATAGGGAAATAATGCAAGTTGGATCAAAATCAAGTTTGGCCGAAAAATAAACCGCCTCAAACTTTTTACTCTATGCGGCCACATGGTACAAATCCATGCGACCGCATGGAAGAAACAGGGCAGAGACATGAAGTCTCTGCCCAAGCCACGCGGTCGCATGGTTATGAGCCATGCGACCGCATGGCTCAAACCAATAAAATATATGCAATTCAGTCCTTCCATAATTGCACGCTTGGTCCCTCATCTTTAAATCAAGTACAATTTGGTCCTCAGATTTTGAACTTTCTTTCATTTAAGCCCCTACCAAATTGCAGTCAAAGCCCCCATCTTTTGGTCAAGTGCATTTCAGTCCTCAACTTCACGTTTTTGTGCAATTGAAGTCCCTTTTCACTCCATTTTGCTTCGTTCTCCGTCTTTTCGGGGTTTTAGCCTACAAAAGTACAGCCTACACAATTATACATAGAATTTTACTCAATTTTATCAATAATAAGTACCAAAAGTGCCTACGAAGTGTGTTAAACACACTTATCATTTTCCACTAAATATACCAAATTATCATCATTGTCGAAGCATCGCTATGGTTGTAATGTAATGGTGCTAACAGGCATTTGTTCTCCAGATTTTGCATTCTGCAGATGGGGATAAGGATAAAAAAGGATGGATTGTCGAAAACTGCACACTAACTGAACCTTATGCTTCAAACCAATGTATGCAATTCACTAATGCTATTGGATTTCAAGGAAAATTCTATGCACTGAGCCTGCAGGGAAGTCTAGCAGTTATAGAAGACATGGATACTTGTTTTCAAATAACAGCTATGGGTGCAAAAAGGGCAGTGCCTTTTGTAGTGTCGAGGCAATTCCGGGAGTATTTACTTGAATCGAATGGAGAAATCTTTTTGGTATTCCTAATATCAAGAAAATCAATCAATGTAGTCGATGATGTTGAAGTTTTCTGACTTGACATTTGCAAACATTTGTGGGTTAAGGTCGAAAGCCTTGGAGATATGATGTTTTTCGTGGAGGATGAATGATGTATGAGCCTGTCTGCAAGTAAAGTAGGATGCAGGGGCAATCGCATCAATTTTACTCATCATAGAGCCAAGGATTGGTGGGTTTTAGACTTGGAAACACGTTGCATCTCACCAACTTCTGTTAGGTAATTGCCTCAAAAGTCAAAGTCGGAGATGACAAGTATAAAAAGGATTGAAGTGGTCTACAAAAGTGACTTTAAGAGGGAGAAAAGTTGGTTGCTAAAGTCACATTTGTTGATCATCATGAAGAAGAGAAGTTGAATTGGAACTCTCTTCTTATGAAGAAAAAGAGAATTTGAATTAGAACTCTCTTCTTATGAAGAAATTGGATTAAAACTCTTCTGATTTTCTTAATGAACAAGTATTTTAGAAGCAGATGTCAAATTGAATTTGAACTCTATCCATAAGCCACCGTTTTGACTTTTCAACTTCAAAGGATGAATTCAAGTTGAATTTGCCAACTGACAAACCACCTTAAGAAATCTATAAATAAGCGTTAGGATTTGTTCATTTGGATTATTCATTCAAGGGATGTGTGCTAAGCATGGCCAGAGAGTTGAGAGAGAGGAAAAATAAAGTGATCTTATTTTTCTCTTGTAATACTTGGGGAATGGGTTGGTGAGTAAATTCTATATGATTGTAATAATTTTTCATATAGTGAAAAAGTTTTGACGGTCCGTTTAATTTGTTCATTATATTATTAATTTTTCTTGGTTGATATTCCCCTGAACAACAAAAGATCCTGCGGGTAATAGAAATAAATAGAATTTGATGTAGAATTTCCCAACAAGTGGTATAAGAGCGCCAGGTGGTTCGAAGTATTGGAGCAACAGAAAAATATGTCGTTGAGAAATTTGACGAAAGAATCAATTTTGGCTTATGGCAAGTATAGGTCAAGGATTTATTGATTCAAGCTGGACTGCACAAGGCTTTGAAAGGAAAACCAACCAAGAGTTCTAACAAGGAAGCTGATTCCAGTATGAGCGATGAGGATTGGGAAGAATTGGATTTGAAGGCTGCAAGCACGATACATCTCTGTCTAGCTAAAAATGTTCTTGCAAATATTCATGGGATATCTGCTGCAAAGGAACTATGGAAGAAGCTGGAAGAACTATATCAAACGAAGAGCCTCTCAAATCAGTTGTACCTGAAGGAGCAATTTCATTCATTACACATGGAGGTAGGCATGAAAATCTCAGACCATTTGAGTGCTCTCAACGGGATTGTTTCAGAACTTGAGGCTATTGGAGTGAAGGTAGATGATGAGGATAAGCCACTACGACTCATTTGGTCTCTTCCGTCTTCCTATGAACATATCAAGCCAATCTTGATGTATGGGAATGAAACTGTAAGTTTCACTGAAGTGACAAGCAAATTGATTTCAGAAGAAAGGAGATTAGGGGGTCAGAATATTCTTTCTGACAATATGGCGCTTGTAACTGAAAATGGGAAGAGGGGCAACTCCATGAAGAAAGTAACTTGTTAGAACTGTGGTCAAATTGGTCACGTGAAGAGAAATTGTCCAAATAGTAAAGCAGGGTAGGCTAACTGCTAGGGGTCGAACAATGCGTCTCTCCTGGTGGAGGAGGACGAACGTGTGGTGTGTTTAAGTATGATGGGAACATCCTCATGACATGTCGCCAGTTGCCATGAAAGAGGATGTGTTCTTACTAGCGCGGGTTAGCATATCTGCACATAGTATTTGTAATACTCTGAAATTCTATGCTCGTTTAATTTGCTCATTTATTTTTTTGGATAGTAATTTAACTTTTCGAAATTTTTTTATATCCGAATTATTAATGGTTGCCAAGTTTGCATTTTCGGTTGATTAAAATTTTACCAAAATTAGTTAATTAGGGGTTTGGAATAATTTTCAAATTCCACATCTATTTTATTAATATTATAGATAAGTATTATCCTTTGTTTCATCCTTGGCCGAGAGGAATGGGGGGAATGGCGCCACCTTTGTAGTGATTAAATGCATGAGGTGTTTGATAATTAACCAAAGTTGGAGGTGTTAATTGTTGGACATGCAAGAGGTGGTTATTATTTTAAACAATGCATGAGGTGGTTAATGTCAATGTTCTAAAAGGCGTAATGCGTTGCGATGCGTCGAGGTCGAGAATCAAGAATCACAAGCGTAAACGTGTCAATGCGGAGAATAGGCGTCACAATGCGTTTCGTACTTTTAATATTATTTTAAGTATTATAAATAGATTTTTATATTAAAAAACAATTTTTTTATATAAAAATAAACATACACTAAGTAAAATGGATTTTCTTGAGGTCTTGCACAATTAAATTCATTGAGGAACCAATTCTAGACAAGCAAACTTTGATAAAAGCATATCAGATTCATAATAGTAAAATGCCTTCATGATATTGAATCATTGATAAGTTGATAACTAACAAAATAGGATAAAAGTTATCAAGTTATCAACATACAATATGATAACTAACAAAATATGATAAAAGCTAGAACACTTCTACATTAAGTCACATAACCTAACTTTTGTCCAACTCTTTATCGGATTCTAACTCGATCTCTTCTTCTTCATCCAACTCATCTTCTGTGCCATCTGACACAAAATCATTTTTGTCAGACTCCCTTATTTCATCTTCATCATTTCGAAAACCTCTTGTAGGTTGTAAGATATCATTCTCTACCTCCACCACCTCCTCCTCCTCATCATCATCATCACAACCCTCAACAATCCAAGATTGTGCATTACTAGCATCACTTGCTAGTAGAGTTTCTAATTTATCTTTCCTCCTCTTCTTTTTGTTCATCAATCTTGCATTGAATTGGACATAAACTAAATTGTTCATCCTTGTAGCATCTAGACGGTTCCTCTCCTTTGTGTGCACCTACATGAAAGAAGTTGAAATTTTTTAGTAAACTTTAAATCATCAAACCACTACCAAAGTAATAACAAAAATATAGCAACATAATTAAGTATTTAGTACTTAGTACTTACACTTTCAAAGACACTCCAATTTCTCTCACAACCCGATGAACTCGTAGTCAAACCAAGGATCCTCTTTGCCATGAATTTCAAATTTGGTGTTTGATTGCCATAAAAGTCCCACCAACTTACTAATATATACAAAAAAGAGAGATAAATATTATATATTAACAAAAAATGAAAAGAAAATAATTTAAACACCCGGATTGTAATTTGAAGTATTGTTCTCACATCCACTTATAGCTAAAGTTTTTCCAAATGCACCTTCTTTTTGAGTGTATCTTTGCAACTTGACATTTATCACATGATGTTGCATTTGAACATCGAGAAAGAACTTCTCAACACAAATAATCACATTATTTGTCATCTTTTCATCATCTTTGATACTTGGATTCTTGAAGTAATAAAATGGATTCAAAAGATAAGCCGTTGTATGAAGTGGACTATCTAGTCGATCCTTGGATTTTGAATCAATAATGTTCAAGATTGGCATATAATCACTTTCCTTCTTCAATGTCTTTCTAATGTCATCTTTTGCCTTTTGTAGCTCTCCATAAACAAAGCCCATTGAAGGCTTCTCCTCCCCATCAACTAGTCTAAGCACTTTCACTAATGGAGTGAACACCCTCAAACACAACTCTATCAAGTTCCAAAAATGGTTAGGAACAACAACATCAAATGCCTCTTTTCCTTTTTTCCTCTTAGACCATTTAGTATTATCCCATTCATTGCTAGTTGTCATATTTCTCAACTCTTTTTTTTTATCGAGCAAACTTTATAATGTCAAGAAAGAGGATGCAAGTCTAGTAACTCCCGGCCGAACTATCTCCCTTTTTGTAAACTTCCTCATCAATGCCAAAGTTTTGTGATGTGCATAGATGAAAATAGTGAATGATTTTACTTTTTTAATCACTCCTTTAAAGTTAGGAAGTTTAGAGATTCCTTCAAGCATAAGGTTCAATGTGTGAGTTGCACACGATGTCCAAAAGATTGTAGGACGATGTAATTTTAACAAATTTGCAGCGGTCATGTTATTGGAAGCATTGTCGGTTACAATGTGAACCATGTTTTCCTCTTCAACCTCTTTAATACATTCATTGACATAGTCAAATATGTATTGAGTAGTGTGAGCATTATCATTAGTTTCCTTTGAAGAAAGAAATGGGGTTCCCAATTTACAATTCACGCACAAATTCATGCTTCTTCTTTTTCTATCACTCCAAGCATCGGTCATTATAGAACACCCATTACTCTTCCACTCTTCTTCTTGCTTCTTAGGAGTTTCCTTTGTTCTCTCCACCTCTCCCTTCAAAAGTGGCTCTCTTAGTTGGTATTGTGAAGGAGGGGTGTAACCTGGGCCATATTGACCAAGAGCTTTAACAAAGCATTTAAACTATCATTATCAATGGAATTAAAAGGAATTCCAACTTCATATACCCATCTTGCCTAATATTGATGAACTTCTAATGTCCTTTTCTTAGCAATTGCATCATAGATATTTTTTTGTTTCGTTATCTTACTTTTACTAACACCATCTACCTTGATTGGCCTTGAGAAATTATCCATGGGACCAACACGAATAGGCCTCTTCCTAGACCCTCCTTCAATGATAGCAATTCCATCCTCTTCTTCCTCACGTGTAGAAAAAGACATAACTACATCATCCCTCAATTTAGCCTCATTCAATGCCTTCTCTAACCTTTTAGACTTATACTCTTCAATTGCTTCAAAGCACTTGGTCTTTTGCTCTTTGCTAGCTTTAGGACATGGTCTCACACCCTTTCATGTAATTCCCGCTATGTGAATTTTATGCCTATTAATTCCCGCCTTTGTAACTTTACCACACAATGTGCATTTCACATCATTAGGTTTTGTAGGATCTTCAAAAATTCCAGTTTCCCATCCAATGTCCCCAGGACCTTTTTTTAAATCACTATCTTCAAAACTAGAATTACAGGTCATTGTAGAATCATTTTGCTCCATTACTTCCTAGAAAAATTGAAGCAAGAATAAAAAAAAATTGGAATATAAAAATGATCCTAAATCAACAGCACCTAATTTGTCACATAAAAGTGTTTAAAAAACAGAAGACTCAAACAAACAGATTCACGTACTTTATGATATAATCAGTAGATTTTATAGAATATGTGGAGCAAGATTAAGAACATAACATCTTGAATTTCAAACCACAACTTCACGTGCTAAGCCATTAATGTTTTAACTCACAGCATTCAAAAAATAGTGTTTTTAACTCACAGCCCTTCTTTGATTAAATTAGGACAAGTTCATATTAATATAATTATTTATGTACCAACAAAAAAAAAATAGTTTAAATATTAAATTTGTTTTGAGCAAGACATTAATGTTTTAACTTTTAACTCACAGCATTCAAAAAATAGTATCTGATTCTCTTTGGTGCTCTTGGAACTATTACAGGATCCCAAAGTCAGACCCACTCAAACCTAAAACCAACATAAAAATGAAGTGACCGACAAATTTAAGATTATAATACAGTTATACCAAGGGTTTATACATTATACCAAAATCAAGGGTTTATACATTATTATACAGTTCAGACTTCAATAATCTACAACACAGAGAATGAAAAATCGAAAACCCAACCTTTTGGTGTCCGAACTGTGAAAGATTCAAAGATACAGAGAATGGCGGCCAAGGCCTTTAGGCAACTGAATTCCGAGTCCGACGTGAGGAAGGAAGCTCCCGATATATCTGCCGCCGGCCATGAGTTTACCCCCCCCAACGTGCGACGACGAGGCTGTGGTGGTGGGTTTTTTGGTTGGGTTTAGGGGAGTGGGGTGTGGAAAAGATGAAACCCAACTGTAAGTTACTTCACCTATTCTTTGGAATTTCTTCCCAGTTCCCACATCGAAAGTTTTTCTAACATTTGAAGGAACTTGCTTCTATAAAAATTAAAACTAGTGTTTTATGACTAATAATCAGCTAGAACCTAATCAGTTAATGAATGGGCCATTGACTCATTTGGGCCCGGTAAGTGAGTGAATTTTTTTTTAACGTGTTTAAGTAAAAAAAAAAGGCGTGCATTGGGGTCGTTTAGGCGGCCCTGGGCGCGCCTACTTGCGCCTAGGCGGTCAACAAAAGGTTTGACCGCATTTTTACGTGCATACAACATATGCAATACGTTTTGGCGCCTTTTAGAACACTGGTTAATGTTAGGCCTACAATGGTGGTGATTATTTAAAACAAGCTGGAGGTGTTTAAGTGATGAAATTGCAAGCACACGTGGAGGCACAAAGCTTTGAATAATCATCATCTATTAAATCCATAGGTTGCCTTGCTTCTATATAACTAAAGTGTTCCCTGCATTTATTCTTTACAATCAGCAAATCCCTTATAGAAATTGGAGAATAGGCAGAATACGTAAAGGAAGAAAAAGGAAGCAAAGCCTAACACTCTCAATTCATCTTTCAATCGAAATTACTTCAAGTTTTACTGTAAGATATTTTCTATGCTTAAGTGGTAGGATTTCATGGTAATATTTACACTTAAACTATGCATGAAAAATCATAATATGAACGTGGTGGACAAGTCCATAAAGTTAGATATCTATTTATACCTTAGGACAAGTCCAAAGGGCACCGACAAGCCAGAATGTGCAAGTATATGTTTGATTGCATTCTTTTGTATAGTATAAACATGTTAAATCCAAGCATCGTATCTTATTGAGTATTCTTTATACTCATAGTATTTTATACTAAATTTTCAGATCCATGATCATTGGGTTGATGGAAATCAGTTGGCATAATCGATGATGGGTTAAGGACAAAGTTACTTTGCATCAAAGTTTCCTTTTGTATGTTTTGTTCAACGACTGCCTTCCATATGTTTTTCTTATGGTATTATATAAAAACATGTATAAAACATGATGTAACATAGTACCAGAAGTAAATTATGTAATCATATCTTTCATGTTATGTTAAGAGACATTTTTATAGACCTTTTCTTGAAATGATAAAAGAGGCAAAAACAAGACAGTTTTTTGGTCAACTTCAAAATGCTATTTCCAACTATATAAACATCCATTTGAGATTCTAAAAATATTATGCATTTCTTCTTGAGTTGCCTTATATGAACACAGGAATCACTCAATTTGGATGTCCGTTGCCTGAGATATAAATTTTTAAGCGTCGAAGGGTCAATCTGAAATTTTTGTGCAATACCTCACTGTTTTAGTAAAACGCCCATACCATATGATCTTGGAAATTTTTCATATTTTAATCTAGAAAATTACTTTAAAATATCTATCTAATGCCTCAAATTTCATAGAAAACGGAGTTGGGATAAATTTTATAAAAATAGTTGAATTGGCTGTCCCAATTAGCCGTGGCAGCGTCGAATCCGTATATGTAAAGTATAATTTCATGTCGACACGCACTTCTGCTAGCCATTAAATTTTATCAGAAATATTTTACTAAATTGAAAATAAGTTTCTAACATGTAATACTTTTATTTAAGAATTTTTTTTTACATGTAGCAAAGGCAGAAGCTATTATGTTTAGTACGTGACACTCGAAGCCTAAGTCTGGGGTGTCACAACATTGACTGACATTTGATACAAGGTGTGTAGGTATGTGGTGGTGTTGTGATGTCGATGGCTGATGAGCTCTCTGGGAAAGTCGGTGGGAGAGTTGCACCATAATTATCAGTAGGGTTGTTTTCGACATATGGCCAATGAAATGCTCGGAATTTGCGAATAATTCTGAGTGATTATACTCATATGGTGGAGTATGGGATCATTAAAGTGTGTCAAAGGCTTACCCTTTTTTCAAAGTATTGTGATTAAAAGTTGTAGAAGAGATGACAAGACTTTGACTCATTTTTGGCAAGGTGGAGATTGTTAGGTAATTGCCTTAAAAGTCAAAGTCAGAGATGACAAGTATAAAAAGGATTGAAGTGGTCTACAAAAGTTACTTTAAGAGGGAGAAAAGTTGGTTGCTAAAGTCACATTTGTTGATCATCATGAAGAAGAGAAGTTGAATTTGAACTCTCTTCTTATGAAGAAGAAGAGAATTTGAACTCCATCCATAAGCCACCGTTTTGACTTTTCAACTTCAGAGGAGAAAATCAAGTTGAATTTGTCAACTGACAAACCGCCTTAAGAAATCTATAAATAGACGTTAGGATTTGTTCATTTGGATGATTCATTCAAGGGATGTGTGCTAAGCATGGCTAGAGAGTTGAGAGAGAGGAAAAATAAAGTGAGCTTATTTTTCTCTTGTAATACTTAGGGAATGGGTTGGTGAGTAAATTTCTATATGATTGTAACAATTTTTCATATAGTGAAAAAAATTTGACGGTCCGTTTAATTTGTGCATTATATTATTAATTTTTCTTTGTTTGATATTCTCCTGAACAACAAAAGATCCTGTGGGTAATAGAAATAAAGAGAATTTGAGTAAGAATATCCCAACAACTTCTGGACCTAATATGGAATTCACAAAATCCCCAACGTGGGATGAACTAATGGAACAATAATAAGTATATGTATGTTCATTTTTTTTCCTGTATTTGTCGTCAACTTGTGTATGTCCAGTTTCATCTCAACCAAACTTTTAGTTTTTGCTTGTAGAAGTAAAAAAGGAATGACCATATCAGTTTTTACTCATTTTCACACTGATAAGCAGAGAAAGACAGCATTCATGCAGTTGATATAAACATCCAAGAAAGAAAAGTATCAACTCTAAATAAATAAGTTGACACTTTCCTAGTCTTCCTGAGCTATTGGAAATAGCAAATCGCGAAGATATGAGAAATACCTAACATTCACACAATAGATATGCCATAGAGTTATGTTTGGTCACTTTTCTTTCTTGTTGCAATTATGAAACAAGACCTGATAATGGTGAGAATCCATGCTTCATTTAACCAGATGCTAAGGCAGATGTGCATATCCAATGTTTTTCATATTAGGTCGGAATAAGTTGATAAAATTAAAGGGTCTAACGTTAATTAAGCCCAGACATCCAGTTGGTGATCGTGTTATTTTAGGCAAAAATCTATTATGGGAATTATATGGACCAAATATAATTTTACCTGGTACCTTATTTATGTAATAGCCTTAGGCTTGATGTATAAGTAAATGGAACCATTATCAATAAAATATACTGGAATTTATCTTTTTCTTCATTTGACATAGATGCAGGGAGCGGATGAGACTGAAATGTCAAGTTCACAAGAGAGATAACTGAACCAACGCAGTTCCGCAACTGTATAAGCAAGGAGCTTTTGTACTAGAGCGACAGACGGTGGTCTATTTCTTGCGGTACATGTAAGAGATTGGGCTCGAGAAAGATGTGTACCCCGATCGTAGACTTATGATCATCAACCAAGCCGGCCTAACCGGAGCCAAAGAACCCATATAGGGAGAGGTCACAAGAGTGATGAAAAAAGAGCCCATGTTCAAGAGTGCCTTTCACTTAACAAAAAATGCATTCGACGACTTGTAAATGGGTGGTGTGAGGACTATGCATGAATTGGCAAACTTGGTTGACCGCAAAAGAAATATCAAGGCGAGAGTAGGTAAGAATCAATTATTGAAAATTTGTACTTTGATCTTCGAACTTTGAATTTCTTCTATTTTAGCTCACTTTTCGTTCCTTTTTTTTTTTTTAATTTGACTTCAATCACTGAGTTTTAGCTAACACACAATAAATATACAAGATGAGACTATAATTTGTTTGAAGTAATATAAAATATCATAATTTAATAGTTTAGATACGTGTTCAAAATACACTTATCATCAATCGATTAGGTATAGAAGTTAAATTGGAATTACATCTCCAAGGTTAAGCTATTCAAGTAATAGAGTCAAACTTTTACTAGAGAACAAGCCTTTCAAGTATTGGTTGTATTTCCTTTATAAAAACAAAATAGACTGAGGACCTTGACTTTGAGAAAAGAGAGGATTTCTTTGATTGACAATTTCCTCCATGACTTTATATTAATTAATAGATAAAGAAATATTTGAATTGTATATCAGGGCAGGTCTGAATAGCCATACTACTTAATAAATATGTATTGGCAATCTAGAGTAATTTGAGAGGCCTCTTGTGTTGACAAATTCAATCCATTGCCAACTATGATTTTATACTAGAGCCGATTTCAATGGTTTTAAGAACCCGGAATATAGTTTTGTTAGTGTTAGATTATTGTAATTGGCTATTCTGTGAACAAAAGAACCAACTTGAACATTTTAGAAGTTTAAGGACTTAATTATAAAATTTCAAAGTTGGTTGTATAGTGCAGGGTTCGGGATCCAAATTTGGAATACGGATGAAACTCGCCGTATTTTCGCTAGCTGCTCGCGGGAGTCATGCTCGAGTGGATGAAGCAGAACATCCAGCGCTCGACCTTCGTCCACCTGTCGCTCAAGCGACAGGGCCCTCGCTCGAGCGAACATGCTCATCGCTCGAGCGACCATTTTACGGTCTAACCTAATTCATGATTTCGTGAGATTTTTATTGGCCAAAGTTTCCATATTGTCCAACATATAAAAGGGAGCGATGCGCAATCGGGAAGGTAGATTGAACATTTACATTTAAGAGAAAACACTTATTCTCTCAAGAGTTAAACTTTCATCAAGTTCACTCACTTTGATATATGCGCCCTTTGGATTGAAAACATCAAAATCTTCAATCAAATACACTAGTGTCATTCTTATCTGTCAGGAAGATTGTGTCATCAACTTGGCTGACTGCGAAGATCAAGGAAGAAACTCAAGAACGAGGAGTTCTTGGTAGATCTACAGGAGATAAACTGCGAGAAGAGCTAGGATTGGTGTTCATGTGCACATTTCAGGAGAGCTGCTTCAAATTTCAGACAGGAGATTAGAAAACTTGTATCTTCAACTTTGTTGGTGGTTTATAAGTGTATAATACAGTTTATAGTGGATTTTTGACTGGCAAAACACCCGAAGTTTTTCCACGTTGGGTTTCTCTGTGAACAATTCTCATGTTGTTTACTGCTTTAGTTATTGCTTTCATTATTGCGGTAGTTTAAGTTACGATAAACTGAATTAATTGATTAATCGCCTAGACATAATCAACTTGTAACTTGTTGCATGTTAATTCGACATTTACACCTAATCACCCTCTTCTAGGTGTAGTTGGGTCGACTATCTGATTTTTCAAGTGGAATCAGAGCTTAAATTCGATTCCTGGCCCGTATTCTGTCAAGATGAGTCAATCATATTTTTTTACCTTTGTCCCTTGATGAGGCCTATGTCAATGATCATAACATGTCGTGTTGTGGAGATGATGTGAGAAAAACTGTGGCTTGTGTTGCTAGAGTTAAGTTTGATTCTGATAAAGAGATTGATAAGGCTGAGAAAATAAAGTGTAGTAATCACGACGAGGAAGAGTCTAAGGATAAAACTGATATTCGTGAGCCTTATCAGGAGCTATTTGAGAATAATCTTAAAAATAAGAAGGTCAATGGAGCTTTGCTTAAGAAAGTAGATGAACTTGAGAGAGTGAAAGAGAGACTTGTTAGTGATCTTCTGGATACGTCCAAAATTTTGAGTGAATTAAAGTGTGTCAATGAGAAATTGAAAGATACAATAAAAACCCTCACTAATGATATACAAAATCTAAAACTCAACTCCAGGCTTTCTCTAGTGGGACTAGAAAACTTGATGATATACTAGGAATGATTAAGTCGACAGGTGATTGGAGAGGTTTGGGCTATAATAAGAACAATTCTAATGATTATAACTCCTCTAAGACTTCCTTCGTTCCAGCCGGTAACAAGTCTCATAAGTCAGTCTATCCTGAACCTAAAGGAAAGGGTGTTGTAGAACAAATTACCTATGAAAATCCTAGGATTGTCGATATCAGAAATCAACATCAACAGTTGCGTGGTTCTAAGTCTAGGTTCATTCCTACATGTCATCACTGTGGTGGTTTGGGGCATATTAGGTCTGGGTGTCCAAATCTTGTAAATAGGAATAGAGGTCAGAACATCTCTAATCAGGTCATTTCACTGTCTAGTCAGGTTAATCACCTAACTAATATGTTGACCAGGCTGACTAGTGTCTACCATCCCCTAGGAAGATTTGGATTAGAAAATGTGATCTTGTTAAGCATGATGAGAATGTGAATTGCTATGTTGTCCATGTTGTTCTAAAAGTCCATAATAACTCCATGTGGTATCTTGATAGTGCTTTCTCTAGGCATATGTGTGGTAATAAAGCTGTATTTTCCACTCTTAAGGAATGTAATAGTGGTGTTGTCACTTTTGGAGATGTGGCTACTTCACCTATCCTTGGTAAAGGTACCATCATTATTCCTGGTATTTCTCTTATATCTAATGTGTTTTATGTGGAGGGGTTAAAATCCAATCTGTTAAGTATTAGCCAGATATGTGATGCTGATTATGAGGTTAGTTTTGTCCAAAAGAGGTGTTCTGTCTATGATTCTTCAGGTGGGGTTATTTTAGAAGGTTTTAGGACTGCTGATAATTGTTATGGAGTTATTCCCAATTCCAACTGTGTGTAGTAGTGCGAACATTGATATGACTGAACTTTGGCATCAAAGGCTTGGTCATCTGACTATAGAAGTCTGTCTAAGTTGGCCAAAAATGAATGGGTTAATGGATTATCTAAGATTGAACAGAAGGAGAATGTTGTGTATGTTTCGTGTCAACAAGGTAAACAACTCGGGGTGAATCATAAATGAACTTCTAAGATCTTGACTGATAGACCTTTAGAATTTATTCACATGGATTTAATGGGACCTGCTAGGACAGAGAGTCTAGGAGGTAAGAAATACATTTTGGTGGTTGTTGATGACTTCTCTAGGTACACATGGATTGATTTGTTGCGTAAAAAATCCGAGGGCCCAATCTAGTCAAATCCTTGTGTAAGAAACTATGTACTGAACAAAACCTCACTGTTACTAGAATCCGAAGTGATCATAGGAAAGAATTTGAAAACTCCAACCTTGATGAATTCTGTTTGGAGAATAGGATTCATCATGAATTTTCCTCTTCTATTACTCCACAACAAAATGGAGTTGTTGAAAGAAATAATCGGGTCCTTCAAGAGATGGCTAGAGTCATGCTTCATGGGAAGGATCTAGCTTTACATTTTTGGGGTGAAGCTATAAACACAGCTTGCCACATTATGAACCGAGTGTACCTTAGACCCAAAACTGATAGAACTCCATATGAGATTTGGAATGGTAGAAAGCCAATTGTCAAATACTTCCGAGTGTTTGGTAGTAAGTGCTACATCTTGAGAGACAAAGAGAACTTGGGTAAATTTGACTTGAAAAGTGATGAGGGAATATTTCTAGGATACTCTAGAAACAGTCAAGCCTATAGGGTATACAATTCTCGTACTCGTGTGGTGATGGAGTCTAAAATGTTGTCGTTGATGATGCTGGCAATGAGGGAGATGGTGTTGTCACTCAGGGTAGGGTAGATGATCCTAGTGTTGATCCTGTAGAGGTGACTGAATCGAAAGAACAATCTACTCCTGAATCCTTACAGTCTCTCGAGAGTTTAGATGTGTCTGAACCACAGAGGGAAGATATTGTTCCCCTTAAAGAGCCTTCTTCTAGAGTTAAGTTAAATCATCCTAAGGATCAGGTTATTGGAGATTTGGATTAAGGAATGAGACTACGCAGGAGAGTATTAAATTAGCTGCATACACTAACTACATATCCCAAATAGAACCTAAGAAAGTTGAGGAAACCCTTAGTGATGAATGTTGGGTGAATGTTATGCATGAGGAACTAAATCAGTTTGTAAGAAACAATGTGTGGACCCTAGTTCCTAGGCCTGAAAAATGTAATGTTATAGCTACTAAGTAGATTTTTAAGAACAAGACTGATGATGTAGGTACCATAACTAGGAATAAGGCTAGGCTAGTTGCACAAGGATACACTCAAGTTGAGGGAATTGACTTTGATGAGACATTTGCCCCTGTTGACGACTTGAGTCCATTCGCATTCTCCTTGCGTTTGCGTGTACCTTAGGTTTCAAGCTCTATCGGATGGATGTCAAAAGTACATTCTTAAATGGCATTCTTCAGGAAGAAGCATATGTTGAACAACCTAAGGGATTCATGAACCCTAAGTTTCCTCACTATATTTTCAAATTGAATAAAGTCTTGTATGATTTGAAACAAACTCCTAGAGTCTGGTATGACAGATTGACTACTTATCTTGAGGAATGTGGGTTTGTGAGAGGTGGTGCAGATAAAATCCTGTTCATAAGGCGTAATGAAGAAACCATCATGATAGCCCAGATCTATGTTGACGATATCATCTTTGGTTCTCCTATTGACTCTCTTGCTCATGAGTTTGTTGAGTGCATGAAGCAAGAATTTGAGATAAGCATGGTTGGTGGATTGAGTTACTTCCTTGGTCTTCAAGTGAAGCAAACAGATGATAGGTTGTTCATATCCCAGTCTAAGTATGCTAAGGATCTTGTAAAGCGATTTGGGTTAGATAGTAAGAAACACACATGGACTCCTATGAGCACTAGTGTCAAATTGTGTCATGACCCTACAGGTAGGAGTGCAGACCAATCTCTGTATAGGAGTATGATAGGTAGTCTTCTCTATCTTATAGCTAGTAGACCTGATATAACTTTTAGTGTTGGAGTGTGTGCTAGATTTCAGGCTGATCCCAAAGAATCTCACTTAACTGCTGTCAGAAGAGTAATCAAATATGTTAATGGTACTGTGAATCAGAGGATCCTTTACTCTAGAGATTCTAATCTAGAGCTTGCTGGCTACTCAGATGCTGATTGGGCAGGCAATGCTGATGATAGAAAAAACACATTTGGGGGTTGTTTTTATATTGGGTACAATCTTGTAGCTCGGATGAGTAAGAAACAAAACTCTATTTCTTTATTTACGGCAAAGGCCGAATACATAGCTGCAGGTAGTTGTTGTACTCAGTTACTTTGGATGAAACAAATGATGAGTGATTATGGAATTACTCAAGGGACTATGACTGTTTTCTGTGATAATACTAGTGCCATTAATATCTCTAAAATCCTATTCAACATTCTCGCACTAAGCACATTGACATTAAACATCACTTTATTCAAGAACTTGTTAAGACTGGAGTAGTTTCACTTGAACACATTTCAAATGAACATCAACTAGCTGAACTTTTTACTAAACCTTTAAATGGTTTGAGGTTTAAGTCTTTTAGGAAAGCTGTTGGTATCTGTGTTCCCTCTTGATTACTGTTTCAGGAGTTTGCATGTTTTATACACTGTCTACTTTCATCTGGCATTCATTGGATTTTTGTGCATGCATCATTTTTATTCCTTGTTAGGATGTAGTTTCCTGCATATACATTCTCGTTATGTCTATTTTTGGCACATGCAGCATTTGTTTTGGTTCTATGTGCTTGATTAATTTGTTTTCGTTTGTACATGACGCATTCTTGCTTGTGTTTTTTAAAAAAAATAATAATAATTTGGGAATGGAAAGTCTACTACAGCATGTGGTACAATCTTCCCGGTCTTGCATGTTATGATCATGTATGACTATAATTGATAAGTTGTAGCTTAATTTCCATCGCTTGTTGAGGTTGATTTGCAGTACTTCGTATAGGTGTCTTTATGTACCATCTGCACTGCACACATTATGATATTGTAAGTTGGACTTAACCGTATGTGTGAGATTTGAGATGGCAGTCACTTGTTGGTAAGTTGACTCTGAACATGAATTGACCATCTTTTGTAGACCTAAGCTTATCTTTATCTCATAGTGAACAAAAAGAAAAAGAAAAGAGGCTCATATCTTAATGTACTTCTTCAAAGCTATTTGACTTGAGCAATTAAGTCTTAAGGGTTTTTCAAAACTTGGTGCCTATGGTCATCTGACTTGGGTTAACCGACCTAAAGCTCGTTACAAGGGTCATTTTAGTTGCTCAATGAATTAACACTTGCACTTAAGATAAAATATTATGAACTATTGAAAAGAAATATATATTAAGCTGGTATAAAATTGAAATATTCAACCAAACTTATATGCTCAAAGTAAGGGGGAGTCACACGTTGCCATTTTTCTAAAATAGGCTTTATATAACATGTCCTACTATTCTTTAAGGTTTGACTTTTAGTAGTAGGATAATACACTTTTTGACGGTGATGTTTCACATGTCCCTTTTCACAAAATTAAGGTTTGAAGTCCTATTTACCTTGGATTAGTGATACTTTACACACATGAGTCACTAATATTATTTACTCTATTCTGACTTATTCTGAGTATGTGGGGAAGTCTATTACTTGTTAATTCTATTTTTGCATGCTATCAATTGCACATTTGATTGGTTGTTATGCTGTTATCTCCCATTGCGTTGCTTTGGTTATCTTTTCCCTTTAACATTTGTGACAAAAAGGGGGAGAGATTTGATAGTGAGGGAGAGATTTTGATTTGATTTTGGCTTGTTATTTAAGCGTAGCTACATTGTCATTTGCATGCTTATCTTTTAAAGTCGTTGGGGTGAGATAGATAATTGGTTACTTATACATATGCATGCCTTTGATATATGTCTGTTGGGGTCGTTGGGGAGAGACATAGATACTGTTTGACATTTGACTTGATTTACATTGATATGACATTTATACTTATGTCTTATGTCGTTTGTGATCGTTGGGGAGAGACATAGATACATTTTCCTACTGTTTTAACTTGAAGTGTATTTGTAGTAAGGGGGAGCTTGTGCTTTACATGAGCATTGCATATCATGCACTGATATGGAACATATTATCATTGCATTTGTGTTGCATTTTATGTATAGTTGTTTGAGTTTTGATGTTTTGTGGTACTAATGCATATATGATGTTTTGATTAGCATTAATCTTGCATCTCAAACTAGCATGCTTATTTGATTGATTATGTGTGTAAGCTTCTAAGTGCTCTATTGCTTCTTTCATGTATCACGTGCTTTCACACTTAGTATGTGAGTTTTGATTTGAGGATACAGGTTGAACAAAAGGGAAGCTGCATTCAGATGATAGTTGGACCTAGTTCTTTTCTTTGGGTTTAATTTTTGCCTTGTAATTGATTTTGTCACAGAATGCCAAAATGGGAGTTTGTTAGTGTTAGATTATTGTAATTGACTATTCTGTGAACAAAATGACCAACTTGAACATTTTAAAAGTTTAGAGACTTAATTGTAAAGTTTCAAAGTTGGTTGTATAGTGTAGGGTTCGGGATCCAAGTTTGAAACACCAAGGAAACTCGTCGCATTTTCGCTAGCTGCTCGCGGGAGTCATGCTCGAGCGGATGAAGTAAAACATCCAGGACTCGACCTTCGCCCACCTGTCGCTCGAGCGAACATGCTCCTCGCTCAAGCGACCATTTTACGACCTAACCTAATTCGCGATTTCGAGATATTTTTATTGGCCAAAGTTTCCATATTCGTCCAACATATAAAAGGGGGCGCTTCACAATCGGGAAGGTTGATTGAACATTATACATTCAAGAGAAAACACTTATTCTCTCAAGAGCTAAACTTTCATCAAGTTCAATCACTTTGATATATGCGCACTTTGGATTGCAAACATCAAAACTTTCAATCAAATACACTAGTGTCATTCTTTACTTAGATCTGTCAGGAAGATTGTGTCGTCAACTTAGCTGGCTGCGAAGATGAAGAAATTCAAGAACAAGGAGTTCTTGGTGGATCTACAGGAGATAAACTGCGAGAAGAGTTATGATTGATGTTCGTGTGCACATTCCAGGAGAACTGCTTCAAACTTCAGACAGGAGATCAGAAAGCTAGTGTCATCAACTTTGTTGGTGGTTTGTAAGTGTATAATATAGTTTATAGTGGATCTTTGACTGGCAAAACGTCCAAAGTTTTTTCCACGTTGGGTTTCTTCGTGAACAATTCTTGTATTGTTTACTACTTTAGTTATTGCTTTCATTATTACGGTAGTTCAAGTTAGGATAAACTAAATTGATTGATTAATCACTTAAACATAATTAACCTGTGACTTGTTGCATGTTAATTAATTTGTGAATTCCGTATTTACACCTAATCACCCCCCTCCTCTAGGTGTAGTTGGGTCGAATCTCCGATTTTTCAGTCCAATTTCAACTCAATCAAACTTTTGACTCGTGTGCAAGTGTATAAAAGAATGACCATTTCAGCATCTTCTATATGCTTTTGAAAAAATAATTTCGGCATGTCAAAGGAGTAATAATCAATAAAAGTTTCAAGCATGGCAAACGAATACGTCAAGGTTAAGAACCTAGAAGGAAACATCCACTGCTATACAAAATATAAGTGCAGATAGAGATTAAAAAATACCTCACAGCTGATTTGAAATCGTAAACCAGATGTAAAATGGTGAGAATTCATGCTGCAATCAACCAGATGCTAAGGCAGATGTGCATATTAACTACTTACTAAAAAAAAGAATAAATACTGAAATAAATCTGAAGAAGTAATCTAGAATAATATAATTGTGGAGTCTCTCAATCACAAGAATTTCATTACCAAGGTATACTTTGTACTGACCATAATTTTCAAAAAGAATACAGAGTTGATTCCTATGAGTTTAAGCACCCAAAAAATCCGAAGGATATACCAATAGTACTCAGTATGTGTAAAGAAGCGCCGCAGATGGAGTAGAAGCTGCAGAAGACGTAGTTATGTCTGAAGAATTGGTGCTGTAACCATAGCTCCGAGATTGATGTTCATTAGTCCCTAGCGCAGTTGAACCTATGTCAGTTATAGGAGGGAGATATGTTGGCACTGGCATCACTGAGGGGAGTACGGGCAACTCTGCCTCAAAATGAAGGACATGGATAGCTTGCCTTATTGATGGCCTGTGTCTGTCGTCTGGATGAACACACCATAGCCCAACAACCATCAAGTATTCCATTTCTTGGGCATCAAATTTTGCGCATAGTTTTAGATCTGCTGCATCAAGTAGTTTTCCCTTTCCGTAGAGGTTCCAAACCCATTCCACCATTATTACTTGATCTTCTTGTAATCTTGTATCGACTGGTCTTCTTCCACATGCTATTTCCAGCAATACAACTCCAAAGCTGTAGACATCAGATTCTTTGCTAGCCCTGCCAGTGATGACACATTCGGGAGCCATGTATCCCATTGTCCCGGCAAGCATTGTTGTTTGGGATCCTTTTTCGTGATCAACAAGTCTAGCTAATCCAAAATCACCGAGTTTCGCCTTGAAGTTGGAATCCAGCATAACATTGCTAGATTTTATATCCCGGTGCACAACACATTGTTCCCACTCTTCATGTAGATAAAGCAAAGCCGAGGCCAAACCTTGGGCAATTTTGTACCTTACTTCCCATGCCAAAACTGATTTGTCTTTGAATAGATGAAAATCCAAGCTGCCATTTGGCATGAACTCGTAAACAAGTAGGAATTCTCCTCTTTCATGGCACCAACCGATGAGTTGCACAAGATTTTTGTGCCGCAATAGGCTGATAATCTTAACCTCTGATGCATACTCTTTTATTCCTTGCTTTGATCCCTTCGCCACCCTCTTGACAGCAATATGAGAATTAAGTTCTGTCAAGAAACCTTTATAAACTCCACCAAACCCCCCTTCTCCAAGCTTCTCCTCCTCTGAAAATTTGTTCGTCGCCAAAGCCAATTCGTTGTATGAAAACCTTTTAGGGCCACTGCCCTTTTCGAATTCATTGTCCATAGAAAGATCATGAAAATGCTCGTCCCCTTTTTTCTTCTTATACTTTCTCCACAACAAGTAGCCCACCAAACCCGAAGCAAGAACCAGAATTGAGACTCCAGCACTCAATCCAACAACCAGTCCCCTATTATTTTTTGTTCCACCAGTGATGACAACGTGGGAGCCTGGTTGTGGGCTCGGAGTTGGAGCTTTTGAGCTAACATCAAGTGGTAAACTCAAAAACTGCCACGACTTAACATTATTTTTCTCGAACAAAGATCCCGTTGCAGCTGAAAAGCCAAAAGTAACAAATTCTGGCAAGTAATCTCTCAGATCAACCACAAAACTGAGGTTTTGAATTTGACTTCTATTATTTGAAAAACCCGTAAAAGCAACACTCAGAGTCTTCAAACTAGCATTATAATTAATCCAGGCATCATTTTCCATCCCCTGAGGAATACCATTCAACCAAGTTGTGTTCGCAACAGATGACAAATTATTAATATCAATACCTACATGTGTACCAGGCGGATCATAATAATTCTGATAAGTATCAAACTCCACTGCAACAAATCGACTTGTATTTAGACGAACTGCAAGGCCAAGGCCACCACCAGCAGCTCCTTCCGGGATACTAGAATTAGTAGGAGCCAAGAAAAAAGCAAGCCCATCAGCAAACACAGAATTCCTACCTGAATCAATTACAAAGGAGAAATGGGTTGAAAAATCAGTCAAGTTCCCAGAACTCTTGTCCCACAAATGCAGTGGCTCGGCGTAGGTGGCCCGACCTGCTTGCTTAACCCGCGTCATGTTGCGCTCATCTGGTGTGACTTGAATGCCTTGTGTTGAAATATAAGCAGACCCTGAGGTAATAATGTGGAGATTGGCATCATCGGGACCAATCGTCGAAAGATTGAAGGACAATGAAAATGTACATGGGAAGTGGAGGAGGAAGAAAAGAGGGAGGATTGAAAACTTGCACACATCCATGGCAAAGAATTTGATTGTAAATTGTTTGTAGAAATATTGAACAGCTGATGAAGTTTTGCATTTTAATGGAAAGTCTTCCACTTGCTTCAAATAATATATGTTTATTCTAATCAGTCTTCTCCAAATGCATGCTTTTCATTTCAAGAATCGGTCAGTCTTCTCCGCAAAGATAAAATATTGTTCAAATTAAGAAGGCTAACAATTAACGAAAACGTCTTTCTCAATCTGAGGCCTTTGGTTAATTGTTTGCACCCACGGAGAAGTTGAATAGAAATGGAAGAAATGACATTTTGCGCGATCAAAGGTGTAAATAAAAGTGAAAATAACAAAAAAACAAAAAGTAGGAACTTTTTGCACAATAATAGTGAAAGATGAGAATGTTATGCACTAATTACCTTAAAATTTTAAAAAATTAGAGGTTAAAAGTTGCAGTGTTAGCTAAATATTAACAACTTATGGTGTAATGATAAATATTAATGTGCATGGGAACCATTGATGTACCACATTATTTAAAGAAAATGGATAATTGTTTTTCAAATCTTCATATTGCTTTGCTGACCATCACCAGAAAGGAAGTTATTTTCAAATTGAAGTTGATTGGGACTTATTTCCAATTAACTATGTCTAAAAAAGATTGAACGGATTGACTATATTATTATTTGAGAAAAAATGTTATACAGACAAAAAGAATTGTGATCTACCGAACATGAGCGCTTACTTATCACATACTTTTTTAATAAAAAAGATTGCATCATTAGCAACGAAAATGTCATATCATTTCTCGGATCCATTCAACAGAGCATTTGAAAAGTCAAAAGTTACTTCTGATATTAAGAAACTGTTTTTAAACATGTTTATATTTTATCTAATTAAAGAGCTTTTAGAAGAATATGACTTAAGACAACTTATGAAATTCAGAATTAAAAGCAGAACCTCTGTCAAGCGAGTCTTTCGTTGTACAACAAATTGTTGTAAGCATGATGAATATCAATCAAGTCAAATTCTTAATAGTTCGAAATCAATTTTCTTTAAATATCTATTAAAATTTGAAAATACAAAATATATTCATAAGTCCTTGCTAGCCATCAGTGATAGTTAAGAGGAGAATGTCGTGTACTAGTGAAGAAACGCACAAACAAATGGCCGCCTAACTAGACTCGAAAAAGTCTAACTTTGCAAACTGCATACGACACTTGTAGCCACCCCTCAACCACTTTATTCCTTCATTATTGAGTTTTCAAAGATGGATAAAGATTTTTCTATATTTTGGTAAGTGAAAACAGACAATTAAGGTACCCAGCAAGAAGTTTCATGGCACTAGAGGTTGATCATTGCTATACAACTTCTCATTAGACAAGGCAGCGGGGTGGGTTTGGGGTGGGCTCTATATTTTTTTTAGTGAAAACAGACAATTAAGGTACCCAACAAGAAGTTTCATGGCACTACAGGTTGATCATTGCTATACAAAGTCTCATTAGAGATGACAGTGGGGCAGGGTGAGGGCTTACTGCATTTTGCCTTCTTTTTTTTTTTGAGACCTAGTTAAGCATATGAATTAAGAACAATTATGATTTCTCAAATTAACAAAAAAAAAAAAATTTACCAGACTGGTTTGAGGCGGATTTTTTTTTTTTTTTTTTTTTTGGCCATCTCTACGTCTCATCAATATTGAATATGTTATTGATTATAATTTTTGTTCATGCAATGAAAAACTTGGTAAAATAGACAATGATTAGTTTGCTGATCATCGAAGATCAAGGATAGTTGTTTGTGTTGGGTTTTTTTTTTTTTAATCCCAAATTAGGTTGAATTTTTTGGAAAAATATTATTTCCTTTATTCCACGCTTTTTTTATACTATTTCAATTTTTAAAAATATTGTTAGAATTTTCACATACACTCTTATAATTATTAGACCATTTTCACAAGTTTTGTATTTTTGAAGTATAGAATAATTGTATAGTCACACTTATTGTATTTGTGTTTCTCCATATTAGTCAACTGAATAAAACATTCCATTTCGCTGTCAATTAATTCTTTACTTTTTATCTTGTTATTTGTGCGATTCTATAATTCATATCTTGTCATATATATTATTTCGATCCGTTTTATTTTTAACAGGTTGAACTCTGACGAACAAGTTAAATTGTATTGTGAAACTTAGTGTGCGAAATTATAATGTAATAATTAAATAAATTGTATTAATTACAAAATTGGAATATAAAAATTGAACTCATTAGTGCATATGAGAGGGACGGTGAAGGCAATGGGCCATCCCTAACTTTTGAAAAATTGCATCTGTTTTCTTACAAAATTAATTATGTTTTGAAAAAAAAAAAAAAAAAAAAAAGTTTAATATAATGTTATCAAATATGTTGGTGCACATGCATCCTTTGACTGGGATGTCCACTTGAAAAGTAAATTTTGACTAAGGGGGTGGAAATTGTTGATTATTATTGACTAAATGATTAATTCCTTTTTAACGTGCACTCGAAGAATTATTATTATTAACTGGGATGTCCACTCGAAAAATGCACCACATGTCCTTTTTAATTAAAAAGAATGATATAATTTGTCCTTCGTGATGATCACAAACTATAAAACATTATTGTAACGTCAAGTGGTAATATAAACAGTGAAAACTCCATGATGCTTCAACGTGAAAAATGAAAAAAAGAAAATTTACAGGTGTAGTAGATGTATGCTATTCGTGCAAAATCTACAAACGTACGTGATCGTTGACAAATAATAAATTTAGTGAGTTGAGAGTATAATTCACAGAGGATAAATTTCAGTTCAAGTTTACTAGTCATGTATGGAATTCGAATCCTATAAAACAAAAAGGGATTATTTATTTATTTATTTGATTTTAGCAAAATTAATCTAAGAAAGTAATAAAAGCTTGATTTTTTTTTTTAATTATCAAATTATGGAAGATTGTATTGAATTTCGACTCCGCCTATTATTATCTATTTCAATTCTTGATATGTAATCTAGTTCTGTTCATGTGTTCTTGACAATCGATAAAACTGATATATTTAACTTTCTTTTCAAGAAAAAAATAATTATATCCTAACCACCATCCAAATCTATTCCTAGCCAGAATTTGAATGGTTAGAACGTATTAAATTTTAGATTATCTATATGATTGTACAAATGATAAATATTATTCCTAACATTTATTGCAGCCGCGTTCTAAACTTATTGTAAGTATACAACACTACAACAAACAACTAATTATCTAATTGATGGCCAATCAATTAAATATTGCAATGAGTATGCAAAATTAATCAAAGAACGCTAGATTTAAACTAAACTATTATTCTCTAATTTAAAACAAATAAACAATATGGTTCATTTCATCAAATAAAAAAAAATTAATAAAAAAAATGATTTGTCTTAGGATGATTTTAAATAAATTACAAGAAAAATAATGAAAAAATATCACATGGATCATGAAAGAAAGCAAAAGATGATGATCTTCAAGTCTAAAGTTGAATTCTTCAATTTCTTGATGTATTCTTGTTGGGGGTTAATCTTCTCTATCAAAAGTAATGAATTGAACTCTTATTCTTGATGAATTTGATATTATTGTGTCTGAAGATGTAAGAGAAAGTTTTTCAATTTTCTCTCAAGTTCTTTATTTATAAGGGTCGAATTTAAATCAAGAAATCGTCCCAAAATTATTATCGATAAGAGTTTGAATCAGGAAAGAAAACTGGTCTGTCAATAGAAAATTTGGCCCAAACATGCGTGCAGGTATAGCTATCGTGCACACATGCATGTTGACTTGCTCTCGGATCATAAAATTGATGTCTTGCACATGCACCTAAATAGTTGACGCACGCGCGCCGGTTTGCTTAGCGTTGTCCCTAGGTAGCTTTCGATATTTTCGTCATAAATTTCTTTCCTAATATTCGATGAAGGTGATTCAAAATGTATTGAAAATATAACTCCAAGGGCTACAATTCTTTTAGAAATACAATTTCTTCAATTCGAACGATTACTATCTGAAAAATGGATCTCAATTTGAGACAAAAAAATTCAGAACATAACATTTTTGGCTGTAAATTGATTTGTGAGAATAGTTCGACTATATCTCACTCATTAGACTTTAAATTGCATCCATTTGATCATATTTGATCATCAATCTTCATTTTATAGTCCGAGTAAACAATTGAATATCTACACTTTGATCCTTAAACTTTGAATTTATTTCGTTTTTGCCCGTTTTCATTCATTTATTTCAATCCCACCAATTTGCCTCTCGATTTTTACCTACTAAACGAAATTAATATCTAATTAAGTCATAAGTCATCAAGATTTATTACAATTAATCTCATTTAATAGCCAAAATAAGTGTATGTAATACACTTATCATATACTATTTACACGACAATTCAAATACAAGTTTTTCTTTTTCTTTTTCTAAAATCACTTTTGGCGGCTTAATATCAAGAATAATTAGTGTACACATAAAATCCTATTAAAAAAACAAAAAGTTAATAATTTTTATAAAAGTTGATGAAAAGTGTGGTTGAAAAATTATGGATCTCATAAAGTGTATGATTAAAATTAATTGTTGACTTTAATTTATATTAAAATTTTAATTTTAATTTCTACCAAACAGAGATTTAGTGCATGTTTGACACATTATTTATTTTATGATTTGCTATAAGATTATTTTTAACTACATATTCACACAGCAAAATATTCTATACGTATATCAAAAGCTTTCTTCCTAATTTTAAAATATGTATTTTTCGAAAAACCACTATTTAAAACTCTTTTTTCTACCATCATAATTGTCAAACGGGCTCTTAATAGATATGTTCACCTAATTTAGCTATAATACGTTATGTCGTGTTAGTTTGAATATGCAACAAAAGCCATGCATATATCATACTCGACCCATCAAGAGATTTGAATGGTCAACAAAGAAAATAGAAAAGTGGAAATTACCGGGAGGCAAGTTTTTGAAGATTGCATTTCAAAAAGATGATTATATTATCACTAGAGTTTTTATTTGTTACACCATATTTTATTTGCAGTTTAACATCTCAATCTTTGCTCATTTGTCTTAATTTTTTTGTCGAATTCTTATATTTAATTTTCTATTAATTAGTATATCTCGGCATTGATGATAATTTATGTCAATATATTTTATTTCCATGCTTTGAAATGTGTGGGAACTATTTTTTTCGACCTTTGTTGTTTATTTATTTTTTAAAATATGATGAAAAATAAGTGACTGTACATTATTTCAACGAACTTTTTGGACATAAAATTGTTATAAGAAACAAAATTTATTGACTAATGAACGTTCAAAAATAAGAATGTCGTGAAAAATATTAGTGATATAATGTTATAATGAGTAAAGATTAATGACCTTAACTATAATTAAAGTGTGGTAAAAGAAATAAAAATTGTGGTGTGAATAAATACCCTTTCAAAAATCAAGTTTAAGGTTTTTATATTAAAAAAATCATCACACAATTCACTTTTTAATATTAATAATAATATTATTAAATACTCACTCTATCTACATTTTATCTTCTCTCCATGGATCTTCTTTTTCTCTCCGAATACCACAATTCGACAGAATCAATTGGGGGCCGCTGTACACAATTCGGCGGAATCAATCGAACCAGTGTGAATAGCTTTTTATTTGATAAAACAGAGTTCTTTTTTCAATTTTCTTTTGGTGTTTCTTAAATGCACTTCCATTAACTTGAATTTTTAAGTTAATCTGAGATTATTCTTGATGGGGTTTAGCAAAGATTTAGGGTTTTCAAGTGCTAAATTCAAATTATTTCGTTGTTCTTTTGGCTAATGGTTTGAAGGGTAATTAGTACAAAACGTTCATACCTTTCAATGTTATTATACAAAATGTCTACACATTTCATATTTTGACATTTTCACCCGTATTTTCACCTTTTATTACGGAAAATATTTTTTCTCAATTAAAAAAATGTAAAATAACAAATATACCCTCCTATTTAAATAAAACAAAAAGAAAAATTAAAGAACAAATTGCAATTATACTTTTAAAATTTCTAAAAACTGCAAACGAGTCCAAATAAATTATTAAAAGGATAATTAGCACAAAACGTCTATAAATATCAATATTATTGTGCAAAACGTCTTACCTTTTTTTTTTTTTTTTTTTTTTTGCATTTTCACCATTATTTTCACATTTCATTGCGAAAATAATCATTTTCATCCATTTTCTCAAAAAAAAAAAAAAAAGATGCAAAATGTTGAATATACACTCCTATTCAAATAAAAATAAACAACAAATTACAACTATATTCCTAATTTTTTTTATAAAAAAAGTACAAATAAATTCAAAATAAATAATTAAAAAAAGAAATAAAAATCACTTTATTTTTTTAACTATTTATTTAAAATTTATTTGTTCTTTTTTTTTGTAAATTTTGAGAGTATAGTTGCAATTTTTTATTTAAATATGAGGGTATATTTACCGTTTTACAGCTTTTAATAAAGAAAATAGATGAAAATGATGATTTTTGCAATGTAATCTAAAAATAAGGGTGAAAATATCAAAAAATTAAATATATAGACGTTTTGCACAATAATATGGAAATTTAGGGACCTTTTATGCTAATTACCAATTTAATAATTTATTTGGACTCATTTTCAATTTTTGAAAAAGTTATAATTACAATTTGTTATTTAATTTACGTTTTGTTTTATTTAAATATGAGAGTATATTTATCATTTTACATTTTTTTTTTAATTGAGAAAAATGACATTTTTCGCAATGCAAAATGAAAATAGGGATGAAAATGCCAAAAAATGAAAGGTAATGACTTTTTGCACAATAATATTGAAAGGTAAAGACGTTTTTTGCTAATTATCCATGATTTGAATGGTTCAACTTGTATTAGGTAGATAAGGGTTGAGTTTCAATTAATTTTTTAAATTTTTTGGGTTGTTCATGTGTTATGCTCTTGACTAAGAGCATTTCTCTAATAATTTCTTTTGGGATCTCAAAGAAATTGAGATGAAACATTTGTTGGGCCTAAAGTTTGGCTTCATTGTTGATTAACTTTGGGTTTTCTACTTAATATTTTGAAGCTCTCTTTCATTTCTTTTAAATGATTACTGAGTTTTGGTGGTTGAATTTAAGCTCACATGTTCATAGGGTGTATTGTTAAATGCTAATGGTCACATGTTCATTTGCATGGGTCACATGTTCATTTGCATGAGTCACATGCCCCTTGTTAGACGTCATAATTCAATTGTTGAAGTTCATTATGCACTTGTTATATGTCAGAGGTCACGGGTACCGGTTCATAGGTCAAAAGTCACTATACACAGATCACAGATCAATACCCACAAGTCACAGATCAAATAGAACTTGTCACAGATCACTAAATTATGGTTATAGGTCACATGTTACAGGTCATTTTGTATAGGTCACAGATCAATGTTAATAAATCACAAATCAAGATTATTTGGCCATAGATCAAATGTCACATGTCTTTGTGCCACGATAAAAGGTCACAGTTTATATGTTACGAGTTATTGGTAACAGCTCACAAGTTATATTGCATGGGTAACAAATCAATGAGCACGTATCACAGATCCAAGAGAACTGGTCCTAGACCATTAGATCAATATCACAAGTAATATTTTATAGGCCACATGTAACAGTTCACATAACACATGTCACAGTGCATATGTCACAAATCACAAATCTAAGAGAACTGGTCATAGGTCATTGAATCAATAATATAGGAAATAGTTTACAGGCTACAGATCACTTATAACAGTTCACAGGTCGCATATCATAGTGCATAGGTTACAAATCCATATCAACAAGTCATGTATCACATAGCACTGGTCTCAATCCATTAGATCAATATAACAAGTAACAATAGATATTTTTAATTTCTGTCACTGTAACTCATAGTTTACAGGCCAATGGATCTTTTCAATTTTCGTTACAGTAACTACAATTGAAGCTTCAACACTATTTGTCAATTCAAAAGTAGGAAGATCCAGCAACAATACAATGTTACTCGTCACCGATTGTGACTTTGAAATAGTTTAAACCTACTTCGGGATGATCGTCAAGCTCAATTCACTACTTTTATTATCACCTCAGTTTGTGACCAATGCCTTAAAAAATTGCTTTACATTGACGATAATTTTCAATTTATGATCTCAATAATCCATCGATTTTTAATGAACCACATTTTGAAGGTAGGAATCGAGATTATTTTGTTTGATCATCACAATTTGTTAAATTTGAGAGTCATGTTTTGGAATGGAAACATATCGTAACTGAATGCTTGATTTTAGGATGGATATTTATTAGAATCTAATTTATACATACACTATAGCCCTGTTTGATTTTCATTTTGGGAAAGAAAATGTATTTTGAATAGTTAATTGATGGAGAATGTGTGGTTAAAAATTAAAGAAATTTTTTGGATTTGCGTGTAATATTATTTTATTGAAGAATGTGTGGTTGAAAATAAGAGAGAGAAAAATAAATTTTGAGAAAATGAGAATCAAACAGGGGCTATATATAATATATTAAATATATTATTTATCATCTAACTTTTGAATGTTTAAAACTTTTTTTTTTTAAATTGAAATGTTGTATATAAACACCTGATATGTATTGTTACTGATAAGTGCGCTTTTGCACACTTATTAGACACTTTTTAAGAATTTAATGTTGATGAAATTGAGTATATTTCTACCGATAATTGTGTACTTTTTGTATTTATAGACCAAAACCCTGAATTGGAATGAAACGGAGGCAAAACGAGTGAAAAATGACTTAAATTGCACACTTTTGTGAAGTTGGGGACTAACTTGCACTTGACCAAAAGATGGAGGGCTTTGACTGCAATTTGGTAGGGGCTTAAATGAAAGAAAGTTCAAAGTATGAGGACCAAATTGTACTAAATCAAAGATGGGGGATGAAATCGCGTAAGGACAGAACGTTCAAGGACCTGAGCTGCAAATAGGAAAAAATCCATGCGACCGCATGGATTATAACCATGCGACCGCATGGCTTGCCCAGAGACGTGAAATGTATATTTTGTTTCTACCATGCGACCGCATGGAATTACACCATGCGGCCGCATAGAAGAAACAAATCAATGGCGGTCTATTTTCTTTCCACGCGTTTTTGGTCAACTTTGGCATTATTTTAGGACTTGTTTAATGGAGATATTTTGGGATATTTTGGGTTGTCTCACATATCATTACATATATCCCTCTCTCCCTCATAAGTTAGACATTAGGAGTTAGATAATAGTTAGTTTAACTTAGGTTTTAGAAAGTTTTCTCTCTAGTTTTCCATTTCTTTTCTTGCTTTCTTTTCTTTTTCTTCTTTTTAGTTAGTTGTTTCTTTGAGTTTTAACTTATTTTGAGAAGAAATCCAATGGAGCAAGGAGATAGATCAATGAATACTTGGAGAAAGATTGGAGAAAGGCAAAAATACACTTGAAAGGGTTATATCTACATCTTTGTTTTTCTTCCATTAATTTTCCATGTTTGTAATGTAATGAAAATATTATTTCCTTGTTTATTATCTTTATAAAATGAGTTAAATATATTTGTGTTGGAATTTATGTTAAATCTTAACTTTAATTTCATTAATGTTGATATATATATATTGTTAGAAATGCATTTGTTATCAAAATAATGGTGTATTGATTATTAGTTTAAAATCACTTCATTTACTTGATCATTAGATGTTGTGGTTAGGTGGTTTGGGCAATTATTGAAAAATAGTTGCACTTACTAGACCGAAATAATTGATACCATAGGTTTGTATGGTTCCGACCATACGCGTTTAGATGATCTAGAAATAGACATCTATCTTATGTGACCCGTTGAGTATTCTCACAATAATTGAATGCTTTGGTTAAGTTTTCATCTGCATATAGATTTGTGGATAACTAAATCAATAGGGTCGATATCACTCGAAAGAGGTTATGGACTAAAATTGGAGAATCGGGTCTAATCATTTATTTTGGTAATTTGCATGTACGTTATTGAATTGATGTTAATGAAATAAAGGTTAAGTGAAATCATAAATTCCAACCGCTTTTCAAATCAAAGATGCAACTACGTCTTTTTAGTTTGTTAGTTTAGTTTTATAGTTAGTAGTTTATAATTTAATTTGAATATTAATTGTGTTTGTGTGTTTGTCGTTGTTAGAACTAAAATCGATTGGAGTACGTAACTTCAAAGTAACATTCCTCGTGGGATCGATATTCGGACTCAAAAAGTCCACTATATTACTTGTTCACGATCCGTGCGCTTGCGATACACTTTTCAGCGAACAGTTCCCATAGAAAAAAGTGGTCTACTTGGTTTGGCCTAAGTTTATATGGACAATTAGACTACTTTGGGCCATGTCAATAGTGAGCTGATCCATTGGGATATAGTTAGGGAAAATCCATAACTACCGTACTTTCAAAATACACAATCAAATTAAAAAGACTTGATCAAATCTTTAAAAAATCATGACACATTTCCGTCTCTGATAAAATTGTGATCTATATTAAATCAAATAGGGCATGATCATAATAATCACACAATTTTATGATCACGATCATGTACTAATCACAAATTACATAAAGTTATAGTCATAAGATACAATTTGTGAGTCACGATCATAATTTTAGACTTGAACTAGTCATTGACCTGGACAATTCATCGAGTCAATGGTTCAACCGGTAGGTCCGTCATTCAAACTATCAAATCATTGCAAGGTGAAATTTTAGGGTCCGTTTGATTGCAAAAGTGAAATTTGGGTGGAAAGAAAATGAATTACAGGGAATTGAATTGCCTAAAATTTATTTTACCGGGAATTGTAGATTAATTGTGTTTGATTGATATAATTTTTCATTTAGAAATTTTTTTATAGGAATTGTCCATTAAAGTGATAAATTTTTCAGCCATTATGTTTAGAATTTGTTCCAATTGTCAAAAAAAAAAAAAAAAATTTAAAAAAATTTAACATACCTAATATCATTCGTTTGATTTTTTTTTCATGCAAATTGTCAAGTAAAGAGATAAATTTTTTTTATCATTGGATCTAGAATTTGTTCCAATTGTAAAAAAAAATTTTAAAAATTACTATACTGAATATCATTCGTTTGGCTTTGTTTTTCATGCAAATTGTGAATTAAAAGGATAATTTTTCTACCATTGGATTTAGAATATTTTTTTATTGCAAAAAAATAAAAAAAACTTGGAAAACACTTTCCAACCAAAGTGGTGGGAAAATATTTTCATTAATTGCATGAAAAATAAGGGAGGGGGGGGAGGGGTTGGATGGAATTCATTTTGCCAAGAAAATTATGCAATCAAACACTACATTAAGGGAAGAAATGGAAAACTTTTTTCATTTTCCATGGAAAAGGTGGGGAATCAAAAACTACATGTTAAAAAATTTAAAACAAAGAGAGAGAAATGTGTGTGTGTGTGTGTGAAAATCCAGGTTAAAATCATTCTGTTGCCAAAGTAGCCAAGCTTCCGTTATTCACCTGGTTATAGGTTCAAATCTTGCCATGGCAAATTTTATATGAAAATTTTGCTTTGACCAATTCGTAGCTACAACTTCTAAAATTAAATATATCCACAATAAAGGATTGCATGAATGGGTTGCCATTGTGGCCAAGCCTCATTTGTGGGCATGGGTTTGAAACTCACCATTGCGTATGTGAAATAAATTTTTTGTTTTGGATTAAATCGATTCAATTTTCTACGAAAGTCCGATTTTGATGATTAGAAAGCTGTTCAGCCGGTTTTTGATTGGTTCATTAGCTTATGAACCAATTAATACAAATCGGATCGGACCATCATTCGATTCACAGGCCGAATTGGTTGGTTTGATCCAATTTTAATAACTATGGTTACAACTATATATCTAGTCCACATATTGCACATTTTAATAGGTCACATTATTTACTTCACAAATTATCGAATTAACTGATTTTAATCACTCTTCATCTCATCTCACCCGCTCCAATACTAACTTAAATCCATGACTTGTCACCACCACCATTACATGCACCTCAAATCCATTACCAGTCGTCGGACCACCGTCAATTATGATGCCACCACTAGCAAGCTCCAGGTCTCTAGTTGTCTGTGAAAGCGGAGTACGGAGTTCCAATACACAAAATTGACTCATTTTGCGACAATTAGAAGCAGACTCAGTTGCTCGTCGACATGGGTGAAGACATGATGTAGCCTGGGTTATAGAGAAAGAAATAGTACGGAGAGTAGGGATAGAAATTGTAATATAATCAGATTTTAATATATAAATATATATATATATATATATATATATATATATATATATTGAACATTAAATTATACAATTATAATTGGCTTTATGAAATAATAAATTTAAATCCTGATTATTGAGATTAAAAGCTAAAAACATGTGTGGCATAATAAACTTAAATCCTGATTATCAAAATTAAAAGCTAAAAACATGGAGTTAATTTTTTTTAACGCTCACCCCATCACTCACTAAACTTTACATCGTTGCACTCCATTGCTCACTATATTACTTCCATCATTAACAGTTACACACGTGGACCAAAATTGACATGCGGTTGTTAAATACAACCATGTCATACTAAAACCACAAATTTGTTGCCACGTTGGAATCGCTGATGTATGGATTATGGAAAACACGATTTCACTCCATTATATTTATGTAAGCAAAATCTCCCCAAAAAATTGAAGAACCCTAACCCGACAAAATCTTCTACTCGACCCACGAACGTACTCCACCAACGCTACCACCCAGGAGGCATAGTGTTTGATTATCAAAGATTTGCATATGAAGGGACCACATGACGGTAAATGAGAATAATTTTTTCCTGCTTGTGTTTCGATTTCTTTTCTTTATTGTCGAAGGCATTGGTTGGATTTGTGTGGACAATGAACACAATGAGGAGAATACAATTAGTTAAAAAGGGCTGTAGAGAATGTTGAATTTCTGTGGATGCTCTTGCATAAAAATTTTCAACTGCATTAAAAAATGGACTACATGTCGCCCAGAATTTTCAACTAACAGTTTTGGTAGTTCAAGTTTTAAATTCCAATGCTAAACAAATACATTAATAACCATTGAACAACTAGGTAATTATTAAAATTAATAGCTATACAGAAGATTAAAAAAAAAAAAAAAAAAAAAAAAAAAAAAAAAGAAGAAGATGAAATTAGCTTTATTTTGAACAGGCACCCCTACTGAGAAAATTAAAATAATGGGTCATCTTTGATTATTTTATTTTAGTAACTTTCTGTTGTTGTTTTTTGGGGGGTTCCTTTAAAAATGGCCTAGTCAAAAGGCCTTAATTCCACTTTGACTTTTTCATAAGTTCATATTTTTCATAAGTTCATATTTCTGTTTTACTATGCGTCTGTTTCATTATTGTTGTCATAACTTTTTATTCCGATATCCGATTAAGGCGATTCAAAATGGGTTGGAAATATAACCCAAAGGGCTACAACTTTTCTAGAAATAGCTCATTCTCAATTCGAAAGTTTACTAGGCCAAAAATGGATCTCAATCTCCAACTAAAAATTTGGACATCATTCTACGGTTGAAATTTGATTTATTTTCACTCCTTTTGGCCATAACTTTATCTACCGATATCCGATTGAGATGACTCAAGATGCGTTGGAAAACTAAATTAAAGGGATACAACTTTGATTTAGATGTCAACTTCTAATTCGATCTTCTACTATGTCAAAAATGGATTTCAAGATGAAGCTGAAAACCGGTGCAAAATTTTTCAACTTAAAAGTTGATATGTGATCATGTTTTGGCTATATTTCATCACATTGACTCATTTCCTCATCCAATTGACATCTATCACTCTCGAATCTTCGTCATAAGGTTAGAAACAAGTTCATAGTATTTGCACTTCAGTCAACACATACAACGGGGGCAAACTGATTATTGTTACGTATCAAAATCCCAATATCCAGAATGATCTATCAATGCTTTGGTTCTTTACGAAACTTAGGGAAGTGATCGAAAAAGTTGAGGATCTTGCCTTCGTAACTGATTGAGGTCATTCTCTAATAAATGCTATCATTCAAGTTTTCCCTGAGTCACATCATGGATACTGCAAGTACCATATACATGATAATCTGAAAACTAGATATCAGGACCAATACATCGTTGCATCATCAAGGAGAGGGACCTAAGCTTACCGCGTTGAGAAGTTGATGAGGTGCATAAGGAATTAGATTTTATTTATTAAATTTTGGTAATTATCAAATTAAATATTATCGTCCAGGACCAATGCATCGTCCATAATTATTTATTTCATATTTAATTTTGGTATGATAATTACCAAATTAAAATTACTTCTTTAATTATATAAATTTTATTCAATTTCGTAACATTTAATTATATAATTATTTATTTAATATTTAATTTTGGTAATTATCAAATTAAAATTATTTCTTTAATTATATAAATCTAATTTGCTAATTTGACAACATAAAATATTTAATTTTGATAATTACCAAATTAAATTTATTTCTTTAATTATATAAATTTTATTAAATTTTCTAACATTTAATTATATAATTATTTATTTCATATTTACTTTGGTTAATTATCAAATTAAAATTAATTATTTAATTATATAAATTTCATTTTCTAATTTGATAATATGAAATATTTAATTTTGATAATTACCAAATTAAAATTACTTCTTTAATTACATAAACTTTATTCAATTTCGTAACATTTAATTATATATTTATTTATTTCATATTTAATTTTGGTAATTATCAAATTAAAATTATTTCTTTAATTATATAAATTTCATTTGCTAATTTGATAATATGAAATATTTAATTTTGATAATTACCAAATTAAAATTACTTCTTTAATTACATAAACTTTATTCAATTTCGTAACATTTAATTATATATTTATTTATTTAATATTTAATTTTGGTAATTATCAAATTAAAATTATTTGTTTAATTATATAAATTTAATTTGCTAATTTGATAATATGAAATATTTAATTTTGATAATTACCAAATTAAAATTACTTCTTTAATTACATAAACTTTATTCAATTTCGTAACATTTAATTATATATTTATTTATTTCATATTTAATTTTGGTAATTATCAAATTAAAATTATTTGCTTAATTATATAAATTTAATTTGCTAATTCGATAACATAAAATATTTAATTTTGATAATTACCAAATTAAAATTATTGGTTTAATTATATAAATTTTATTCAATTTCGTAACATTTAATTATATAATTATTTATTTTTTTTTTATTTTTTTTAATTTCGTTGAATAGAATACTTAATTAAGGTAATTGAAAATTGAAAATTCTTTATTTAATTATATATATTAAAAAAATTAAAAATAGAATACTTAATTAAGGTAATTATCAATTGAATTTTTTATGTTTAATTATATATATTAAAAAATTAAACAAAAAGAAATTACAAAGATTAAAGAATATAAATATTATTTAATTAAAATTGAACAAAATTGAAGATTCTTTACAAAGAATATTTAATTAAACAATTTGAAAGTAAAAAAATTAAATGAAAAAAAAATTGTTAATTTCGTCGAATAGAACACTTAATTAAGGTAATTATCAATTGAAATTTTTTTATTTAATTAACTTTGAAAAAAATAAATATTTATTTACAAATAATATTAAATTAAAGAATTTTAAATTAATTAAAATATTAAAATAAAAAAATAAGAATTTGCTAATTTGTTACAAAATAATATTTCATTCTCGTAATTATCAATTTAAAATTAATTATTTGGTTAGTTTTATATATAAAAATTAAAACAAAAGAAATTTATTAGAGTAAAAAAGAAGACAATACTATTTAATTACGTTTGATTTTTGGTAATTATCAATTTAAATTTCTTCATTTATTTATATATATATATATATATATATATATATATATATATATATATATATAATTAAAAGAAAAAAATTATTATTATTTAATTAACTTCGAAAGAAATTTCCAAATAATATTAAATTAAGGAATTTTAAATTAATTAAAATATTAAAATGAAAAAAAAATAAGAATTTGCTAATTTGTTACAAAATAATATTTCATTCTCGTAATTATAAATTTAAAATTAATTATTTAGTTAATTTTATATATAAAAATTAAAACAAAAGAAATTTATTAAAGTAAAAAAAATACAAATGTTATTTAATTAAGTTGATTTTTGGTAGTAAATTATTAAATTAAAAAAATTGTTTATTTTATTTTATATATGCAAATTAAAATAAAAGGAAATTATTAAATAAAAAAATGTAAATATTATTTAATTACATTTGGAATATACTATATTAAAAAAAAATATTATTTCATTTTCGTAATTATCAATTTAAAGTTATTTTTTTTATTATATCAAAATATTAAATTTTATTAATTTTCTTTTATATACAAAAATACAAAATAACAATTAAATTGTTTATTGTTATTAAATAAAAAAATTAAAAAAATGACTGTTGACAGCCGGTTTTCTAATGGGTATTTTGGGGTTTTCATTCCTTTTGTTAATTTTTTTGTTTTTTTTTTATCTATTTACTGGTCAAAGGCCAGTGTGAAAATATAGCTTGTTTATCAGGTCATTTTCACATAATTCCTCGTTTTTTGGGCAGAAATTGACATTTTTTTTTTGGGTGAAATATACCCACAATCGTTGATAATGGTTTTTTAACAGATACAGAGGATAACTCCAACTTCAATGATTTCAATAATGATATATCATAGCTCCCCGGGGCAGATCCAAAGTGGCTCTCCAAAGGCTGGTGTGGGCTTGCAATCCAAGTGTGCAGAGTTCGAATCCTGCTTGCAGTGAGAAAAATTCTGTTTGGGCCAGGAGTAAAAACAAATGCTGGAGGATCCATGGAGGGCATAACCCGCGATTTACACTCCGCAAGCTGGAAAGGGGTTAAAGGCTTGTGATCCAGGATTTAGTCTGGTAAAAATTGGGACACCTGGGTTATCAAAATAATAATAATAATAATAATAATAATGATATATCATCTCATGAAGACAATTTGAAATTCAAGAAGAATGTGACCGAAAGAATTTATGATTATGTGGTAATGGTACATGATGAAGACCATGAGGCTGACAATTTGGAATGTCCATCATCTGACGAACTATTGTCGACTATGTCATGTGATGGTGAGGTTGGGTATCGAGAGTTCACGGCAGAAATGGATATGCTAAAATTTAAAATAGAAGAAATAAATGACAAAATTAAAAAACTGTTCTAAATTATGGATATATTATGCAATATACAAAAATTACATAAGAAAAAAAGATTTATATCTTTTCAATTTTGCCACATCATCAATTTCAGATCCATGTTTTTGAGTCTGTCTTTGATTCTGGACGAATAGCATGGTCCTTAAGGCACCGTTTGATTGCCTAGAAAATGGCATAGAAAAAAAAAATTCCCATTTTATGTCAAATCTATTGTTTGATAGGCAAAAAATTGACTGAAAAATATTTTCCCCCCTCTCCTCACGCACGCCTATTCCCTACAATTCGTGAAAATGATTTCCCACCATATAGGTGGGAAAGTCATTTCCAATTTTTTTTTGACAATGAAAACAAATTCTATCTCCAATGATAAAAAAAAATTATCCATTTAATTGACAATTTGCATGAAAAATGAAGTCAAACGAAGCCAATAAAATTTTGAATTTTTTTTTTTTTGACTTTTTGACAATCCAAACAAAATTTAATACATATTATAAATAAAATTATCCCAAAAAGTAATAATTTGCATGAAAAATAAAGTCAGACGAATTAGGTGAAAAATTATATCAATCAAACACAATTAATTATAATTACTTCTAAAATAAATTTTAAATAATTTAATTTTTTACAATTTATTTTCTTTCCATCCAAATTCTAGCCTTGTAATCAAACAGACGCTAAGGGTCCGTTTGATAGAAAGATGAAAAATGGATGGCAAATAAAATGTTTGACAGGGAAATGGTTTGCCTATAATTTGTTTTAGATGGAATTGTAATTAATGGTGTTTGATTGGTATAATTTTCCACCTAATCCGTTTGACTTTATTTTTCATGCAAATGATTACTTTTTGGGATAATTTTTTTACAATCTGTATTAAAATTTGTTTGGATTGCCAAAAAGTAAAAAAAAAATTTAAAAATTTTTTTTTCATAAAATTTTTATGTTCGTTTGGCTTCGTTTTTCATGCAAATTATCAATTAAATGGATAAAATTTTTTACCATTAAATTTAGAATATGTTTCCATTGCCAAAAAGTAATTAAAAAAAAAAAAAAAAAAAGGAAAAAAAAAAACACCCAACAAGGTGGAAAATAATTTTCCACCAAAATCATAAGAAAATATTTTCTTATTTTTGTGCTTCAAGGGATTGTACATTAGAAATTGGTGGCAAACATTTTTCAGGGCTAATTTGGCTAATCAAACAGCCAAAAGTAGAAACTAGGAAAATATTTTCCTAATTCCATGGCAAATTTGTCGTATCAAACACAGCCTAATTGTATTTGCAATCAACTACCAGAAATTTCATTTTCCACATAACTGTTCCTCTCCTTTTTACTTTTATGATTTTATCCTTCAGAGTTCAGTAAACTGCTCCAATACTTTCCACTCTGTAAAAATGGCTACTGCAAATTCAATACCACTAGAACTCCGGCCTCTCGGTAACACGGGTCTGAAGCTCAGCTGTGTGGGATTCGGCGCCTCCCCTCTAGGCAACGTCTTCGGGCCTGTCTCCGAATCTGACGCCATCGCCACCGTCCGCCAAGCATTCCGCCTCGGAATCAACTTCTTCGACACCTCCCCGTAACAAATTTTCTCTCCCTTTTGTTTGTCTACCATTTTTCGATTGTCCGTTTTGCTGAATAGAATCGGGGCACCTTAAGCTTGCTCGATGTGGCCCGTTTATTTCTAATTGTCAATATCCATTGGTGAATTACCCGGTTTTCCATTTTTAGGGTGTGGCAATCTACTATTGATCTTGAAAGGGGACTTATCACTTTGTCATTGTTTTATTTTCTATTTTAAGTTAATTCATATTGGTTTTTTAAGATTCTGGGTCTCTTGATTTGTGATCTTGGTTGCTGATTATGTGACTGCTTGTGGAATATTTGAATGCTTTTAAGTGTTTTTGAGTTTTGGGCTCTTGATTTTTGTTTTGTGGGTTGGGTTTAGGTACTACGGAGGAACATTATCGGAAAAAGTACTGGGGATTGCATTGAAAGCTTTGGAAGTGCCTAGGAATGAGTACATTGTGGCTACAAAGTGTGGAAGGTACATAGATGGTTTTGATTTCAGTGCTGAGAGGGTGACAAGGAGCATTGATGAGAGCTTGGAAAGGTTACAGCTTGATTATGTCGATATCTTGCAATGTCATGATATAGAATTCGGTTCACTTGATCAGGTCCTATTGCAATCTCCACTCAATTTTAGTTTTCTTTCTAAAAGAACTCAGTATCTTTAGCTGATATTCACATTCGATTTCAAACAGTCTTGGTCGTCCTTGCAGTAGATAACATTTCTTTTCTCCCTTTATTTTGGCTGGAAAAAAAATGCTCTATTTTACTTAAAGTTTGGGCTCTCATCTGATAAGTGTGAAAATTTATGCTACTGTGTTTGGAGTTCTCATCTTGGCAGTACATGCCATCTTGTATAGATTCTTGGAAGGATTTGTTTTACATAACACTAAATAGGCTTCATTGATTATTACTTAGTCTTTCAAATGAAACCGCATTGTGTCTGCTTTACGTGGTGGTTTAGCTTCCCCCAGGCACATATGTAAATAACTCTTATTTCTTGGCTCCCTAGAAATCCATCTTGATATTTTCTGTGTCAGGATTATGATCTGAAATCAAATTCAATGTTCTTAAGAGCATTTTTTTCTTGAATCCCAGTTCCATTTTGTATTAATTAAAAACTCTTTCAAGTAATGTGTCATCTGATTTTTTTTGTCGTTAAAAAACTTAATGCTCTACTGATGGTAAATTGAGTGGTTTTGTCTGGTTCAGATTGTGAATGAGACAATTCCTGCACTTCTTAAACTAAAGGAAGCAGGGAAGATCAGATTCATTGGTATAACTGGGCTTCCATTGGAAATTTTCACTTATGTGCTGGATAGGGTGCCACCACGAGCGGTTGATGTAGTCCTGTCATATTGTCACTACGGTGTGAACGATTCAACTTTGGAGAATCTATTGCCTTACTTGAAGAGCAAGGGTGTTGGTGTAATAAGTGCTTCCCCACTAGCAATGGGCCTTCTTACAGAAAATGGCCCTCCGGAGTGGCACCCTGCTTCCCCAGATCTCAAGGTGTTTGTGTGTTCTACTTGAATATAATTCTCTCACTTTTGGCTTAGTAAATTTCATTGCTAGATGGCTGCTTTACCGACCATGTTTGGCTAAGCTTAAAAATAAGTAAAAGTTACTTTTTTACTTGCGAAGGTGTTTGGATTAGCAACTCTTACATTACTGGCAAAATAATACCTACTATTAAAACTACATGACATATAAAAGTAAAGCTTTTAAGCTAGGCCAATCATGTCATAATGTTGTTTACCACTCAACATTTTTTTGTGTTAAGGGATTCAGGCCCAACGGTAGCTTTGCTTGTCTGTGTAGTATTTAATAGTAAACAGAAGAACAGTTCACTTTATATTTGTTTATCTACTTGCATCTATGCACAGCTTCTAGTTTGCAATCACATGATGAATAAACGTTTTTAAATATATTTTGCCCAAATAGCCTTCTCTTAAACATTTTTTGTAAGTTCTTTAGTTTCCTGTCCCAGATCTGTAATCTGTAGAGTGGACTATATACATCTAGAATAACTTAATGCTCCCTACTTCCCCTTGGCATGTTTTTCCTCAGGCTGCATGCAAAGCTGCTGCTGCTCATTGCAAAGAGAAGGGAAGAAACATATCGAAGTTAGCCATGCAATATAGCTTATCGAATAAAGACATCTCTACAATTTTGGTCGGGATGAACTCTATCCAACAGGTCAATGTTTTTCCATTTCCATCTATCTCCAAATGTCTCTGATATACTGTATTTCATTTTTACCATGTTTAGCTATAGAAAATAGTAAACCAACTAGCTTTCCGGACTCCTTTTATTTGAAGTAATTAGGAAATAATAAAAAAGTTACTTCTATTAAATGGAGATGAGAAGAATTTGATGCAAGAATAAGATTCACAATTCAAGAAAGAATCGTATCGATAAAAAACAGATTTGAAGATCCAAATTGATCATCCTGCACTTTCCTTTCACTCATTTTCCATATGAAGTCAATTTGACCATGATTTTGTAGGAGTGTGATTAGTTGCTTGTTGCAATTTTAACATATTCGAAGTATCCCCCAGATTTTAAATGATATGATTTGGTATTGTAAGATATGGTAACTTGGAGCAGGCAGGCTCATATTCAAGTTGTGTGAGGTTGGGAACAAGAAATCAGTAGCAGTTTTCACTATTTTATCTTTTTAATCTTCAACCAGGTGGCCTGAAATTTATGTTATTGATCATCAATCATAATCAACTATAGTTTTAAGTGATTAACCTATCCAATGGCATTCTAGTCCTATTGAAGCAAATTATCCATACCTGCTATTGTCTTCCTTTTCATGTTCCATGAAATTAGGCACAATCATAATTGATTATAGGTAACCGTCTTCTTCAATCGCTGTTCAACATTTCTTGAATGTTTATTGAAATCGATCAAATTTTGGCCAACTCTTTTTGAGAACCAGGTTGATGAAAATGTAGCTGCTGCAGTAGAATTTGCTACTATTGGAAAGGACAAGAAAACTCTATCAGAGATTGATGATATTTTAAAACCAGTCAAGAATCAGACATGGCCTAGTGGCATTCAGCAAAGTTGACAATGTTATACATTTAGTGCATGTTTGTGTATGGAGGATTGTATAGCACGAAGTTAAGTTCTTGATCGTCATGCTCTCCAGTATTATCCTGATGCCCGCATTGTGCACCAAACATGCACGTTTATTGTACCGCTGAAAGTGTGTATTGTTGTATGCTTATTTTTATTCCTCCAGGCTTCTGATGTCTGTATGGGTCCATTTGTTCTTGTACTCTCTAATAAATTTGCATATACATTAAATCATGTTTTTCCTGTAATAGAGTCTAAATTTTTGTTTCTATTTGAGTGAATGTACGTGCCTGAAACATGTTTTTCCTGTAATATATCCATAACTATGGCATTTGGTCTATTCATATACACCTTATAAAATATAAACATTTATAGAAAGAAGTTATTTATTAATAAAAATATCTATCACAATATTAAGCTCTACTTGGTATAATTTCTCTAAAATTTACTTTTTTTCGAGTTCATTTTTAATTACATATTCTCTTGTTGAAATTAACTTTTTACTATCTTTTAGCTCATGTATGGTTTAGATAAATTAAAATTTTAGAGGATTTTGATAAAAATTGGTGAAATTTGTGATTGTAAAGTTGATAAAAGTAGTGGATTTCAAAAAATATGTAGTTGAAAAAGAGTTTGAAAAAAAAATGAGAATCAAATAGGGACGTACATACATTATTTAAAGTCACTTTTCACAAAATTTATACTAAAAGAATCTATATCGAACAAACAGGCCCTTATTAATAATTTGACTATATCAATAATAATGTACTGTGATTGTAATTAACTTATAAGAACAAATTTCACTAGTAACATGGACAAATTTAGGTCAATTTTAAACTCGATAGGCTTTTTCATCTTCCACTTGGATTTTTTGTCCACATGGACGGACGGAATGGATATGGATGATAAATGTGTAACTTTGTTTAAATATGAGTGAGCAATGAGTACGTTTTTAAATTTCCTCTCATTTAAAAGATGCTATAATTATGGGTTTGCCGTGTTAATTAAGGCTTCAAGTATGAATGGTGGACTAGTTTTAGGCAAATGATGGGGGATTTGGGGGGAGAAAGAGTCTATTGTGGTTGCATTTTTAATTATATGCTGAGGAAATGCCAAATGCATGTTTGGCTAAGCTTAAATAAAAGTGAAAGATTATTTCCAATTTTGACGAATAAAAATAACTATTTGTTTTTAAGATTTACAAAATTTTTAAGCTCACCAGCAAAGTAAAAATTAAATTAGTGGGAACTGTGGAAGATTGAAAATTGAAGGCTTACATGTTTTATTTTCCTCTTTTGACTTGCATGCTTATAAATATATCAGGCTGTACTGTAAGTAAGAATGTAGGAGAATGAGTTTATTGTGTAATGGTTGCACTCTGTAGATTTGCTATTAAAGTCTAAATGTTTCATTAGCTGATTTATACCAACTGTGTTGATTTGACATGCAGATTTCCCCTTGGCACCAAGGGGTGGTGTATTCAATTTTGTTGTTGAATATCCCAAAAATTCTAGTGCAAAGATGAAGGTTGCTACTGAAGCAAGACACCAAGAAGGGAAAACTTGAATGTTACCCATAAATTACACTGTTTCAAATCTTTTGTCCCTATTATATCTATTTGTCATCCATGTATTCTGGCTAGTTATTTCCGCTAATTTATTTCATGACCTGTTTGATTTGACCCTTTTGTGGGATCTCTCTCTGTCAAGTTAGCATACAAAGATAGAAGAAATTCAAAAAAAAAAAAAAAAAAAAAAAAGCATGTTAGTGGCATTTTTTTCCGGTTTACAATTTAGGAATTTTTCTAGCAAAGTTGAAGATATCAACAAACCAGATAGCATAGATTAGATTCTGCAGCGCAGTTAAACTTGAGCTTGTATATTTTCTTGGATGGATAAAGAAAATGAAGACCGTATGGTTTCCTTGTTGAGAAATTGGTTGTTCAAAACCAACAAAAGGGGAAGTGGAAAACTGCTAACAATTTCGGTCGATCGAACTGGACTGCGGTCGACCGAAACTCTGCAGGATTTCAATCAAGAAGCTACAGGAGTTTTCGGTTGACCTTTCGGTCGATCGAAATGAAGGTTCGGTTGACCATTCGGTCGACCAAAAAAGTTCGGTTGACCGACCGGTCGACCGAAATTTGTGACCGTTGGACGATTTTTTGCCGTTGGGAACTCATTTTTGGAGGCTTTTCACTTGATTTTGGCACCATTTCGTGAATATGAACTAGGCCTATATATAGTGGGGTCTTGTTCAATGAAAAAACACTTTGAAATCATTACAATCTCCATATAAAAAGATCAAATTACTTTCTTACTCATATTCTTACATTTTATTGTGTTTCTCAAGTTTTGTTGGTAGAAATATTTTGTGCTTTATATTTCTACTACAAGACTTTATCAATTTTTCAAACCATTTGCCGGAAAACCTTTAATCATCTCGAATTTACCGGAGAAGGGGCAAATATTGTTTGAGGACAGCGATCACGCGGTTGAGCATTTGCATCGAAGTTCTTGTTCTTGAATCCTTGTTGCTATTTCGGTTTGTTCATTCTCCTACTCGAAGGTGTTATTTTCCAACAATCTCAAACAATATTTCTGCAATGGAGAGTGAAACAACAATGGCTACCATAAAGTTGATGAATCAAGACTTGGTACGGTTGGATCGTTTTGATGGCACGAACTTCACAAGGTGGCAAGATAAACTGAAATTCCTACTTATGGCATTGAAGATTTTTTATGTGCTTGATCCGAATTTAGAAGATCTACCTGAACCATCCGACAAAGACACCGATAAATCAAGGGTGAATAGAAAGAAGCGTGAAGAGGATGAATTGATATGCCGCGGTCATATTCTCAACTCGTTGTCGGATCGGTTGTATGATCTATACACCAATACAACATCACCAAAAGAAATATGGGATGCATTGGAAAGTAAGTACAAAGTCGAGGAAGAAGGTACCAAGAAATTTTTAATTTCTAAGTACTTTGATTTTAAGTTTCTTGAAAATATCCCCTTGCTTCCCCCAAATTCATGAATTGCAAGTACTAGTCAACAAATTGAAGGCAGTGAAGATTGAAATCCCGGAGACCTTTCAAGTGGGGGCAATTATTGCTAAACTCCCCGGTACTTGGAAAGGATACCGGAAGAAAATTATGCATAGTTCCGATGATCACTCCTTGGAACAATTGCAAAAATATTTGCGCATTGAGGAAGAGTCAAGAATGCGTGATAAGAGTGAAAACTCTTTTGAAGGCACTTCTAAAGCAAATGCAATTGAGAAAACGGAACCGCCAACAAAATCCAACAAGAGAAAGCCTTCAACGAACTTCAACAAGTTCAAGAAGAAGACAAAAGGAGGTTGTTTTGTGTGTGGAAAATCTGGACATTATGCAAAAGATTGTAGACACCGAAAACAAAATAACTTCGAGGGCAAAGTGAACTCCATAAAAGAAGATAGAATTGTGGCCACCATTTGTGAAATCAATGCAATCAAGGGAAAAGTTCCCGGATGGTGGTATGATACTTGTGCTACAATACATGTATCATATGATAAATCTTCTTTCAAGACTTAGCATGAGGTTGATGGAGACCAAGAGATTCAAATGGGTAATGAGGTTCGATCTAAAGTGATTGGAAAGGGAAGTGTGGATATCATCTTCACTTCCGGCAAGACCATTACCTTGACCAATGTACTACATATTCCCGACATGACTAGAAACTTGGTTAGTGGAAATCTCTTAGGAAAACCGGGTATCAAAAGTGTATTTGAATCCGGAAAACTTGTATTATCCCTAAATGGAAAATTTGTTGGAAAATGCTATTCTAGTGAAGGAATGGTCAAATTATGTACCGTTGACAAATTGAATGAAAATAAAAATAACTTTGCTTATGTTGTTGATTTATTTTCATTATGGCATGCTAGATTAGGACATATTGGAAAAAGTACTATGAAACGTATGATGAAATGTGACTTAATTTTATATGATGAAAATGATGTTTTTAAATGCAAAACTTGTGTAGAAGCAAAAATGATTAAAAAGCCATATCAAAGTGTAAAAAGAACATCTAGTATCTTAGAGTTAATTCATACGGATATTTGTGAATTAAATGGCATGTTAACTAGAGGTGGAAATAAGTATTTTATTACCTTTATTGATGATTGTACTAGATACACATATGCTTACTTAATGAAACATAAAAGTGAAGCTTTTGATATATTTAAAGTATATAAGAATGAGGTTGAAAATCACTTAAATAAGAAAATAAAAACCTTAAGAAGTGATAGAGGTGGAGAATATTTTTCTAGTGATTTCAACATATTTTGTGAACAACATGGCATAATTCACCAATGTTCGGCACCTAGAACACCGGAACAAAATGGTTTAGCTGAAAGAAAAAATAGAACTTTAGTTGAAATGATAAATGTCATGCTTACCTATGCTAAGTTGCCATTTAATTTGTGGGGTGAGGCCTTGTTAAGTGCATGTAGGATATTGAATAGAATTCCTTCTAAACAAACTAAGGTTTCTCCTTATGAATCTTGGAAATGAAGAAAACCTAACATTGGATACTTCAAAGTGTGGGGGTGTCTTGCTTATTGTAAGAACACAAATCCTAATAGGACCAAGTTGGGTCCAAGAGGCATTAAATGTGCCTTTGTTGGATATGCTAGCAATAGCAAATCATATAGACTATTAAACTTGGAGACCAATGTGATTATTGAATCAAGTGATGTAGAGTTTTTTGAGGATTCGTTATCTTCGGATAATAAATTGAGGGAAAATCTCTTAGATATCCCTAGCTCAAGTGGAACACAAGATGAAACATCTTCTAAAGGTGTTGATGAGTCAAGTGAGCCACGAAGAAGCAAAAGAACTTGAATTGAGAAGTCTTTAAGACCGGATGAAATTGATTCTCAACGCATTTCTTTTTACTTAGTAGAAGGAAATGAATTGAATGTAGTAAGAACAACTCCATTTGTTCTACATGTAGAAACCGATCCTAAAACTTATAGAGAAGCTATGGCTTTTCGTGATAGCATGTTTTGGAAAGATGCAATCAAAGATGAAATGGATTCAATAATGTCAAATAATACTTGGGAACTTGTCGATTTACCACCCGGATCCAAACCTATTGGATGTAAATGGGTATTCAGGAGAAAATATAATGTTGATGGTTCTCTAAATACCTTTAAAGCTAGATTAGTAGCTAAAGGATATCGATAAAGAGAAGGAATAGATTATTTTGATACATATGCACCGGTAGCTAGAATAACATCAATAAGGATATTATTTGCACTAGTTTCGATACATGACTTGCATGTTCACCAAATGGATGTCAAGACTGCATTCTTGAATGGGGATCTCGATGAGGAGGTTTATATGGAGCAACCTGAAGGTTTTGCTCTACCCGGAAATGAACATAAAGTGTGCAAGTTAGTAAAATCGTTATACGGTTTAAAACAGGCACCTAAAAAGTGGCATGAGAAATTTGACTTAACTATAATTTCGTTCGGTTTTAAACATAACAGTGTAGATAAATGTTTATATTCAAAAGTATGTGATGATTATGTGATATTTATATGTTTATATGTTGATGACATGTTGATTATGAGTGATCACATGGATGGAATAAAAGAAACAAAGAGGTTTCTATCTTCCACATTTAAGATGAAGGATCTTGGACAAGTGGATACCATTTTGGGTATCAAAGTCACAAAGACTAGTGGGGGTTACCATTTAAGTCAATCACATTATGTTGAGAATGTGATAAATAAGTTCAAACACTTGAACATAAAGGAAGCAAGTACCCCAATTGATCCAAGTTCAAAACTTGTAAAGAATGATGGAAGGGCAATTGCTCAATTAGAATATGCAAGTGTCATTGGGAGTCTTATGTATGCAGTTCAATGCACAAGACCAGACATAGCATATGCAATTAGTAAACTTAGTAGGTTTACTAGCAATCTAGACAATGACCATTGGAAGGCAATTGGAAGGGTTCTTGGGTATTTAAAGAAAACCAAGAACTTAGGTTTACAATATACTAAGTTCCCGGCTGTATTGGAAGGATTTACCGATGCTAGTTGGATATCTAGCACGGGTGAGAATAAATCCACTTCCGGTTGGGTGTTCACTCTTGGAGGAGGAGCTGTTTCTTGGAAATCAAAGAAACAAACATGTATAACGCACTCGACCATGGAATCCGAATTCGTAGCATTATCGGATACCGGGAAAGAAGCTGAGTGGCTTAAGGATCTCTTTTATGAGATACCTTTGGGACCGAAGAATACATCTTCAATATCTATCTTGTGTGATAGTCAAGCCACGTTAGCAAAAGCATACAATGAGGTATACAACGGAAAGTCTAGACATATGAGTCTAAGACATGACTACATAATGAAATTAATCAAAGATGGAATAATTTCCCTAAATTATGTTAAGTCTATCGAGAATCTAGCGGATCCTCTAACTAAACCTCTAAATCGAGATTTAGTAACATCTACATCGAGTAGGATGGGGTTGAAACTCTTAAAATAGAAAGATTCACCAATGATAGCAACCCTACCTGTCATTACTCAAAAGGTAATTCACGGGTTCAAAGGGTAACAACAAGTCATTTGATATGTGGATAGTTTCAGCATTATTCAAATCCGCGATAACCCTATCCTAGTTAAATAATGCTGGTTGTTACTGAAGTGAGGGTTGAGCTTCAAGCTCTTAATGAAATTCAGTGCTAAGAGCACAAGCATTTCTAAAAGTAACAAAGATGCTGGAAGAATTTCACCTAGATGAACTTCGAGGTGGTGCCGCCTCAATAGAGAGCTAGAGTTACTCTCTTAAAAGTTTGTCGAAAAGGATGAGCGCAAGGCCATAAAAGCGCTAAGCGAGTTTAAGGAACTTGAGAACACGTGGTGCTCGTGTGTGTGTTCTTACCGGTATCGTCACATGGAATAACTGGTTCAAAGCTTCAAGCTACCTTTGATTCCGACTTTACTTTGTTAGAATTACACTATGGTTAGATTCAAATCGAAAGATATCTAATCCTTAGGCATGAGTATCGTTCATGTTGAATATGAAACTTGTTAATTTTGAACAAGTGGGGGATTGTTGAGAAATTGGTTGTTCAAAACCAACAAAAGGAGAAGTGGAAAATTGCTGACAATTTCGGTCGATCGAACTGGACTGCGGTCGACCGAAACTCTGCAGGATTTCAATCAAGAAGCTGCAGGAGTTTTCGGTTGACCTTTCGGTCGACCGAAATGAAGGTTCGGTGGACCATTCGGTCGACCGAAAAAGTTCGGTTGACCAACCGGTCGACCGAAATCTGTGACCGTTGGATGATTTTTTGCTGTTGGGAACTCATTTTTGGAGGCTTTTCACTTGATTTTGGCACCATTTCGTGAATATGAACTAGGCCTATATATAGTGGGGTCTTGTTCAATGAAAAAACACTTTGAAATCATTACAATCTCCATATAAAAAGATCAAATTACTTTCTTACTCATATTCTTACATTTTATTGTATTTCTCAAGTTTTGTTGGTAGAAATATTTTGTGCTTTATATTTCTACTACAAGGCTTTATCAATCCTTCAAACCATTTTCCGGAAAACCTTTAATCATCTCGAATTTACCGGAGAAGGGCAAATATTGTTTGAGGACAGCGATCACGCGGTTGAGCCTTTGCATCGAAGTTCTTGTTCTTGAATCCTTGTTGCTATTTCGGTTTGTTCATTCTCCTACTCGAAGGTGTTATTTTCCAACATTTCTTTCCTGCTTAAAAAATGCTGTCAACCTGCATAATTTTTAGATCCCCTCATTTACCATATTAATATTACTGGCATTTAGGCGATTTTTGTTACTCCAAGTTTGAAATTAATGTTCACGATGGAGCACTCAGCTACTGTATTGATAGAGCTCACTATTTGAAGGTCTTTGTGTATTCAACATATAAAGCCTGAAACAGAATTTGTAATTAGGCTCACCATATTGAATTTGAGCAATGGAGCTGTTTCCATGGAAGCACAGGGTACTTATCTGATTGGTCGTTCACATTAATAGGGAAAAAAAATAAGGTATACGATTCATCTAGCGTTTATAATGTGTGCAATATACATATCAGAGTTATGACAAAAATAATTGTTCAAGTTTGACCCAAATTCCATTAAGTATTTGTGGATTTGTTGAATTGGGCTTTTAAGAGGTCAAAATATGGATCAAACAGAAAAAGACACCGAATTGCCACTAACTTACCCTCGAGCGACGGGATGGAATTTTCAGCAGGAAGCTGTTGCCTGCCTTGCGCTCAAGCGGCGCACCTGCAACTCGCTTATCACTAGCCCGGCGATGGAGCGCCGCACTTGTTTGGCTCAAGATTATTTTTTGTATTCCAAGTGATTTTTTATATTATTTTCTTCTTTAGGACTCTTATTAGGGTTTGACATGTACCCTTATATATAGTTGGCTCTTCTTCTTTGTTAAAACAAGTTAGACTTCATTAGAATTGTGATAAAGACACAATCTTTGTAATTCTTTCTCCTATATGATAATACTCCATTCATTTGCCAAATTTCTTATGTTCTTTTAGTGTTGTGATTGCTACTTTATATTTTGTCATATATTTCATTTGCTATTAACAACTGGTATCGTTCAATGCATACATAATTATTGTTAATTCCCCAACAAGTGGTATCGGATTTTAAGGTTTGATTTATTCGAGATTTTTTTTTATGGTAACCATGAAATATGATATTCCGCTTTTGGATTACAACACTACATTTTCGTTGTGGCAAGTGAAGATGCGAACAATGTTTGCTTAGATGGATTTGGATAATGCATTGTTGGGATGTGACAAGATGCTCACAACTTGAACGACAAATGAGAAACAACGTAAGGATCGAAAGACCCTATCACGAATTTATACTCTTCAGGACGTTTTATAGGAGAAAATCGCAGTTGCGTTATGGTTGAAGTTGGAACAATTATGCATGACTAAGAGTCTAACTAGCAAATTACACCTGAATCAATGTTTATATTTTCTTCATATGACAAAAGGTACATCCTTAGAAAATCACTTTGTTGTCTTTAAAGAAAGTGTCGCCAATTTGGAAATCTTGGATATTAAGTATGATGAAGAGGATTTGGGTTTGATTTTATTGTGTTTGTTGCTCGCTTCATATATGTTTTTTAGAAACACGATATTATATAGTCGTGATACTCTCTCCGTTGAAGAAGTACATGATGCTTTGTTTTCAAATGAGAAAATGAAACATCATTTTGGATATGAGACTCAAGAAGAAGGCCTCGTTGTTCGTGGTGCTATGAGAGGGGCAAATCGAAGTCTAACTTTAATAATCAAATTTGTAACTATTGAAAAAAGAAGGGCCACATTAAGAATGATTGCTACAAGTTGCAGAATAAAGAAAAGTTGGTTGCAAAGTAGAAGGGAAGATAATCAGAAACTTCAGGTAAAGTCGATGTTGCAGGGAATTGTTTGAGCAATGAAAAACTTTTGGTTATTTTTGACGACTCTAAACCTGATGAGAATTGGATTCTTGATACAACTTGTACTTTTCATATGTGCCCCAATTAGGATTTATTTTCAACATATGAAGAAGTTTTGGAAGGGTCAGACTTAAGATGTTGGATGGGATTGTCAGGACACTTGATGTAGTGAGACGTTCCATATTTGAAGAGAAATCTTATCTCATTGACTACTCTTTATTTATTGGTGAAGGTGAAATCTTGAAGGTTTGTAAAAGTGTTCATGTTGTGTTGGAGGGGTAGCGAAGGTCCTAGTTGTATGTCTTGCAAAGTTGTGTAGAATCTGTAAAAATCAATTAGCAGAGGTTTAGTACTTTGGTGGATGTTTAGTTCATACAGTACCTTGGAGTTTGGTTTAGGGTCTGTGTTAAAAAATACATCTCAGTCGAGTCTAGAAGTTATGGATAATACCGCTTTACCACCACCACCACCACCAGTGGTGTCATCGCATTCAATTGCTAGAGAGAGAGAGAGACCTAGAAGAAATATTAGGCCTCCACATAGGTACGGAGGAGCTGATTTAGTTGTGTATGCTTTAAGTGTAGTTGAAGGTATTGAGTCTAGCGAAGAACCTTATACAAAAGCATTTTGTGGTGTTGATTTTATTTCAGGACATGATTTTGTTCTATTTGGTGATTCTTGATTTATTTTTTGATTTTGTTGCTCTTGTTGATAATTAGAGCAAACTCTGGGACCTCGAGGTAATTCTACTAAGCAGTGCTTTAATTTATTTTTATCCTAGTTGAATTTTGTAAAAGAGGTGGAGAAGTTTGTTCATTGGAGAGTTCAGTCGATGTTCTTGTTGAAAAGTTCAGTTTTTGCCTTACAGTTTAATCTTGTCTCCAGGTTGAGAGTTTTGAAATTTGTTCATTGCATCGAAATTTGGTTCAAGGTGGAGATTTGCTAAAGTTTGACCCAAATTCCATTGTGTATTTTTGAATTTGTTGAACTGTGCTTTGAAGAGGTCATAATATGGATCAAGGAGGAAAATACATCGCATTGTAGCTAGCTTATTGCTCGAGTAGCGGGACGGAATTTTCAGTAGAGAGCTGTCGCTCGCCTACTGCCCGCTTGACAGTTTTCAGCCCAAGATTATTTTCTGTATTCCCGCGATTTTTTAAGACTTTTATTAGTGTTTGATATGTACCCTTATATATAGTTAGCTCTTCTTCATAGTATTGATAAGTTAGATTTCATTAGAATTGTGATAAACACCCAATCTTTGTAATTCTTTCTCCTTTATGATAATTCTCCATTCCTCTATCAAATTTTCTTATGTTCTTTTTGTATTGTGATCGCTACTTCATATTTTGTTATATAATCCCCCTTACTATTAACAAGTGTTATGGTTGAATGCATATATAATTCTTGATAATTCTCCAACAGTAATTATGTCTATTGTGCTTCTCTCGGGTTCACTTTATGAGTGGAACAGCAAGAGGAAGAGCAATTTAATTGATTCTTTTGGTTGAAAATCCTCATTAGCCCTTAAGGGCCCACTGTTCAGTCTTCCATATCCGAGCTATGAAATCGACCTTTCTCTTTTGACGCTATATAGCATTGTATTGGCCTATAAACTACTATAATTCTTATTTACCTGATTTCTAATTTTCATTTTCGGAGACATTTTGTCTTACTACCCCAGATACAAACATTAATTGGAATTATGGATTGCTACCACAAACATGGGAAGACCCTTCATTGGCAAACCCTGAAGTTGAGGGGGGCATTTGGAGACAACGATCCTGGTAAGTGTCATCATTTCTACTTCTTGGCTATCCTTGTTTAATTAGTTATCTTCTTTTTGGAGTCTCCATTGAAATCGGAAAATGGAGGCAGGCACACCAGTTAATTTTTCAGTGACTTTTTCATTTGTAGTTGACGCAGAGCCAAGATTGGGAAATTTTTGAAAGTCAAGCCTTTGGCTGCTTTGGCAATGAATGATGAGGGAGAAATTGATTGGAAAATAGTCGCAATTTCAATGGATGATCCAAAAGCTTCCCTAGTCAATGACATAAGTGATGTTGAGAAGCATTTCCCGGTATGTCTTGGCTAATGGATACATATGTACGCTATCATTTTCATTAACTACTTATTATATGTTGTGTTGTCATCCTTTTCTCTTGTTGGTTTTGCTCAAATATTGAACAGTAGATTACATATCCCACTAGTTTGGCTTTCTTTGAGAGTAGTAAATGTTTGTTCAGTTGCTCAGTATGTAAAAATTATCTCAAAGATGATATATGATATGATCACAAAATTAAATGTTTCAATAAAATTTACTTGTATAATGATAGTTCACTAGAGACTTCAAAGGAGGTTTAGAGTATTTATCCTCGCAGAGTACAAGAATGAAAATTTTGAAAAGGACTTGTACAAGTCTCAACTGCATGGTAAACTTTCAGATGTTAAATTCTGCATATTCATGGAAAAATAAGGCAATAACCAAATCATATTGGCATATTTTCTATGTTAAGACTGGATGGAATTTGAGAAGGCTATTGATATATTTTGTCATACATGCTTCTTTCTTAATCTTGTCAGCATTTCAACTTTGCAAGTCGACCGTATATGTCTAGTAAATTTAAGGTCTCCATTCTTCTCGTTCTTTGCGACTACTATTCTGGACTAGACATTATTTACAAGCCAGTTAACAAGGCATATTGAGAACTATAACCAAACATTTCTGTTTGCTTTTGGTCAATGTTGTGAAAAATCTCCAAGTGGCTTAATGTGATTATGTGAGGGGGTCGTAAACCCTTGTGTGCACCTTGAGGTCTACGTGTAGCATTATTCTTCTCATTTTCTATCCTCTTCCAAACATTAAGATAATGGTCAGGCTGCTCGATCCCGATTAGTAACTTACAGTTTGTCATGTTGATTTGGTAATAAAACTTGTTGTATAAGTACAATAAGGCGGCCATTACTCTTAAGAGGGTACAAATATACTTCAGGTGGATATGAAGTGCATGGATACAAGTTAGGCCACCAAGATGGTAACTATCTGATGCATATCATTTTTCATTTTCATTTCACAGGGTTCTTGAACTTGTAACAGACCCGGTTATGGAAATTCAAGCATAATCCTTTTTCCCCCAGTTTTTGATTCATCATTGCTCAGAGGGGTGTAGAGAACATGTATACCAACAAATCAAAACATGAAATGGAACTAGCAGCCATAAGAATTGCATTAAATAGCCAAGGCAAGAATATTTTCATTTCTTTCCCAGGAGAGTAATTGAACAAATGTGATTGATTTCAAATGCAATAACATTATTTACACTCACAAGAGGCATTAGAAGAAAGAATTTACATTAAATACGAGTGGAAAAAAAACCAGCACTTTTACCAACTGGCTAGCCTTGAAAAAATTTATGGTTTGTGAAAAATTATGCTGTTTCGGTCTTCTTCATTTCCTGTGGAGTCGGGCTTGAATTTTCAGTAGTGCCTGGATTCTCAATCTCTTCATCAAACCTATCTACACTGTGAAGAAAAATACCTACCAAAGTACACAAGGTTCGAATATCTTAGAAATACATTAATTGTTCGCAGTTGTCAACAAATGAATATATCAATATTCTCACGAAAAGATAGCTAAGAGAGTGATGCTAATAAAGGGGGAGTCAACTTCTCATTACCAAAATTATGTTAGCATGTTTAGAATAGAAATCAACCATGGAAATACCCATAAAACCTTGATAACACTGTAAATAAAAGATTACCTGCAAACCATATTACGGCAGCCAGGAACAGAATGGATGTAAGAATAAGAGCAGTTTTCCTCCATTTGTTAAGATGATCCTACAGAAAGTAACTGTGATAAGGAGAATCTCATCAAACATTATGATGAGTACTTTTAGATCTCTAAGTAGACCTAAGAATGAAAAGAACGTACTTGCGAAAAAAGGATCTATGTAGCAGATCCCTTGTTGCCAAAAGATTTGGGGTCCACTACATGAATCCCTTTTCGCCACTCCCTTTAGTGAATCGATAGATTTACAGGCAGATTTAAAGCAACAAGATCCTTGACAACTATCTCATTTTGGCCAAGCCCTCCCACTCTTTCTTTATGTGCATACGCGCATGTGAATATACTGTCATCATTCACTGCCTTTCCTAAAAGTAAATAATAGTAACACAAACTTAGTAAACCTGGAGAAGCCCAACGAGAGGAGCAGAAGGCACGTCACCAAAGATGTGAATGGAGACGGTAGAGATAGCCATGGATAATGGTCTTAAACTAGGTGTGACACAATGTAGACAAACAAAATTTACAGGGGCCTGCAGAGGCATAAACAAATTGTTAATACTCAATTACTGCCTATCCTTAACTGAAAATTCATGGAAGAAAGAAAGAAAAAGAACGGTAAATTTAGCATAAATATTTTCTACTAAATATATGGAATTTAATTTGGCCAGCACAATAACACGACACCTCAAAGATGTACTGAGCAAACTCTTCTAGAAGTTAGAAGTAGAAACTAAAGAATAATATAAAACTGTTAAATTTAAAAGAAAAAGGGAATAAGCAGAAACACCATCATATAAGGGCACCAAAATCAGCAAGCACGAAGTGTAATCTTATAGACAATAGATAATAAGGATACTGAGAAAATGTGGCAAAGGCATGAAACAAAGCAAAGTGTAGAATGATAGACACCATCTGCAGTTGTATAATACCATAAGCATAAACAAAGGGTTCACTCACAAGAAAGTTTACCTGGGTGGCAAATATTAGCAGTTCTCCTATTGCAAAAATAATCACGTAAGCAATTAGGCTCTTAAAGCAAAATGCGACAAAGCAAAATATTGCTCCAAATAGTGTTGCCACTGACAGAAGCTGCATCAGAGATAAATACTTTGTTAATGAAACCCACATTACATGCTAGCATGGTATGAAACTCAGTTGTCCAATATCTTCAGTTGTAAGGTAATAGTTAAGGGATTCAAGTTCAGTGAAACTCAGCATCCAATTCTCTGTTAAGCCTACAGTAAAGGTTCATGTCCTCCTTTCAGCTTTATTTCTAGGAATTTCCATTGTCATCCATCTTTTACATTATTTCACTATAATTCCCAACTAGGTAGAAGACTTACCTTCTGATTATATCTTCTACTCTGTCAATTTTTACTTTTTATCAAATTGGTCACTGGAAAGAAAGAACAGCTCATTGATGTCAAACTAATGGTGAATCTGGTCTTCTGGTTCATTCCCAATTCTATTATGATGGGTGGTGGAATGGAGCTGAATAGAGGTGTAAAATGGGATAGGCAATCCAAAAACAAGAGGCAGGGTCAGTGTTCTACAAGGCGGGGCTAGCATCCAACCAGATTTTTTTTTTTTTTTTGTTGTTATTTAGTTAATTTTCTGAGGGAAAAAGGATTAAAAATGTCTGTGATCCGGCGATCACAGGCCGCAGGTCTAGATAGCCAGGACTGGCAGGGCACACATCTCCAGACAGGCCAGTCATGGTGTACCTCTAGCTGCGAGTAAAATAATGGCATTGATACAGCAGTGGAGTCTGTTTAGGTGATCACTGTCACTTGAAATAGAGCTTAGTAGCTTACTAACTTTCAGGTTAATTCTTTTCATTTTTTTCTTTCGGGTGAGAAAGGAGAGGGACAGAGAAGGATAATTATTGGGAAGCTTCAACATTAATTTTTTTCTTGAAAAAGAGCTTACTAACTTTCATTTTTTTCCTCCCTTTTTAGGTGAGAGAGAAAGAGAGTTTAAAGTGGAAGATAGTTATTGGTTGGGAAGGTTCAACGGGAAATTTACTATCGATTTCCAGTCCCAATATGCCCCTACATATAGATTGCTACAGGAGGCGATACATTCTGGAAGCCAGTGAAGAGAAGGGGGTGTTAGGTTTAAGAAAAAACTGAACAGAGATAAAGTTCCCTGGTTATCTGGTTGAACATTTGAGCTGCTGTTGTATTCACCACAATTTGTAAGCCATTAAACCTTTGTTCTTTTTCTAGAAGAAGGAAATGATGGAAGGAGAGATGCGATACATTCTAAAAGAAATTCTCTGGTGTCATTACCCATTTGCTTTATGTAAATTTAAAGCTGAACAAAAAAAATGAAGTTTGCAGAAATGAATCCTATTTTTAAGCTGCAAAAATGAATCCTGCTCCTCAATCAATTGTTTTGAGAAAGTAAATTGTATGTAAGCCAACCTTAAAAGCATTGGGAATTGTGGACGTCATATAATCAAGAGCAAAACCACCTGCCAGTGATCCCAATATTCCACAAACTACTGTAATCGCTCCAAAAGTATAATCTGCATTTTTCTGGAAAAAAACAGTTTTCAATTTTTAGATTACGTCAATGTCCAATTTCAACGGACTTGAAGATTTAGAATTGTGTTGTAACTTTTTTCCAAGGCCATTAAGAGCTTACCATGTGATATATATTATAACCAGCCTTGGGTCCCCAATAGGAATATGCACCTACAACGAAATTATAGGCAATATAACCTGCAGTGGCCAGACATATTAAAAAGTCAAATTGTTTGAATAGTAGGAAGTAAACACGCTTATTTTAGTGGTTACATCCACGACATGCAGAAGCAGGTTTCCCATCAGGTCAGGTAACCATTATCTTGACACTTCTAGCTAGTTGTTCAACAATAAGCATGTTTGTTTAAAGATTGTCGGATTTCTAGGAATAAAACTAGGAAACCATCTATTTTCTGATATGTAGCCTAGAGATATGCTATTTTCATTATTTTGTATTCCCTAATTTATGGCGTTTCCTAATCGGTGGCCTCCTCTTCTAGTATTTATATTGTAATCACCAATATTGAATAAAACAAGAAGTATTACTCTTCTTCTCCCAAAACTACAAAGATTAAAAGATACTTTTCTAGAAAGTATCTTTGAAGAAGAGCCAAACATACTCGAAAGGCCAGAAAGTAGAGGAGAAGGTACATCAACACTCCTGATAATATTCATAGGACGAAACTAATATATGAGTTTTGTAGTTCTGGCAGAGCGAAGGACATACCTAAAACATTCACAACGAAAACTTTATCAAGCAAAAGAATCTTCATATCCTTCAAAAATCTTATGACGATAAATGCATCACTTGCGTCCGTTGACCTGAAAAAGATTTAAGATTTTCTATTTAAAATTTCCATTTTAACTCTGGAAAAGAACATACAAAATATCAGCCATACACCCTACTACATAGACAAGATATTTAGCAGGGAAGAACAGAACTGCTATCTCTAGAATCTCAAATATTGTCAAATGAGCTCTCGCCTTAAAGGTTTTGAACTTTGATCGGCAACCGCTTCTCTTGTGGACAATTCACCGCCTTCAACATTCAAAATTATTGTGTTAATAATAATTATGAAATGCACAAGATATATCTTTTAAAATAATGAAACTACAAGAAGAATAGAAAAATAAGAAGCAGAGAGATCCTCAGTAGTCTGCCCCTGCTAAAATATGGTGCCTACATACTGTAAGCCTCACATTCATTATTCACATTTTGTCAAACAAGTTATATTCAACTGTTGACATCTCGCTGTCACTTTGACCATTAGAATATACTGAAAACTAACCTTTTGTCTAATTCTATAAAAGAATTCCCACTCAAACACAACATCACTAGTCCTCTTAAAACAACCCATTTACTAACACATAAGAATCAAATTGTATATCTGGTAATTGATACATCTGTAATAAGTATCAAAATGTCCCATTTTGCAATTATTGCACAAACAAAAGATTGATCAAGTGCTTTCCAAGATGTTTTAGCTCATGTTAAGATTAAGATCCAGCACCTTGATTTTCTGACCCATCTTCCGCAGATACCAATGCTTTTTTAGATCCAACAGGCGAGAAACCTGTAGGAATAAAGTATTTAGGAAATGTCTGGGAACGAAAATGAGATAAAAGCAATTAATCTGCACGTGGACCTTTCAACTGCAAAGGTTTCATCACAAAGCCTAATATGGCAAAAGGAAGCATCAAAATGGCCTCCACCCAAAATGCCAAACGCCACTTGTAACTCCCAACCTACAAGCAAAAAAACAATGAGAATATTTATTACATGTGAGGAAAAGGCTATAAGATTTTCTCAAATGGAATAGGTAATAAAAACATAAACTGAGACAAAAAAGTTGTTTGAAAACATTTGACTATAAAACATTAAAAATTTCAATACAAAGTAGTTATTAAGAATATGCATACCAGTCCACCATAAACGTAACCAACTGCAATACCAGTCGGTATACACATGTAAAATGCTCCCAGCCACAATGTTTTCTGACAAAAGAAAAGACCACATCAAATGTAAAGTTCAGGTGCAAAAGATGAGACAGAAAATATATGGGCCTCAGAACAGGAAATAAGCAAATTGTAATATGGATTAAACGCACATGATTACTCCAATCTGAATATTCCACAAGTTTAGAGAAATAGAATTAGCTTTTGGCACAAAACAAAGCACAATGTACACTGTGATAGACTATAAGTGTCTCATAACTACTATATATCTGTTATTTTCGTCAAAATACTTGTATTATTCTAGATCCCAAAAGCATAACAAGAGAATCCACACTTATTATCATAATAAGATGAACATATACGTTGATGTTCAGTTTGTGAGTTTCACTAACCTACATGCAGGGGTGGATCCAGCACCTAGCGAGCCCCGCGGCAGCAAGTGCTGGATCCGCAATAGATTTTTTTTTTTTGTTGACAATAGATAAAATATTTATATTATATATCTGATAATTTATTTTATTTACTAACATCCTTGATAGCTCAGTTGGTTGGCGCTCTCACTATTAATTTGGAGGTTCTAGTTTCAAAATTCTGCAATAGAAGTATGTTGTGTAATTTTTTTATTTCAACAATTTTTACCAAAACAAGTGCAAAGAAAGAGATTCGAACCTGTCACCTTTCCTAAAGCATATTGAGAGTTTTACCATCATGGTAAGCATTAATTTCTAACACTCAACGAAACAAAAAAATATATGCTCATTTGATCGATTTTAATGCAAATAGAAACATTTTAACCAGTGATTTGTCCCTTCTCTTGATTTTTTTCTCCAATCAATTGATTTGAGAGTTTGGTCAATTAATGGCGAATGAATTTATAGGAAAATTGGCTTTAGTGTGATAAGAAGTCTTTCAACAAAACTTATTTAATTAATAGAAGGTTCCACTTTTCGTTCACAAAAAATCGATTGCGGAAAAGTGGGATCACACACGCACATAATAATTTCAACTTTGTTAATATAATAATGCTTGTTTAATTAACTTTAATTGTAAACTAAATATTGGCATTTTGTTAATATATATTGCCAGTTTAATTGAAAAATAAATTAGGACATTTTGCAAATTATAAAACGATTTTTTCATTTGAAATGAAAGTTGATACCTAGTTCTATTCTAGTGGTGTGTTTAGTTTTTCTAGTTCTAGTCCGTACGATTTTTTGAATATTATTTAATTAAATATTAATATACAACACCGCTATCACGGACGTTGACAGTAAGTGTTCAACATTCGCGGTCCGCCCTAACTGAACCCGAACCCTGGATTCGCCCATACCTACATGCCTGGAGGAAATTACACTTTACTATAAAGAAAGTGGATATTTGAAATAATTTCAAAAAGCACTATTGAAACAAGCACATAAAGTTAGAAAATAATTTCACATGCAAAGAAGGGTAAATCTTATGTAATGTCTCATTGCTTGAAACAACAAACCTTAGCAGGTGGGGCATTATCATCAATGAATGGAGCTGCAAGACTTATAAAAGAAGCCTCACCAACACCGACTAGCCTAATTAAAAAAAGCCAAATAAAACAATCAAAAAGTAATAAAACATAAAACAAGTATGGCAAACTACCTTTAAGTAATTAAGAGAATTTTACTCACATGCGAAATATTGCAATGGACCAAAAGTCTTGTGAAAAACCACAACCAGCAGTAGCAATGGTCCAGATTGACAAGCCAACTCCAATAAGCCTAAATGGATTGACCCTACAAAATTCAAGTATATGAGCTATAATTAGCTAGCTGTGGACAGGTAGAAACCATTCTGTTAGACAGAGTAGCTCTATCAAAATTGACGTCCTATATATATTGATTGTATAAGATTATTGAAAAGATCATGTTACCAAATCTCACATGACATGCAATGTTTCTGAAAATACGTCCATGATACATTTTGGAAAATTCAAATACTTTACATAGTTGCTGGAAAGAACTTCAACAATGTAGGCTTGACAGGACATAATTCAATGTCATTTTATTTTACTGCAATGTCATTGTTGTGACGTCAATAACATTAAAATGCGCCAAGGAAAATATAGTAGTGTAATTTGTTCTTGTACAATTTTGGCAGGAAAACTCCAACAAATTCAATGTCAGCAGTGTTTCTTCGTGATAACCATTTCACATTTTCTTCAACAACATGAATATCATTTTCTGATTAATATTTTCCGGATTCATCACTATCTTCTTCTCAGGAAGAGTGTTCATGTTCTATCAAAATAATAATGGAGGTGAGAAACAATCACAACACAAAGTGATTACCTCTTAGTTAGAGATGCAAAGATTGGAGATGCCACAAGGAGTCCAACCATGAAAGCAGATGATACAACTCCATCCTTAAAATTATTTAGATCAAAATCACCCCTGCATAGAAAGAGACTTATGAAACAAGGCAAAGTATATACAGAGCTATTCATTTGGTAGTTAGTCTAAATGTATAGGTTATTGGAGAAGAAGTAGAATGGGTACTGACAATATTGTTATATAAGCATCAACAAATTCTCACACAACATTGCAGAAACTCATATGGTGAGGGCTGATTAAAATGGATAGCCAAATTTATGCCCTGTTTAACTACTAAAAAGACATTTTCTAGTTAGAACCAAAACTCTTTCATTCTTGAGGGGTTATTTGTTTTCTTGTTTTTGCTTTCTGTTTTCTCTTGCTCTTTTAAGATTGACGAGAGGATGAAGATAGATTTCTCTCTGCACTTGGAGTGAAAAGTGGGAAGAAAGTAGAAGTTATAGAAGATGGATTGCATTGCGTCCCCTTTTTATTTTTAAGTCCTTTGAGATTTTAGAAGTTCTAAGGTCTTTAACAATGTGTAAATGGGCTATATGGAGATAAAGGACAGTTTAAAATCTTCAGGATAACTATTAAGAGTGCGTAAAAAATACAATTATCAAGGGTTTGGGTTAGATAAAGAAAGGAGAATACTCCATGAACAAAGTACAGCATAAGAAATAGTGATCAATTGTTGACATTGAACTTACTGAATTCCAGTGCCTGGTGAGCATTGACCATTTTTTGAGCAAGTCTTCCTGCTCCCGTTGACACCGTTGCTAGCTATTGCTCCGCGGTCCACATAATTTATTAAGTTAATTACACAAAATATAACAAGCAACCTGCCAAGAATCATATTAAGAGAATTTGCTCAATTGCAAGACAGCAGGTTCCAGATTTAACAAGCATCCACCACTTCTACAACTGATAAAATGCATTTCTATTTCTTTAATAGAATTATTTTAAATAAATCTAATTTCAAGATTCATTAGAAAGCAAAAGTATTAATTATTGTCATCATTCACCATTACCTAATTTCAAAATTTAATATAAGTCAAAAACCTCAGCCTTTGTCATTCCTTCCATCACCCAATACATAAATAACCAATTTCCCTAACACCCTACTACAAATATTCCATTAGATTACGCATTGAAGCGTATGAACTATGAATACAGAAGTGAAACAAACTATTTTCTACACACAATGTCCTCAGATAAAATTAAAGAATGCATAAACGCGTTCAATAGCAAGCATTGAAACACAATTTAACAAGAGAAACCAACAAACTCCTGGAGACCCACGTAGCAAAAACCCCCAAGACTCAAACTTTTTACATACCTCATTCTAAATTTTCTTGAAATAATCAAGTGCCCAATAATATAACAACATATACAGAAACACATTTACATGTACAAAAAAGATAACCTTATGGGAGTGAACCAAGAAGGTTTGGAAGCTGATAATGGAGATGGGATTGGAGCCACATCCATGCTTTTCTCTGCCTCCATGGACCCGGCTCCAGGAGGAGGTTTTGGGGTTGACTGCCCCTCCACTGGCTGTGGCTGCGGTGGCTTTTCCTCTCCCATTAACACTGGAATTTTGGTTGGAGAATCTTTCAACTGATGCCGTCAGGTTTCACCTCTGTTTTTAAATTTTTTATGGCCTCTAATAATTATTCGCTTTATTTTTTTGGATAAGCTAAGTGATAATTATTCGCTTTATGAGTGGCATATTTGTTTGTTTTGGGATTTGTTAAGATTTGTTTCAACGGATTGCTTCAAATCTTACCAAGACCTTTCGATGTATAAATCCTGTAGATTCTTTAATTATCATCATTTACAAATAATTTAAAGACAAATTTTAGAGTTCAGCCCCCCCTTTTTTTTTTTTTTTTTTTTTTTTTTTTTTTTTTTTTTTTTTTTAAGAATACATTTTGAAATAATAAATTGACGAAGAATGCTTAGCTAAAAAAATGAGTAAAAATTTTGAATTTACGTTTAATATTATTTTATTGAAAAATGTATGATTGAAAAGAAGAGTATAAAATGAATTTTGAAAATAATGATAATTAAACAAGAACTCCAAAGAAAAAAGTGTAACGCTTTAACCTACTCCCTCTAAAATAAAATAATTTATTTTTTATACTAATTTTTAATTAAACATTCGCATAATAAAATATTTTAGAAGTAAATTTTTAAAAAAAATTATTTTTTAACTACATATTTTTTTTTTAAAAAATCACTATTTAAATTATTATTTTTACAGAATAATGACTGAGGGTTAAATAAACAATGTATTGACATATAAATAACTGAAAGGGAAAGGTGAAAAAAAATTCAATCTCGCTTGTAACTGTCGAGTAAAGGTTCAAATCTTGAAATATGGATGAGGCCCTTGATAAGTGGGAGTTAAAGGGCAGCATTCCACCTTACATTCTTGGAGATATAACCTGTGATTTATCTCTCTATCAAGATTTAGGACATGACAGATGAGAGCGTCAGTAATGGGGCGTAATCCAAAAAATAACCGAAATATAATTCATCTAAAAATTGAAAATTTGGTGATTGACAAGATGTTCTTCTAATATGTAATCATGCATGCAACAGAACATAACTAACTTCGAGATTCTAATTATACATGACTATTGCTAGACTACTTTGTTCTTTAGTTTATGAACGTAAAGTCATTTTTCATATTTAAAAGACACTCTTTTCAGAAGAAGAAAGATAGATGATAATCAGTGACACCATAATATTAGTGTTTGAAAAAGTGTATTTTGGAAGAGTAAAGTGTGGTTAAAAATTGAGGAAATTTTTTGAATTTGAATGTAACATTATTTTATTGATGAATGTGTGGTTGAAATGATGTCAAATCATTATTTAATGAAGTATTTTTTTGAAAGAATGCAGCTCCAATATGGCCTAAAAGAATAAAGTGGGTTCATGCCAATATATGAATTTGACCTTCTGTTCACATTGAACATGAGTTATTATATCCATTAGAGCCCTGTTTTTGGGCCTGTCCAGGGGGGTTTCCCCTATCCATTATGGATATAACACATGATGTTGTCCTATCAGATGACAACATTTGGTGTTGTCATCTATCACATTAAATTCACGGTGAGCATAATGACTCATGGCAATGCCAGATTTTACACTTTCAATGAACATAGTAACTCATGTTCATTGGAGAGGAAATCATTGCTATGCAAAGGTTGTTTGAGAGTGATTTTTGGGGTAAGAATTGATTTTTGAATAATGATATGATAAGAAATGTGTGGTTAAAAAAAAGGAAAAGTTATTGAAGTGATGGAAAATATTATTTTATTGAATAATGTATGGTTGAAAATGAGAATTGATTCTCGAAATCTCTCTCAAACAACTTTCTAGCTTTATTTTATTATTTAATTAATAAACACGCTTGCATTTTCTATTTTTTGAAAGCCTGCCTAGAACAGCTTGAGCAGGCCACATGTCCCTACAATTAGGCATGGCACAACCGGACCATTGGAAGAGGGCTAACCCATCACTCATGCTAAGTCATGTCTGGAGTGGATTTTTAGCTCAGAGTCTAAACAATTCGCTACATTTTGACATTTCTATGCAATCAATCATAGAACTAGAATTAACTAACTCAAGAAACATTAATTTATATTGACAAAGATGATATCGAACATTTTTTTCTAGAGGTCTCTCATTAGCTCATTTTACACCTTGTTCCACGTTTTCTAAAATTGTCATGGCTATCCATTTTACACCCCCGTGGTTCAATCATTAGATAAGTAATTTCATATTAACTCTTTAGTGAATTTGCCGCATGGCCGACTTTTAATTTAAGCCCTCTTTCTACAGGTAATCATAGATAAATTACTTCCACCTTTACCAGAGAAGTTTGATATGAGAAAGACAAAGCACTAATCACCAATAGTTTAAGCTCCACTTAAAGATTCACAGAAGCAGCAAAAGTCAAGAAAAGGCTCTTAAGTACTGATATTGAAACTTGAGGACTGTAGTGAAAGGGTTATATCAGATAGTGGAGTAAGCCATTTAACCATATTTTGGTATGTTCCGTCTAAATTAACTTATCTTTAAGTAGGGATGGCAACGAGATGGAACAGGATCAGGGTGACCATTACCCTCCCGATCTCATCGGGGATTTTCGGGACTTGGGCAAATTTGGGGAATTTGTAGGCGGAGGGGACTAAAATATCTCCATTTATCTTCCCGTTCAAATACATATTTATTTTTTAATAATATTTTTATTTTTAATACTATTTAAGTTGAGAAACACAAAAATAAAATAAAATACTTTAAATTAAAAAGATTCGAGACAAGTTCAGGAAATTAAGGATAGAGGCGGATAATTTTGTCATCCTTATCTTTACAGAAAAGTTTAGTGATGCTTATGGAGTATATTAGCTCGTCCATTTCTCACTACGACAGAATCTGATTCGGTGTGTTTGCTTGTAAGGAATGTCCCAATGAAATGCTTAAAAGTGATTCGGTGTGTATCATCGTGAATAGCATTAAAATGCACCAAGGGAAATTCAGCAGTACAATTTGTTATTTTGTATTATGTTGACGGATAAAACTCGAACAATTTCAGTGCCAGCAAAGTTTCTTGATAACCACTTCAGATTTTCTTCTTCTACTTCTTTGTTTTTATTTTTATTTTTTGAAAAACACGCAAAGATGTATTCATTTAATCAACATGCCACAAAGAACAAAGCACCTTGCTGTGTGTACATAATGATGTACACACAGACTTACACTCCCCTCACATGGAGGGGGGTCCCACACACAATAAAATATTCCCGGATACTATTCATGTGAGAGAGGTGTATGTACACCTGGTGTACAAATAGCTTTATCCAAGAACAAATGAGATAAAGAAAATAATACAATCAAACCAACGTACTAGACCCATATCTGAACAAGCAAAAGTCGCGAGTTCGTGGGCCACTTCATTTCATCTCGAGGAACAAAGTGACACGAAACACTTCTTAGATCTGTTGACATACAAAAATAAAGTCCAATTAAATGGTCTAAAGAATGAAGCCCCAGTTCGAAGGATAAGCCCAAACGAGACTATCCAAGAAGGAGTTATGTAGCGGTGACCCATAATCGCTCAACCCTGTGAGACGCCCAAGATCTGGGTGAGTGTAGTGTTTTATCGTTATTTAAGGCGACGATTATTGAAACAGTTAATGAAAATCTTATCACATTCCACAATCCAAGAATCTCGGTTGCAAGCAATTACATAACGGAGGTAATGGTAGCAGTTAAAAACGGTAGTTTCTTGACGAATCATCCATCATGAAGAAAGTGGGTGGTTATAGGGCGACAAACAATTTTCAGACTGTTCTATAAGAGAAACTGTCTAAGAAGTATAAAAGATAAAAGAGAACATAGAAACAGGGACAGAATCAATCACTCTCAAACAGAGAATTATGTAATTTCATTTCTTTTAGTTTTTCTTGTCAACTTTCAAGAGCTTTGCAAAATCAGTGTACTTGTACCCCTTGAAGGTATTTCGTTTCTTGTAAATTGCAATATTCATAAATAAAGCACCCCTCGTTGGGACTTTGTCGAGAGGTCGTTGTTCCTTACACAATCGTCTGAACCTTCTTTTAATTGTTAGCGATTTCCACGCGAAACAATTTGGCACGCCCAGTGGGACCACATTTGGTGTTTGAAGATACGAAAAGCGAAGCAATATGCCTCATAAAAACCCCGATAAGGAGCCAGCAAGCCAACGAGTAGTCCAGTATGTGGTCGATCAATACGATGAGCAGCAAAGTACTACAGGAATAGAGGGACAGGGTCAAAGTCGTTACGAACCAATGACAGAATTGAGTTCTCGAGCCATGCGTGCATTGCTTGGTGAACTCACGAAAGATGTTGTTGAATCGGTAAACATGCAAAATGTTCATAATATGGAAAAATTTACTCAAAATGAAAATGTACACTATGACAACATGACCAAACAACTAAATATCTTAAATGAAATCATGAATAAGTTAGTAGGCCAAATTTGTCAACCAGTTATGCCAAATATAGGGAATCACTTTTAAACCATGACGATTGTGGGACATAATTCCCTAGTCTTGAGTCCGAATCAAGGAATAAAACCACCCTTTGGACCATTTACTTCAAGCCAAGGGGGTAGTGGAACGCAAATTTGAATAGTGGTAATGGAATATCAAATCTGGGTGTAACCCAAATGCAATAGACAATGTCCAAACCAATGGACAGAACACCCCAGTGTTAATGATGGTGGAAATACTCAGCCTAATGTTAGTAATGGTTTAAATAACGGCGTTTTTGCCACAAGCCAAGGACCGAACATTAGGCCTCAAACAATTCCACCAGTAAATCAACCTATAGGAGTTCCATGTGATTCCAACGTTATATTGATAAATCAAATTATGGAGATAGTGCAGGATCAAATGGCTTTTGGGGTGCGTCTTTTTATTAGGCCGACTTACACAAAGTCATATCCTGATTGAGAAGACCATGCATATCCGTGGTCTAGAGGGTACAAAATACCAGAGTTTTCACTATTTATCGGTCAATGAGAGGTTTCTACTCTAAAACATATAGGGCGATTCACACTACAATGTGGTGAAATAACTGATTATCACAAAATGAGACTGTTTCCTGGTTCTTTAACAGGAGTAGCTTTCTCATGGTTCATTAATTTGCCAGCAAATTCTGTCCAAACATGGCAACAACTAGAACAATTGTTCCACATTCAGTTTTACAAAACTGAATCCGAGGTTACTTTGGCCGACTTTGGCGAATTTACGTCAAATGTCAAATGAGTGGGCAGAAAGTTTCCTTAAGAGGTTCAAGACAGCCATAAGCAAATGTTTTTTACCTCTATCTGAGAAAGAATTTGTTAAAATCGCTCAAAAGTTGTTTGAGTTTTGATTTAAAAAAGAAATTCCAAGACTGGGAGTTTCCTGACCTTTTTCAGTTGAGCGTCAATGTGATTAGGTATGAACGTTTAATAAGAGAAGAAGAACGAGTGAAAAACTCTAGCAAATGGACTTATTATAGAGACCCGAATTTTGATGTTCATGCTGTTGATGATGAGTATTACGATCAGCCGAAAATATGCTCGACCGAATTAATTAAGGGAGATGCATATGCTTGTTCTATAATGGTCAAGTTTAGAGCATCGGGCAAGAATGAGTCTATAAAAGGCGAAAACAAAAAGGTTAGTATATTCTCATTTGATGTGACCAAAACTGACCTTATATTCGATAAACTATATAAGGATAAGCAGATAAAATTAAGCGACAAGCATAAGTTGCCAAACCCTGAACAAATTAGGGGTAAAAGATATTATAAATGGCACAATGCATGGTCACATATGACTAATAATTGCCTAGTTCTTCGTCATGTGTTACATGATGTCATTGAGTCAGGACAAATCATGTTTGAAGATAAGAAAAAAATGGCAGTGGATGAGAATCCTTTCCCACAGTCACTTGGGGTGAATATGGTGACAACTGCTTTTAAAAATAAGTTTCCAAAATTCAAATTGGTCGTAGATGATGGAGAAGAAGATTTTAAGTCACATACCAGTGTTTTTGAAAGGATCAAACAAGAGGAGCCTAGAAAAGACGAAGGTATCTTGTGTACTAGATGCAAGGGAAAAGTGAATGAAAATGTGGAAAGATCAGGAACATGCCAGTATCAACATCGTCCTAATATTATCCCAAATTTCCAGCCCGGTAGAGGACAAGGTATGTCATTCTATAGGAAACAGCCTCTTGGGAGGTAGTTCAGGCCGATAAACAATGGAAGAACATACAGGCCGCAACTTCGCCAACCAAATGTATGGCATTCGTTCCAGTATAATGCGGGGAGAGTGGTACTCTTTGACGAAATGACCAGGACCCAACAAAGGCGTTTTCAACGAAACTATGGACGAATGATGAGGCAACAGCAAGGATCGTCACGTCCCAAGGCACCTAAATTTCTTGAGGTGGCTAACAAGAATGTTCTCAATATCCTTAAAGATGATAAAAGGGCTAGTACGGGTGAATCAATGGAGGAGTTACTAGAAAGTTCTTCTGGGAGATCGAAATTTGAGCGTGGAAAGAAGGATGAAGATGGAGAGGATCCATGACAACACCTCACTATTCAGTTTGGTACACTACCTCCTGTTATGGCTAACAATTATATACTAGTCAACGAATTCAAAAGTAAGGAAAATGAAGAGGAGGAAGGTGAAGATAATGAAGAAGAAGCGTGTATGTTGGAATGTGAAGAAGACCAGACATCTCAGGAGGTATATAATGAAGAAGAGAACGATGGCATGACCGACATTAAGGAAGAAATTGACTTAGAAGCAGAAAGAGAGAGAGAAAGGGAGTGTCGCGCAACAAATTATTAAAGCAACTATATCGAGAAGGTGTTCGCGAGGTGGATTTGTTGGGCAAACCATCTGGGCGTTCTTTTGGAACGCCCAAGAGAAGGGTAAGAGTGTCTCACTCTGAGAAATATGGGTCACCTCCGAGAATATTGCCTTCCCCTACCGGTTGGATATCTGAGGAAGAAGTATCAGAAGAAAGTGTGGAGATGGAGAAAGTCCAAGAAGTAGAAGCTCAATGTGAAGTATTGCACGCAGACTTGTCACAAAGAAATAATTCAATGGAGGATAAACAAGAAGTGAAAATAGATGCGGCTGAAAATGTCATCTTTAAGAGACCAAATATGAAGTTGACCAAACACTTAAGGCTATTGTATGTGAAGGCCTTAGTCAATGGTATACCCGTGGTAAAAGTGCTCATCGACAATGGAGCAGCCATAAATACCATCCCTTTCAGAATAATGAGAAAATTTGCAAAGACGGAAAATGATATGATCCCAATAGAAGTTATTCTCACAAGTTTCAATGGGGGAGCAACTCCAGCTAAAGGGGTGATGCCACTGGACATAATGGTGGGAAAAACTACTAAGACCACAGTCTTCTTTGTGATGGATGATCCTACTAGCTACAATGTGCTACCAGAAAGGGATTGGATTCATGGGAGTCGTTGCATACCCTCATCGCTCCACCAATGCTTAATTTTCTGGAACGACAAAGGCGAAGCAGAGATGGTGCAAGCAGACCATAAAACGAAGAGTCATTGTCAGTAGACGCATTTACTGAAATATTCAATCAAATGAGACCAAATATAGTGCCCTTGAAGAGCCAGTAATTGGCAAGAAGATAATTAAATAACTCTAATGAGTTTTCAGTGACATGAAGACATGACTGATATTCAGGCCTTCAAAGCTAAATTGATGGCTTTCAATAAGGAATGTGAGGAGAAGACAAAAGAAGAAGTAGCATTAAAAACGTTGAGAGACAAACTAGCAGTGTTCAAATTGGAACAGAATATTGGCTGAGAAGTCAACAAAGTGGATTGCTTGGAAGAGGAAGCGCCTGCAAAGAACCTAGAAGATGAAGTAACGAGGGTCGCAAAGCCTAGGCCCGCCCAAGCATAAGATCCTTTGATAAAAGTGAATATTGACGACGAAGGGGAATATCGTCCAACATTTGTCAGTCAGATGCTTAGTCAAGAGATAAGTAATAAATTAATCGCTTTATTAAAGGAATATAAGGATTGTTTTGTTTGGGAATATGAACACATGCATGGTTTAGATAAAAGTTTGGTAAATCATAGATTACCAACCAAGCCAAATTTTAAACTTCATAAACAACCTTCTAGGCGTTTTGCCCCTAATGTATTGCCCGAGGTAAAGAAAGAAATAGAGCGTTTGTTAAAAGCAGGTTCTATTAGAACAACCAGATATGTTGAGTGGTTATCTAATATCGTACCAGTATTAAAAAAGAATGGTAATATTATGGTGTGCATAGATTTTAGAAATCTAAACTTAGCAACGCCCAAAGATGAATATCCAATGCCTACAGTAGATTCCTTAATGGATTCAACTACCGGACATATAATGTATTTTTTTTATGGACGGATATTCAGGATATAACTAGATTACATAGCTGAAGAAGATGTACATAAAACTGTCTTTAGGTACCTTGGAGCTTTAGGATGCTTTGAATGGGTAGTCATGCCTTTTTGGCCTAAAAAATGTAGGAACGACTTATCAAAGGGCAATGAACTTAATTTTTCACGACATGACAGATAAATTTGTAGAAGTATATGTAGATGACGTAGTGGTCAAATCTATTAAAGATGAAGACCATTTTGAACAACTAAGACACTCACTTGAGCAAATGAGGCAATACAAGCTAAAATTGAATCCTTTGAAATGTGCATTTGGTGTTAATGTAGGGAATTTTCTTGGTTTTTTAGTGCACGAAAAGGGAATTGAACTTTATAAAAATAAAGCAAATGTCATTTTAGAGGTCATACCACCTGGTAACAAGAAAGAGTTGCAAAGGTTTTTAGGCCAGATGAACCTTTTGAGACGTTTTATCTCTAATTGTGCAGGGCAAACGAAAGATTTTTCGCTTCTTTTAAAGCTGAAAAGTTAGGACGAATTCGTCTAAAAAGAAGAACATCAAAATGTTTTTGATAACCTGAAGACATATTTGTCTACCCCACCAGTGTTAGTATCACCCATCCAAGGACGGCCAATGAAAGTGTACATATCGGCTGAGCAGGAATCGATAGCCGAAATGGTCGCGCAAGAAGACCAATTTGGTGAAGAAATGGCGATTTACTATTTGAGTAGACAGTTAACGAAATGTGAATGTAATTATTCTGCTATTGAAAAGTTGTGTCTTGCTTTATATTTCACATGTACAAAACTAAAGGCTTATTTGCCGCCTGCAACTATCTATTTAGTTTCTAAAGTAAATTTAGTTAAATATATGTTTTCTCGCCCTATTTTGCACAAAAGAATAGGCATTTGGACTTTGGCATTATCAGAATTTGAAATACAATATATACCCCAAAAGGCAGTTAAAAATCAAACATTGACTAACTTTTGGTTGATCATCCATGCCTTGACATGCCTAAAGAAATTGAATTAGAAGTTGATCTATTTGAATTACAACCTTGGATTTTATACTTTGACGGATCAAAAACTTCTAGAGGTGCAGGGGTATGAATAGTTTTAATAAATCCTTTTAGGGGTTCATTATAAGTATGCATTCACTTTGAATAGAATGTGTACCAATAATCAAGCTGAATACAAAGCATTGATTGTAGGCTTAGAGCTGTTAATAGAGTTGAGAATAAAGAATGTAAGTATTAAGGGCGATTCCCAATTAGTGATTTACCAATTAATTGGTGATTTTAAATGTCAAAGTGATTCCGTCATAGGTCAATATGAAATCGCCCAAGAATTGTTGGAAGAATTTGATCAAGTGGAACTTCAATACGTTAACAGAGTGTATAACGATTTAGCAAATGAATCAGCTCAAATGACCTCGGGTTATTCAAGAGTGCTAAATTTGGAATCCACTTGTGAATATGGAGTAATATTGCCCGTAGTACAATGGAGGGTGAGGGAGATTGATATCCATTGCATACAAGATGGAGATGCAATAGATTGGAGGGCAGGAATTAAAAAATTCTTGAAAAAACCTGACAAAGGGGGTAATAGGAAAATGAAATTGCGCTCATTAAATTACGTACTTATCGATGAGGAGTTATTCAAGAAATGCTCCGATAGTGTGTTATTAAAAGGTGTGAGTTCGCAAGAAGCCAAGACGATCATGGTTGAAGTACTTAAAGAACTATGTGTAGCCCATCAGGCTAGCCAGAGAATGAGATGATTAATTGTTAGGAGTGGATCCTTTTGGCCCAAAATGGGATAATTGTGTGTCCACTACGCAAAGAGTTGTTTAGCATGCCAAAGGCATGGTCCAATACAAAGAGTGTTAGCAAGAGAATTGACACCCATTATTAAACCTTTGCCGTTTAAAGGCTAGGCGATAGATTTGATAGGGAAGATTTATCCCCCGTCGTCCAAGCAACATACGTTTACAATAGTTGCGACGGATTTCTTCACTAAATGGGTAGAAGCAGTACATTTGAAGGAGATCGCCCAAAAAAATGCTATAGACTTCATTCATGATCACATCATTTATAGATTTGGGATACCACAAACTCTAATGATGGATCGCGGAACTTCTTTAAATGAAGATCAAGTGAAGGAATTCTTGAGCGAGTTTGGAGTTAGGCTAGTAAACTTCACTCCTTATTACGCTCAATCTAATGGACAGGCAGAATCTTCTAATAAGATTCTAAAAAATATCATAAGGAAAATGATAAATGAAAATGCCAGAAATTGGCACAACTGTTTAAATAAAGCTTTATGGGCTTACATGACATCACCACGTTCGAGTACCAAAGTAACTCCTTTTCAGCTTATCTATGGACAAGAGGCTGTGTTACATATGGAAATCAACGTGCAGTCAATCAGAGTAGGCTTGCAAAATAATTTGAGTGATGATAAATATGTGGAATCACTAACCCGAAATTTATTAGAATTGGACGAGTTAAAATTGGACGTCCTAGATATATTGCAGATTCAAAAATGAAAAATAGCTAAGTTCTATAACAAAAAAGTTATAGCCAAGTCTTTTAGCCTGGGCGACTAAGTTTGGAAAACGATACTCCTTTTGGATAGAAAAAATTCAAAGTATGGTAAATGGTCACCTAATTGGGAGGGACCATATAAAGTAAATAGTGTATTGCCTAATGGAGCTTACCATTTAGAAGATTTAGATGGCATGAAGCATATAAGATCCATTAATGGTAAATATTTAAAGAAATATGTTCCTTTCATATGAGAAAGTGAACAGATAGAAGAAAATTCTATACATAAGTAAATTCAAGACGATGGGCATGCATTGTACAAGCAAAGTAAGCTGGACGATTGTATTCGAATAAAGTAAGAGCGAAGTACGTTCAAAATAAATCCTTCATTACTTCTTACAAACCGAAAGATGCAAATTACAAAGGTTCTATAAGCCAAAGTTAGAAGCAGGTTGTCATTATTCTTCTATCAACTACCACAAAAGAGGGGTAAATTGGTCTTCGTTGCCTTCCTAAATGCATCGCTGCAATGATAGACAAATGATCAAAGAAGTACTCTCAACAAGCAATTGATTCACATCAAAGACTCCTTCTGGAGGTCACAAATGGGAAAGGTGCTGAGAAGGCCTTCATTGACCAAAGAGACGTTTCCTATATCTCCCATACCGAAGAAAACATCAAAACAGATGACGAAATTGGAAAAGGACTAAATGATTCATTCCTATTGGAAAGGGGAATAATCGATCTTTTGGATGTAGAAAATCGGTCATTTGAGTGCCAGGCAGTGACAACAAATTGACTCTATGAGAAATGAGGATGAGGATGGCGAATGTGTAACAAATACGCGATTTATAGAGGCCCGAAGGCGAAAAGACGGAATGTGAATGGTCATGTACACGCATGATGACCAAAATCGAAAGACCAAACTTTGGAAAGAAGAGTCGGAGTACCAAAGGTTTCATTCCATGTAAAAGGGGACTGTGCAATGAATATGGTACAAGGTTAGTGAATAAATGTCGGGGTATCAACGATTAAGGAAAACGTCAATAAGATGTTTCATCACGCGAGTGAACAAAATAATCATTTCATTAATTGGCTGCAAATTACATGATTGGCCAGCAATGGCTGTTATCATAAAATGTAAAATGAAGTCAGCCTACAGATAAGACACTAGTGTCTTAATTACAACTTGCCCCCAAAAAGAGCACATTTGCTCTCTAAGCTTTTCCTATTCCTCAAGCTGTTTTTGAGAAGCAGTAGACAACTCGATTGCAAGTCCCTCATCAACCTTCAGTTTCAAATAACGCTCAACCAGGGATTTTCTTCGTTCAACTTCCTGGGAAACGACACAATTCTTGGCAACCAACCTAGCCTTGCAGTCATCCATCCTCGCGTAAAGTTCCTTCATCCCCGCAATCAGTGTCATCATCAAAGAATCTTCAACCATGATCTCATAAGAGATTTCGTTCAGAGTGCCCTTGGACTTCTCAATTTCGCCAAACAAAGACTCTTTTTCAACTACAGCTTGAATATACTGGGTCTTTTTAGCTTTTAATTCCACGTTCTTGGCCAGCAAAGAATTTATCTCTGAATGGATGATCTTCAATGATGTCTTCAAGTCAGATGAAATTTCAATCGAAGAGAACTCAAGTGCTTGAGCCATCTTTGCACCCAAAAGTTCGAGCTTATATTTCTAGGCTGGAAGCGCTGGCTTTGGCAATGCCGATATCTATGAAGGTAACATACTCCAGCACTGACTGCTTGATGATGTTCATGTTTTCTTTCGAGAATGCAGTGGATGGAGCAGAAGGACGGCTCGCTGAAGAAGAACAGGAAGCAACGATAGCCTTTGCTTGCTCCTAAGAAGTGAACAAATCCTGAATAGAGCGCAAGGCGGCATCAGCATCCTGTAAGGAAAAATGCAAGCATTTAGCATTTTCATTACAGTGGACGAAATGAAAATGAAAGATGGAACAAGGGTTGCCTCATCAGCGACTTTGGAAAGTTGGGGCACATCATTGGTTGAGTCCACCACCTGTGGAGATTTTCCTTTGTCTGGATGTGCAGTCTCCTCCACAACAGGCAAATCCGTAGGCATCTCTGTGAAATCCAAGCAACAATGAGTCAAAGGCCAACAATGCAGACAAGAGAGAAAGTCATAAGATAGGTATTGCCTTCTAGTTCAACACTTGGGGGGTTGATGCCTTGATGAGATAGAAGTTCTCCGATTGGCTGCACGATCACATACTCTTGACCTATAGGCTTCTCCTCAGAGGAGGTCCCCTTATCAGATGATTTGGTCGAAGAAGTTTTGATAGAAGGCGATGGCATAAGAGCCTGTAAAAGCGGAGTCTTCAAAGGGGAATCTGAGCCTCTCTGAGAAATTCAGGTAACATATTAGCTAATAAAGGATTTCTCATGAATAGACAAAAACAAATACTTCTCTCAAATTCAAATACTTTCCTCCTGATGATAAGATGGGCAACATCATCACCTTCATTGGACAAAATTGGCTTAACTGGAATTGATCGTTTTCGGCTGGAGGCAACTTTAGCTGTTCCCACTTGAGCAGATGAGGGGCTGGATGAAGCAGGGCGTTTGACTCGAGCAAGTGGGGAAGTAGGACCCCTGGCTGATGTAGGACCAGCAGGGATATGAAGAGTAAAAGAAGTCTCTGGCATGTCCAAAAAGTGAAAAGCGCGGTTAACATCAGTTGCAAATAACCTGTGCCTAACAGATGGCCAGAGCTACTCAAAAAAAGGGTGAGTAACAGGCGTGGGATGAAAAGGGCTAAAGAAAAGCCGGTTGTCAAAAGGGCATTGCGAACCTCAATGGCAAACGCCTCTGGCTTATTAATAGTATGGAAACGCTCAATCAGACATTTGGAAAAACAGGGAGGAACGAGCCATGTTTGGCTGAAACCCAGCTGACAAGCAAAAAATTGGTGAGCATGTATCTCAACCCCCGCCTTGGCATTTGTTCCAGTCAGAATGTCATGGAATAACTCTTTGCCAATCAAAAATTGGACCCAAACAAGTACAACGGCGTTCACATTGTTCATAGTAGGTGGACGTTGCACAAAAATTGGGATTTGATGAACAGATAAAGGGAAAAAAGGAAGGGATAGAATCTAAGGTATAAAAGAATGAAAAAATATCCCTAGCAGACAACGTAATAAGGCTCAGTTGGTTGATGAATAGCCAATAGCAACCGATCGACCTGGGAAGAGCTGGTGGAGCGCCAAGTCGTAGAAAATAGGTCATCAACCACATTGAGCAAGCCAAAGAGGCCCACTGCCAGTAGGAGATGCTCAATTCCTTAATTAGACTTTAAGGGAAGCCATACCTCTGTAAAAAGGCGGCCAAAAATAAAGAACAAAGATTTAGGGGCTACCACGCGCTAATTCATGCACTATGGGCAGATAAGCTAGAGAAGGTTTAAGGCTGGGTATGCAAAGAACATATTTACAAAGCCAAATCAGGAGGAAGACAACATGTTCAGAATGAGTAGGTTCATGAGCACTAGAATTATCATAAAAACTTTGCATGCCAGAATAAGAATCGGTCAATTTCTTATCAAATTTTCGGGCAACACCAGCAATTAAAATGTCTGAAAAAATGGTGTCACCCAGAGGTGGAAGGTTGACTAAGGCTCCAACATCCTCATGGTAACAGACATTGAGCCAAGGGGGAAAATGAAAGCATTATACTCAGAAGACCAAAAACTCAATGCAACAGAAAAAAGCACGGAGTCATAAACTGGGGAGTGGAGAGTAATTTCCAATAAATCCGAAATCTTGGCACGATCAAAAATTGTCTTGGTAGGGCCATGTCTTACCATAGTGCATGCCAAAAACGGAGAGTAGCATCAGTTCTGGGCTAAGTACGAATACCTTTGTCACGAATCGGCTTCAACAGGAAAGGGTTCAGAAAAAGGAAGATCCTGGGTGCAAGGAAACAGTTGGCCCATCGTGGCTCATCCTATAGAGTCAGCATCAGTGAAAGATGGACCTAAGAAAAATTTATGCGACTCAAGGTTGGCCGATGAGAAGAAAGCCGAATTTATATACGGCCTGGTAAAAAGTTCTTGGAAATCTTCGAAACTAAGAAAGTTGTCTGAAGAGCTTATTGAAGTCGTCATTTACTCGAGGGTTTTGAGAGCGAAAGTGTTTGAACAAGAAAGCAAGAAGATGAACAGTAACCTTTATAGAGGAATGTGACGACGCAGGACGTGGGTATAGTGGCGCGATAAAGTGGCGTGTTCTTTTAGTTTATAGGAGTAGTGTGATGTTACACTTTTTGGGATGTAGAAGGTCACCGCCAAACAAAATAATGATTGAAGTGCTCCGCTTTTTGTGGATTTCGAGGAAAATACAAAGGATAAATATGGCGTAAGATTAATAATTGATATTAATTTCGTCATATTGGGGGGTAATTGTTGACATACAAAAATGAAGCCCAATTAAATGGTCCAAAGAATGAAGCCTCAGTTCGAAGGATAAGCCCAAAGAGACCATCCAAGAAAGAGTTATGTAGTGGTGGCCCATAATCGCTTAACCCTACAAGACGTCGCTCAACCCCGCGAGACGTCTAAGATCTGGGCGAGCATAGTGTCTTATCGTTATTAAGGTGATGGTTATTGAAACAATTAATAGACAATCTTATCACATTCTACAATCCAAGAATCTCGATTGCAAGCAGTTACATAACGGGGGTAATGATAGCAGTTAAAAACGGTAGTTTCTTGACGAATCATTCATCATGGAAAAGATGGATGGTTACAGAGCGACAAACAGTTTTCAGACGATTCTACAAGAGAAACTGTCTAAGGAGTATAAAAGAGAAAAGAGAACATAGAAGCAGAGACGGAATCAGTCACTCTCAAACAAATAATTATGTAATTTCATTTCTTTTAGTTTTTCTTGTCAACTTTCAATAGCTTTGCAAATTCAGTGTGTTTGTGCCCATTGGAGGCATTTCGTTTCTTGTCAATTGCAGTCTTCATAAATAAAACACCCATCGTTGGGACTTTGTCTAGAGATGTCGTTGTTCCTTACACAATCGTCTGAACCTTCTATTAATTGTTAGCGATTTCCACGCAAAACAAGATCATTCGACAAAGTTACCATATATGATAAAAATAGATGTATTATGACCCTAACTAAAGTCTTGAGTGGCGATTCTGAACTGTCTAGAGCGAGTTACACTCGACCACCTGAACTCTTAGTCTCCATTCCAAGTTATGGCTTTCCAGGTCCTTTTCCTCTTTTGAAGGATGCAAATATGTGCAGAATTCACGGGATTAAGGTGCTCAATAATGTTCAAAAGCACATCATGCCAGATTTTCTTCATACAATACGAAGATCATTTTATGCATTAACATTATTTATCTCAATCTTCTTTTCATGCAGAGTGTTCAAAATTTATTAGGGCCATAAAGGGTTGAGCAACAATCACAAGAAGACAAAGTGATTACCTTGCAAAAGATTGAAGATAACACTAGGACTCAATCATGAAAGCAGATGATACAACTTCGTCCTCAAAATTATTTAGGTCGAAATCACCCCTGCATAGCATAAGAGATTATAAAACAAGCAAAGTGTATACTGAAATATTCACTTGCTACTTCAAATGTGTAGGTTTTGAAGTACTAGTGGTATGTCCAAGATAATAAGATGGAGAGTTTTATTTTATAGTTTACTACCATATTGTTTCCTTTGGCAGTTCAAAAATCTACTTGAGCCTAATTTTAGTCTTTTCAGTTCTTAACTTCTTCTGATCCCTTTATTTTTTTCGTTTGGAAAGGTCCCTTTCCACTTTCACCGTCCCTAAAACACACTCCCTTAACACTATCTTAAACACCCACAGTAAACATTATTTTCTAAACTGGATAGCGATCCATTTTACACCTCGACTCACAATCTGTTTAAGTGTCGTAGCTACTCATTCTACACCTCTGCTCTTCATTATTTTTCAGCAACTTTACTTCATATCTTCTCACAGAATACACCATACTGACTCATTTTAATCCCTCATTTGATGAGTTAGCTTCGCCTTCCTTAAGTTCGATATCAGAAAAGCGTAGCACTCATTGCCATTAGTTTAAGCTCTTTTCAAACGAACTGCAACAACAAAATTTACAGTGGCTCTTGAAACTTCAGTACATATATAGTTTAATTATGAATTTGAAGACTTACTGGATGAGCTTACAATGAAAATATGTATGTTCAAGCATCGGATCAGCAAAGGCAGAGGGAAAAGCAGTCTTTTTTGCCTTTTATCCATCTAAAAATCTTTCCGTACTGGCTTCTTGTTCTAAAATAAGTTGAAAGAATTAGATGAGATTGTGAAATAAACAATCTAACCATCTTTTTGACATATTTGTGGGGGGAAGTGTAGCGAAGCTTAAGGAGTATGTTAGCTCTCCCAGCTTTTCACTATGACACAGTCTAATTCTGCTGGTTTCAAATAGGAGATGCCCGAAGAAAAGTGTTTAGATGTTTACGTCATAAGATTTGATTAACTTTTGCATCTAGTAAGATCCTTATTAGGTATGCGACCAAAGTCCCACATCGGATAAAAATGGGGAGGGTCATGGGTTTATAAGTGTGGATATATATCTCCATTGGTACGAGGCCTTTTGGGTAAGTTCAAAAACAAAGTCATGAGGACCTAGGCCCAAAGTGGACAATATCATACTAATGTGGAGATATGTGTGAGTCTATACTTATAACAAGTAGGATATGTGGTATTATATATTCCTAACAGTGGTATCATAGCCATGCCCCAGAATTAGCCATGTGGATGAATCCTCGGAATGCCGAACGAAGGTGGTATCTCGGTTAGCTCGCGATGGGATCCGTGGATGAGCTCTATTGGACAGGCGATGTGCTCCGGATGTTTCACATAAGGCGTGTGCCTGAACGCGGTAGAGAGGAGATGATCTGGATAGAGCAAGCTCTCGAGGTAAGGAGGTAAGGAGGTGCTCAGGTGCTTCACATAAGGCGTGTGCCTCAACGCGGTGGAAAAGAGTAGTTGACCTCGATGGAGCGGGAATCCTTACTAGTGAGAAAGATGGACGAATAGATTATCCTTTGAGGGGATATTCGATGGTCCTTTGTTTGAGAGTAGGATTGTTGGGTATGTGACCAAAGTCCCACATTGGATAAAAATGGGGAGGATCATGGATTTATAAGTGTTGACATATGTCTCCATTGGTACGAAGCCTTTTGAGTAAGTCCAAAAGCAAAGTCATGAGGGTCTAGACCCAAAGTGGACAATATCATATCAATGTGGAGATATGTATGAACTCATACTTATAACAAATGGGATATGTGGTATTACATATTCATAACAACCCTCCACCTTTATCTTGAACTCGACCATCCATGAAACAAACGCTGGCTGATTTAGCAATCTAACATTCTCCAACTCCAGAAAACAAATATTATTGTCTTCAAATATGGAGTTGTTGAGCATAACATGATCTAATATTATCTTTCTCATAAACATTGATTTTACATTTGGATTATGCAACAGAACAGAAAAGAAAAACTAAATCCTGCAGTAGTGTGCAAAATTCCCAATTGTTATTTCAACGAGCTAGAGCACCTAGTGACTTAAAAGCTATATTTTTGTTTTCCGATTATTCATCATCAAGAGTATTGCCAAACCTGAACTCTAGCATTATAACATGCTTCAAAAGATAGTATTTGCAAAATGAAAGCAGCCACTTCACTGACGGTCCAAACGAGCAGAAATTATTTATATCTGGTTCCTCTGGCATCTCAGTGAATGCACATTAGAAACACAGAAACGTTTTAAGACAACAGGAAGAAGAAGGCAAGCCCTTTATAGAACAACTTAAAATTTGCAATAGCATGCTTTTAAGTAGGTTATAATTTGGTCACTGAATTTTCATCACTGAATGTCATTGAATTGCACTTTACATCTATAGTAGAGGCCTTTGAGGTAAGAAATCAAACACCGAGGACCTCAGTTGGCAGAAAAGACAACTGTAGCGAAAAAAGAAAAGCATATTCTCTATTTGATGACAGAGTGCAAGAGCATAAGAAGCTTACAGAATGGTGAAATAAGGAGTTTTACTTGTCAACTCAAGGGGCTGGTAACTCTTGAGATTACTGCTGTAGAGATGATGAGAAGTATTTATGTGGGACATGAGCAATTTTCCACCAATCTTCACCTCTATCTTTCTGACAACGCCTTTGGAGATCAGGACATTCTTGAATAGACAGGTGCTGTAGCTTAGTGAGGCGTCGAACAGCTACAGGCAAAGATTTTATGTTAGTCAATTCTGATATTGCTAGTATTCTCAGAGAGGCAAAACTGTCCAACCACTCTGGCAAATCTGAAATTCTTCGACAGCTACGTATTTCCAGACTTTGTAGTGTTTTGACGTGTTTGAGACCCTCGGGCAAACGTTCTATCAGAGGGCAGCTTATAATGGCCAAACTCGAAAGGGAAGAGAGGTGCCCTGAGCAATCAGGAAAAGCAGCTAGATTTGGACAATACATAATGGTCAAGTGTTTGAGAGCTGTGAGATATTGAAGTCCAACTGATATGGAACTCAGGCTACTGCAGTTCTCAATTGACAAGATCTGAAGAGATCTCAAACCTCCAAGTGGATTCTCCAGCAGAATTTCCATACTGTGGCAGTCACTAATTTCAAAACACTCCAAAGAATTGAGGTTTTCAAATCCTTCTGGCAGCAAGGAGAGCTCTTCACACCATTGAATGCTTAGGGATTTAAGAGAAGTCAAGCCTCGAAAATCTGAACCAAGGGACTGAAGCTTCGGGCAAGATTTGATTTTCAAGCATGTGAGAAGACGATTATTTTGGAGCAATTTTTCAGGTAGAGATGACAAATCATCAAACCCTTCAATTATTAGAGTTGAAAGCAAGGTTGATTCTTCCATGCTATTTAATATTATTGATCGACAACTCTGCATCTCCAAATGCTGTAGAGAGAGAAACAAGGGGAGTGATACGAGGTTTGGACACTTCCTGAGGACAAATTTGTTTAGTTGTGGAAATATTTGTCTGTCACTTGGGACCAACCATTCTCGCAAACTTTGAAAGTCTCTCATAAATAGTTCTTGGAGTGATGGAAATGGTACAACATCCTCACCATAGAACTCAGGGCCTATATGTGTAATGTTGTCCATTCCTTCCATGCACAGTGATTTAAGAATTGGAAGATGGCCAAGAGTTGGAAACTGCACGCGTCCTCGGCAATCGATCAACACCAACTCAGTCAGGTTTGGAAGAGACCAGTGTGGAAACCTGATTCCATGATAACCTACTACGAACATTTTCTTCAAATTTTTATGTGGTCGAAGGCACACCAAAACTTCCCCAGCCAAGTCCTGATCATAAGCAGAAGCACGTGTTTCAGGCTCCTCTGACGTCCCTGGTGTGTGGTGTTTTCTTTCTTGAAATCCGGCTCTATTGGCTTCTAAAGCAGGATTCATGATGACATCTGCTCCCTTATTGCCCCAACAAAGCCCTAATGACTCCAGACACTCTTTATTCATCAGATTTGCAGATTTAACTTCTTCAACATCCCGAATTCGCTCTAGGTGTTTAATTTTTAGATCACCTCGAAGATATAAATGTTCCAGATCCAATATGGTTTCTGGCATGAAAGAGAGATCTTTTTCTTTTTGAAGCTTAAGCAGCTTCTTTTTAGTTTGCTTTCTCCATTGTATAGGCACAATATATATTGGCAAAGTCTGAAGGTGAATTAAATTTCGAATTCCATTGGGCATACTCACAAGTGCTTCACATCCACTAATATTGAGATGCCTCAGGCCAGTAATCCGAGCCATAGAAGGCAAGAATTTGAGATTATAGCAACCAAATAAATTCAGTGTCTGTAAAGAGCAGAGGGAAGAGATGCCTGAAGGTAATTCGTGGAAATGACTGTTGGACAGATCAAGATATGTCAAAAATGAAATGTCACAAATTAGTTGAGGCAGCTTTGTTTGGCATCCACTTAAGTCCAGCACCCTCAAGTAAATAAAACTCGAAAAGATTTCAGAAGGCACTTCCAGCAATCCACCTTCTGAAAATACGAGGAGAGTACGCAAATGTTTTGCTTGAAACAGGCCTTCTGGAATGAGAGATGGTCTGTAACCAGAGACGATTGAAGCATGATGAACTTGTCTTATATTCTTTAGGTCCAATCCATTCTCTATCACCAAAAAATCTTTTTCTGTAATCGATCTTGCAAGATTGTAAAAAACTGCATTTATCCTGTACCTCCATGTAGAGCCACCTTCAGTTTCCTTGATGCCTTCTAATACAGACATCCAGAGCAACTCGTTAAAATACTCATTCCCAATGTCCTCTAGTGGCTGGCCTCCATCTGGAAGAATTAAGCCTTGTGCCATCCACATTTGGATTAATTTCTCTCTTTTGATTTCAAAATTCTTCGGGAATATTGAGCAAAAAGCAAAGCATTGTTTAAGGTGGGATGGCAGATGGAGGTAAGTTAAGAGCAGGGCAGGAAAAAGTCCTTTTCTGTAAACCCTCAAATTCAAAATATCACTATTGTGCACGTATAACCACTCTCTCTCTTCTCTCTTGAAGCGCATTAGACCTCCAAGAATTTTTGCAGCCAAAGGCATGCCTCCACATTGCCGCATTAGTTCTTTCCCAATTGCCTGAAGATTTGGATATTTCTCTTCTTCCGTTTGAGTGAAAAAAGCACGCTTTCTGAATATGTTGAAGCAGTCATCCTCGGACAATCCCTTCAAATGATATGTTGTATTTGAATTGCCTAAAACCAAGGCAACTTTTTGACAGCGGGTAGTAACAAGAACCTTGCTTCCATCAAGCCCACAACAAAACATCGGCCTCAGTTGATCCCACTCATCCTGATCTTCATTCCAAGCATCATCGAGCACAAGAAAATATTTCTTTCCATTCAATGATTTCCATAGTTCAGAGTGTAAACCGTCCAAGTCCATTAAATCACATCTATTTCCAGTTGATGACTCAATTGCAGCTTTAATTATTCTTTTGGCTTTAAAATCGCGAGAGACGAAAACCCAAATTCGCAAATTGAAATGTTCCTTTACCTCATCGGCATTATAGATGAACTGAGCAAGAGTGGTCTTTCCAATGCCCGGAGTACCAACTATTGATATCACAGAAGTAGTTCCTCTGGTGACTGTTCCATATGTTGGAAATAACATATCTATTATCTTCCTTTTGTCTTCCTCCCTTCCGTAAACCTCGGATTCAACAACAAAAGAGCTAGATTCTCTTTTTTCAAATTGTGTATCCGCAATATTTCTTTCTGCCAAGCGTAAGCTGAGTCCTTCCACCGCAGCCTTTTGTAAATTGTCAAGTATGGCCCTTGAGCTAATTAAATTCACGGCATATGGCTTATGCTTAAAGTTATATATATATGTAAATTCTTCGAGTAAGTCCTCTGCTTTATAGGCTGCATCTTTGAGCTGAGAAAGCCAAATTCTGACAGATTTTTGAGTTGCTTGCTGCTCTTCTGCATCCTGGATAACAGCTTGGACTAGAGGCAGAATTCTCTGGAGCTTCTTGAACAGGTCATCAAGTTCCCAGTACTCAGCAAACTTTTGAAGAACGGGGTTAGCTAACTTCTCAAAGGTAACCTGCAAAAGTGGAGCCAAAACTATCTCTGCCATCTTCAAGTTTTAAGCTCGATCAGGTTGAGATTGAAAAACAAATTTGTGAAATTCGATTCCAATGCGTTAATTATTTGCAGATTGCAACTATTTCCCAAAAAAATTCAGGCCACAGCCAATGAAGCAGAAGTCAAGTCAAGTTTTAGCAAAACAGAGCCAAAATGATAAGGTATGAAGTTTTCTTCTACTTTTTTTTAAAAATAGAAGATTCGACCCAATTACATTTAGAAGGAGTTTTTAAATGTAAATGTGAAATTAATAATTAATTAACATACAACAAGTCACAAATTAATTATGTCTAAATAATTAATCAATCAATTCAATTTATCTTATCTTAAACTACCGCAGTAATATGAAAGCAATAACTAAAGCAATAAACAATACAAGAATTGTTCACGGAAAAATTCAACGTGTGAAAAATTTCGAGCGCTTTATCAGTCAAAGATCCACTATAAACCGTATTATAAACTTACAAACCATCAATAAAGTTGACGACACAAACTTTCTGATATCCTGTCTGAAGTTTGAAGTAACTCTCCTAGAATGTGCATACAAATATCAATCCTAGTTCTTCACACAGTTTATCTCCTGTAAATCCACCAAGAACTCCTCGTTCTTGAATTTCTTCCTTGATCTTCGCAGCCAACCAAGTTGACGACACAATTTTTCCTAACAGATCCAAGTAAAGAGTCGCATCAGTGTATTTGATTGAAAAGTTTTGATATTTTTAATATGAAAGACGCATATAATAAAGTAATTGAACTTGATGAAAATTTATATCTTGAGAAAATAATTATTTTTTCTTGAATGTATAATGTTCAATCTCCCTTTCCCGAATCCGCAGCGCCCCTTTTTATATGTTGGATGAATATGGAAACTTTGGCCAATAAAAATCTCTCAAAATCGTGAATTAGGTCTGACCGTAAATTGATCGCTCGAACGTGAAATTTTAATTATTACGAAATAACTCAAAATTCTTTCTTCAGAAAATTTTACAAGAAATACTACGCTTTTTTATTTTCTTTATCTTTACCTCAAAATTTTCTCAATTTTTACATCAGTACAATAATTATTAAACTATAAACATAAAATTAATGCAAAAATTATTATCTGTCAAATGCAATTTTTACATTTTCGTATTTATATTTTTTTTCAAATAAATAAATGAGAACTACTTGATATTTAAAAATAAATAAATAAATAAAAAAGAAGGTAGAAAACAGATCTAAAAATTGCAAAATAAAAGAAAAGTAGAAAACAGAAAAGAAAAAGATTTTTATTCCCTTTCCTTTTATAAGTCATATCCACGTGTCAGTACTAACTTTCTTTCTTTCTTCCTACTAAGCCAGTCGAGTCGCTCGATCTGGTTTACCCTCATCTCTAATTCGCACACGAATTCATACATTTTATTGGGTATGTGATTGATTTTTTTAACCCTATAAATCTGGTTGCTACTTTCGGGTTTTTCATGCTTGAGAAATGGATTTTTTATTTTTATTTTTATTTTTGTGATCAGATTGCCCTGATGAGGATTAATCCGTGTTTATTTCTTTCTTGCTACACTTGAATCATATGTTTCCTTGAAGAATCAATTTGCGTAATTAGAACGCAATTCTTTGTTCGATTAATAGCAAATCATTGTCATAGGCTTAATTTAGTGGAGGTTTTTTTTTTTTCGGTGCTAAATGTTTCTGCTTTCTTTGCTACCAAAGCAAGAAAGCCATGAAGCTGTGTCATAGTTTAAGTGTGAAGAAATTTAAATTTTCTTTGATCAAATTTTAACTCGAAGGGTCTTTCTGTAGTAATAATGATTTTATAAATCATTGTGCAACGCGTTTTGAATGGAAAAAACAAAGCATCATAATATGAACCCTCGCATACTACTCAGACTAGGTCGTAGATTACCATTTTTGATGAAATTCTTTGTGGTATTCTCAGGGTTTGAGCTTTTAACATTAAGGTATTACCATCCTCTTCAATTACAAGTTGTGGAATATTTAAGTGCATTTACTTAAATTTTTTCTGATTATTATTTTGGCATGCCTATTTGGGTATATTGAGTGTTTTCCCTCTTTGGAAGTTACAATGTTGTCAAATCACAATTTATAATTTTCTTTAAGGTATTTAGTATGTGGTTTAGCTTGGAATTAATCGATCAACTGTAGATCCTCATGGTTGATTGGATTTTCTTGGCAGATCTCTGGAGTAGTTTGATTTTGTGTTTTCATGTATTCATATTCATAGAAGCTATGCAGGGTAGTAGATGTTGCCAAAGGGAAATTTGGAACAAGTGAGAGGGATCGAGGGAAGAAGTGCTAATTCCTGAACATGAATGAGATATTGACTCAATGATTATTAGTTGTTATGATTTCTTTTTCATACTTGCATCCTATTTTGTGAGGCTATTGGGTGCCAAACCTACATGTTCTAGTATTGATTGTCAAATTATGAAAACTCTTAGTTGTTTTCTGATTATCTGAGTATACCATGCAGCACGTGTTCGAGTAATCATCGTCCTTAGGTAACAGTGCCAATAATTTTGTATGCAACTTAGAAAGTTCGCAATATGTTTGGTTAAGTTGATTAGACGGCATTGGACACTGTTGAGGAGGAAAAATAAGCTAAAATATTGTCCATTATAACTTCAGGATTTAGGTTGAGTTATGTTTATAGCATAGAAGGCATAGTATATGTTTGGATCTCAAGGCCTGCACTTGGTCAATTTCCTCTAGATTTATTATTTTCTGGACTGAGAAGTATCTAAAACTAAATTAGAGGTTAGAACAAAGCATGATCTGTAATTTTAGAATTGAAGTTGTCACCTTGCAATGGTAAACTTATTTTTATGCTTTTCTTTTCTTTTTTCTTTTTTGGCAGAAACAAATTAAGTACTGGGGAATGGAACTTAGTAATATAGAAGATTCATTTGAGAGAGTTGCAAAAAAGCAAAAGTTGTTGTCTTCTAAATCCAAAGAGTTAATCGACCAAATCGGCAGTGAAATTGAACAGGCATTGGCGATTATGCGATCAGATCATGACCCTACCATTTCTGTTGATCAGAAACAGATTCTCACTGAACTCAAAACCAAGCTTGCGGTGATTGACCCAATTAGTCAATCAGAGGGATCACAGAGAGAGCTGAATATAAGTCTCAGCAAGCATGTAAAAGTCCTTGAGCAAATATTGAATCCTGATATATCTAAGGCATATAGAAATGTTGAATTTGATACTCGTATCATAAACCAGATCATTATCAACCACTTTTGCCGTGAAAGCGAATTCGATATAGTAGACTGCTTAATAAACGAGGCCAGTGAACCAGATGCCATTTTCCTAAGAGTGCAATTTCAAGAGATGCATCAAATACTCGAGGCTATGAAATCTAGGAATCTTGAACCCGCCTTCACTTGGGTTTTAACAAACCGTGCAAGACTAGAGGAGTCCGGTTCAAATATTGAGCTAAAACTTCACAAGCTGCGGTTTGTAGAGATTTTGCAGAATGGACCCCGAGAAGATGCCATCAGCTATGCCAAATCTTGCCTGTCTCCTTTAGCTTCTCGTCATATGAACGAGATACAGAAGCTTATGGGTAGCATATTATGGGCGGGAAAACTTGATGGGTCCCCTTATTCTGATTTGATCGATCCAACACGGTGGGAAAAGTTGTCCAAGGAGCTTTTTCAGCAGTTCTGTAATTTCATTGGGCAATCCTCTCAGAACCCTCTCTATGTAGTGGTAGCTGCCGGGGTGGAGGGATTGCCAACTCTGTTAAAATTAGGCAATGTCATGGCTGCAAAGCCAGATGAGTGGCTTGCAATGAAACAATTACCTGTGCCGATGGAGTTGAGTAAGGAATTTCAGTTCCATTCCATTTTTGTTTGTCCGGTTAGTAGGGATCAAAGTAGCGAAGACAATCCACCAATGTTGTTGCCATGTGGGCACGTTCTTTGCAAGCAGTCGATGAATAAACTTTCGAAGTGCAATACTCGTTCCTTCAAGTGTCCATACTGTCCTGTATATACTTTGGTTGCACAGTGCAAGCAACTGTACTTCTGACATGGTACATGCAGTTCAATCGATTTCACTCTTCACCAGTAAGAGAGGGTTTTAATGGTTCAGCATTAGCCCATTCGTACCTGTTGGCTTCTGTAATCGCGTTATCCAAACATAGGTTTCATTCGTTTAGTTCCATAATGAAGTTTCTTAAGGTTTTCTGTGTTCTTGATTGCCCATCGAAGTGATGGAAGTAAAATAACTGGCTCTGCTGCATGTTTTTCTGCCTAATTCCATCATTCTGATTCCTCTGTTTTAGTGAAACTGAATGCGATTAATTACAGATGAGTGATGCTTTGTTACTATGCGGTTTCTTGATTTGCTTGCTAGGTTGGTTCTTGTGATTACATACATACGCTGCATAATAGTATAGAAAATCTATGGAGTAAATTTTTATGGGTAATTATCAGTGTTCTAAATGATGCTTTTTCGAAACGCATCGCATATGGGGTATGCGTATGATAATGCGGTCAACTCATTTCGTTGATCGAATATACAAGCATATTCTCCAAAATGCCCACGTATTTGTAATTAAAAATATGTTCAAATTAACATAACAAAATTAAACTCATTTTTATAACTTAAAAAAAAATTAAATTAAACCCAATAAACATCAAATTAGCGCAAATCGCCTAAGCCAATCAATAATATACAACAATCTCTAAAGTTTTGCTTTTGTATAAATCTTCATCTGAGCATTAACATTAAAATAGTTTTTGGAGTTGCTCTATTGAAATAAGGGAGTTCGATGAAGATAATTTCGTATCAGATGGCACGGAAGATGATTTGGATGAAGAAGAGATTGAATTGGAATCAGATAAAGAGTTAGACAAAATTTAGAATTTTTTTAAGTCAATATTTTTGTTTAATCTAATTGTAGGAATTAATTATCAAGTAACTGTTGTATTTATGATTTTGAGTAATATGTTTTTGTTGAAAATTTGAAAAATATATATTTAAACTTGAAGTAATTGTAGTATTTATAATTTTTTTTTTTTTTTTTTTTGAAATTTTGAATAATATGTATAAAAATTCAAAGAATGCATTATTTATTTATTTATTAGTTTAAAATATTAAAAATGGGAAAACGCATAATTATGTATATGCTTCGCATAAGCACACATATTCTTATAATATTTGATGCTCGATCGAAAAGTATTGCCACGCATTACGCATTTTAGAACCTTGGTAATTATATTTACACAGTTTTTATTTCTTCCGCTACATTTTAATTATATTTAAGGTTATTAATATTTGCTCATTATAACATTTATGTCTCTAATAATTTTTTATGTCATTTGTATCCTAAAACTTTTTATTAGATAACACATTTTATATTTGATAATAGTTTTAAGTTCAGAAGTCCGTTGAAATAACATAAAACAACTTATTTTTTCATTATATTTTTTAAAAAATAAATAAATAAAAATTGTTAAATTTTTTTTTTTTTCTCATTTCAAAGTATGAAAATTATGTTTGGCCCCAATTCTTTCAAAAATTTTTTTTTTTTTCAAAACTCATTTTCAACCACACATTCTCTTATAAAATAATATTATACGTAAATCGAAAAAAAAAAATCTTACTTTTTAACCATATAATTTCCAACAAAACACTATTCAAAAATATATATTTTTTTTTTTTTTCCAAAAATGGGATTCAAACAAAGACTAAAATATTTTGATACAAATCATAATCATATACGAGACTTATTAATTAATGGAAGGTTGAAAAAAAGTTAAAGAAATAATTGCTACAATAAACAAAGATTGAGGTGCTTAATTATAATTAAAATGTATTGTATGAAATAAAAGTTGTAGTAGTAATATAATCATCCAATTTTTATTTTCAATAACCTTAAAGTCAATTATATATTAATTATTTTTAAAATTTTATTCAATTCATTGTCACACAACTTCGTCTGGGCCATATTGTATCCAATGCGAATTTGTTACTGGTACAATTTATTTTTATAACCTTGTTGACAGATAATTAGGTGGCATGGATTTTAAACCTTTACGAATTTTGACATTTATCCAAATCAAGGACTAAAATGCATACCAGGTAAATTTCTGTAAAATAGCTTGATGTAATTTTAGGAACAGATATGAATAACTCCGAGAAAGAAAGTGGTGAAAATTAACATGGAAAAGTATTTCTCACCGAATCAAATCTAATCTATCAGAAATCCTAAACTAGGAAGCATAAATCACAAATTTTGGGAAAAGCCCATCAATTTTCCGAAATTATGGAAGAATTTGTTGGAAGCCGCCATTGAAGATGGATTTTCTTCAACCAAATGTTCATCAACCATTTCTTTAACAGATTTGGCAGACAATGGATGAAAATGGGCACTCCACTCTGTAACAAACCCTTTAGCCAAAACTGTTTTTTCCTCTTCGTTCATTTTTTCCCATTTCATCTTCAAATCCTCCGATTTCAATCCCATGAAATTGCACAATTCCGTGAACAACAATTCCCTGCTTTTCTTTAAGGCTTCCTCTCTTTGGAACAACTGGGTGTTCAATTTACTGATTTCTAGATCGAGTTCTACTGCCAGCATTTCGTCGTTACTGATTTCTTCGCTGGTGCATGAGATTTTGAGGTTTTTATGTGGGTTTGAATAGAATTTGATGAAATAGGAGGTGGCGGCGGCGGAAGGGAAGTGGTGGGTGTGCGAATTTGTGGGCTGTGGGAGAAGTTTTGTCGAAAGGAGGTGAAATCTTAGAGCCATTTTTTAAAGTCGTATTGGTGGGTTGTATGAATTTTGAGGAAGATATATTTGTTAGATTATGGGGAATTTGTGGATCGAAAGTGATGTGTGGGTTTTGTGGAGCTTAAGGTTTTGAGGGCGGTTGTTGTTTCGGTCTTTCACTCCGAAGCACAGGCCCCCAAGGGTTGAAATAAAGTTATTGAAACTAAGCCCTATGTGGTCGAATTGGTGGATTAGGTGAGCGCGAAGATTTTTTGTCACGAGTTCGATTTTCCGTATCAACACTTTTATCGGTCGAGCCTGTCACATCGAATTTGCCTAATGTGATTAAACTGGTTGATGTGATTTGCAGGTTATTACGTCAACTCGAGAATTTACTTCATGCGCACCCAAAAGGTAGCAGCTGTGAGTTCCCCGTCAACAAAAAAAAAAAAAAAAAAAAGTTATCGAAACTATTGAATCGAATTGAAATCAAGCGATTCAGTTCGATTAATCGATTTTAATTATTAAAATCTAGAATTGATTGATTTTGATCTAGTTCTCAATTCTAATATCAAGAACCAAAAAATTTGATTTAATCTGAGAATTTTACTTTTTATTTTTAACGATTGCACCAATCGTTGTACTTTTATTATGAATTTCATCATAGTACATCAAACTCATATTCAATTTAATATGGTATTTTTATAAACTCAGACAAAAAGAGATTCAAATTTCATAGATGGCATGAGGTCCTTTCATATTTCTAAGTTGAAAACTTTGGCCCCTCAAGAAAATAGAAGTGATATTGAAACATATTTTTAAAGAACTCATTCAAGTCAATGGTTAAGTATTTGATGTAATTAAATTGTCGTGTTTAGTTAAACTTGAAATATACAAATAATTAATATCAATATAACTCATTTTATTGAATAGAATACGAAAATTTTAAATATTAAACAATTATAACTAATAAAAATGAACTTGTAACTTTGAAAGAATTGCTATGAACTGTATATTAATCTAGTTCCAGGGCGAAAGATCCTGACCAAATAAATCATTTAATAAATTAAAGAAAACAATTAAGGAGAAAATGTTGGGCCACTGGGCATCCGCACGGAGCTTCAAAATTATACTGATATTTTAGCAACAAAACTAACCAATCAAAGTGTAGTAATGTAACGATTCAATGTACCAAAGTGTACCATTCGTAAGGACATAAGATCAGGCCGAAAGTCGTAGTCGACAACTCTCGTGCCTCAAATGAGGAGCACAGACAATGTTTTACAGACTGAATAATAATACAAATCAAACTGACTAAACACAATTTTCCACACCAGATTTTCACAAGGTTGAGATCTAATTTCTCAATTCCCTTTCAGCATGTCGTAAAATTGCATAGGTTTCTTTTTAGGTGTTGTGCAGAGTCCCTGAAATGAGGACAAATTCTCCATTAGAATTGCATCTGATACGATTATTGTGACATTTGACCACTGTAGCAAAGGTAACTAATTCATTGTTGATAGAATCCATTAGCCTTTTCATTATGTTGGTGAAAGTAGGATTACGTACCTCTACTGCAGCAGCCAAACGCAGAATCGAAGCTTCACACCATGGACGGCCTACGATTTGTAAGCCAATTGGAAGCCCTTGCTTATCATATCCAACCTGATCATTCCACATTTTCAATCACATGAAAGAAAATCCCGTAACCAGTCAAAGGAACTATTAATCCTAAACTCCGGCTACAAGTTTGTTCATGTTGGGTTTTGATACCCAATAATCCGGACGATGATGTAAAACCGATGTTGGATAAATTAAATATCAACACCCAAGATTGATGACCCGACCCAATACTATTTGGGGCCATTGGAAGTAACCTAATTATTTAGAGTTGCTCATGGCCCAATTCTCACTTATTGGATGGCTTAATGTGTTAGGCTCACTTACCATATGATATTGGACTTAGCCCATTACTGTGACCTAACCCGCCTTATATATATTCCATCTTTTTGGCTTCTCTATTCACGTGTGTTTGCCTTTGCCTTTGAGGGAAAAAGAGAGAACTTGGCTTTGTGCTTTTCCTGCAGTTTTCTTCTATGCTCTTCTTCTTCTCACTCTTGTTTAGCCTTTGTGGCTGCAAAACACCGTCATCTTTGTGCTCTAAGTGGGTACATGTGAAGCAACCTAAGTGAGGGATAGTTGAAGGTATTGGGTCTCGATTATTGGGTGATTTGGAAAGGTTACTGAGCCCGAAATCCACAAGAAAAGGAGATTAATTCTCACAGTTCAGATAACTGGAGTTGTAGTTGGCAGAATACTAGATGCAAATCAATCAACATCTAAAATGGATGGATAGACATTTATATATAATAAAAGGCGGATACTGCAACAGACTGGTGACTAAATTAGGATCTCCTCGAGTTAAAGAACGAATAAAAAAAGCATGGTGGAATTGAAATTCTTGAATAAGATTAAGGACATAGACATTAAAAGATCAAAATAGAAGTTGTTGCGCAGTAAAAATAGGAGCCATTTGCTCTTTTTACACCACATTTTATTACAAATTCTTGAATTTTCTAAACTGTTAAGAGGGAAGAGATGCATTTCACTTACTGGGACAGATATTGCAGGAAACCCGAGAAGATTTGCTGCTATAACAAATCGCATTAGATTTGCTGAAACAAAGAGCAAATTGATTAATAGAACTAGAAAGATAATTGATCAAATAGTTTAAGGCAATTAGAGGGATGGAATTTGATCTTGGTATTTCTAAGTCAACAGTTGGAAACCTTGATTAGTGAACCAAACATAGAAATTCTGTTTTATCTTACTAGTTGAACTAGAATCAGTACCCACCTTCTAATAGCATAATCATAAAATGGATATTCTTAATCAGCCCATGCATGAATTACTCATGGAAATCAATTAAGGTGGAATCGAATATTGGATCAGAGAAGGAAACCTTGCTTGGAGAAAAAGTAATCAAGTGACCAACCTGAAACATGTAAATCTGTCTCCCCAGATATAAGGGCAGCGGGAGGTATTATAGGTGCTGTCATGCTGAAGAAGAAAGATGTAAGACTGAGAACAAGTTGAATAGTATTGCAGAAAAGAAAAAAAATATAAAAATAAATAAACCACTGCTGAGTGAAAATAATTATTATTGTATTCCTTCAAAAACACTGGCAAGGACTGGTACACTGATATTTATAATACGGATGACAGTCGACACAAATTCAGCAGGCATTTCACCGGTAGAAATTTTGACATCTTGTATAAGCAAGTTTTGGATGTCCAAATGACTATCAAGCAGACATCCATATGAAAGCTAAAAATCAACTCTTGAACAATTATGTAACTGTAAGAAATACAATTATATTTAAGATTGAAACACAAATAATAGCATGAACATTTCATTCTTGAGGATAAGATAACATCCATCCTACATGTGTCCTTCAAGGAAAGAAAAATGAAAAGGAAGAACAATTTGAAAATATGTGCATTGATAAGGAAAAAATTCAAGAAAATGGAACACGTGCGTATTCCAAAGTACACCACCGGGTAGTCACTTAAATAAACAGGCGCTGAATAGTATGGTACAAATTATTTGACATTATAAACAAGAAGGCAATAATAAACCAGCAATTGAGTTCAGCATACCCGGTGGTTGGAGTAACAATGACATCTACCTCCTTAAAAATCTCCATATGGTAGTGCATTATCCTTCTCCTGCAGCAAATCAGATGAAAGTAAATTATTAATATAATCTAAAATCTTACTGTATAGTACTGTAGTGAGCTTACTATTTAGAAATTTATGCATTTACGACAAATGTTAATCAGAAAAGACAAGAACACGTGTGAATGTATTCTTTCCCAGACTGTACCGTCATAAATGGACAGTTGATAGACTAAGCAGAAAATGAAAAGAGAACATAATCTGGAAGGTAATAAGACAACTGAAAGTATATGCCACATGGTAAAGTCAACGGACACAAAGCATCCCTTGAGTTTATCCTATATACTTTCTGAAAGAAAATCCATGAGACATCATTAGCGACACACAATATGTTAACATTCAGGACAAAGGATCATTGATCCAGAGGGAAACTTAAAAGAAAGGAAATCAGCCTGAATGTTGAACAAAACGTGAATGTTGAACAAAACGAGAGAGATGAAATTATATTTTCTTATTTCAATATTCAACCTTACATCCTTTTATAATACAGGAAAGGAACTAAATAAGAAAAAAATAACTCCTAATATGAAAGAATAATTACAGCCTATTAATTTGCACCAGATATGGAAATATTTCTATAATACACATTTTCCTGCACTCCCCCTCAAGTTGGATCGTAGTTATTGATCATATCCAACTTGTTGATAAAGTCGTTGAAATTTTGTTGAAGCAACCCTTTAGTGAGGATATCCGTCCTTTGCTCCTTTGTAGGAACATATACCATACAAATGACTCCGTCTTCAACCTTTTTTTGATGAAATGTCTGCCAATTTTCACATATTTTGTTCAATCATGCTGGACTGGATTAAGTGAAATGTTGATGGCTGCTTTATTATCACAATAGAGTTTTATAGGTAACTTCATTCCAACCTTCAATTCATCCAAGAATTTCTTTAACCATAGTCCTTCACATATTCCCTGTGCAGCTGCTCTGAATTCTGATTCGGCACTGCTCTCTGCCACTACATTCTATTTTTTACTTCTCCAAGTTACTAGATTTCCCCATAAAAAGGTACAGTACCCTGTTGTTGAACTTCTGTCTTCTACTGATCCGGCCCAATCAGTATCTGTAAATATTTCTACTTCTTTCTTTTCATTCTTCTTGAAAAATAATCCCTTTCCGGAGGTGCCTTTTAAATACCTGAGAATTTTGTACACTGCTTCGAGATCAGTTTCCTTCGGCGAGTGCATGTGTTGACTTGCAACACTGACCGCAAAAGCTATGTCTGGTCTAATATGTGATAGGTAGATTAACTTACCAACCAGTCATTGGTATCTATCTCTATCAACCAGTTCCCCTGTCTATTATTTTCCCACCATCTATAGGTGTGTTGCTCGGTTTGCAACCCAACATGTCAGTTTCAGTCAACAGATCGAGAATGTATTTCCGTTGTGATACACTGATACCCCTTTTTGATCTCGCAACCTCATACTAAAGAAGTACCGCATCTGTTCCAAGTCTTTTACTTCAAATTCGGAGGTAAGGCTTTTCTTTAGTCTGTCCATCTCAGTTATGTTGTCTCCCGTGAGGATTATATCGTCAACATACACAATTAGAATTGTTATTTTGCCTTCTTCAGATTGCCGGAAAAACATGGTATTTCTCACTATCCTTGTTGATATCCTTAATTTCTCAGCACCTTTGCAAACTTGTCAAACCAGACTCTTGATGATTGTTAAAAACCATATAATGATTTCTTGAGCTTGCATACCCAGTCTTTTCCATCTTCATTACTGAACCCAGGTGGTACTGTCATAAAGACTTCATCTTCCAATTCTCCATTCAAAAAGGCATTCTTAATATCAAGTTGTTGGAGAGATCAGTTCAAGTTGGCTGCTAGAGATAGGAGAACTCGAACCGTATTTAGTTTTGTCACCGGTGCAAATGTTTCCAAGTAATCAATTCCATATGTCTGTGTGTATCCTTTGACTACCAGTCGAGCTTTATATCGTTCTATTATTCCATCAACTTTATATTTCACATTAAAAACTCATTTACATCCCACTGATCTTTTACCTTTTGGTAACTTCACCATATCCCAAGTTTTATATTTTTTTAGAGCCCGCATTTTCTTCATAATAGCTTCTCTCCATTTGGGAATTTCTAAGGCCTCCTTAGTGGTCAAGACGGGTGGGCTTGGGATTTCTGTCACTGTCCTGATTTTTTGCGAACCGGTCCGGGCCGGTTCAAACCGAGCAATTAAAAAAAAAATAAATAAAAAAAAAATTTTTAGATGTTATTAAGTTTTTTATAAGGGCCGAGCATTTTTAGCGAGCAAATTTTAGAGATAGGTCCGGGCTTAAGGTAGTGCGGGCTGGTTCGACCCGTACATGACACCTCTAGGCCTCCTGAATGTTTTTTCTGTATTGTCAAGGTTAGCAATAAAAGTAAAATTTTGTATACACAAATTTAGGAGATCCATGACCGAGTTTGTTTTCTAAGAGCAATATCCTGAGTTATTGGATAGGGTTTCATTAGGCCCTATCACCGGTTCCGACTCTTTTGGTGCCTCAGGTGCGAGGTTTCCCTTGTACTTCGAATTTGGCCTCCTTGAGTAAACTAGCATTTTCTTGTCTTTTTTTTTTTTGCATCTCCCCCTGTATTCATGTTTCCTTTTGTAGATAGCATATTAGATGTGACATGTTCTGTATAGATTGGTTCAAGGGAGCAGAGATCAAAGTTGAAAAACTCGTCAAGTAACCGCTCTTCACTTAGATTCTCCCCCTGAAGTTTTGAAGTAAGGTGTTTTTTCAAAGAAAGTGACATCGAGACTAACAACAATTTTTTATGTTGATGGATCATAGCATTTATACCTCAACTGGGTAGGAGAATATCCAATAAACACGCATTTAAGTGCACGGGGTTCCAATTTGTTCCGAGAGTGAGAGTGAGAGTGAATATGGTAAAGGCCACGCATCCAAACACTTTCAAAGATAGATTAGAGTGAAGACGTGTGTTAAGGAGGTGTGTTTGGAATTTTTGGAGAGGTGAGTCGAAAGATAGGGTATGACCGGGCATTCTATTGATTAGATATGTGGTTGTGAGGATAGCATCGTCCCAGAAGAGTTTAAGCATATTTGTAGTGAACATCAACGCCCCAGGCAACTTCTAGAAGGTGTCTATTTTTTCGCTCTGCGATCCCGTTTTGTTGAGGGATATTGACACAGAAAATTTGGTAGACTATCCCATGTTTTTGTAAATAGTCTCGTAGTGTAACATTGATGTACTATGTGCCATTATCTGTGCGAAGTATTTGGATTTGTGTTTGAAATTGCATTTGAATCATTGTATGAAAATTGATAAATACAGAGCAGACTTCAGATTTTTCTTTTAGTAGGTAGACCCAATAGACTCGAGTATGATCGTCTATAAATGTGATAAACCATCTTGTGTGTGTTCGATTGGGGGTTCGAGAGGGTCCCCATAAGTCACTGTGAATTATAGTGAAAGGTTTAGATGATTTGTATATAAAGTTTAGATACGAAGTACGTTGATGTTTCGCAAGTTCACAATTTTCACACTAGAAATCAACTGAAATTTTATTCGAAAATATTGAAGGGATTATACGTTTCAAATATTGAAAATTTAGGTGGCCTAGTCTATAATGCCATAACAGAATTTCACTATTCCTAGAAACAGATGCAGATTCACAAGTAGTAATTTGATGTAGTTTACTCACTTCAACCTCATCAAAGTAATACAGCCCCTCACACTCTTTAGCACTATCAATCGTCTTCCCCGATGAGAGGTCCTGAAAAACACAATGAGATGGAAGAAATTTAGCAAATCAATTGGAGCCTCTAGTTAGTTTGCTTAATAGACAGTATATTACGTGATAAATTTGGAACATGTAAGACAGATTCTAGAGTTATAGAATCGGAAATCTTGATACTCCCTTCTCCCGCGACAGATGAGAGGGAGCCATTTGCAATTTTGACTTTAACATTGCCAGCACAAGTTGAATATGATGAAAAAATGTGATATGCGTCTGTCATATGATCAGACGCCCCAGAGTCTATAATCCAAGAAATTTTAGATTTTGAAGTGGTAAACAAAGCTCTCAAAAAATTACCTTTATGAGCTTGGAGCTTGAGGGACCATTAGAAAGAGACTGACCAGAAGTTTAGAGACCGGTAAAAATTTGGTAGAGTTGTTCCAATTGTTCAGGATTGAATGCACCATTTGGAGTAGGATTGATTTTTGCCTCGGCTTGATATCCTAGACTCCGAGTGTTTTGTCTCGACTTCCAATCGACGGGTTTTCCATATAAATCCTAACATCTATCTTCTTTGTGTCCGGGTTTACGACAGTGTTCGCACCGGGGCCTGCCACGTTTTTTTGACTTGACCAATTTATTGCTCCTTTTGATGACATACCCATGGGTTCGGGCCCATTATTTTCAGGCTCAATTTCCTTTCCATTTAAAAAGTCATTTGACAAGCCTCTTCCTTCAGTTGGGCCCTTAAGAGTTGGCCCAAATCTTTCTCTACAATCAGCCCGTTTTCCCTTCATCACAAGGGCCGAAACCTCAGTTGGCCCTTTACCTTCATCCAGCATAATCAGACGGCGAGCTTCCTCTCGCCGGACCTCTGCGAAGAGACGGCAGTGGTCGTCTGCCAAGGACGCGGCCTCTAACGTCATTGAGTTCGCGATTTAAGCCAGCCAAGAACTCATATACCCTTTCTGTTTCGATCTTCTTCTTAAACCGTACAGTGTCATCCCCACAGCTCCATTCTTCATCGCTGCTAAGGTCGAGCTCTGCCAAAGTGAAGGCATCTCCATGAAATAGTCGGTAACGTCCCTGGTTCCTTACTTTGTTTGCCATAGCCGAGCCTTGATTTCAAAAATGTGAGATAAGTTCTCCGTGTCTGAGTATGTCTCTCACCGCCTCCCAAACTTCTTTCGGAGTAGGAAGGAAGAGAAAGTCTTCCCAATTGCTGGTTTCATGGATTGTACCAGTCAGGCGATGACCATGGAATTTTCTGACTTCCATCACTGAAGGAGTACAACATCAGTTGATTTCTTCGATTCGCCGGTAAGATATCCCAACTTGCCTTTTTCATCAATCACCAATTTTATGGATTGAGCCCATTCACGGTAATTTTTTTCGTTTTATTTCTCTACTATGAGCTAAAAGGAAGAGTTCTCGAAACTGTGATAACCAATTGTGGAGTTAACCTCCGTTTCGATTTGGGGGTTGTCAGACATGACAGACCCCAAACTGTTGACGGGAATTTCGGCCATAGATTGCTAAATTTAGACAACCTCTGGCTCTGATACCATGAACAAAACGAGAGAGATGTGAAATTATATTTTCTTATTTCAATATTCAACCTTACATCCTTTTATAATACAGGAAAGGAACTAAAGAAGGAAAAAATAACTCCTAATATGAAAGAATAATTACAGCCTATTAATTTGCACCAGATATGAAAATATTTCCACAATACACAATTTCCTACAAATGTATTCACAAAAAGGTGAAGTTCTAAAAAGTGATCAAACTCCGTTTATTTTTAGTGCAATATAATAATTTAATTGACCAGTCAAGATCACTGGATTACACACAAATATGTTTGCATGTATGTATCATCCACTTTTAGATTACCGTATTCCAATTGGGAGACTGCTACAAGGCATGTAATCGATAAATAGATGAAAATTTTGACTTACCTGAGGCATTGAGCAGCAACATAATCTGATGCAGTGAAAGACCTAAACAGTGCCAGGTTTGTCCGAGTGTCATGTGTACACTCCACCCGCTTTCTACAAAAGAATAAAGATCAATTCACATTATCAAGATAAACCACTTTATCCACAATGAACATCCAGAAGACATACTCAAGTAGGGTTTGTATAATGATAAATCCAAAAGCTAAATTAACATACCCATCCTCAAAGTCAGGAGTCAATCCACATAGTGATTCAGAGCCAATTGAAACAATGTGAGCAGTCCGCATCTCATTAAGCTCTGGTATAACAATCTCCACTGTCTTTTTGCAGCAAATGGGAAGGAAACAAAAGCAGGGCAATATATATTTATTTGCATAGATAATTTATCTCTGTTCCAAAGTTAAAATGTATTCTAATATTTGAAATAAAAATTGTTTTAGGTTCAAAAAGAATGAGTAGAATGAAAGACTTACTTTGCATCCATATGTTTCTGATAAATGATTGAGAACATCCTCACACTTGTTAGATATATCAGTTGAGAAGACATCATTAAACCACTGTAGAGGGACATCATATACTAATCAATTCATATTCAAGTCTCACAAGGTAACACAATTTAAATAGAAGGCGAAGGTTATCACCTCTGTGTACTTCCCTAATTTTAGTGATCCCAGAGCATTTGAACTCTCATGTGAAGCTAAATCAGGCAAGCAAGGGACAGGCTGCGAAAAGATATAAAGGTCAGTAGACCATTTTCTCAGGCCATCTTCAACCCTACACCAAAATTAGCACCATTTTGCACCAAATAGAAATCATCTCCAATCCATTACACCAAAAGTTGCGCCAAATGAATAGTGTTTAATAATTTTCTTCATTTTTTTAATTCTTAACAATTTATTTATCTGAAAAATTATTTATTTATTTATTTTATTACTACATAAATTATTAGATAAATAATTATGTTTAGTTAACAAAAATATTGAATTCATTAATAAATTTAAAAATGTAGTACAATTAATAAAAATACAACAAGTAAGAAAATATGAAATCATAAATTCATAATACTAAAAAGAGTATAATGCGTTTCGAATCGCAATATCATGATATTACAAAATCGAAATTGTATTCACAATTAATTATTATTGATTAAATGATTAAAATTTATTACAAATGCACATAATAATAACAACAACAATAATGATGATGATGATGATATAATTAAATTTAGAATTAAAATTTATTTGATAACAAATGGACAAATATACCCTTGAAAAATTAGTGCAAAGTGGAAGAGAAGGGTAAAAAGGTATTTAACCATTTTGGTGCAAATGAATACTGTTGCACCAAAAATTTGGTGCAAATTGATGAATTATGGTGCAATGGGGATGGGGTAGGAGATGGCCTTAGGACTTTCCTCAAGTGATCTAAGGTTCTTGACTAGTGAGTTCAGATAATATTGTTGTGTCGTGAGAAGCTACTTAAAGAACTTAAATTAGCTAAAATGGAATGTCGAGTACAAATTCAAATCAGGATCTCAAAACTCCAGCAAAAATGTCAATTATTTTATTACCGGTTTCAAAGCAATTTTTTCAGCAGCAGATGATCCCAAAATTGTAGCATACCTGAAATGTGGTCAATAGATAGATTTTGAGTCTTAGCTTTCCAGTATATAAACATTAAGTTCAACACTGTACTAATTTCAGCTATTGACGAAATAAAGATAGTTTAATTCATATTAGCAGAAAAAGGCAGCAAAAGAACATAAACGCTTGAAGATTGAATTTCATGAAGTATGAAAGAAATCCAGATATACAGTCCTATGTTGTATCCTTCCATGTTTCACATAATGTGCATCCACCAATGCCACATTTGATAGAAATAAAACTGCCATTTGGACTGATTATCTAAATAAATAAACTAATCCAATAGTGAGCTCAGTCATGATGAACTTTTGTTAGAAACCTAAAGCTTACTGTTCAAAAAACTGGATGCTAGCCACAGTATAGATGAATGACTCGTGGGCATTTGTCACTTGCTAGTACAGTCCAGAGAATGCTTACAGGTTACCTTGAGCCAGTATCCAGCTGCTTAATAACTATTATAAAAACGAGGCAGGAAAGCATGTAGCTTTCAACTGAACTGTAATGTGATTTCTCCAATCATACACACTTAATGATGGGTCTCTAAAAGGTTGGAATAAAAAATAAAACCAACTAAATAATAATTTAATGCAAGAAAAAACTTCGGAGAGAAGAACTCACAGGTAGGAATATATTCTGTTGGGAAATTATGAAATACGGAAAATTCTAATAAAGAGTAGGAAATATATGGGACAAAAACTTAATCTCTCTGTGAAGATATTTCCTTGGAAATCCTTGTTCTCCTTAAATTTACTTATTCCCTTATCTTCCTCGCAAAAATAGAATTTATAAATAAATAATAATAATAATAATTGGAAGAAAAAGATAGTTGTTGGCACGGATAATTCTATTAGTCTTAGCATGTTGTGAAGTTTATACTAGTTTTCTGAACTTCTACAGTAAACAGAATAATTTTTTAAAATGTCATACTATTTCCCATTGGATACTAATAATTCTCATATAATTCTCATACTCTAATGATCCCGGAGAGCATCTCAAGTGATGCATATCCTCTTAGTAACCTGTAAATACTTCAGCTAATAAATAAGTTGCAGGCAAATCTTAAATTTGAAAATGAATGAGCAAGATTTAAGGTAATGATTTCCATAATGGAACAATCAATAGAGGACATCCAAACATGAAGATGGAAAATGATATATAAAGGAATAACACTATCATGATTACTTACACAAGAATCGCATCCTCAACAGTGGATGTAATGGGTCCAATAATCTCTACAGTCCCTGAATCACATATAGCCCTACCCCAAAAAAAATCAGAAGACACAAAAATGAAACTGGCCCAAGTATAAAACTGCTAATTTATTTAAAAGAATTTCTGTGAAAAGAGATGTTACAGAGAACAGGAGGAGGAAATAGCACTTAGAAGGTTCTTCAATATAATGGTTTGAGAATACAAACATGTTAAATAACAATTTACAACTGATTAATTACTATAGTAAGCTTCTGTACATTGAGGTAGAGAAGGTCACAAGGATGGAAAAGAATAAAGAATTTCTCATAAGAAATTTTAATCAGTAGAATAAAACATAACAATCAAATAGTTACATGATTTTAACAAAGCAGTATAAGCTGAATTCTCAATGTGGACTGAGTGAGCCTTTTATCATTGAAAACAATAAAATGCTCATAAATAAACATCAGTAAGGTCCTGATTTTTTTGAGCAACGGAAGAGAAAAATAAACTATTGAAAGACTATGACGGGTGACGTGAAAAGGTGAGGCAAGGATCAGTAAAGAAGCATAATGGTATGAGGTTCATGAACTCACCCTGTCATATCAGTTCGTCCATATGTTGATTTCAATCCTACTACACCACACAGGGATGACGGAATGCGAACAGAACCTGCCCATTTGAATTACAAAGGAACTAAAATTAGAATGATATCATGAAAAGGTGGAAAAAGAATTCAGAATCCAGTTTTGACACAATTGCACAACCTCCACCATCCGTTCCTAATGCCGCTGAACATAGTCCGGCAGCTACAATTGCTGCTGGGCCTGAGGATGAACCACCAGTATATCTTTCAGGATCATGTGGATTTCTAGCTGTCCTGTAAACAAAAGAAAAAAATCAAGCATGACTTATGTTCAGACATGAAAATTGACCAGAGGATCTCTGACTTCTAAGAAGGAGGAAGACAGAAAGAGGAATATGATGAGGTGATAAGTGAATGAATACATAGTCAACAAGCCAAAAACAATCTACTTCGGTCAATCCGCCATTGCAGAGTGGCGAATGCACACTTGATTATTAGGATACGGATATCAGGATTAAAGTCAAGTAAAAGCAAACAGGGAGAGGTTGGTTTTCTATGATAAACAAACTCACAAATCTAATCATATGCTAACATGTTTTTACTTCAATATCTATCACTTTCTATGAACCCTTTAGTTTAAAATAGATAAAGATATCTACAAATTACAAACATGCACACAATTATATATACATGAACTCATACATCTATGTATACGTATAAGCAGGTCTGTGCACATACTTATATAAAAATAAGCACAACAAAGCTAAACAATTAAATATTGTCATAAAATAATGTTTTTACTAGATTAGAAGCATAGGTAGAAATTGTAATTAGTTAACATGTAAAGCATGGGCTGATAAATAAAAAAAGAAAAACATCCAAGTTAATAAGAGGATGCACAGTGCAGATTTACTCTTATGAATCTTCACCTATATAAAACAGAAATTAATGTGAAGATCAATTATGACTTATTAGTATGAACTCAAAATTATAAATTTATTAACATAAAAAGATATTAAAGATTCCAGATGAAGTTATGAAATTATTGAAGCTGCTACCTTAGACCACTTTATAAAGCTTGAGAGCACTTGACAAGAACTGAAATGAGTAAATTAAGTGCCTCCAAAATTATTAGGCTTGTAATGGGGAATATTTCTTATTTGTGAAGTTTGAAATCATCATCAACAGAACAGCAAGAGAAATTTTTATGCTTGTACTATGCATAACATACCCATAATTTGGATTATTTCCCGTCGTGCCAAGTCCCAATTCGTGCATATTAGCCTTTCCAACTAAAATCACACCACAGCAACGTAACCTTGACACTGAAACTGCATCCTTTTCAACCAGACGAATCTCATGAAAGAAGGTTGTTCCACCTGAATTTTTTTTTTTTTTTTTTTTGGAGAGAAAATTTGTTAATGGCCTAAAAGAATGGTCTAAAATGCAAAGTCAAATGATTACCATTTGAGGGATAAGGACTGCAATCAATATCATCCTTAATGGCCATAAAAATCCCATCCAAGATTGATAATGGGTTCCCTGCACAATCCATTCAGATGGGAGAATTTATATTGAACTAATACCAGCTATACATGGATAATATCAAGTACCATATGAGACAGTATGCTAATGTTACCTTCCTCAAACCTTTTTGTGGAAGCTGCAGCTTGCTTTCTTATATGCTCTGGATCATAAGAAATCAACAAGGGCGTTGGAGGCTTCTTATTGTTGAACTCGTCCAAGGCCAAGATGAAGCGATCTGCAATCTATAAAATAAAATTGCTAATTGCAAATTGCAAATAAGAAATAATTAGAAAGAGGTAGAAAACTAGCATGAAAGTGTAATTACTATAGATGGAGTCGTGAGCTTAAGTCTGTATGCATGTGCATAATCACGAATCTTCCAGTAGCGGAAGGATGCAGAAGAATCAGTGCTCCAATTGGTGGAAGGGTCATAATCTGGAAGGCACTTCAAGGCTAATGCAACTCTCTCTTCAGGTTTTCCATCTTGGTCCAGAAGAACAACTCCAGCTTCTGATTCTGAATTATGACAATTGGGTAAATGACAGGTGTAGGTAATTAATATTTACTACTTATTTTGTTTTCAAAAATATTAATAAAAGCATACTCCACTTCAAGTGTAATTCCCAGTTTTATTTCTTGTACGAAACACAAATAAACTTCTAGTTTCATTTCTGGTGCTATTTCTGGAACCAACATTAATATTCACAACCTTAACAATTAACCAACTTCATTTGCATAAAAATGGAGCCCTGTGCTAATACCTATTTTGTTATTTTCCCTCTTTTCACATGCGAGACAATGTTTTTTGGTTCGTACGTAAGGGTTGCATATTACCATAATTTGAAAGCTATTTAAGAGCTCAACAGCCTAAATTAGGGAACAATAATGAAAGTTACCCATATATAAGCAGTTTAAGATACAGATCTTTCAGCTTGATTAGTTTGTGTGGAAAAAAGCCTATGTCTTTATTTATTTATTTTCTTCTCTTTCTTTTACTCGTCATTCCTACCAGCAGTACTATTAAAAAACATACATTGGACAGCAAAATTGATAGATAAAATAAACACGGATCATATGTGTTAAACCACCTCAACTAAAACTCTTGTTAGAGTAGGTAGATATTTATCTATTTTTATTTTCCATTCAACACCTCTCACGTGCAATCCAGATTCATTTTCTCATCAAAAGCCCAACACGTATAATTTTCATGATAGATGTGCAAAACTTGATTCTAAGACCTTTGGTCAGCTGATATAGTGTTGAATCACTTCATCTAAAAATTGAAGATGTTAAAGATGGGTCATTTATTAAATTTCCATATTCAATAAAAAAAAATGTTGCAATTTCAATATCAAGTCATAAAATAACATGAGAACTTCCCAAAGAATAAAATAAATTCTTATAAAAATTGAAAATGGTGAAGAAAGTGAGATAAACCTTGAGGAGGAAACTCAGGCTTAAACATTGGAGGCTCCGGTATCACAGTATTCTTTAATATCTGTTAGTCATAAGCATCATTGAAAAAATCAAGCTCTCCGAGTATCTATTGCAACAAGAAAAATGCAAGTCCATCATTAAATTGAAAATTGTAGCTGAAAACGGAACTCAACCATTTTATTTTCCTTCTTCAAGCGAGATATAATCAAAGAGCCAAATGGAGATTCGAGCACTTTAACAAATAACTTGAGCCAAAATCCAGTCACATGCGGTGCTGCAATTGCAATTGCAATTCATCAACATCAACACAACTACATTTCATCGAAAGTTTAAATTAATTGGAAACAAAAATTTAATCAAACATACATTCAATTTTTTCATACTGATATTTCACCGTTGCCAAGTCAACTTCCTTCGCAGGCAGCATCACTTTCTTCTTCCCCATCTTTATCCGATCTATCAAAAATGCAAAATTCAAACTAAAAAATTATCAAAATTATTAAATTCTATCTATGAACTTTTCAATCAACACTCACATTTCCAAAGTCAAGGTTATGGTGTGTGGGCGTGAAAGTTGATAAACCATCGTGTCTGTTTAATATAAATACTCTACAAATTAATAAATACTGATGACGTTAACGTGCAGTGAAAATGACAGAACGGGTCGGGTAAGCGGGTGACAAATTTACTTAATACAGTACAGGTTGGTGATCAACGAAGGCAGCGCAAGATAGAGATGCTACGCATTTGTTCTATCGGCGTAGTTGTCCACTTGTCCTCGCCAGGGGCGGAGGCAGGGGGATCCTGAGGAGTCCTGAACGCACCATTTTTTTGAAATTTTTTTTTTTTTTTTTGGATTTTTTTTTTTTTTTTAAATTGAATGGATTGAATAATAGTAACTTCTATTTTATTACAAATAAACTTGCGAAAAAAATTAATCTTATTTCATTCACTTATTTTAGATTAATTCTCAACTTATTAGTAATATTTACACTGATGTACTATTCGCAGATAAGGTAAATAACTCAATTAGTAAGCTTTTATTTCCTCTCTTTTTGTAATTTCCTTCAAAAAAAAAAAAAAAATTCGGGGGCCCGTCGACTCCGCCACTGGTCCTCGCCCATGGTGTTTCATCTCCGGCTTTCCTTCTAGACGAGACAACTGAAAATTAAATAACTGACAGTAAATTAACAATTTATTTTTTAATAATAAAAAAGGCTTTTTTTTATTCTTCAAACCCGTTTGGCAATATTTCCTTAATATACAATTTACTTATAAGCAACTTTAATTTTTAAAACGTACTTTTTATAGTATTTTGCCTCACTTTTAACGAATGCATTGACCTAACCTAACTAACCTTATCTTTGGTTCGAATTAAAATCAAATTATTATTAAAGAAAGTGTTTGGTGAGGATTAAAATTAAATTTTTTAGTAGATTGTGACAAAAAATTTTTGAAATGTGTGGTTAAAAAGTTGTGGGACTTATGAAAAATATGATTAATATTGATTATTTGATTTAGATTTAGATTAAAATCATATTTTAACCTGAGCCAAACATGCCCTAAATTTCGAAATTGGGAATTTGAATTAAAATTGCAATCAAAAATTAGACAATTGAATTGGCTTCCTTGAATATCATTTTTACCCTTTACTTGTGACTTGTGAGTGCGTAACTACTCATTTACCCCTGTCAAATATCTCACCTAACCCTCTACCATTTTTTCCGCGGATTCATTAATGAAGGCTAAAACGATCTTTTGACCAATTTATGGGGTGCAAAAAATTGGAATGGATTCATAACGCCTCTGCCGTCCCTTTGTCTCCAAAAAAAAAAAAAAAAGAATTAATCTACTTGTACAATAATTGTTGACAACATTTGTTGACAAAGTTTGATGTGGCAAAATTTGGATAGTTGATTTAAAAAACAGTTTTTAAAATTTTTGAAATAGATGAACATGATGATGCCAAATCATGATTGTCAATAAAAGTTGTCAACCATCATTGTACATGTAGCATGATTGAAATCAAAAATAAAAAGTTAAAAAAGAAAAGGAAAAGGAATTTTGACTTGCATAAAGAGAGTAAAATAGTTTGCGCTATTCTTCTAGATGCAGCTAGGGTCGTCTCAATAAGTTTATCGTATAAAATTCAATAAAAAAATTTTGTCTCTTTCACGTACTTAATTTCTCAAATTTAAACATCCAAAAGTAGATGTGCAAATATTACGACTTTAACATTTTGAGGATACATACAGATACTTGAAAATTTGGAGGTCAAAGATTTTGTCAATACGTAAAGATAAAGAGAATGAAAAATTCTCAATAATTAATTCAAACAGAACAATATTTTTCACTCCTCCGAAGATTTGATTCTCAAGCCAATACTCGATGGAGAGCGAAATTGTCATCTAGACGTGTTTTAGATAATTATTGTGCTGAGTTTGATTTGTCATTGGACAAATCATCCAATTTTATTTTATTTTTTTCAATTTTGACCATAGAAGAATTTTATTTTTTGGATACGTGAAATTAGTAATTACGTTAAGAGAAAAAAGGCATTTGGTTTTTAAAATCAGCTATGTGGTTTAATTATTAATTATTTTTATTTTTAAAAAATAAATGTCACCCAAATCACAATATTAAATTGTAGATCAATTTTTAATTTCATCGTCTGTCCAATAAACAACCTTGCGTCCTACCTACTTGTCACGTTAATCACGGTCCATTGAATTGAATGAATGCTGATTGAATAGGTATGGGTACATGTGGTTAAGAACTAGTGCGGCCCTGAGGGTGTTTCCAGTTGAGCAATCGCACAGGGCCTCAAAATTATAGGGGCATCAAAAAAAAAATTTGTTATAGTTGTATATTTATAGGGGCACCAAAAATGATAGTGTTGATGATGAAATTTCTAAGAAAAATGATATTAGCAAAGATGTTGATGATAAATCTCTTAAAAAAAATCTTACAGGGCACCATTTTAAAATCTCATACAGGACACCCATTTTAAAAAAATTTATGGGGGGCTCCATTTTAAAATCTCGCATAGAACACCCAAAATCACAGGGCCACCTCTGAAACTAGTAGCCATGTTCGTGAAGACACGTGCATTTCATAAAAAATAGGATAATTGAGATTGTAACATCAGTTTAACTGACGTTATTCGTGTATATTTATTTCTTCTCATGTTGCTTTTGCAAGCAAAAATAACGATTTTGCTACATGTACGGATGTACCCGAAGTTTGACACTTCAGATTACTCCATCCCACCCGCCCGCCCGCCCTCTCTCTCACATTGGGGTCGGGGGCTACACATTTGTCGGAAGTGGGGCCCGACCCCAATGTGAGGATACTGGTGGGATCGGGTAATTCGAAATGTCAAACTTTGAGTACAAATAACTTAATTCCAAAAATAATACGTTGAATTGATGGATACCTAATATAATCTGCTACAATAAATGGGAGTCTACCTATTACTAAATGGAAATGAACACCCAAGCAAGCTTTTTATTTGTCCCTCTTTAATTAAAGAATTAATCTATTTGTACAATAATTGTTGACAATATTTGTTGACAATGTTTGATGTGGCAAAATTTGGATAGTTGATTTAAAAAACAGTTTTTGAAATTTTTGAAATAGATGAACATGATGATGTCAAATCATGATTGTCAACAAAAATTGTCATCCATCATTGTACATGTAGCATGATTGTTAATTAAAAGTTGATACAAGAAGTCTATTTTTGGCTTTGTTACTTTTCATATTTAATGGAATAATTGATTGACAAAATATTTATGCTTAAGAATTTTGCTAAGCACATGGCAAGTGTTTACAAATTGTTATAAAATGGTAAAATCAATTGTTTTTTGCGCAGGAAATCACAAATACTGCTTACTTTTTCACAAAATTATTTTATTTATTTATATTATAAAAACATTTATATACATTTTTCAAACATATGCTAAGTGTGCATTAATTAAAAGGGACTATGACACCGTTAGGCTTTTGTATTGCCAAACTTTGGGGCGATGCCGCAACATTAATTGGAGTTCAATGATTGAAGAATTAAAAGGTCCAAACATTTCTCACCAAAATCCAATGACTCGGTCCAAAAATATAAAGTGTCATTTGAGTTTAACGTTCACATACTTGTTGCTCAATGATATAATTAAGTGATGCAAGATTGTGGTTGTCGTCGATTTTTATATCCCGCAAATGTACGGATCGTAATAAGTAATAAATTAGTTTTAACTAAAGAGTTTAAGAAATAAAATTAAACAAATTCCTTTTTCAACTTAACTCCTTTATCTCATGTAACTTTATTTCTTTATCTTCTTTTATTTTGCAATTAAGTCCTCTTTATTACAACAATTGACCCGAGACAAGTTTTGAAGTTTGCAATTTAATCCTCAAACATTTCAAATGAAAAATTTAACTCCTGAAACTTATAAATTTATATATAATTAAATAAGAATAAAAGTCCAAATAAATTTTAAAAAAAGTACACTTATCAATGGTCCTTGGATCTTCATTTAATCAACGAGTGTGCGCGTCATTCTCTCGTCTTCACTCTCGGGTCTCCCTTGTTTTCTCTCTTTTTTTTTTTTTTGCTCTCTCTCTCACGGTTGCTCTTGCTTTGCTCGTTTTCTTCGTGATCTTTCTACTTCATGGTTTCAAGAGTTGATTTGCTTCGTGTTGGGAAAGGTGTATGGCAGCGTAGTAGAGGGTATTTTGGTGTGTGAAATGAGTGCAAAACGGAGCCCTAGTTCTTGCGAATCTATTCTCGATGTCAAATGGACTTTGTGTGAATTTTGTGCGATTTGGATGCGAATTTTGTGGTTGAAATTTGGCAGATTTTGAGTAAATAATACTAGTGAAAGTGAAATGAAGCTGGAAAAGAGCCTACATCGAATCAACTGCTAGTGGTTTTCCAAATTAAAGAACAAAAGTCAACCAAATTATGCCAAAATGTTCTTACTTGACGTTTACTTAAACTAAGAATCGATGCTAATGAATACTATACTTTTGGCGGAAACTTGGGAATTTAAAATTAGTCCTATATTTTTATTTTTTTTCAAATTCATTTTCAATTATATATTAATTTTGCGCATAAACTCAAAACTTTTTCTAGTTTTTAAATACACATTCTTCAAAAAAATATTTTTATAAATTTTATTATTGAAAAATGGATTCAAACGGACGTTCATGTATGTTTGTAGTTGCAAGGCCTTAACCAATAACCATTATATATTTTTTATGGGTTAATTTCAGAAATGGTCACTGAAGTTACATGAAAATTACAAAATGGTCACTGAAGTTCAAAACTTTCATGAACGGTCACTCAAGTTTCAGGTGCTTTCAGAAATGGTCACTGAAGTTTAAGATTTTCACCAACGGTCACTGAAATTTATGAGATGTTTCACTAACGGTCACTGAATTTACAAAAAGTTTCAGGAACGGTCACTGAAGGGTCATGCACTTTTTCAGTTTTTTAGGCGACTATTTCGGCCACTTCCGACCACCAAAATCCGCCGAATTTTGATACCTTTGGAAAGCCCACAATCTCCTCTTCAATTACCACCCAAAATCTCCCCCAAACTCCAAACGATTCGACCGAAAAATCGCCGCAAAAGTCGCCCAAAAAATTGGAAAAATCTGCCCAGATTTTTCCAATTTTTTGGGCAACTTTGCAGCGACTTTGCGGCAGCTTCCGACCATCAAAATCACCGAATTTTGATACCGTTGGAAAGCCCACAATGTCCTCTTCAATTACCACCCAAAATCTCCCCCAAACTCCAAAAGATTCGACGGGAAAATCGTCACAAAGTCAGCATGAAAAATATGGGCAGATTTTCGGCCTTTTTGGGTAGCTGACTTTGCGGCAATTTTTCGGTCGAATCTTTTGGATTTTGGGGGAGATTTTGGGTGGTAATTGAAGAGGACATTGTGGGCTTTCCAACGGTATCAAAATCTGACGATTTTGGTGGTCGGAAGTTGCCGGAAAGTCGCCGCAAAATCGGCCAAAAAATTGGAAAAATCTGGGCAGATTTTTCCAATTTTTTTGGCGACTTTTGCGGCGATTTTCCGGTAAAATCGTTTGGAGTTTGGGGGAGATTTTGGGTGGTAATTGAAGAGGAGATTGTGGGCTTTCCAAAGGTATCAAAATCCGGCGGTTTTGGTGGTCGGAAGTGGCCGAAAAAGTCGCCCAAAAAACTGAAAAAATGCATGACCCTTCAATGACCGTTCCTGAAACTTTTTGTAACTTCAGTGACCGTTAGTGAAACATCTCCTAAACTTCAGTGACCGTTGGTGAAAATCTTAAACTTCAGTGACCATTTTTGAAAGCACCTGAAACTTGAGTGACCGTTCATGAAAGTTTTGAACTTCAGTGACCATTTTGTAATTTTCCTGTAACTTCAGTGACCATTTCTGAAATTAACCCTATTTTATACGAGTCATGCTACAAGAACATCACGGGTGACCACAGGAATGATCGCACACTCACATGTGAAAAAATATTATTTTATTCACATAATCCCGCACATCCACATGCGATCACCCATACGGATAGAGTATCGTTTTTCTTTTTATACAGCAAGTACCAATCTTAATTCTATTTTCCGACTCTAAAAAGTAAAAGTAGAATTTCTTTAAAAATTATTTTATTAAGATAAAATATTTCTATATAATTATTCAAATAAATTTAAAAGTAACTTCTTAATTCTAAATACAATTTTTTAACTCTTACAAAGTATTGTCAAAAGAATAGTAGTCTCTTCGGAGGCAGACCTGCGATGTGTACAAATAGGGGTTCCGACAACACACAAACATGGGGTGGGTTATTTTTGGTAATATTCTATTTTTGGTGGGCCCCACACTTCTGTACACTACTATTTTGACAAACAGAATAATTGATTTGTAGGCCTTGCACTGGCACACTCAAGCTACTCTTGCCACATCATCATTTTACACAGAAAATTAAGTAACATCCATTTGGCTAAATTATATACACTTTGCAGTTCTTTAATAACTAGACTCTATTAATTGCATGAAATATTCATAAAATTTAGTAAATTATGAATTCATCGATTGCAATCTATTTCAATTATTGATTTGTAATCTAATTTCATTCATGTGTTCTTGACAATCAACAAAGTTAATACATTTAACTTTTTTTTTCCAAGAAAAATTAATTATATCTTAACCACGATCCAAATTTATTCTTAGTCCGAATTCGAATAGTTAAAGAGCATTAAATTTTTTTTATTATCCATATGACCGTAAAAGTGATAAATGTTATTCTTAACATTTATTGCACATATGTTAGTTTTGCCGCGTTTTAAACTTATTGTGATTTTTTCAACACTACAACAAGTAACTAATTATCTAATTTGTAGTTAATAAATTAAATAATGCAATGAGTATGCAAAATTAATCAAGAAACACAAGAATTAAACTAAAATACTGATCTTGAATTAGAAATAAATAACAAATATGATTCATCTTCATTCAATACAAAGTGGATCTAGCATAGTATATTAATATATAAATTATAAGAAGAATAATGGAAAAAATCACCCCGATCATGAAAGAATACAAAAGATGTTGATCTTCAAGTTCAAGGTTAAATTATTCAAAATCTTGATGTAATTAACCTTCAATTCTTGTTAGAGTTTGATCTTTCTCTCCCAAAAGTGATGAATTGACATCTTGTTCTTGATGAATTTGATGACATTATTGTATATGAAGAGGCAAGAGAGTCTCCCCCTATAGTTGTCCATGTCTTGTATTTATATGATGAAATTAGGTTAAAATTCACGTCCAAATTTCATTCCAAAAGAGTTTTAATCAAATAAAGAAAGTTGCATTCACGCACTCATTATTTTGTCTTTGCACAATATTCAATATTTTGATCATAACTTTTCCTCTCGATATTCAATTGAAGTGATTCAAAATGCGTTGAAAATCTAACTCAAAGTGATACAATTCTTCTAGAGATAGAATTTATCTAATTCGAATATTTACTATTCCAAAAATAACTCTAGTTAAAAATCTGGAATTTTCTTTTGCTGTTGAAATTTGATTGTAAATATCTTTTGATTATATTTCATTCCTTTTTCACTTATTATTACGTCCACTTGACCCTAACAATCTTCAATTATCAATTTGAAGTCATTCAAAAGTTTTGACCCTAACAGCTACTGTATCCGACGAGTACTATCAATACTGAAGAGTTAGAGTATATAATTCCAGCTCCGGTGAGTGCTTACCGCCCACCTGTTGTGAGAACGGTTACCGCACCATTCGGTCAAGGCCATTTCGCAGTTCATAGGATTCCATCGGAGGTTCATCGGGACCAACACGTGTACAATGTGCCACCTCAAACAGTTCCCAAAATGACCAGGTACTACTCCGAGGGTTCGGGTTCATGCAGCCGATAACCAGAGGGGGAGTAGGGATGGTGGCGTACGATAACGGAGTGGGGAGGCAGGTGATCTACACTATGCCAGGGGGAATAATGGTGGCGACGGCGCCACCTCAATGGGTTCAGAGTGAAGCCTTGGGTGTTGCATTTAATGCTGAAATGAGACCAGCTAGAACGTTGAACAAGGAATGAAAGTTGACCGACCATGACTTGGGTCATATTTGATCCAAATATTGGTCCGACCCGATCCAACTCCGTCACATCCTAAAAAGCAAACAATTTCAGCAAAACTTTTCATTAATTTGTATTTTTTGTTTTTGTTATTGGATATTTTAACTAAAGATAAATTTTAAAGTTAAGAGGTGTATTCAACAATTTAATTTAATGTAATAAGATTCCGTTTGGTTCTCATTTTTTCTCTATAAAAATGAAGAATATGATCGTTATCAATTACATTCAACCACCATTTTTTATTTTTCATCTTTTATGCAAGACCCATAATAACTATATTTTTATTCTCATTCTACAAAGAATGAGAATCAAACGGGACCTAAGTTATAGAAGCATATACCATTACGTTTTCTAAATTGAAAATCTTTAAAAGTCAATTGAATTATATAAAAGTCTTTACAAATAAGTAAATGTATTCTTATATGATCAAACTCAAGTGGTAAAACAAAGTTATATCAAATTAGTGACTTGGGAAGGAAGGGTAAAAAAATAAAAAATAAATTGCTCCTTATTGACGGGGCAAAAGTATATAAAAGTTCACAAATTTCAAATGTTCAAGTCAATAAAGTTATGTCTCGTACCTATTTAAATTTAAAAACGCAATTGCACCAACCTCTTTAATATTATGAAGTTAAATATTTTGTGTTTTAGGCCCTTTTTGATACACATTATTCATCCATAAAAATGAAAAATATGACTGTTATTCATCACATTCAACCACCATTTTTTACTTTACATTTCTTGTATGGGGTCCATAATGATTATGTTAGTGTTAGATTATTGTAATTGGCTATTCTGTGAACAAAGGGACCAACTTGAATATTTTAGAAGTTTATGAACTTAATTGTAAAGTTTCATAGTTGGTTGTATAGAGTAGGGTTCGAGATCCAAGTTTGGAACACAAAGGAAACTCGTCGCATTTTCGCTAGATGCTCACAGGAGTCATGCTCGAGCAGATGAAGCAGAACATCCAGTGCTCGACCTTCACCCACCTGTCGTTCGTGCGACAGGCCCTCGCTCGAGCGACCGTTTTACGGCCTGACCTAATTCGCGATTTCGCGAGATTTTTATTGACCAAAGTTACCATATTCGTCCAAATATAAAAGGGGACGCTGCGCATTTGGGAACCACAGATTGAACATTATACATTCAAGAGAAAACACTTATTCTCTCAAGAGCTAAACATTCATCAAGTTCAATCAATTCATCATATGCGCCCTTTAGATTGAAAATATCAAAACCATCAATCAAATACACTGGTGCCCATTCTTTACTTGGATCTGTCAGAAAAATTGTATTGTCAACTTGCTGGCTGCGAAAATCAAGGAAGAAATTTAAGAACGAGGAGTTCTTGATAGATCTACAGGAGATAAACTGCAAGAAAAGCTAGCATTGGAGTTCATGTGCGCATTCTAAGAGAGCTGCTTCAAATTTCAGACAAGAAATCAGAAAGTTTGTATCGTCAACTTGGTTGGTGGTCTGTAAGTTTATAATACAATTTATAGTGAATTTTTGACTGGCAAAGCGTTCGGAGTTTTTCTCACGTTGAGTTTCTCCATGAACAATTCGTGCGTTGTTTACTGCTTCAGTTATTGCGTTCGGTATTGCGGTAATTCAAGATGAGATAAACTGAATTGTTTGATTAATCATCTAAATATAATTAACTTGTGACTTGTTGCATGTTAATTAAATTTTAATTCCGCGTTTATATCTAATCACCTCCCCTCTAAGTGTTGTTTGGTCGAATCTCCGATTTTTAAGACTTTATTTTTCATTCTCATTTTTAAAGATATTTTAAAGATACTTTACTAACGACATGGATATGAAACATTTAAAAATAAAATAAAAAATTTGACTTGGAATTATTGGCTCTCATTTGTTTATATGCAAATTGCAAAATAACTAAGCCACTTATTAAATCATTTATTAATCCAATTTCTTGAGAAATCCTGTTCGCAAACTATTTCTATTTAAATATATGATTTATGACGGCAATGTTGATGTCATGCAATCGATTAATTCAAAATATTAAAGTGACAAGGTTAAGCACGATAAGTTCCTGATCAGGCACGGACTAGTTTATTTTAAAATTTATACACCATATACTAAGTTCAAATTCTAAGTTAGGCTGACACTTAGGTAGTGTTTGATAATCATGGAAAATTGATCATTCTTAATTTTGATGTTTGATTGCATAACTTTTTTTTTATGGAATTCATTTTCACCCATTTTCTAGGTAGAATCATTTAAAATACATTTTCTATCTTTTATTTTTCCATGGATTTGGTGGGAAAGTGTTTTCCATCCCTTTTTTTTTTTTTTTTGACAATGGAAACATATTATAAATTCAATGGTAAAAAAATTTATCTATTTAATTGACAATTTGCATGAAAAATAAAGCCAAACGAACACAAAAAAATTTCAAAAATTATTTTTTTTAATTTTTTTGCAATCCAAACAAATTTTAATACAGATTGTGAAAAAATTTATCCCAAAAAGTAACAATTTGCATAAAAAACAAAGTCAAACGAATTATGTGAAAAATTATACCAATCAAACACCATTAATTACAATTTCCTCTAAAACAAATTTTTGGCAATTCAATTCCCTGTCATTCATTTTCTTTCCACCTGTTTTCCACCCTTGCAATCAAACGGACCCTTGATTGGAAATGTGAAATTTGGGTGGAAAAAAAATGAATTGTTTAGAATTTATTTTATCGAAAATTGTGGATTAATTGTGTTTGATTGGTATAATTTTTCACCTGTAAATTATTTGAAATTTTGAATCTTTTGGTATTCATTTGATTTTTTTTTTTTTTTTTTTTTTTTTATAGAAATTGTTCATTCAAGTGATAAATTTTGTCACCACTAGGTCTAAAATTTGTTCTAATTGCCAAAAAAAAAAAAATTAATTTTTTTTAACGTACCGAATATCATTCGTTTGATTTTATTTTTCATGCAAATTGTCAATTAAAAAAAAAAATTATTTACCATTGGATCTAGAAATTGTTTGAATTGCCAAAAAAAATTTCATATCGAATATCATTCGTTTGACTTTATTTTTCATGCAAATTGTGAATTAAATGGATAACTTTGTCTACTATTGGATCTTGAATTTTTTTATTGTAAAAAAAAAAAAAAAAAAAAAGGACCTTGAATTACTTTTCCCACCAAGTGTTGGGGAAAATAATTCCTCCAAATCCTTGAAAATGTGAGTGTGGGGTGGGATGGAAAAAATTTTCTAGGGAAAATTTTGGGTGTCAAACACCCCTAAATGGGTAAAGGTGAAAAACATTTTCCATTTTTCAGGAAAAATATGTGTAATTAAACAGGGCATTATATTTTCATTTTCCACATTATACCCTGTTTGTGCCCAATTTTTCACCAAAAAAAAAAAAAAAAAAAGTCTTGTAATGATGATTTTTTGGAGAATATATAACTACAAAGTAAAAAAAAGTTTTGGTGCAAATTATTTTATTTGAAGAATACATGGTTAAAAATAAATTTGAAGAAAAACGAGTTTTTAGGTAATGGGACTAAAAAAGGAGCTAAATAGATCAGTCTTTTGTTTCATCTGCTTCATGTCACCACACGAAGAGGTAAGATGACTTTCTTCCTTTGCGAGCGACTTGTCACGTTTTAACCGTAACTTGATCAAAATCATATAGAAGTAGTCGATACTTGGTGTAAGGTACATATATCGATGGTGATGCATCCTAGATAGAGGTGGAATGCTAGATGTTGCAAAGCCAATGCGAGGGACCAAATGCTTTGTTAATGCTACTCTTTGTTTTACTTTTTCAAAACCATTCGATGTTTTCTCCCCTATTTTAAAATTAAAATGTATTTTTGAATATCAATAGCTAATTTTTTTTTTAAACATAATATGAATATAAGTGGTGTAGCGTTAAAACTTGTTTAAATGCAAACATGATAAAATACAAATCGAGAGTGAATTTGACTCTCAAAAGTGTAGAAATCTAAATACATTCTCTATTTTAAAAAATTTAAAAAAAAATAATAATTCTCTAGAAACCTAGCAAGTTTGGCTCTTTGAAGTAATAAGCACATCACTTTTAACGAGTTTTTTTTTTTTTTTTTTTTTTTTAAAGTTTGATCCTTCAAAATAATGTGAATTTTACGTTTGAAGAATTTATTAGAGATGCCTTTAAATGTATAGATTGTCTATAATCAGTATATTTAACATGTGATAAATACATACAATACATAGTTAACTAAAATATATAGCGAAGCATATGTATGATATTTAAAAAAAAAATAAAAGATAAACACGGAAAAAACAAGAACTAACGTTTTTGGATATAAATTTATTCAATATTTGGTTATTGATTTTAAATAATAAAGATTCAACTCTCAACATAACGGAATGCGACAACGGAACGTTACTTTGACGATGATCCTGCTACAATGTTATAAAATTTTCTCCATTTTTTGCTATGAAACATAGGTGAAACTTATGTCAAAAAATATAAATAAATATGTGTTGACCTGAAAAAATGTGTCAACGGAATTTTGACCTTGTTCCTTCCACCCGGACATCACCGGCACACTGAGTACCCTGTTAGAAAGCAAAGGCCGTCGATCGAGAAAAAAATCCGACAACCGTTTGCACTTCGACGGTCAAGTCAACAGTCGGACAAGATAAATATAAAGAGCGCAAGAGACGGGAGAGAGGGGATTTAATTAGGGTTAGAAAACATTCCTTAAAATGAAATGGATTCACATGCATATAAAAAAATAGATGGGCCGAGTGCGCTAATGTGTCGAGTCCAAGTTCCAAACCCAATATGCAATTGTTTAATTAAAATTAGCCCAATTAATTAAATAGTTGATGCCATGTCGCCCAATGTGAGACCCACTTCTGTCACGCATATGTCACGTAATTTATAGGTGTAACAATAGTCCCACAAGTTTGAGTTGTACACTCATGCGCGGATCGGACTTCGAAATATGAGTAGTCAACTAAATGAGGTCTTACAGATTGCCTCAAAAATATGAGCAACTTCAATGTGCAGGGACTTACGAACAACCTCGAAAATATGCATCAATCCCAAATAGGCAAGGACTTACGAATTGCCTCGAGAATATAAATCGTTCCAATAAGTGAGGATTTATGAACCAATTCGGAAAATGTATGTGAGCCTGAATAATCGAAGACTTACGAATTGCCTTGAAAGATAGATACTGAATATAACTTTTCAGAATTTCGATAGCATCTCCTCTGTAATATGGACTAAACCAACCTGTAATACAGTACAATATCTGCACCGCACATATATAAAATAAATTGTAATCCATTTGTCCCTCCAGATAATGACAATAAAGAGAAGTAGTGATAGTATAAATTTCTCTGAGCTACAATGATCAGAGGTCTATCACGCATCATAATATATTATATGTTCTCATAGCTTAGTGTAAAAATATTGTTATTGTGAATGAAGTAACATGTTGATAATGTAAATAATGTGATATATGTATTGGCATTAGTGAAAATATTGTTATGACATACTAGCAATGATGTAAAATACGTACTTGATAGCAATAATATAATGCATATGATAGCAGTAATAATGTAATGATACAAAAATACAAGTATCACAATAGATCCCCAAATCTTAGTCGAATATTTATATGTGGATCGGATTTGAAATATAAGCCACCGTGATGAAGTTGTTGTAGAGACGAAACTGAATATATAAGCAACAGTGATAAGCTGATGTAGAGGTGATACTCTAAATGTATATATAGCTGTGATAAGTTTGATGCAGAGGGGAGACTCCAAATATGAGTAGCAGAGACGATGCTCTGGATGTGAGTAGCAGAGGTCATGCTCTGAATATATATAGCTGTGATAAGCTGACATCCTTACATAAGAGTGTCTCATCCATGTTAAGGGCTTCATCCATGATGTTTGATCTAGTTATGGAAGGGGTTAACCTCTAAGGTAGGAATGTGTGAATCCATGTGAGAGACATTACACTTGTCATTGTTGAGGCCTTTTTTTTTTTTACCTAATTACAGGGAGTTTTCTTTTCTGTGCAAGGGCTTTCTCCATGATGTTTGATCCAGTCATGGAAGGCTTCGTCTTCGTAGGTAATAAGGTGGGCTCACCCCTCTCTTTACAAAGCGGTAAATGACATCCTTGTATGGTGGATAGTTCATCCATGCAGGGAATTATGTAAACTCTTTGAAGACAAGTAGATGTGTCATAGCTAAAGTAGAAGCAAAACTCTAAAAGATAAGTAGCTGTAATGTAGACGATGCAGAGGCATGATGAGCTCTCTGAATATAGATATAGCTGAAGCAGATGCGTAATGAACTCTCTGAAGATAAATGCAATTGTAATGCAACAACTCATATGGTGAGGCATCTCGCAAAGTCAGGAATAAACATCTGATAAGGCAGGGAATAGATATCCCACAAATAAGGTGAGGAAAGGCTCATTTTGCAAGAACAAACACATCTGACGATTTATCTCTTTCTTTTTCAAGGAACGAGGATTTCAAGATATTGTCTCTTCCTTTATTCAAGAAACGAGGATTTCAAGATATTGCATTTTCCTTTATTCAATGAACGAGGACTTATAGAGCACTGCCTCTAATGATAGGAAATCCACGAGTTAGGGCTTTGCTTGAGCAATTGGGACGATCAATGGAGCTTTTGAACAATAGAAATTCAAGCTAAGTATTTTCATTGAACACAATTGATTTGCATAGTTGTAATTTTTTATTTTCTGCCCACGTTGTATTATGTTTTGCAACAGAATATTGAATCCATATTCGCCTTCAATAAATTTGGTAGAGAAATCCTCTGAACCATATTTGTTGTCGCCAAATTTTGTTGCACCGTAGAGGAAGAAAATTCTAATCCAAATAAAATTCTGATCCACTATGTAAAACCATGGCAGATTCACTCGTTTCCCAAAATTTCATTATAACCTATGATCATAGAATCAATGTATACTTAAAGCTAGATTAAATTCATCCCCAATCCTCAAAATAAAGCCCAATTGGTATATGAACTCTCAATTTAAAAACAACAACCCCATTATAATGCTTAGATATAGAATTGGGAATTAATTGGAGTGGCCCAATAACAATGAGTATTATGGGGAGCCCAATTACAAGGAACTTTTGCCAACAAGTAGATGTATTTAATGGGCCCAAATGTTTTAGACCAAAGGGAGGCCAATGAAGTCCAAGAAATTTAATTATTTGGTCCAATTTTGTATAAACATCTGACCCCAATCCATCGAAGCCCATTAACCAATTAACAATTGGGAAGAATTCATAAATCATGCTTTAAGTATGACCAATTCATATTTTATCCCTAAAGTTTTATCTATGCAAAAATCAGGATTTTCATTAATTAATTAATTAAATTTATTTATTAATTAATCACAATTATGCGATCCATGATCACAGATACGTGTTTAAAGGTCAAAACTAATTTACTGGTCACGTATTATTAAATTAATTGATCACAAATTATTTCGAAGTCACGAATCAAAAAAATTATAGGTCATATATTATCTAGAGATCACAAATAAATTTTTTTATAGATCACAGCTTATTTCGAGGTGACAAATAGAAATTTTTATAGGTCACAAGTTATGTCAATATCACAAATTAAAAAAATTATAGATCACGGATTATTTCATTATTCACAAATTCATAAATTTATAGGTCACAAATTATTGAATTTTAATGTTACAATTGAGTAATTGGTCACAGACAAGTCACACGTAACCAAATAGTGAGTCACATGACGTCGTCGCTGTCACCACCACCAACACTATCACCATTGTCACTTGCACCCACCATCAACTTGTCATCACAACAGCACCACTACACCACAACGAACAAAATCGCCACCACCACTCCATCAAATCCAGTCAACTGCCAACAAAAATCACGAAACCACCATTATCGGATCTCTACCCACCAACCACCACATCCATCACCGTCAGAAACCACAAAAACCACCACCACCTCCTACGAACTCAGATCCCACCTCCTTTGCCCAACACGTACCACAGATCGCTCCTCTGCCCAACACGTACCACATATCGGCCACTCAAATCAGCACACACCACACAAATCAGCACACACCATCTGCCAGCGCTCAGATCGACGCTGTGATGACTTCACAGCAGTCGCGACGCTCAAATTTCGACAGGCCAGACCACTCAAAAACCACCTAAAAACCAAAACCACAAGCATCATCAAAACCACCACCACACCTCGCCGCCGCCGCTGCTGAAAACCTATGATCTTCGAGCAAACAAGTAGGTTGCGCAACGACATCGATGCATCGCACTGCACCACCGCACCGCACCGCTACCGCCTGTTGTTCTCACCATACCACATAGCACCGCCACCTAGATAGCACAACATCGTTGGCAAATCTACGGTGGCGCCTGCAATCGGGAGATAGAGGAGAGTAAAGAGAGAGAGAGAAAAAGAGTCGAATGAAAAGTGAAGAGAAAGAGAGATAGATTTAGGTTTTGATTAATTGTAAAATTATTATTAATATTAAAATATATAATTATTACCTGATTTGTAATTAATTAAAGTTTGAACGTGATTTTTGTAATGTAAACTTCAAAAGGCGGTTACTGTATAATTTCCACATAACAATTTCCAATATGTTCAAGTGGATGAAATTAATTGTATCGAGTTAGGAAAAGTACCAATCAAGTCGTGAACATCTGTTTCTTTGGTCAGACAAAATATCTTGCAAAATTGAATGGGCTTCTTGCAAACATGCCACCATCAAAGTCCTTTCACCATCAAAATTTAGCCCTGACCTCCATTTTTCTATTAAAATACATTATTCAACAATGATTTAACTCCACTTCAATCACACATTATTTAATAAAATAATATTACGCGTAAATTTAAAAATTTTCTTTATTTTTTAATCATACATTTACTCAATACACTATTCAAAAATTCATTTTTTTTTGACAAGAATGAGACTCAAATAAGAGCTTAATGTTGCACAGTAGACAAAAGCTAGACCCGTCCACACCTGTTATTGCTAAGTACTAGCCATTTATGGTCGTCGGAGAACGTGGCGTGCCATGGTATGCTCTATGTTGCTGAACTTTTTAATGCTTGAAGTATCAAAAAATGGTGGTTCACCTCTTCATTTTCGTCTATTCTTGAGTGTTTGTTGGACAAACCATATGTTGATGTGTATTGCATAGATCCACACTTTCTTGAATGTGGTCTTCTGTGGATGCCTAAGATTATAGAGGAGTTTTTCCATTTTTACTCCCCATTTTGGTTGAAGAGACTCCTCAGAAAATCATCCATTTTTGTTTTGTTTGCACTAATCGATTTCATGATAGATTTCTTCAACCGTCAATTGGAAATAGCCATTTTTTATCCCGAGTTTCTTCAACCCCTTGCTGGAAAGCTCATTCTTCAAGCAAAAACTTTCAAATCTTAGTAGCTCCATTTTCTTTATTTGTTGTGGTCGACTTTGTTTATTTTTTTGGTGAAGAAACTGCTCGTAAATCCATTTTTTGATGTTGCCTTTGCTTTTTGGTAGAGGAACTGGCCGAAAAATTCTACAATTTTCTTTTTCGATGGCCTTTTTCTAGCGGTATAACATGGTTAATGTACCGTTCCCATAGACAGTGCCAATCTGTTGACCTCAAAAAATACCCCAACAAAATTTCGATCTCGTTCTCTCCACGTGGACATCACCTGCACACTGAGTACTCCGTTGGAAGGCAAAGGGCGTCAATCGAGAAAAAGGTCGGTGACCATTGCACTCTGACGGTCAAATCAACGCTCGGACGAGATAAATATAAAAAGTGCAAGAGACGGGAGAGAGAGGATTTGGCTAGAGACGTGCTATCTGTCCCAATCTTGGGACAAATTTTGGGACTTGGCGCCCCTGTCCCAAATCCGGGATATGGAGCTTTTTCCATTTGACTAGGGTTAGAAAACATATATATGCAATTGTTTAATTAAATGGATTAAACATATATATATATATATATATATATATATATATATATAGAAAACATACATATGAAATGGATTCACATATATATAAAAAAAATGGATGGGCCAAGTGCATTAATGTGTCGAGTTCGAGTTCCAGGCTCAATATGCAATTGTTTAATTAAAATAAGCCCAATCAATTAAATAGTTGATGTCACGTCGCCCAATGTGGAACCCCCTCTGTGTAACGCGTATGCCACATAATTTATAGTTGTAACAATATGTAAGTGAATCCTTTAAGGGCCAAATAATCAAGAACACAATGCAAAGATAGAAGACAATTAAGTAACTTTCACTCGATGAATATTTTCGACAACAAAATATTATTTTCTGTCAGTAAAACTTTAAATTTCGTCGACAAAATCGAGCTACAACCTATATTTTTACAATCGAAAGAATCCCTCCCAACTTAATAAGGGGTGATGCTATATGTAAACTTTTGATATACATAATGTATTACACCCTCCTCACATAAAGAGGGATGCAATCCATTATCTACATCTACAATATATTAAAAGTGTGGATTGATGAGAAACTTTTAAATACCAATTTTATCCTTATATATTTAGATATTTATCAATTATATCCTTATATATTTAGACGGTGTCTGTTTCCAATTTTTTTTCAACCAGAATTGATATTTTTTCACGTTATGTTTCAGCAAATGGCAAAGGATAAGAGATAGAAAGTCAACAATTCTGGCTGGGTGGAAAAGCAACGGTCCAAAATCTGATTAAAATTTGGCAAAAATTGGAAACAGACAGCCCCTTAATATAGTACCATTTAATAAAACTTAACTTCATTTATTATCCATTTAAGTGTAATACTAATTGTTTTATATTGGAGTACTTAAAATTTTACATTAATTAAATTAAACTTAATTACTTAAATTGCATTATTTAAATTAAGTTTACTACTTAAAATCGAAGCTCACATAAATAGATGTAACTTTATTATAATTATATAATATAATATATTAAAGCTTGTAGTAATATAATGGTAGATTAATTAAAATATAAAATAATATTTACTATAGTTTTAATATAATTATATATGTAGACAAGTTTCAATTTTAAGTAATTAAACTTAATTTAATTAAAATAAATTTATGAGTACTCTAATATGAAAAATGAACTCTATACTTTATAAAAAGAGACTACGTGAAGTTAAATTGTAATTAATCTATCATTAATGTCACCTTTAATATATTATTTCATATATATTATGTTATTATTTATATGTACGGGAGCTCCACTTAAAATCAATATTACTTATATAATTATATTATAATTACAACATATATAAAAATAAAATGTGGAGATAAATGATAAATGTTCAAGTTACCTTATATAACATTGTCCATATTTATAAATATTATAAATTAAGATTTAATTAATATAATAGATGATATAACTATTTAAATACAAACGACAATAAATTGAAAAGAAAAAAATTGCTTAAATGTGATCAATAGTTAGGAAAGAGTCAAAGAGTGTAATTATACATCAATCTTAAAAACTTTACTAATTACTCCTAATAATTAGGAGTTACTTACAATTCTCATATTTGTATCCACTCCCACTAAATATAAGTTTCGCATCTCAATTACACATTTTTTCACTAAAACTAAATTTTTAAGTATTAATAAAAATTAATATTATGTGTTCTAAAAAATAATTAATATAGTATTGCGTATTTTATTATCATAAAAATTGATTGTAATTCAGTTACTTATTAGTAGCCTGCTTGAGCCCCATTTTGGCTAAGAATACATTTTAAAATAGTAAATTGATGGAGAATGTATAGTTAAAAAATACGAATTTTTTTTTGAGTTTTTATGTAATATTATTTTAATGAAAAATGTGTGATTGAAAAGAAGATAGAGAAAAATGTATTTTGAAAATAATGAGAATCAAACAAATATAAATATATAAGAAAAAGAAAAAGAATTTTATCTTGATACATTTAGAACCCATTTGAGCCCCTTTTTTATCCAAACAATTTCCCTTTTTTCAACAGTAAATGCATTAATGAGCCCCTTTAAAAGGACTGCGTTTCTGACACAATTTTAAAAAAATCCAGCTGTCACAACTTAATACCGTGTTTGCCCTCATACCTGACTTGTAAATTTACGTATTTACCCTTCCATCTTTCTCCTACATTTTGTTTGGTATGTAAGGGCAAAAATGGAAACAAACATATCATAAAAATAATAAAAAAAATCTTTCATTGTTGACTTATGCTGCAGACGGGGGCCATATATACTGTTCTGGAAATTTTTTGTAGAAATAAGGGGCTCAAACAGGGTCTTAAAGGCAAAATGTATATTCCTCCATTTGTATTAATCACATTCAAAAAAGGGGGGGGGGGGGGGGGGACTTTTATTTTAAAAAATTTTCACTTCTATATCTATTTTTTAATGTAACTTTGGTTTTTAATTTAAAATAAATGCTATAGATTAATATGACGAGCGTGGTTAGCACGCATTTTTTTTTTTGTTTCTAATGTGTTTAGATGAGATGCTTTTTTGTTTTTACTTTTTAAGGTAAAAAAAATTATTTTACAGACAAAATGAGTAAATTTTTTATTTTGAAAATCATTTATGTACCTTTAGTTTACTTATAAGTAAACATTTTAAATTTAGTCAAAAATACATCTCTTAATTTGATTCTTCTTTGTATCCGTCCGTGTACCAAAAAGCTGGTCGATGCCGCTATAATGGTTGAAAATTGGAGTCCAACTAATGTCTAGCATAAACAAATAAGTAAAAAAATATTACATTTTAGTTTAATCAACATTTTCATATTATGTATGTAATTTCATAAAACTTTTAACAATTTTAACTTTTTCTTTAACATTAGCAATTACCTTACTTTAAAAATATTACGTATATCATTTATTCTGTACATAAAACGTGCAACGTATTACGGATATAACTTATTCTGTACATAAGACATGCAATACACGTGCTTTTTGCTAGTATACACCAAAAGTATACAAGTAGAATTATCAACTTATTGAATGGAAAATAGAATCTGTTTCTAATCCACTTCCAAACTAAGCTATACGAACAGAAGAGAACAAAAACTTACAAGAAATCAAATATGCATATCTCAAAGCAGATGGTATTTATTTTTCAATGCCTTGTTGCAAATGCTGAATCAAATCATAACCAGCTGTTGTTCACTTATTGTATGCATCAGTGCATACCGCTCGCTCATTTCATGATGAAATCTCTTTCGAAGATTTCCAATCTGATCGCCCCTGTTGAAGCAAGGCGTTGAAGACTAAAAATGATGTGACAAGATTATATCAAGTTATCAACTTAATGGAAATGTTTATTGAGTATTGTTGGAATTTGATTAAAAGTTAAAGTAATCGCATTAAAGTAAACTGGCTTAGTTGAGTGGACCATTTGTCCCTAGGCTAGAAAACCAAGCCACTTGCCTACTTAGTGTCATTTCAACTACAGTACTGGCTTAGAAGTGTGTGCACTGTCCAAAATCTTGGTTCTCTTATTGGTTGCTGAGATCATCCAAGCAAATCATCGTGATGCTTGCGTCGCAGCTATGACATCAGGCAATGATGACGTGATGCTTGGTAATCATTGTTCACTTGTAATTGATTGAAAATTAGATACTGACGTCATGATTGTCACATGACTTTTTTGGGAGTGGTTGGTGGAAGGTGGGGGCAGTGTGGCAGTTGTTGATGAATCATGGTGCCTCTATAAAATGCCCTGGGCCCCCAGCTATGGTCCGATGATCTCAGGTCTTTGGCATCCGATCTCTAATGTTAGTACATGATCAGTAGTCTGGACTATTTGTTTAATGAGGTTTGAAGCCTGACTCCAACACAAGGCATTCCACAGCGTGCCTCAAGGTAAAGAAAATCCATCGATCAGTCTGAAACTACAATATTTACCTTACAAATTGTACCAAGTGTGACTTTTCATTACTTCAGATGGATCAAGTAATTGAATCATCTCATGACTCAGTTTAAAGTAGGCACTTTCAAAACACATATTGTTGCCAGGTGAAGTTTCCAGTATAAAACCAAAACCAAAATCAACATAAACAAAGATAATGGTTAAACTCTTATATGGCATGGTTCTAACAAAATACGAAGGAGGTACAATAAACTGCATACTGGTCGAACAAAAGATTCCCGTTATGTAGTTAGCCAATTAAACAAAATGCAATATGTTATACTTGTCAATTCAAACTCGCACACGCTCAATTGAAATAAACCCACCAACCCTTTCAAGTTACGATTCTATCATATATGTCTTTTTTATTCAGTCAAAAATTGATTTTACAGTAAGAAATCTCTTGATTCTTATCTCCTTCAGACGGCGATCCAATTAAACGAATTTTTAGAAATTGGGATTGGTCTCAGGTTATCGACAAAAAAGATTTGTCACCAAGAACTTCAACCCCCGAATTCAGAGTCCCATTTTTAAGGAACTCAAAAAAAAAAAATGGTTCTCTGGATAAATGGCTTTTTCACACACTTTTCATTCTCAATCAGCTAGCTACTTCCATATACGGGCATTAATTCTCTACTTAAAAGGGCAATAGTCAATTTACTTTTCTCTGCACACTGGGGGTATTACAGCATTAATATTAGTCAATTTGCAATTGAGCAAACACTTTAAATGTTAGTTTATTGCAATAAAAAATAATGCCTATTTATGACAACCATGAAACACATTTCTTGCAGGCCTCCTCATGCTTCCTAAGATGGTTTATTTTGCTTGCTGGATAAGCATTTTAGAACTTAATACAACACTGTTAAGATGAAAAAGTACATAGATTCAAACATAATGGCTGAAGAATAACATTTGAACTTAAGGATGCAGACTGCAGTTGATCATATCAAACAAGCAGAATATTGAACCTGTGAAAAAGTAAATGATACCAGCAGCTATGTCAAAAAAAATTGTGAGCAACATCAGAATGCATAAATGTGCAGGGAAATGAGAAAACAAAGCAAATTCACACACGAGCAAGCTGAAGGTAAACGAAGATTTACCTCAATAATTCCTCTCGCTGGACCACTTGGGAGAACTCCACAAGGAAACCAGTCCAACAGCTTCAACGTAAGTAATCAAAATGTAACTTATCTTGGGATTCAAGAATTTTACTCGAACTAACTTTTCGGCACCCATGCAATTCCAGTAATTAAGAATTGAAGTTAGTAAAGTAACAAAATGACAGCTTTATGAAAGAGAAAACTATCCATTGTAAAAGCATACTATATACCAAGGTTATAAAAGGCGTAAAACTTGACAAGACAAGACGTGAAAATTAAGCCTCACGTACGAGCCTATGAATAATAAGGCGTTTTCTTATTTATAATATTATTTTAATCGTTCTAGAATAATAAATAATATAGCCCCTGTTTGATGAATTTTTTTTGGGAAAAACAGTGTTTTAAATAGTGATTTTTTTGAAAAATATATGGTTTAAGAAGTAGGAAATTTTTTTGGGTTTACGTGCATAATATTTTATTATGTAACTGATTGATTGAAAATAAGTATATATAATAAAGAGTTTTGAAATATTAATCGTCAAACAAGGGCATAACATCATGAACTTCATACATATACCCAATCAATAATGTTTCTTTCATGGGGAAAGAAAACTATGTTTGTAAATTGGATTTGATTAATGTGAATTTTTTGTTGGTCTTTTGTTGGCCTCAGAATCGTATTATCCAAGGATTAACAACAACGATTTGTAGACAGTATAAATTTTGCATAAAATTAAAAGCACACGAAGGATTTTTCGCCACTAAGGGCCCGTATGTTCAACATTAAGCCTACTTACCTGTTGAGCATCTACAAATAGATTACGCTCGATTCTACTATCAATTCACTGAGAACTAATACAAACATCTAAAGAAATCAGGGATTTCTTCAAGTTTTCTCTCACGCCTCTCGTTTAACACAAAGTTCAAAAAATCTATACAAATCCCTCTCAAACGATCGTTTACCAAAAACAATTATAACCAAGACTTTAACAATTTACAGAGAAACACCAAAAATTACAAAGAAATAATCAGACGAGAAAACCCAAAGAAAATCAATCACTTAGAAAATGCTTCCAATCGCGTGAAGAGAGAGAGAGAGAGAGAGAGAGAGAGAGAGAGAGAGAGAGAGAGAGAGAGAGAGAGAGAGAGAGAGAGAGAGAGAGAGAGAGAGAGAGAGGGCATCTTTATACTCAGGTAAAACACCACAAATCAAACGGTTACAATTTCACCAAATGAAGATCAAAGGAATCCAAAAGGTCAAAGTCAAATTTCAAAAACACGATTTTGATAAAATGGATCAAAACTTGGAATCATATATAAATGGCCCAAGTAAAACCAACCCAACAACAAACGATCAGGACCAAACGAATAGTGAAGCACCAGATCTAAATCCAACAATCTTCATCTTGCTGAATTATCCATGGATCATTTAAGTGGAATCTAAGACGCTACTAATAAGTTTCATTTGACAACCTGTGAAAAACAAAAATAAATGAAGTTAGTGTACATTCAAAACAAACTCAGTAAAAAAAAAAAATACTAAGCAGATTACCTTCATGTAATATTCAGAATTGTCAAACAATTCCTGAACTTGTTCAAAGGCAGAATTTTAGTACCAATACAAAAAGATTATACGCAGTTCGAATTTTTACCAGATTCATCATACATTTTTCAACCATGTTTCTTGCAAAATGAAATTTAATATCTACATGTTTAGTCCAATCAAGATATAAATGATTTCTACTTAAATGTACGACACTTTGATCATCCGTAAAAATTCCAACTGCCTCATTTATGAAACCAATTTTAGACAATAAACCTCTCAACCAAAGTCCTTATTTCACAACATCACATGCTGTAATATATTCAGTTTCAGAAGAGGATAATGCTACAAGTCTTTGCAGTTGCGATTTCCAACTTATGCAGCCATTACAGAGAGTAAAAACATAAGAAAAATTAGATCTTCTTTGATCCAAATCACCTGCAAAGTTAGAATCATTATAACCTTTCAAGATTACACATTCGTTACAGTTTTGAAATTTTAAACCTAAGTCAAGTGAGCCATTTAAATATTTTAACATCAATTTTATTGCTGACCAATGAGTTTCACCTGGTTAGCCATAAATCTACTCAAAATGCTGATACCATGAGCTAAATCAGGTCTAGTACATATCTTAAAATACATAATGGAACAAAAAGCATTTGCATAAGGTATTTTTCTCATCCTATCAATTTTTTCAACAGTTTTAGGAAATTGTCCACTTGACGGTTTAAAATGATTTGTAATAGTTAAGGTTACATGTTTACATTCAATCATAGAATTTTTTTCTAAAACCTTTTTCACATAGGACGATCGATTCACATAAAGCACAAAATTATTTCTATCTTTTTTTATTTTGATTCCTAAAATCCTTTTTAACTTATCCTAAATCTATTATTTCAAATTCAGTTTTTAATCTTGATTTAACAATATTAATTTCAGATCTATCATGGTAATCAAGAAACATATTATCAACATATAAGAGTAGGTAGTTAGAATCGGGTCCACCCAACCCTTTGAAATAGAAGCAGAAATCAAAATTGATCTTAGAAAAACCCATGTTTTGAACATATGAGTTAAATTTCTTATATCACCGTCTAGGTGCTTACTTCAGGCCATTAAGATACTTCTTTAATAGACAAAACTTTTCAGGTTTAGAATTCAGTTCAAAACCCTTTGGTTGATTCATATAGATTGTTTCATCAAGGTCACCATTTAATAATGTAATTTTAACATCAAGCTAGTCCAATTCTCAGTTGAAATGAGCAGAAAGAGCAAGCAAGATTCTGATAGAGGTATATTTAGCAACAAGTGAGAAGATTTCATTATAATCTACACCCTTCCTTTGAGTAAACCCTTTGTCCACAAGTCTGGCCTTATATCTTTTACCTTCATCATTGGGTTCAACCTTTTTCACATTGTAGACCCATTTATAGTCACCAACTTTTTGATCCTTAAGTATATTAACCAAAATCTATGTCTTATTTCTAATTAACGAGTCTATTTATTCTTTCATGGCTTCCATCCAAAGTTTGGATTCTTTGCAGTAATAGCCTTTTCAAAAGTTGTAGGTTCAGAATTGACAGATTCCAATTCAGAATAGAGGGTAAAAAATTCATCGGTATTGATTCTGGTAGTAGGAAACATATCTCTTCTACCTCTATCTCTAGTTAACTGATAGTTTGCAAGAGTATTATTCTAAGTTTCATAATCAGATTTAGATTCATCTTGAGCTTGATCTATTTCAGATTGAGTAGTAGTCTCCACCTCAATCAAATCATCAAGTTCAACAAAATTATCTTCATTATTTTCCAAATCAGTTTCTCTAGCAGTAACAGTAACAGATTCAAATTGTTTCTTATTTGCAGAACCATTGTAAGGAGAAATATTTTCATTGAAGATAACATTTCTACTTATGATATTTTGAACCCATTTTGTTCTCTCGCCCAAAGCCTATATCCCTTAGACTCTTCACCATAGCCCCAGAAAAGCACATTTCAAAGATCTGGGTTTAAGTTTGCCTTCATTTTGAAGATAATAGGCAGCACATCCAAAAACCTTAAGTTTGGAATAATCTGTAGACTTTCTAGACCATAATGATTCAGGGATTTGAAAATTAATAGCACTAGAAGAAATCCTATTAATTAGATAAGTGGCAGCTTTTAAAGTTTCACCCAAAAATAATTTTGGAAAACCAGAACTTAACAACATACACCTAACTTTTTCAAGTAAAGTTCTATTCATTCTCCGAGCAAATCTATTTTGCTAATGAGTGTATGTTGTTGTTCTATGCCTTAAAATGCCAAATTCTTTACAAAAAAAGATCAAATTCACTATTACAAAATTCAAGTCCATTATCTGTTCTAAGTGTTTTGATTTTCTTACTAGTTTGATTTTCAGTCATCAATTTTCATTGTTTAAAATTTTAGAAGGTGTCAAATTTAATTTTAAAAGGAATGTCCATTTTTTTCTCGAAAAAACATCTACAATCAATAGATAGAATCTAATCCACTCAAAGTACTTATTGATACTAGACCCTAAAGGTCGGCATGTAAATAATCAAATATTGAAGTGGATTTATGAGTTCCTGTTTTAAAAGGTAGCTTATTTTGTTTTCCAATGAACAGTCTTCACAAAATTTTAAACTTTTAATATTATCATCTCCAAAAGGTCCAAGTTTGTTAAGAATTATCAATCCATTTTCACTAACATGCCCTAGTCTCTTATGTCAGATTAATGACTTATTATCATAAGATTGAACAGCAGCTGATAAGTTTCAAACTAATGGTTCAGCTTGAAGTATATAAATTTCATTAACCTTGGGTGATGGAATTATTTCCTTAGAATTGATGCTTACTTTAGTAAATCTCTTATGAATTTTAATTTCATATTCATCATCCAATTCTCTTAAGGAAATCGGGTTTTTTAGAACTTCAGGGACATATCTTGTTAAGGGTAGCTCAAGAATATAACTATTTTCTAACAAAAGGTTTGATGAGATCCCGGTTGGGGGAATCGCATGGAACTCGCGTATTGAATTGAAAACGTCGGGAAAACCCAAATTCAGGTTGTAGACGATAAGATCTCGATCCACAAATTATTGAACCAAGCAACCAAGTAAGAACAGAACTTGAAAGACCTCTTGATCACAAAATCAATGAACCTCGATTTACGAACACCACAAAAGTTGTCTAATCCTTTGATAAGTTCTAGGTTTTGGACTTGAACCCAATAAAGTGAAGCAAAAAATTCAACGATAACAAAGATGCGTTGAACCCCTTGATTACACAATGACGAACTCACGATCCGATGTTTGTATGTCCCAAATATAATTAAATATTTGATAAGTTCGAAAAGTATTCATTCAAAAACATTGGAGAGAAAAATCTCAATTTAATTCATATCAAAAGTTTTATGTTTACAATGAAATATAAACCTATTTATACTAAAGCAATAAACTCTAAGAATTATGGAAAATACGAAATCAAAGAGTCCTAAAATAACAAACTTGAACAAAATAAGAACTCTAGTCAAAATATGGAAACTTGCGAAAAATAGAAAAATTCGTCCAGAAGTTAGCCTATGCGTGGTCGCATAGAAGGGACCTTGGCTGCCTTGGACTTCTCTGTCGTGTGCATGCGGTCGCAATCAAGGTATGTTATGCGGCCGCATAACTTACGAATTTGACCTCCTTTTCTTTGGCTTGAACCAAATCGCTCCCAATCATTTTGGCTTTCGATCTCTTCATAAGACTTGCCCCTAAAATTGTTAACTTTAACATTTTGGACTCCAAACCTCGGCCACGTGATTGCCTATCCCGAATCATATCAAGATCACAAGTCATATCATTTCCCATTTAAACTTGACCACCATTTAAATCATCAAATTCAATGAACCATTCTTTAATGAGACACATATGAAAAGAACAACTAGAGTTAAAAACCTATTCCTTTGGGTTTATTTTGGTTGAAGTAACTTAGATAACTCCTTGTATATCAGATTCATTATTGCAGGCTATGGTTAGACTTCACTTTCATATCAGATATCTTCTTGAAACAGTCTTTTATGAAATGTCTAGTTTTACCACAGTAATAACATTTCCTAACTTGATTCTTGGATTTTAGTTAACTCTTGTTCTAATTTCTGAATTTAGAAGTTTGAGGTTTCCCTTTGTTATGAAAGTTAAAAATTACATTGATTACTCATTTTGTTGTAATTCAGCTTCTCTTTAATATGTAACCCTTCTCCAATTTTAGAATCATCGAATTCAAATTTTAATTCAAATTCTCTATTTCTCAAGGATGAGATAATAATATCAATTGTCAGATCCTCTCTTCCATATTCTAAAGCATTAAGTTCTTTGTATTTATCACTTAGGGCCTGTTTCATTGCAAGGGTGAAAAACGAGTGGAAATAAAATGAATGACAGGGAATTGAATTGCCTAGTAAACGTTTTATAGGGAATTGTAATTAATGGTGTTTGATTGATATAATTTTTCACTTGACAAAATTTTCGTTTGGCTTTGTTTTTTATGCAAATTGTCAATTAAACGGATAAATTTTTTTGCCATTGACTTTGGAATGTGTTCAAATTGCTAAAAAAAAAAAATTGTCAAAAAGTTGGAAAATGTTTTCCCACCACTATGGTGAAAAAACGTTTTCTAACTTTTGTGCATCAACCGCTTGTACCTTGGAAAACGTTGGCTGAAAAATTAGTGCAATCAAACAGGTGAATAGTAAAACATAGGAAAACGTTTTCCACATTCCAAGGAAAACTACGGCTAATCAAACAGGCCCTTAGTGCATTCAACAGAGCAACAACTTGTTGATCATTAGATAGTTTCTCATCACAGTTAGCCAAAATTTGAATCAATTTAGTGAATTTTTCAATATTTTCTTCCAGAGTGGAGAAGGCATGAAATCTGAAATTATAAAATTATCTGAGGAGATAACATTTGTTAGGGTTTGTCTTGGTTAAATAAAGAGATTCTAACTTAGTCCACAAAGCCTCAGTTGTAGTCGTTTCCCCAAACTTTCTTATCACACTATCAGACAAATGTAGAAAAGTTGAACTCCGGGCAATTTCATATAATTCATGACTAACTAAGCACTAAATTTAGTACCCCAGGTTCCATCAAGGACAGAAACACACCTATGTTGTAACAACAGAGTCCTCATCTTTTGGCTCCAGAGATTAAAGTCTCCAGTTCCTTTCCAAACTTTCACTTCAAATTTGTGTGCAATTGTCATAATAGTAGATAAAATCACATAATCAAGTTCATACAACACACAGAGTATAATAGATTCAAGCAATATGAAAAGATTATAAAATATGTAAATTTCAGAGTAAGATAGAATATTGCATAAATTTCTTCTTATCATGCAATTTACACAATTTATAAGACAGATTATACAATTCAAGTCATTCAGAATTATATAACAATTTAATAATCAACTCAGACAGTTGTATCAAATTAAATTGTCTATTTGACAAGTTTAAGGGGTGATTACCCGTGAATCCACTAAGTTGTGGGTTTGAACTCCAAAACATGAAAATATCTTTTACTAAAGAAAAAGACGTGCACATTTTCTCCTCTAGACGCACCTTGGAGGTCAACTTAGAGTTTACCACCTATTTTTCCATGAAGCACGAGATGGGATGTTTTCTCCTTGCCCTGTGCCCAGACGTGCTTAAACAGCATCTAGACAAACCTTTTAGGACACAACTCTTTTACTTCTATCCTCATAATTTTTTGTACATTCGTGGGAAATCGCAATGGTACTGCAAATATCATTCAAAATTTGGCTAAAGTTAATGAATTAAGCTACTTGTACATCCGGGGATGACATCCCGGATGACATTCCCCCTCACAAGCAATGGTATTGCAAGATCGAAAATTAATTAACGTTATTTTCATTGGGAAAGTTTCCAACATTTTCGTTGATATATTCAAGTCAAAGGGTCTTTTTCATGGGAAGATGGGCTTCCATAAATAATTGTGGGTGTTTTATCATTTGAGAGAGATACCACATAATATAATCTTATATTATAATCTAGTGCTTGTTTAAGACCGCAATGAGAAATTTAAATATTGTAATGCAGTTGGTAGATGGAGAATAAAAATTCACTTTTGGGTCTGGTAAAGTTGATAATTATAGTTGTAAACAGTCAATAATCTAGACCAAAATATCCTAACTATATAAAAGGGTGAGTTTTTTTTGGTCACGTATCAACAATTTATATCGTCAACTAATACGACGTCATTTTTTTGTGTGGAAGCGTAATGTGGAAGCGTGAAGAAATGTATAAGAGAAGAAAATTTAGGCCCTGTTTGAGCTCCTCTTTTTTCCCTTTTTTTTCATCCATTTCTTTTTTCCAACACTGAACGCATTAATGAGAGGTGAAAAGATACTGAATTTTCTATCACAATTTCTAATTCTAAAAATATCTAATATATAATAAATATATAATTCGACAAAAAAAAAATATCAAATATTTCCTAAATATTCAATTGCAACAACACCGAAAACTAAATTAAAATGATTTAAAAATCTTCACGCTAATAAAAATATCTAATATATAATAAATATACAATTCGGAAAAAAAATATCAAATATTTTCTAAATATTCAATTATAAAAACACCGAAAATTAAATTAAGAAGATTTTTAAAAAATTAAAGTCTCCACGCTAATATATATATATATATATATATATATATATATCTTATCATAATCCTAAAAATATCTAATATATAATAAATATACAATTCGACAAAAAAATATATCAAATATTTCCTAAATATTCAATTATAAAAACACCGAAAACTAAATTAAGAAGATTTTTAAAAAAATCACGATATATATATATATATATATATATATATATATTTCTTAAATAAAGTGAAAAAAAAAATTAAAACTCTAGAGAATGGAACACTCTCATATTTGAGACTGTCGCACTCTCAGACGTTTCACGTCGCATTTTTTTTTGCGTGTTACTATATATATCATATTCTAATCCTAAAAATATCTAATATATAATAAATATACAATTCGGCAAAAAAAATATCAAATATTTCCTAAATATTCAATTATAAAAATACCGAAAACAAAATTAAGAAGATTTTTAAAAAAAAATTCATGCTAATATATATATATATATATATATATATATATATATATATATATATATATATATATATACTTCTTAAGTAAAGTGAAAAAAAAAAAAAAAAAAAAAAACTCTAGAGAGAGTGTAACACTCTCATATTTGAGAGTGTCACTCTCCGACATTCACGTCGCATTTTTTTTTTTTTTTGCATGTTACTATATATATCTTATTCTAATCCTAAAAATATCTAATATATAATAAATATACAATCAGTAAAAAAAAAATATCAAATATTTTCTAAATATTCAATTACAAAAACACCGAAAACTAAATTAAGAAAATTTTAAAAAAAATTAAAATCTTGACGCTAATATATATATATATATATATATAAATATATATATATATATATATATATATATATATATATATATATATATATATAAGTAAGTAAGTGAGAAAAAAATTAAAACTCTAGATGCCTAATTTTTTTTTTAAATTAAAAAAAAAAATTAAAGCAAATGTGAGACACTGTGTTGTCTCGCACAGTGCGAGAGTGCACATGCCTCACACAGTGCGAGACAGCATAGTGTCTCGCACTGTGCTGTGAGACACTGTGCGAGACAACATAGTGGGAGATGTCACTTCCAAGACTTTTCTTATTTCTTCATTTTTACACGCAATTGTCATCACGCCTAACTCCATTCTGCCTTTACCATTTTTCACGCAACCATTCATAGAGCCAATACTGTACCACCATACACAACTTTTGATCTCATTATCACTCTATATTATTTTATTTTGCCTAAAGCGAGCGATGAACATTTACTCTCTGTGACTTAACTTCTGCCCAGAATTGTTTGTTTATCTCGCAATTTCTGTTATTTTCTGTCAAAATTGTTGAAAATTCCATTTTTTTTTCTTCGTGTATTTGAGTTGGAGATTTAGTGTAAGAATGTGTATTTTTTTTTTTTTTTTGCAAAATTTGACATGTGTTTCTTCTATTCTAGACTACATGATTTAGTGGAAGTAGTGTATTGAAACAAATATTTGATGATAAATGGTAAATTTCAATACACATCCTTAAATTATATTACTATTCATATACAATAATATGCTTCTATCTAAATAAAAAATAATATTTAATCCTTATTACTGATCTTACACTCTCAACTAAAATTAATAGCGCCTTACTTTCTACGCTAATAAAAACACAATAATTACAGAACTCGTACATCGCACGAGACACAAACTAGTTTATATATAAGCTACAAGTCTCTCAATACTTAGAATAAATGAATTTTTATTTATAATTAGTTGAGTTTGGAGCTTGATGTGTTTGAATTTCAACTTGACCAATACAAAAATGAAAAATAGCCACAGAAGTTTCCATCATTTTCATAATTCTACAATTATTGAGGGTATAGAATTTCCAAATTGTTGGGTATGATACCCAATAAATTCGGACGATGATGAAAAATAGATATCGAGAATTATATTTCATAGACCTCGGCTAATGAATGAAATGTTTATCGACAAATCAATTCATGTGCTCGACCTAAAAAACAACATGGACCACTAGTAACAACTTAACTAGGTTAATGTTATCTTGACTTAAATTCACTTATAAGATAGCTTCTTGTGTCTTGGCCAACTATCTTGTTTCTTGGCCCACTAATTTGTGTCTTGGCCCAAATTGGTGATATAACCTATACTATAATGGGAAAAATTCATAACTAAGAGTATAAGTATGACCCATTTCAATAATAAGAAAACAAGTTTCAAATTTCAAAAATCAGATTTTTATTAAATTTTATTTATAAATTATATATTTAATTAAATAAATATATTAAGGTCACACACACACACACACACACACATATATATATATATATATATATATATAAAATTTGATCACAGATTCACGATTTAGCTAGTCACATATTATTTTTCGATCACAAATCAGAATTTTTAAATGCCACAAATTATTTTACGATCACAATTCAAAAAATATATAGGTCACAATTTGTTCATCGATCACAAATTCACAATTTAACTAGTCACATATTATTTTTCAGTCACAATTCAAATAATTTATAGGTCACAATATCTTAATCAGTCACGGGTAACTAATTTTTACGTCACAATTTTTTTATCGGTCACAGATCATGAAAATTATAATAATTCACAACTTATTACACATTCACAAATTATCAAAATATCGATAACATATTAACAATTTTTTAGGTCACACGTTAATTCTTGGTTACAGTTCATCTTTTTTCATTGGTCACAGATTAATCAATTTAATGGTTACAGTCAGTCAAAAATTTGTGACCACCACCTCATCACCGCCACAACCACAGTTACTACCTAAATCACCACCACACTACCACGGCACCTCGCCACAGCCACAACTGCACTCACACTCACACCCACAATCACCCCCACCACTGCCACCACAATATCAACAACAGACCAACAATATCCAACAACACACCACTACCGCCACCTCCAACAACACACCACTATCGCCCACTCCACCACCACCAGATGCCGCCATCTCCAACAACACACCACTACCGCCACCTCCACGATCAGATGCCACCACCAGATATCGTCACCTCCAACAACACACCACTATCGGCCAATCCACCCCCACCATCGTCATTATCGTCCATCACCGCCACCACCACACTACCATGGCACCTCGAACAACCACAACTGCACCCACACCACAATCACCACTGCCACCACAATATCAACAACAGAAATCACCACCAAATACACCCACTGTCGTCGCATTGCCGACACCTCCACCACATCACCAACACCAATAACACCACTGCCAACCACGTCACAGCAGCACAGATTGAATCAAAAAACAAAAAAAACTCCCAAAAAAATCAAAGTGAAATCGCAGATAGGGCAGCAGCAGCAGCGCCATGCTCGGTGATGTTCGCTGCGCTTAGCTGCTCCGTCTGCAGAGAGGAAATCTTCACCACCGTCACCGATGAAGGTGGTTCCAGGACCAGGGAGAGAAAGGGGGAGAGGATGTGAAATTCTTAATGGATCTGCACCACTGCCCGTCGTCGCTGAGTCTAGTGATTCCAGTGTCAGAATAGAGGTTGGTGCGGCTTGGCGCCGGCAGGGGAAGGTAGCGTCTGTGAAGAGAGAGAGAGAGAGAGAGAGAGGGGGGAGAGAAAGAGAGAGGGGTTTGGGGGAATTAAGATCAATTATTATTTTTATATATTAATTAATTATATAAAATATCTGATTTTTGAATGGTTAAACCTTCAGTCTGATTTTAGAATACTCAATTTATAAAGTAGAGTTTTGTATAATTTCCACTACTATATATTGGCTTTTGTATTGTGTTGAAGCCGTGTGTATGCTTTGTAATTGCGTTGAGAAGAAAAAAAACCGAGGCTGCCTTTCTCTTGCTCCATCGTGACTGGCGTCATTTCCCTTCTCTTTGCCTTTGTGGCTTTGCAAATCACAACCACCCTTTTGTGTTGCTTTGTGGGTAAGAAAGTAAGGAAACAACCATGAGTGAATTGGTTTAGTGGGTGGGTTGTAGGATTGATTGATTGATACAAATTGGTAAGTTAAACTGAGCCAAGAATCCACGAATCGAAGAACAATTACTCTACACAAACTCACCTCACTCAGGAGGAAATACATGAAAATAACCTAAATTTAAACCCTTATTTTCAAACTAACCTAAAAATGAAGCAATATTTTCAAAATGACCTTTGACCATTTTAACTACCAAAAATACCCTTAACATAAAAAAATTGCAACAAAATAATTATAATAGAAAAAGAAATACAATAAGGTCCTAAACTATGGATTCAAAACCTTTAAATCTAGATATTATACAAAATTTGATTGATCTAAAAATTGCAACAAAAAGAGAATTAAATTATTTAAAAGAAGATTTAGATCCAAAATTAAGATATAAAAATACTTATATAGATAGTCAAAAAATTAGAATTGAAAATAATATACATAAAGAAATTATCAATTTAGAAAGAAGAATTGAAAAACTAAATATAATCATTGAAGAAAAGGTCATAACAAAAGATAGTGAATTCTATAAATTTTATTGCGATTTATTAACTATTTATGAAAATAATAAACTTTGAAATTTTGAAGACGGTCTTAGTACCCCCCCCCCCCTCATTTCAATTGGTATCAGAGCCATAGATCATAACATGATAATAGAATATTTAGGAAATAGATATAAAATTAAAAAAGATAGATTTGGAATAATAATAGGAAAATCTATAATAGAAAAAGAAGCCTTAAAAGTCATACTTATAAAATTAAAATATATACATTTAGATATAAGAAAGGAGATAATAGAAAAGACAGAAATTAGTATAGTAAGAGATCTTATGATATGGGAAACTATTATAGAAACTATAGATCGAGAGGAAATAGCTGCTATAATAGAAAATAATATAAGTAATTATGAGAATTAAAATTAAGAAAATAGATAACTATTATAAATTAGAAGAAGAAAAAGGATATAAAATATTTTATGAACCTATTCCTATAATTAAAAAATTACCTAGAGAAATAAAAGAACAAATACTACATAAATTAAGCTTCGTTTGGTAGCCATTTTTTGGGAGAAAATGTATTTTTGAATAGTCGATTGATGGAGAATGTGTGGTTAAAAATTAAGGAAAAATTTTGGATTTGCGTGTAATATTATTTTATTGAATAATGTGTGGTTGAAAAGAAGAGAAAGAGAAATGTATTTTGAAAAAAATGGCTACCAAACAGGGGGTAAGTATAGGATCTATAAAAGATAGATATGTATATGAAATGATTAATAAAGAATTTGAAAGTATTTTATATTATAGAGAAATATATGAATCATCAAATGAGTAATGATAAAGTAGCTAGAAAGTTTAATAATATTGTTAAAAATCTAAACAAAATACAAGAAAAAACCTCAAATATACTAGGAATACCAAGAGAAATAAATAAATCACAAGAAAAAATGTTAGGGAAACTAAAAATCGAAAAATTAGAATTAAAAGCAAAATATTTTGAAACTGTAAGAAATAATCAATTACCTGATAATGAAATAGCAATAGAAAGTCTTAATAAAATCATCAATGAAAATAAAGATAAAAAATGCAGATTATCATATTTATTAGAAGTAAAAAGTGGAAAAATATAATGATTTTTTCAGAATCGTTTGATGAACTAAATGAAACTAAAGAATTGAAAGATGAAGTAGGAATGTTAAAAGTAGAAATTAGAGAAATGAAACCAACAGATAAAAAAGTAGATAAAGATAGAATAAAAGGAGAAATGACAAGAATAGGAAAGAAACATGTAGAAACAGAAGGATATTATGAACCTGGAAGTATGAATGATAGATTTAGAAAAAAAATATTACCAATAATCCTAGAACAAGAAAAAAAATTTGAAAAATATATAGAAGAAAGAAGAAAAAAATAAAAAAGATGATGAATGAAGAAATATATAATCTAATAGAAATTTTGACCAATTAAATATAGAAGAATTAGAAAATTATGAAATATTAATGAATACTGGTGGAGGATCAACACCAGCACCAGGAAGTACTAGCAATAATCCAAAATTAGAATTTCCTGAATTAGAAGGAGGATATGCACCAATGTCACATAGACCTTATAGACAGTACTATGATAGAATTATACCACAACATAGAATAGAAAAATATAAAGATCAATTTACCCCAAATTCAGACTACAATAAACCAATAAATCATGGAGGAGCAAAACAAGATTTAGATTGTAAAATAGATATTAAGAAAGTCTTGTTACAATGGGCAGATGCAATGATATTATTCTTTTTATATAACCAAGACGATACATGAGAATCTACGGATAAAAGAATTGACTATTTAATAGCATCGTTCGAAGGAGATGTAAGAAATTGGTGGGAATGAGTAACTGAAAATACTAAATTATTAATGAGAAGAAATATACAAACAGAAATGCAAAAAACCTCACAAGAGGGAATAAAAAAGTTAGTAGAATATATATCAGATGAATTTCTAGGAGAAAATTGGATAAAAAATTCAGAAGAAGAAGTTAGAAGAGAAAAATTAAAAGCAAGATTAGGATTGATAAATATTATGATATGTGATATGTGCAAAATAAAAGAATATACATGTCAATTTAAAAATTTCTATTATACCCAATTTTATAGTAATGAAAATCAAGGACCATACTTAGAAATGTATTTTGCTAAATTACCAGGAACATGGAATATATATTTTAAAATATAATATGAAAGATATATAAAGGATAATCCTGTACCAGATACATTAGGAAGTAGAATAAAATTCCTATTTGAAATATTAGCAGAAATATGTAAAAATAGACAACTAATGAAAAAATCTGAAAAGTTAACAAGAATCTGTTGTGAAGAAATAGAGAGACATATTAATTGGGGATGTGGACCGGAAAGAAAATATAAAAGAAAATTCAAACCAAAAAAGTATAAAAAATATAAACAATTCAAAAATAAATATCAAAAACCAAATAGGAAATATTATAAGAGAAAATATCAACCAAAAAGAAAAGAGTTTAAAAAGGATAAAAAACAATGCAAATGCTGGAATTGTGGAGAAATAGGACATATAAGCCCTGATTGTACTAAAAAGAAAGTTAGAATTTTACAACAAGAATATGAAGAAATAGAAAGTGATTTAGAAGAAATAACAGATATTCATAATTATGAAGGAGAAGAGGTTTACATATCAGAATCAGAATGAATCACGAAATAGAAGAAGCTGAAACTATAGAAGAAACAAGAAATAGAAAATTCTGAAGGATATGGATTAAAAGTAATATTTGATAATAATACATTTAGAAAATAGAAAAATTATCATTAGATTTAAAAGTAGGAGAATGGAAAATATTCGATAAAATATTTAGAAGAGAAAGAATATCTATAAGTGAATATCATAAGATAGAAAAATCAATAGATATAAGAACGGCTTCAGGAAGTCATAAATTAGCATTATTAACAAAATCTACAGTTGACCAATTAATGACAAAAGTAAAAGAAAGACAAAAAGAAAAGATACAATATGTTTATCTAGCAGGAATACAGTTAATATTCAAATCCCTATTTAGAGAAGGAATAGATTCACCAATAACAGTAAGTTTACATGATGGAAGAATACTAAATACTAATGATAGTCATTTAGGAACTATAGAAGAAAATTTAGCATATAAAAAATTAATATTTACATGTTATCCAAAATATTGTGTATCAATAAAAGATAAAGATTTTAATGAAGTATTAGGATTACATTTTAAAATACATAGAAAAGATATTATGGAAGAAGGAAATCATATCATGACCATAGAATATAGAGCATTATATACATTTACTAACTCAAACTATGGAAACATTTATTCTAAAAAATCCTATATAGAAATTCACAAAGAATGTAATGATATATTAAATATTGTAGAACCAAACAAACAACTAAACCTATTACCAGAAATATATAAATTAGAAATATCTAAAACAAAACCAGATGTAACAGAAAAAATAGAAAATAATTCTTTAATAGAATTTAAAGATAGAAGATTGAGAAAAAATAATAGTACATCTATAATACCAAGAAAGAGCATAAGTCGAGAAATAATGGTAAAAATGAATATAGGAAGTATACAAATATATGGAGAATATTTTAATGGAATAAAATATATAAAAGGAAAAACTATCATAATTGATACATGAGCAGCAAACTGCCATATATCAAGAAATAGAGATAAAGGATTAACAAAAAAAAGGGTAGAACCTTAAAAATATATCAATTTTGATGGAAAAACACATACTAGTGAATTAGAAGTAAAAATACCAATAATTTTAGATGGAGAAGAAATGATAGTACCATGTTATGTAGATAATAGTATGGGAGATCATTACCATATATTATTAGGAATGAGTTTTTTACAAACCTTAAATCATTATAATATTAATAAAGAAGGAATCTATAAAACACATAATAATAAGACATTATTTTGTCCAAAAGAATGAATAATGTAATAACATTTTCATTAGTAGTATATATACAAATTACTATTGTAGAGACTAATATAACAACATGTGCCTTAATAGATACAGGAAGTGATATAACTATTATCAAAATATTTTTGTTAAAAAATTGAAACAATGATAATGCTATAAAAATAACAGGTGTCACGGGAATATCGACACTCATTACTAAAAATAAAGAAAATGTAGAAATCCTATTAGGAAGTAAATAAATAACTATAAATAAAGTATATGCATATGATGTATTAGAATGTGATATATTATTAGGAAATGACTTTGTTCAACAATTCCAATATTACCAACAAAATAACTATATGATTATGTTAAAAACACCATGTGGACATCTACTAAAAATTTCAAGAGAATTTAAACCATACAGAGTTCAGCCAGCCCAGTGTGGTGAAAGGATAATAAAAATATCAATAAACAACTGTTAAAATACAAAAACTACAAATAACAGAAAAATCAGAATTAATAGAAGAAATAATAAAAAAGATAGGAAATGTCTATAATGAAAATCCATTAGCTTATTGGAAACCTGAACATCAAATGGCAAAAATAGAATTAACTGAAAATGTAATAATAAGAGTAAAACCAATGATGTACACTATACAAGATACTCAAAAATTTAAAAAATAAATTGAAAAATTAAAAAATATGAATTTAATCAGAGCTAGTAATGGACCACATAGTATTTCAGCCTTTATGGTAATGAAACACTCTGAACAAGTACAAGGAAAACCAAAAATGATAATAAATTATAAAGAATTAAATAAATATACAAAATTTGATGGATATTTCTTACCAAATAAAGATATTTTAATAAACCTTGCAAAAGGAAAAGAATATTATTCAAAATTTGATTGTAAGTCAGGATTTTGGCAAATCAAAATGGAAGAAGAATCAATACCATATACGGCATTTAGTACGCCTCAAGGTAAATACGAATGGATAGTTATGCCATTTGGATTAAAAAATGCACCTCAAATATTTCAAAGAAGAATGGATAATTTTTTAGAAAATATAATGATTTTTTATTGGTATACGTTGATGATATACTAATATGTTCAGAAAATAAAAATGATCATAAAAATCATATTATAAAATTCCTAAAAGAATGTCAAAAAGAAGGAATAGTTTTATCTGAAAAGAAAGCTATTATAGAAAAACCTGAGATAGAATTTCTTGGATTAATTATAGATAAAAATGGAATAAAATTGCAGTCTCATATATCTAAAAAGATAGAAAGTTTTCCTAATAAATTAGAATCTAAGGAATAAATACAAAAATTCTTAGGATGTTTAAATTATGCAGAAGGATTTATTGAAATTTTTTCAAAAAAGAGACATAAAATACAAATTTTACTTAGGAAAACTAATACTAAAGAAGAATGTAAAAATTTACCAAAATTAAGATTACCAAATGAAAAGGATAATTTGATAGTTAATACTGATGCCTCAGATAAATATTGGACAGCAATATTAAAAACAGATTTAAATGAATATATGTAGATATTCAAGTGAAACTTTTAATCAAGCAGAAATAAATTATACTACTCATGAAAACGAATTATTAGCAATTATTAGAGGAATAAAGAAATTTTCATTATTTTTATTATCTAAAAAATTTATTGTTGAAACTGACAATTCTCAAGTTGCAGGACTTGTTAAAAATAAGTTACCAATGGAACCCCAATATAGAAGGTTACATAGATGGCAAGCATATTTATCATTCTATAATTTTGATATTATTCATATTAAATGTACAAATAATTATCTTGCTGATTTTCATGCAGGAACATTGAATTTGGAGATGGATAATATCAAACAGACGATATCAGAAATGAAATCTACGGCAGCCTATGCCAAAGAAGAAGCAGATGATATAAAAATTGGGATGGAGACATTAGCTGAGCTCTTAAGTCATAATATTAAATTATTACTTGAGATCAGTGAATCTCATACCAAGGTTATAAACGAAATGAAAAACAAAATTGATGCTCTTGAAGCATAATTAATGTCTACTGATACAAATAATACAAGTGTTGATGTCTTGGCACAATCCTATGATACCAAACAGGGATACCAACAGGTACCAAGGAGTGATCCACAATGCGAAAGCAGTAGTGGACCCAGCACTATCAAAAGAGATACACAAGTCCTAGAAAGTTGACCATAAAATCCAATGATGAACATACAAGGGTTGTTAGAATCAGAACTGATGAAGATGATGATACCCCTTTATCAGCAAAAAAGGAAGAATATAGATCTTTTACCAAAATTGTTTATGAATTACAAGAAAATGACTCATATTTCATATCTTCAGGAGATCATGTTTATCCAAGGTTACTAATTACCAATAATGCAGACCCTGTCATGGTCAAAATGGCAGCAGACTATGGATTTTTAGATCTTATCTACCCCGAAAAAGATCTAAAAGAAATTGAAAGATTTGATGAAATTTTTAAATCTAAAGTATCCAAATTTGTCAAAGGAATGTCCATATACATAAAATTTTATTCAATCAGTCCTGAAATTGATGGAATGATATTTTATCCTGCTGAACATATTATAACAATCGGATATGTTGGTAGAGAGTTTCAGATTGATGTCGGTCACAATAGAAAGCCATTACCAAAAATCAACAAATCATGGATAAAATCCCGAAGAGTTTTAGGGATGAAAGTCTTATATAAAATGACAATAAGCTTGTATAACAAAAAATTCAAATGCTTGTGTCAATATGAAGGATGGACTCTTCTCACCAATAATGGAGGAAAGAAATCAACAATTCTGAAAGAATACATTGAGAAATTTGACACTCATCGAATCAATGGACCTATCACAACCATACAAGAGGCATGCAGAGTAAGAGAATGCCCCACTTGCCGACAGAATCAAAGATAAAAAAGATGAAAATGATAAACACATGGAGGAAAGGTGTCCAAACTGCTACAGGAAAATCTTACCAGCTGTATGTAAAAACAAGATCTGAATGACAATTATAGAAGGACTGTGTCATTTATCAAAGAAAATGTAACAAAACAACAAGGATGGAGGGGCCATGAGGCTCTTGATGAAAAGCACGAGGCAATAAAATATTATTAGTATGATGTAAGCAATGATGTAATTTATCTTCAGATTTGTGTATAAATAGAAGCCTTTGGGCTAATGAAAAAGGCAGAGTTGGTTGAGCACTCAAACTGTGAGTTAGCCAAACAATTTTCTGTCTTCCATTGTAATCATATTTCAGCCTTTAGATATCAATAAAATTCCAAATTATTTCATATCCAAATTGTATTTAAAAGATATCATGAGTTTCTAAACACCTCACCCCGTAGATTCTTGAAAGATTGAAGAAGAATTCATTTCTTACTTTAACAGAAAGAGAGTTTTCTTTAGTTAATATCTATAATCCGAATTCAAAGAACTGACACAATGAAGGTGGAAAGTTGGAATAACAATTATCCCGTAGAGGCAGGAGGTCATTGAAGGGAGCCATTTGCAGATCCAGAATCTGAAGGTTACTCGGTTCTAAAAATAAAGATTTAAGATCAAAACTAAGGTAAAACTATTATTTTTGTTAAATTTAGAAAGATATTTTCTGAAATCTTAAAGAATCGTTGGGATTACTTATCTGAATATTTGCATGACTAAATTATCTAAATGATTGTATTTAATATTTATTTTATTAGCATTGTTTATCATGTTAAGATTTATATAACATGCCAGGATATACAATTGAAGGATTAGATAACTTATTAGAAATTTTATTAGAAAAAATAAATAATATTATCTCTCAAATGGAAAAAATAGATCAATCATCGTCTGAAGAATATTATATACTTGGAGAAAATTTTGATAGATATATGGAAGATTATGTCAATCTATTAGATCAAAGGATGAATTTATATGCTAGAATTCGAGATAGAAATAATACAGGACAAAATTGAAAAACTATTCTAAGATAAGGATATATCCTGCAATATATAAAAACTCATTTCATTAAGGGTAATATAGACATTTTACCATTTTTTAGTCAAAGAGGTCAATTTTAAAAATTTTCTATTCTATCAGGTCAATTTTAAAGGTACCCCTCTCACTCAGTCATAGGAGAATACTATGGTTAACTCGTGTGAATTGCACAAAATTAGGACACTCCTGAGCCAAGAAAAAGTGAAAGCAACCTTAAGTTAATTTCAATATTATTAGATTCATGATCATTATTAGTTGAATAATGTTATTTATAGTTAACAACTACCGTAGTCATTCTACGTGGTAACAAATTATTCGATATATTAATTTCTTTAATTCTATTATATCAAATAACAACTTAATGTGTCAAACATCAAGTTATCACATAAAATGAATCTATGTGACACGTGACCATTGGCCTGTTGTCCAGTAAAAAAATTCGTCTGTACTAAATACACAGAATAGCAACATTGAATCCACTTAACATCAACTCCAGTTATTAAGACCAAAGGCAAACCCAAGCAAGCAATCTTACCAAAATCTGGGTCAGGTTTTTTGCGATCAAAGTGATTTGATCAAATACCAAAACTCTCGCTTTAAGCTTGGCCGGACTTCCGGATTTGTAAAAATAGTTGAATTTTAACGATAGATTTGAAAATTTGAAAGGATGTATAGTAAATGTTAGATGAAAGGCATATCATTGTATTTCACAATCAACTGCTCATTACTTGGAGTCCTACGAATGGCAGAGAAACCTCACCGGTGGCAAATCGAGCGGATTTGAGGACTTCCTCAGGGAGTTTCAGATCCGAAATCTTCAACAAATCCGGTTACAACCCATTCAATCATGGGTTGACCCGACCATTTCCAACTGAAAAGAGGGAGTGAATTTATATATTGTTTGACACACATTCTCATTTTTCTACTCATTTTCTATCACATATTTTTCAATAAAACAATATTTTTCATCATATCAATAATTTTTCATTCTTTTTCAATCATATATTTATCATTATATCAATCAAAAAAATGTATTATTTACAAAATAATGTGTATCAAACATGCTTTTACTTTGCCTCTTTTTCTACGGAACCTTCTGGACAACTGTTCCTGTCCTTTTTATAAATGAAAAAAATCTCCGTTTGGAACGTGACACCACCTGTATATGAATCGATAATATTTTTTTATTTTTTTTTATACCTAGATTTGTCAGCTTACGCTAGACTATATTCTGGACCACCAACCACCGGTCTCTCAGTAACTGTCTGAAGTAAATCGCGGGTTATGCTCAAATTGATCAGAATCCTTGCACCATTTATACTCCTGGCCCCAAAGAAATCTCCTCCATGATTATTACATCACCAAACTACAACAAAAAATGGTTATTACTTCACTCAACTGCTCCAATAAGGAATCGAACTCCCCACGCTAAGATTGCAAGCCCCGCAATGCCTGTCCTTTGCCAACTTGGATGTGCCCCGGAGAACATGAATCGATAATATTTCATTGTAGAATAAATAAATTTCCTTTATTGTCCTTATCCTAAATACTACTAAAATATTGCTTACTGCGGTTTATTTGATAAAATAGAAGATGATATTTAAGATAAATCTATTTGTACAGAATTATTCACCATTAGAATTTTTACAGATACTCACGTGGATGTGGGTTCCATCTGATTAAAATATTATTAATAAAATTGGGCTCCATATTTTTGTCTCTCCCCTGTAAGTGTTCTGTAGCTGTAAATGTAGCATGATTCTAGTATTTATTAATTAAAATTATTTTTTTACACTTCTGTATCCTTATTTGTTTATTTTTAACTTTCTACTTATTATGGATATATGATTATAATCGAGATTTGAGAAATGATTCCTATTTAATTTATTTAGTGTAACACTATTACAATTTATATATTTTGTATTGTCTATATCATAATGTGATCTCTATGGTGTGTATTTAGAACTTATTTGACCTTTTAAAAAAAAAATTAATTGTTAATCACATATGTCGTGGGATCCATTTATTATTTTTTCAATAATATATTTCATCGATTTTTATTAAAATTTACTAAAATTTGATTTTTATATAAACCAATTAGAACCAATTTCCTCCGATTTTAATGCCCACAAAGTGATACTCAAATTCTTGGAACTACCTCAGCTAAAGTAAGACAAGATAATAAATATAGTTAGGTTTCATTTCATTAACATAAATTACATATTATTTCTATTTTCTACTGATTTTTTCATTTATGTATGTTTTATCAATCATTAAAACATAATAAAACTCATAGTGATATCTATATTTAATTAAGGGAATAAATTGTTTTGCCAGAAAGAATTTGACCACTTGGATGACATTCTCTCATATGTTGTGGGACCTGCACAAATAAAAAATGCAAAAATAAAAAGGTGGGACCCCCTATTGTGACAAACCCTCCTTGTTATCATAGCATGGTTCTTAATTAAGAGCGATTGTTTTGCCATAATTTTTTGACAGCTTGCTTGAGAGATTAAGTTATGGCAAAACATGATTGAATGATGTGTTAGTTGTTTTTTAAACAGCCTGTCATTCAAGATGTCAAAACATTCTGACAGTCATGCATGATTGACTGTTGTGTATATATATATTTGTTTACATCGTAACCTTGTCAATTGAATTGTTTTTGTTAAAAAATAAATGAAAATTGGATTATTTTAGCAAATATGAATATTATAACAAAGTTAAGTCCATCAATTAAAAATTTGATTTTACTACATGTACTTGAAGTTTGACATTTTGAGTTACTCAACTTCATTCGTCCTCTCACATTGGGGGCGGGGGCCACATAATTTTCAAAAATAGGGTCCGACCCTATGTGAGGATGATAGTAAGGTTAGATAACAGAGTGGTACAAATAGCTTCATTCTTAAAAATTTAAAAGTTTAATAGTTGGAAAAATAATGAGGTCAAGAATGTAATTCCAACTACGATTGAAAGAATCTACCTGACACGTCATGAAATTTCTTTATATAACGACTTTACCAACAACGTCAGCTACTATGTGGGCCCAAGTCTGATGAAACCCTAAAACTCGCCACACATGCGAGTATGCGATCCAAATTCACTCCAAACCTAAACGCAACGTATAATCCGACGCTTCAGATGTCACGCATACAGTGTATCCCATCTTAGCCGTCGACAAAAGAAGTCCCCGTCAGCGTGCAAACAAACAGATTTCCACCATTCGATCATTTACCCCTAGAATTCAACGGTTCAAAGACTGCCCGTAATTTTTCTGGGCAGTTCTCACCGCCTTTAAGAAGCCTGCGATTCCACTCCCAATCTTCGCTCAATACCCAAAACCCGATCTCTACACAAGCACGTTTTTTCGTACCCCGTTTTTCCAACTTTAATAAAGGTCGGCGACAGGTGATCGGAGTTTTTAAAGTTTAAAGACTCCGGTGAGCGCGTGGCTTTTTAGGCGTTTTATTTCCAATTGAATAATATTATACATGTTTTTGGATAGATTTTGTCCGAGATTTGCCGGAGCTGAGCTGCGCCGTTGCAATTATGGCGTCAGCTTTGTTTGTTAGTCAGAATGAATCTAGCTGGGTCCACATGGGGAAGAAGATTCCGAGTTCCAATTCTCGCCTAAATACAAACCCTAACCCTAATTCTACCCCGAAGAAAAAGCAAAAGCAATTTCACCATGTAGCCACCAACGGAGGCGCTGCCGGACTTTATAATGACGATTCCCCTGTCATCACACAGACTGCCTCCGACGATGCGTACTCCTTCAATCAGACCTCGACAAGCCGTAGTGGATTCAACCATGGTGAATATCTGACCTACAATTTCTCATCGTACACCAAATCCGAGCTCCTCGAGCTCCGCAGGCGATTGGCTGCAGAGCTTGAACAGATCCGAGAGTTCTGGACCCAAATAGATTCGGGTCAATTCAACATCAACAATCATCCAAGATCTCGTGGGAAATCAAAGAAATTGCCGGGGGGCAACAAGCGGCCTGTAGCTTCTCTTGTATCTAATAAGGATCCTAAGAGGCTGTCCAGGGGATTAGACAATGGAAACTTTGGTTTGGAGGCCCTGATTAATTACCAGGATATGTTGAAACAATGCAAGCAGATTTTGACTAAAATAATGAAACACAAGAATGGGTGGATTTTCAATAAACCTGTTGATGCAGCGGCCTTGGGGCTTCTTGATTATCATCAGATTGTTAAGCAGCCTATGGATCTTGGGACGGTAAAGTCAATTCTTACCAAGGATTTATATCCTTCGCCGGTTGAGTTTGCTGCAGATGTGAGACTGACTTTTAATAATGCTCTGTTGTATAATCCGAAGACTGATCAGGTGCACAGTATGGCAGAGCAGCTATTAGCGCAATTTGAGGAGTTGTTTAGGCCAATTCAAGAAAAGATTGATTGTTATAATATGCAAAGTAGGGAAAGGGAGTTTCAAGCATCCCGGGTTAATGATGAAGTTCAATTTTCAGTTAATGAAGATCTACAAGGCAGTTCATGGGATAATCATAATCAGATTATTGCTTCCCCCGGACTGGGAATGGAAAAGAGAAGTAAACCAAGGGGAAGTACGGTCCCGGTTCCACAAATGCCAAAGAAACCTGAGAAAGCACCAATGCATACACATTCGAGTTCTTCAACGCCTTCGTATCATCCTCCTCTGTCAATGGATCAGCCAATGCTGGAGGAAACCCCTTCTCCTGTGAGAGCTCCCCCGCCAGTTAAGGAACAGAAAGTTGGAAGAGGGTCAACAGTGAAGCAGCCGAAGCCCAGGGCGAAGGATTTAAATAAGAGGGACATGAGTATGGAAGAAAAGCATACGCTTGGGCTTGGGTTGCAGAGTTTGCCTCAGGAAAAAATGCCACAGTTGGTTCAGATTATTAGGAAGAGGAATGAATATTTGGCGCAAGATGGGGATGAAATTGAGCTCGATATTGAGGCCCTCGATACTGAGACTCTTTGGGAACTTGATCGGTTTGTGACCAACTGGAGGAAGATGATGAGCAAGACAAAGCGGCAAGCTTTGATGATGAACAACAATTTACCTGCTGCTCCAACTTCTCCCATTGCTGAGGCTGATATGGTAATACTCAATTCATATTTGATTTTGTATTTGAATGACCTGGATATGTTCCTTTTATTTTCTTTCCTGATTTGCATTTGGGAACTGTTGAAGTTTACTAATGTGTTGTTTATATATTTTAGAGTGAGATGGGTGAGGCAAATGATTTGGAAAATAAGCCTAAAAGGAATGAGGACGAGGATGTTGACATTGACGATGATATGCCTGCTGCAAACTTTCCCCCGGTGGAGATTGAGAAGGATGAAGGAGGCGGTCATGATCATGGCAATGCCTCTAGTAACTCCAGCAGTTCCAGCAGCTCTAGTAGTGGTTCCTCATCTTCCAGTGGTACTGATTCTTGCGTTTCTACATTGTGTCGATGAATTTCTTTCTTGGAATTCCGGTATCAAAAGACATTGTTCATGGACTGGTCATTAGTTTGAGCTCTCTCTTTACAGATTCTGATTCCGGGAGTTCCTCTGGTGGTGGCTCTGATGCAGATGATGCTCAATCCTGATATTTTGTTTTAAGCAATTTGCTGAAAATTAACCGGCTTCGGAGCAGACCATTGCGCCATGGTGTTGTTTATTTATTTTAGATTGCTTATTGATGAGGTATATATACATCATAATGGTTTTCATAATATCTTGCATTTCTCTGTTTCGTGTATATGGTGATGGGCTAAAAATTAAAACTAATATTTCAGAGATTTGCCAAGACAGCTCATGAAGGAAGAAAATGGAAGTTTGTATGGGGATCTTCACTGCCGTTAACGTGGATTATTCAAGAATCCAAGTCGACTTTCCTTGTAGAAAGAACTACTCAGTTAACTTCAATGAAAACGGTTTCACTGGGCGAGGCTTATTGGTTAATAAGTTTTCATGTATCCCAAGTCCTGCAAAGAAATTTGGTGGTTGCCTATAAAGGGCAGTCTAGCTATGAAGATTGGGTTTTTTCCCAATTAGGGTTGAGAAGCAAGAAATGCAGAGAACTAATGAGATTATTGTACAGTTATTTTTCAGTCATAAATAGCATTCAATGATTTTTTTCCACTTGCTGTCACTGTCTGAAATAGATATTTTATTTTCTGAAATTGATATCTGTAATGGTTGGAAGTTTTACATAGGCTTTTAATTCTTGTTCAAGTTTTGAGATAAAGTAAAAGTGAAAAGACAGAGAGACGAACGTGGGAATATGAGGTTGCCCAAACATAAATTTGAGAGGCAACCTCATATGCCAACACAAATGAATGCTTGCTGCTCTTTTCATGGATTATAAAGAAAACATTGTGTAGGTTAAATTGACAATGTAGCACACTTGACATCTTAACTTTATTTCCTACCTTTCATCCCTCCCTCATTCCTGAAGTGTCACTGAAATAAAGAGAGACTCGGTGTAATGGTGGAAGGAGAAACAGACACTAGGAGCTGGGGGACCGTGGGTGGTGTGTGGAAAGGCGGGGATTTTAATTGGTATTTACGTTTTCATTTTTTTCTCTCGTTTCATTCACATCCTTAACCTTCCATTGTTGTTTATTTTCTGTTCTCTACTTCCAATATTACCTAGGGTGAATAAGAAAATTGTCAAATGATTTTCATTATTTGTAAAATATATTTTTCTCTTCTTTTCAATCATGCATTCTTCATGTAAATAATATTACACACAAACTTAAAATTTTTTCATATTTTTTAACCATAAATTTTCTATTAACCTACTATTTCAAAATACATTTTTAGGGGAAAATGGGGCTTAAACGGGCACTTAATTGAACTAAATCGTTAGTTTGGGTATACAGGATTTGGTCTACATTTCAGTTTTTAAATGAATCAAACCGTTTAGAAATGATTGTATTTCGGCTTTGATACTTAAAAAAAGCCCGAGGCTGAACTAAGTTATCGTGGTATAATGAAATCTAACTCAATACTCCAAAACAAATTCATTATCCAAATTGTTTGAGTCACTTGCACTATATTGATGTGGCTGAATTTTGTTAATTGTTCATTTTTAAAGTGAATTTTGTCAATCTTTTGATTAGAATTTGTGTTATTTTTATAGCTTTGAGCTGGATTAATACTTGCTAACATTTTGTTCAGAAACGTTATGCAGAGAATTTTTATACAAACATTTATGTTTTAGCTTGATTTAAAAGATTATTTTTAGATTACTAAATAAATTGTGGTTTGAAATCAAATTGAATTTAGAAAATGATTTTGATTCTAAATTTAAATAGTTTGATTTGATTTTAAAAAAATTCTAAACCGTTTTAAATTGTTTGATTTGACAAACCGTCCACTAAAAATAAAGCGTCGACTAAAAAAAAATTAGGCACTTGAAAAAAATAGAATTATTAAAGATGATCGAATTTTATTTTCAACAAAAAAAAAAAAAAAAAAAAAAAATTATTCACCTACTTATCGATCATTTCAATCCATTTATGACATTTGCATACAATTCCAAAACGGAGACTTAAATGAACGGTTGTCAATAAACCCCCTTCAACACAAACAAGCCCAAAAGAAAGTATTATTTGTACCACACAAAAGAACCAGCCACGTGGTGCACAATCACACTACAATTATTTAAGGACAATTTTACATACCTAAAAAGTGTAGATTTTATTAAGCAATAAAAGCTTCAGCAACAAATTCATATTCATATCACCGAAAGGTAACTTGAAAATCTACTGCTCAGAGTTCACTTCTGAGCAAGTTCACGAATAGGAACTTCTAAATTCTAGTACAACCAAACCTTCCCAAAGGTGGTAATTAAAAATACAAAATTGCAAAAAACATAAAAACCTCGACTGACATAAAATTATGATCTTTATCCTGCTAAAAAGCTTTGTCAAACAAAAAATTCTACTTCTTTGCCTCCTCATACTCTGCTTCTGGGGGCTGGTCACCGCCCTGAGCACCCCCAGAGGAACCACCAGAACTGCCGGTCATGTGCTCCCCAATTTTTGATACGGCTTTATTTGCAGCATCAAGTTTTGCCTTAATCTCGTCAATGTTATCCCCGGACATTGCAGATCTCAACTCTGAAACGGCCGACTCAATTTCTGACACCACTTCACTTGGAACTTTGTCCCTGTACTCATTTACACTCTTCTCAATACTGTAGATGGTGGTGTCCGCACTGTTTTTGATATCAATCAAAGCCTTTCTTTCTTGGTCTTTCTGAGCATGCATCTCGGCCTCCCTAACCATATTATCGATCTCACTTTCAGATAAACCACCCGAAGATCTAATGGTAATCTGCTGCTCTTTACCAGTGGTCTTGTCCTTTGCAGAAACAGTGACAATTCCATTGGCATCAATGTCAAACGTGACTTCTATCTGAGGCATGCCCCTAGGAGCTGGAGGAATACCTACAAGGTCGAATTCACCAAGGGCCTTGTTGTCGGAAGCCATATCACGTTCTCCTTGCAAAACTTTAATACCTACTTGGGTTTGGTTGTCAGCAGCTGTTGAGAAAACCTGAAAATAAAGCAACAACAATTAGGAAGCACCAATTGAAAACTCGGAGCCTAACAATTATGAGGCGGCCTGAAGAAAAGCAGGTTCATTTCATCCTATATTAAAGAAATCTTAGCACCAACAAAGTAAAGTGTATAGTTGAAGGATCAATTAGTCATCTAAGATAAATGACTCAAGAAATGAGCCACCACAATGAAGGAAATCAAGGAAATTGTACATGAACTGCTGCAAGTGCTTGCCTGACTCTTTTTTGTGGGAATGGTGGTGTTTCTATTGATCAACCTGGTAAAGATACCTCCCAGTGTCTCAATACCAAGTGATAGAGGAGTAACATCCAGAAGAAGCAACTCTTTCACATCACCACGGAGGATGCCACCCTGAATGGCAGCTCCCATGGCAACTGCCTCGTCAGGATTCACCCCTTTGCTCGGCGACTTGCCAAAGATTTCTGAAACAATTTCCTGAACTTTAGGTACACGGGTCATTCCTCCAACGAGGAGAACTTCATCAACCTCCTTTGTTGAAATGCCAGCATCCTTTAAACAATTCTTGCAAGGAGCCTTAGTCCGCTCGATCAAGTTATTCACCAAAGCCTCAAACTTTGATCTGGTCAATGTTATATTCAAATGTTTAGCCCCAGATGCATCCGCAGTAATAAAAGGCAAGTTGATTTCAGTCTGAGACGTTGAAGAAAGCTCTATCTTTGCTTTCTCAGCTGCCTCCCGAAGTCTCTGCAAAGCAAGCTTGTCTTTTGCTAGATCAATTCCCTCAGTCCTCTTGAACTCACTCACCAAAAACTCCAACAGAGTATTATCAAAATCCTCTCCTCCCAAAAATGTGTCACCATTGGTGGCTTTCACCTGCACAGAAAATGAGTGTTAGTATCAAACCAAGAAAATAGAAAACAGCAACAGAGAGATGATATTGCCAAAGAAATTTTGGATACCTCAAAGACACCATTTGATATCTCCAAGATGGAAATATCAAAGGTTCCACCTCCAAGATCAAAAACAGCAACAAGACCCTCCTTGTTGTTCATACCATAGGATAATGCAGCAGCCGTAGGCTCATTAATAATTCTCTGCACATCAAGGCCTGCAATTCTTCCTGCATCCTTAGTAGCCTGTCTTTGAGCATCATTAAAATAAGCCGGAACAGTGACCACAGCTTTGTTTACAGATTTCCCAAGGTAGGCCTCTGCAGTTTCCTTCATCTTAGTCAGAATAAACGCTCCAATTTGGCTAGGGGAGTACTGCTGCCCGTTGGCTTCAACCCAAGCATCTCCATTTGAGGCCCTAACAATTTTGTACGGAACCATCTTCATTTCCTTTTGTGTTTGAGGGTCATCAAAACGTCTACCAATTAGCCGCTTAGTTCCAAAAACCGTGTTCGTCGGATTGGTGACAGCCTGCCGTTTTGCTGGTGTACCAACGAGTAGCTCTCCTTTTTGGTTAAAAGCAACCACCGAAGGAGTGGTCCTAGCACCCTCAGCATTCTCAATAACTTTTGGGTTCTGCAAACAACAAGAGTTTAAAGAAGAGCACACCAACATTAACAAGCACATGGAAAATATTCAACTGCAAATAGAGATTTTACCTTCCCTTCCATGACAGCAACGCAAGAGTTTGTAGTACCCAAGTCAATACCAATCACATCATTCCCAGCCGGTTTTGTGCTGTATCAAGAACGGAATGGCGTTGAATTTCAAAAGGCAAGATCCCACAGCCAAGAAGCAACTAAAATAAAAAGCAACGTACCTGAATGGCCTAGCAAGACCAGCCCATTTGGTACGTAGTGCCCATGAAGTCTTGCTGTTTACAGTCAACTGAAAAAAGCAAGAAAAGTTAAGTGATACATCTCAATAAATTTTAGCAAGTTCATTAAGGCAAATACACAAGCCCCTAATATATGAATGAGCTTCTACAAACATAGAAATACTTATGCTAATGGCTGACGCTCAATGGGAACAAATGAATAACAAAATAACATCCAAATGAGAAAGATGATAGCAACTTCTGAGATCACTTTTTGCAGCTCCTATGACTATTGGAAAACCTCTGGTCGTACAATGGACGGCCCCTTCCCCCACCCAAAAAATAAACACACACACAAAAAAAAAAAAAAAAAAAGGCAGGGAATCTGTCAAGTGAAACCAAGATGAAATGAATCTCTCTGGTACACAAGTTAAATTCTCTGAGTATATTATTATACGCAATCTAAACAAACTACAGCTATTGGGAAATTATATAAGTGCTCATATAAGCCGATGACTTACGTAATACAGAGAATGAAAGATTGTTTTAATTTGCTTTAAAAAAACACCTTTTGAGACAACAGAAACCAAAATGACATATTCACAAGCGGTCAAATTACACATTTCTCTAGCTTTTTACTCCCAATCTTTATTCCCCTAATTAGCAGCGCCCTTCGAATGAAAAAAAAAATCTAGACCAAAAGAGTAGTATCAGGAAGTACCAAACGAACCGTATGCAATGGATCCATAGTATTTATAGACAGAGACTAAGTAAAACACAAAACAACTTATAAAACATAATTATCAAAAACTACATCAGAAAATGACTAAGTGAAATAGAGAAGTACCGTTTTGTAACCAGAGAGAGAGGCGGAGGTAAATTCACGGCGACGGAGAGATCGGAGGAGGACGGCGGTCGCCATTCGAGAAGAGAGCTTTTCAGTGACTGGTTGTTGGAGATGCTAGGGTTTAGGGTTTAGGCGGAAGAAGGCAGATGTTAAAAAGAGAAAATAAACTTTCTCCCGGCGAGTTCCGATATGATATATGAGGAAAAATTGAGAAATGTAGTGCGTGTCAGAAGGTTCTAGAACATATCGTATCGCCCATGTTATCGTAAAAGAAGTCGTGGAGTGTTGCCCAAGTTGAACGTTGAATTTGCCTATAGAACGACGTCGTTCACTAATTCCTTTTTCACTTTCCTCCTACTTATAAAATTTGAACCATGCTACTTGTACAAGAATGATTGACAATCACTCACATGAGAAGAGGGTCCATGATGAATAAAAAAATCGTGAGCCCTCTTCATATGAGATGATTGTCAACCATTATTGTACAAGTAGCAAAATTCATAAAATTTATAATAGTTTGCATAAATAAATTTACCACCCATTCATAATTGTGGAAAAATAAACTTAACATCAAATATTAACATGGAAAAGGCTCATTTGCCAAATGTTTGTGTAAATAATTTTTTTCCCATATTTTTCATTTGATTATTTATTTTAACTAACCAAAAACATGTTCATTAATTAACTCATGCCTGTCCACTATTATTTCAATTTCTTTTTGTCTCAAATTCATATTCAGTCACACATTTTCACAATAAATTATTTTGCATATAGATCCAATATATTTTTTTTCTACTTTTTAACTTCATATTCTTCAAATACTCACTATTCAAAAAACTCATTTTCCTTCAATGAGCCAAATACTAATAAAAAAATTTGTGTAAATTTTATTTTTTCATATCAGCCCGTGCTACAATTTTTTTTCCCGTATTAGACCGTGCTAAAAAAATTTCCGAATCCGCCCCTGTCAATAATAGTAGACAAACAAGGACCTATTGTACTTCGCAGGCCACTATATTATTCAATAATGCGGACCAAACTTATAATATGTAGTAAGATGCACTCGAAAGCAAGTGGAATTCTTTTGTTCATTTTTTTTTTTTTTGTTTTTTTTTTAAATCATGACACAAGCATAATTTTCATCAATAAATATTAACAATAAAATCTTATATTTTAGAGAAGGAATACATTAATTGACTAACTTCTATATTCAAAACAAAGAAATGAAAGTAAATAATTTGCTTGACCACAGTATCAATTTTTTCTGGTCGTCGCAAGAACCAATCCAACTCATCAAACATGATATTAGCCTACGAAAGCCCTGCCACAGTACTCACTTTTCAGTATACATGCAATGGAATACAGACTTCAGAGTCCAACAAAGTGTATCTTGAACCAATTTCTCGATTCACATAGGTAGACAAATCCTTTAGACACACGAAAAGAATGGAGTATCCTATCCAACGTAAGAGGACAAACGAGAAAAAGACGGCAACTTTTACCGGCCGAATATTATAGCCTAGAGCTGGAGGTATCCTCCTCTTTCTTTTCTTTCTCCACCGCTGACTGTTCTCTTAATGAAGGATTTCCGGTTGAGAGTCCAACTTCTTCTTAAGGCTCGCCTTCTTTGCCAAGCCATTACACGACTGTACAGAGCTGGGAAAATGAAGCAAAGAAGAACGACCACTAGCAGTCCTACACAAAGTAATATCACATTGCGGAATCCATCCTTCAACTTGGGGTCCCTTTGCCCCGTCCATGGAACTCCTCCCACGTTCATGCCAAACACTGTTGAGAAAACACGAGGAATTCTTCAAATCTTTACAAAAAAATTTCAAATTATCAATTGGATCATGTGAGAAGGGAAGTTGTATTCTGACCTCCAGTTATTATTGATAAAGGAAGAAATATGATGGAGAGGAAGGAAAGATAATATAGTTTTCTGTTTATTTGCTCGGCCTGCCAACTGTCAAGGCCAGCCTGAATCGCAGTGACACGATTGGCTATAAATCCAACATTCTCCTTCAGTCTCCTTAGTCGTCCAATTAACTCTTCCAAGGAGTTAACGTCTTCATTATTAAACCAAGCCTTCGACAAACAATGTTGTTTGACTCGGGGAAATACCTGCTCTCCATGTGCAATAACCTACAATTTGACAAAAGTAAATGAGATCACCGTGATGTCCAAGTACACATCAATTTATCTTTTCAAAATTCAAAAATCATTGAACAGTTATCAGGTAAATGGCCTAGACAGAAAATTGAAGTACACAAAATCTATTTTCTCCAAGTGTTCGGGGCAACTAATCCATCAATGACAACCAACACAGTTCACAGCACCTCCCACAATAACACTCTCGCTCCCCATTAGCCTCCTGGGGTTCCCTTTTATTTTTTTTCCTATTATTTCTAAGTTTTTTCTTTGGTTCCAAGAACGGCAGAGACGCACATGAAAGTTGAGGAGCTATGGTTGTTTAACTATGTGGACACTAATTATACTGTTCGCTAATGCCTTCTACTGCAGATATAGGAATTCATGTCTTTGAATTAGGTCACCCTGGCTTCATATTCTGTATAAAGGAATCTGAGGGGTCTGTTTTTCTGGGAGATAAAAGACTCAGATGAGCGAGATCTCTATTGTAAACATTTTCTTTTTGATTTTAATGAAAACCTGCAGTAGCAATAAACCGCTACAAATATGTGATTGTGGTTGTTTATTGCTGTATGATTTCGTTCCTATTGCTCTCGTTTTGGGATAAGGAATTAATCCCTAACAATGGTATCCCAAACCAATGTCAAAGAATTCCTTAACTCAATTTCTAAGCCTATGATTCAATTGTTAGAGATATTTCCATATCCCAGCCGGATCCCATGCCACCTTGCCATGCACAAGATCAGTCCCAACCGGATTCCATGCCATCTTGCCATGCACAAGATCACTGATCTTGTGCATATTTCCTAAATTGAATTGTATAGCATATTCCATTAACTTGATTTTAGGGATATTTCTATTAATTTTAAATCATTTCCTTACATCCACATCTCTGTAATCATGTATATATACACCCCCTATTGAGTATATTAAATATAAGACATCTTCCAATATTGTCTTCTCTTTTATGGTATCAGAGCCCCTTGCTCACGCACATTAATCCTAAAGCACTGTCCCTATGGCCGAATCAAATACTTCCTCCACCACCTTCTCCTTTCCCAATATTACCCAGCTCATTTCCATCAAGTTAGATGGTACCAACTACCTACTGTGGCTGTCACAATGTTTACCAATTCTCAGGAGCCGTGATCTTCTCGGCATAGTGGATGGAACTGACATCTGCCCCGCTCAGTTTCTTCCCTCTGCTGATGGAACTGACCCCTCTTATAAATCCAGCCTTTGTTCTCTGGACCAAGAAGGACCAATACCTTCTTAGTTGGATCAATGCCACCCTTACTGAGAAAGTGCTGTCCACTGTTTATGGACTCAACACTGCTCGACAGGTTTGGCAAGCTATGGCAACACGTTTTGCTTCTCATTCTCCATCACGCATTGCCCAATTGAAGCGCCAACTCCAGACCTTGCAGCAAGGTGACAGATCTTGTTCCGAGTTCCTTGCCTCCGCCAAACTCTGGGCTAATCAGTTGGCTGCCGTTGGCAAACCCGTTCCCAATGAGGACCTTATTTCCTTTGTTATCAGCGGACTTAACTCCTCCTACAAATCCTTTGTCACTGCCTTCTCATTTGCTAGTCATGACAAGGCTTTTTCTTTTGAAGATTTCCAGGCAGAACTTTTGAGCCATGAAAACTTATTGCATCACCCACATGTTTCCATAGTTACCAACAGCTTTGCTCTACTGTCCACAAAACCAGGGAAGCCACCTTCCCGACATCCTAGCAGACCTCGAGGACCTTCTCCCAAATATTCCTCTCGGGCTCCTGTACAACATAAGCCCTCGAATAGCTCTTCTCCTGCTCATACGGGCGGAAACAACTCCACTCCTCGAGTTCCTTGCCAGATTTGTGGTAAAAGTAGCCACAGTGCCTTGGATTGCTTCCACCGGATGGTTTTCTCTTATCAAGGACAACACCCTCCGGCCCAACTTGCAGCCATGGTTGCTCAGACCAACGCCACCATTGAAGGCACCACCTGGTACCTTGACAATGGGGCCAATAATCACATTACTGTTGAAGAAGACTTTCTAACTGACAAGCAACCATGTCAAGGAAGGGAAACTGTAGCGGTTGGTAATGGCGATGGACTCCCAATATCCAATATTGGTTCTACTCTCATTAAATCTGCACATTCCACCTTTGCTTTTAAAAATATTCTCCATTGTCCCTCTACTGCAACTAACCTCTTGTCTATACAAAAATTTTGTTTAGATAATAGTTGTTATTTTGAACTCACTGCTTCTCATTTTTTTGTGAAGGACAACAGGGGTAACTCTTCTGGCAGGCAAGAGTGATGGGTTGTATCCACTTCAGCTGAAAAAGAAACCGTCATCAACTAGTCCTCCATCATTCTCCATTGCTTTTCTAGGCATCAAAACTACCCCATCTGGATGGCACTCAAGACTCAGACTCCAGCTAATAAAATTGTTCAATCTTCAATTAATAGCTTGTTTGGTACCCATTTTGTTGGAAAAAATGAATTTTTTGGGTTGATGTGATGGTGAATATGTGATTGAAAAAGAAGGAAAAGTTATTGATGTGATGAAAAATATTATTTTATTGAAGAATGTGTGGTTGAAAATGAGAATGAGAATGAGAATGAGAATGAGAATAAGAATGGGTACCAAACACAGCATAAATATCTAAATTTACCTGTTTCTGGTGAAATAAATAAAAGTACTATTTGTGAATCTTGTCAACTTGGCAAAAGCAAGAAACTCCGATTTACCAACTCCAATCATGAAACACGTGCTCCTCTCGAATTAATTCACTCCGACGTTTGGACAGCCCCCGTCCCTTCTACTAGGGGTTGTCATTACCACGTGATATTCATAGATGACTTCACTCGATTTACATGGTTTTATCCTATGCATCATAAATCGAAAGTATTTGCTAATTTTGTGAAATTCAAATGTCTTACAGAAAATTTACTTTCCCACAAAATCAAAAAATTTCGGACTAGTGACGGAGATGAATTTAATTCAAAACAATTTTCGTCTTTCCTCGATCAACATGGAATTCTCCATAGACAATCTTGCCCCCACACTTTAGAACAAAATGACTTAGCAGAGAGAAAACTACACCACATACTTGAAATGGGATTCACCTTTCTTGCCCAATCCAAACTTCCCAAACGATTTTGGATAGATGCCTTTGATACAACATTTTACCTAATTAATTGGCTCCCTACTCCAGTCTTGGCCAATATCAGTCCATACCAGAAATTATTTTCCTCTCCACCTGATTACCAACATCTTCGAAATTTTAGATGTAATTGATATCCTCTTCTACGCCCCTATACAACCAACAAGCTAGAATTTAGGACCAAATAATGTATTTTCCTTGGTTATAGCTCGGGTCATAAGGGGTACCGCTGCTTTGATCTCACTCTCCAAAAAGTCTATATTTCTTGTCACGCAGTAATTGATGAAGACTTATCTTGGATTGGTGCAGCCCTCATCACCCGTGCCTACTCAAGATTTGGCCTCTGCTCTTTCGCATGTAATACTCTCTCCCTTTTCCTCTACAATTTTAGCAACTAATCTTTGTACCTCTACTGTTCCACCATCATATGTTCCTAATGTACGTCCATCTCCAAAAATCTCTCACAATTCAAATTTAGGTAATGCCCTACCTCAAATTGTGCCCTCTAAATTTCTCACCCGACCTCCCTCCAATAGTCCATCACCTTTAATCACGAACATCTACATCTTCTTTTTCCAAAGATCTCACGATCCCCTCTATACCTCCTCCACCTCATCATGCCATGCAAACCCGATCCAAAACAGGAACCTCACATCTAAAACAATTTCCAGAATTTACTATTTATTATTCCACCAAATATCCCATATCTGCTTTCCATACATTGCTCCCTCATGTGGAACCATCGTCATTTACCAAGGCCAAAACTGACCCTCGTTGGATGGATGCCATGTACAAAGAATGTGATGCTATTATTCGTAATGGAACTTGGACTCTTTGTCCCCGGCCTCACTCTCGGAATATAATTCGCACAAAATAGGTATACAAAATCAAACAACATCCTGATGGTTCTATAGACCGGTTCAAAGCCGGCCTTGTGGCCAAGGGCTTCCAACAGAAAAGTGGGGTTGACTATACTGAGACTTTTAGAGCAGTCATCAAGCCTACCACCATTCGGCTAGTTCTTGCCTTGGCAACCAATTTTCAATGGTCGGTCAGACAACTTGATGTTTCCAATGCCTTTTTACACAAAAATCTTACGAAAGAGGTCTTCATGGAACAACCTCAAGGGTTCATAGATACTCAAGCTCCTAATCATGTTTGTCGTTTTCACAAAGCAATATATGGTCTAAAGCAAGCCCCTCGAGCTTGGTTCTATCGATTGTCCATTGCCCTATTAGATCTTGGATTCATTGCTTCTCTTATGGATACCTCCCTATTTACTTATAACTCAGGCTCAATCCATATTTTTATTCTAATCTATGTGGATGACATAATTATCACAGGTATAAATCATGGATTCTTCATGGACATTATTCGGCAGCTTCAAAAGGAATTCCCTCTTAAGGACCTTGGGCCCCTTAGTTTCTTTTTAGGGATTCAAGCCACTCGGACAAATAATAGTTTGCACCTATGCCAGACGAAATATATTTTGGATCTTTTAAATCGGGTCAAAATTACTGGATCTAAGCCATATGCAGCACCATGTGTCTTCGGCTCCAAATTTTCTAAATTTGATGGTGAGATTTTATTAGACCCCACTGAATACCGTCATGTTGTTGGTGCTCTTCAATACTGTACAATCACAAGGCCTGAAATTGCATATTCAGTCAATCAATTATGTCAACATATGCACAACCCCACAACTCCCCATTAGACTGCTGCCAAGAGAGTGCTTCGTTACTTCTCTTCAATTAACTGCATACAATGATGCGGATTCGGTTGGCAATCCAAATGATAGAAAATTCACTACTGGATTTGAAATTTTTCTTGGCTTTTATCTTATATCTTGGGGTGCTAAGAAACGAGTTGTTGTATCTTGATCTAGCATGGAAGCTGAGAATCGTGCCATGGCGATCACCACTGCAGAACTTTACTAGCTCCAAATGTTATTCAAAGAATTGCAAGTCCCACTCACCTCACATCTGGTTCTCTGGTGCGATAATTCAACTGCTCTAGCCCTTGCCCTTGCCCTTGCCCTCCAATCCCGTTTTCCACGCAAGGACTAAAAATATTGAAATCGATTGTCAATGGAGATATTCTGGTCAAATTTATTCCAACGGAACGCCAAGTTGCTCATCTGTTCACAAAAGGCCACACGGCTGCAAGGTTTTTGCTCCTCGAAGACAAGCTGCAAGTGTCTCCACCACCCCTTAGCTTGAGGAGGAGCGTTAGAGATATTTCCATATCCCCCATATCCCAATCGGATCCCATGCCACCTTGTCGTGCACAAGATCAGTCCCAGCCGGATCCCATGCCACCTTGCCATGCACAAGATCAGTCCTAGCCGGATCCCATAGTATCTTGCCATGCACAAGATCACTGATCTTGTGCCCATTACGGATCCATCCCAGCCATCTTGCCTAAATTGAATGTATAGCATATTCCATTAACTTGATTTTGGGGAAATTTCTATTCATTGTAAATCATTTCCTTACATACACATCTCTGTAATCATGTATAAATATATATACATGATTATACACACCCTATTGAGTAATCGTGTATATATACACACCCTATTGAGTATATTAAATATAAGGGACATCTTCCAATAGTGTCTTCTCTTTTATTAATATCCAGGTTCCACACATGATGCATCTCTATACCAAATAAAATTTCATAGCACTAGCTAGCAAGGCTAGGTTGGTCCATCTAATATGAAATTAGAAATGATAAGAAGAAATTATCTCCACAACCCTTTTAAGGTTACAGAAGAATGCCTGGACAGGTAAATTACCTGTAGTAGGCGCTGTAAGTCAATATGCATTTTCGGGAACCTTCTATCATCTAACATTTGTTTCTTCAAAGCAAAACCACCTGCATTTAAACCAGAAATAATGAATTAAAATTATAAATAATGAACCATGTGGAGAATAGATGACAGAGGCCATCAAAGGATCTACTCTGATTCATTTCAATATTTCTAATTTACTGTTTCATTGTCAACTAAGAGGGTACTACCATGGCTAATTCAGTGCTTCTAAAGCAGGATTTGATCTTATGACAGAGCATTCAGGGTTGAAATAAAGTGCTAGTTGATAGTATAATACTTTTTGAAGTAGCCCCCATCACTACCACTCACCAAAGGTCCAAAACACAAAATAATAATAATCATAATAAATAAATAAAACTCACTGGCTATTTTGACAGGATAAAGTATAAGGGAAGTCCGTAAGCGGTATCTTAGAAGGTTTTTTAGAACATAATGGAGTAGGTTAATAAATTGAAGAGGGATGTAGGAAATTGGACACCAAAGAGATAATACCATTTAGCCACTCATATTATGTCCAATAACAAAATGCCTAAAGGGATATAACACTTTCATGTTCTGAACACACCTTTCACGAACAGGACCATGCACAGTATGTTATGCACGAAGTTTCCCTCAGAGGAACGAGTACTAATACCAATTGATGCACGATAACAGAAAAAGAAGAGAATAAAAGAGAAAGAACTGAGTGAAATTGTAGGGAAACATTCAGTTTCTCTTATTGAACAATTTAATTATCTACAGTATTCAGAAATATTAGCGGAAGTGTATAATTTGTTAATGAACAAGACAAGGAACAGAAAGAAAGGAGGCAAGAAGAGAAGAATTGAGGGAAAATGAAAATATCAATTAATCATATAATTAAGGGTAAACTATTACATTGAAGCCCCTCTATAGAGCAAATAAACTAAAAAGAAGCTAAAAGGAAACAAACATCTAATAAATTATAATTTTACAGACTTGAATTTCTATCAAAATGGAAAGTTGCAAGAATAAGAATTTCCTAACTTATATTAATTACTATGCTAAGAAAGTAACTCAGAATTTATTTTCAATTTTAAGCTCAGAATAAGTGCTTATTTTGGAAACTTTTCATTAAAATCTTCATTGCAATCTCCATAAGAAAGTAGTTTTCTACAATATTCACAACTTGATCAAATTCTCCAAGCACTTAGATAGCTCTTAATCATTGAACACCTCAGGTGTTCTTCTATTGCACTGCTCAGGGCTCGTCGGCTACCAACCTTAGGCTACAGGTTCAGCTGTGTCTAGAGCCCAGCTAGATTTGTCATGTGACAGAAAGATGGCTAGCAATGGGATATCGAGGCATTTTTGCAGAGTGAACCTACCATTGGAGATTTGTACTTATATGTAGTAGAAGTACATATTTTATTTTGGGGCGTTTTTTAAATTAAGCTTTCTAAGATATTAAAAGGATTTGGGGTCTCAAAAACTTATCTCCTCGTTGAATTGTCCTAGTTTGAGATCCTTGGATTGAATTTTCTTTTGTCCTGCAGATTAGTGTTATTTTAAACAAACCATGTAAATTATGAGGTAATTGATATCTCAAAATAGCAAGGATCATCCTACCATCTAGTATTGTGTCTAATGGCAACAATTAGAATGGTGTGTTTCGACTACACCTTGTAAATTCTCTCAAAATATATAATAGAGTAGTTTTTGCTGGCTATAAGATATCTTGAGGGTTGTAAAGGTCCGATGGCTGACTAACTCTATCCATTCAACTCCAAGTATGCAAATATGAAATGATACTAGCAACTAACAAGAAAAATAGGGCCAAAATGAACCTACTACTCATTCAGTTAGATTCAACGAGCTGAAAACTTTATGAGGCCGCGAATCGATGCAAAGGATTTCCAGTAAAAGGAAAATGTAATCTACAACCTTGAACATAAGAATCACTATAGATGAATGAAGGAAAGAAAAAGGGGAGACACAGCTATAACAATCTACAATCAAGAAGTCTAGGCCATGAAATATCCATTCGAATGTAGCAATCTTGTGATATCTAACATCATTGTAGAGGAGAAATAAAATGGGACACGAAGTTTCTAACAATAAAAATTATGGCCTGGATTACACATAGAGAATGAGAAGAACATACCTCTATCCAGCTCAAATTCCACCGAATCCAGCTCAATCTCAAGATTGGTCACAACATCTTGGAGGTGATCAACATGCGTGTCAATTATGTGAACAACAAGATTTGACACGGATTTTGGCACTGGATTATCTGCTTCCTCAGAATGATTCATTGTCAAGAGGAAATCAAGAACGTGTTCCTGAATCACGATCCCACGCCTTTGCTTATGTTCCCTGCCATCATTATTCGGACTTTCGACAGCTGGTATCTCCGAAAGAAGAGACTCATTCGCTGGTGAGAAACCCAATCGTGGGACACGGCCTAATGACACGGTAATAACTGAATTCTCAGTAATTCTTGCTGCAATTCTAAATGTGAATTTACTAGAAGCCGGGCCAGGTGAATTAACTCTGAAGACAAGAGCACCATCAACATGCCCACAAAAGGGTCCATTACTAATAAGTGAGAGAATGTCCTGAAGTTTCAAGGGTGGGCATAGTACATCAATAAGGTATTGCGCGGATTGTGATGGTTTCTGGTTCCCTTTTGGGAGCTCGACATGATACCAACAAAACTCTTTCCCTCTACCTTCTGCAAGGTCCCATTCCTTGTTATAGTAATTACCATTTCCATCAAATATGTAGGCCTTTTGCCTCACCGGATAACGCGAATGAGGATAACGATTTTCCCTAAAATTAGGAAAAGAGGGTTCTCTATCTATTTCCTCTCCCTCACCATCTATATGATTAAGCTCCATAAATATCCTCAATTGTCATTCATTAACCAATTCGAAAAACCCCAATGATTACAAAGAAATACCAATATCATACACTTCTTATTCAAAGGCTGAAACAATTAATAAGAGCCAACAAAATCAGGTGAAAAAGTAATCAACTTTACAAATATAAATAACTCCCAAATCAAGATTATTCATCACATTTGCAACAAACTCTTTAAACCCAAATACAAGATTTCATATCATTAGGCCCTGAAAACAAGAACAAAAAATTATTGAAATGCCTTGCTATCTTTGGAGGAAAAAAAAATAAAAAAATAAAAAACCATGCACTAATAGAAAGGCTTTACCTTTTCATGCAACCCGTTGGAAATCCAGAAGGCAAGTCTCGAATGAAGAGAACCCAGGTAAAAATAAGCAAAACCCACCAAAAATAAGTTTTAAAAAAAATAAAAAATCAATACAAGAAACAGGGAGAATCAATTTTGAAAGAGTCTACTCTCATTTTAATACATTAATACATAGACTTAGTCGTATTCAATGACAGGTGGGAATAAAAAACCAACAGTGGAGAAAACGAGGATCGTCAAACAGATCGATTGATGTTAAGAAACTTCAACACGTTCGAGGTTTTTTCCTGGAAGTTTCCTTCTTCATGCACCAGATTTTTTTAAAAATTGTATTTTTGTATAAATATCTGGCATTTCATTGGTATATTAATACTATTAATTTGTTTGTAGGGAAAGATAAGTGTATTTTCTTGTATACGTCATTAAATTGGAGTATTTGTTATTGATTTTGATTAATTACATCTTAATCTTGTGTTTATTTTATTCGTTGGGTGAAACTCGAGGATTGAAATAAATGAACAAAAAATGGCTAAAATGAACAAAATTTAAAGTTCAGGATCCAATGTGTAAATATTCAATAATTGATTTTGGACCATAAAAGGACAATTGGAGAAGTTATGAGTCAATTGGATCAATTAGAAATCAAATGAGTGAAATGCAGTCAAAATATATTCACAAATTATTTTTTAGCCGCACAATTTATTCATCACTTTTTTAGCCTCAGATTGACACCTCTTTTTTTTTGCATAGTAAACATTCAAATTGAAAAAAATTAGATTTCTTAAATAACGTATATCTTTAATTTAGTTTTTCAACGCATTTTGAATCGTCTCAATCGGATATCGAAAGAAAAAAATATATGACAAAAATATTACTACTGAACATAAACAAAACGTGCACAATGCAAAAACAACTTTTTGTATTTAATTGGAACAGGAACTCTTTCTAAAACTCAATTTGAACATGTTTCTTGACCAAATTCACCATCCATATATACAAAACATGGGCAACCATCTAGGATCTCTCTCTCCCATTCGAAATTACTTCCATATCATAAAATCATTCAAGAACGAGAAACAAATTTATCATAAGTTGGAGAGGTAAATAAAGCTCGGGGTTGATAATCAATAACAAGAATTAGATCGTGACATCTCTTTCGTGATTAGTTATGCATGCTCGGGGTTTATTTATTTTTAATATAAAGACAAGTAGTTTAGGATTTTTTATTTTTCTTGATTGATTATAAATGTTTATTGCATTATTTAAATGTTTGCGCACTATTTAGGTATTTAGTTACTTGTCATTGTGCTGAAAAGTTCACAATTAAGGGTCCGTTTGATTCTCATTTTTTGAAGAATAAGAATGAAAAATATAGTCGTTATGAGCCCCACACAAGAGATAGAAAATAAAAAATGGTGGCTGAATGTAATTGATAACGACCATATTTTTTTATTTTTATGAAGGAAAAATGGGTACCAAACGAGATCTAGTAGAACATTGCACGATTAACACACGGACAATAGATGTTTTGAATAACATATATCGCGTATGTAGTTATCTTGATAATCGTGTTATTAAATGCGTTATCACTTAGACAATCTTGTAAATGAATGCGTTCTATTCATTTGAATACATACTAGGAATATGATTGATTCATGACTAGAATAAAATAAACTTATTTTGAAAATAAAATTGAATATAATAGGATTATCGATTTTCAAAAATACATAAATGAAACTGAATTACATAATTGAGAAATGAAAATATAGTAATAATAGGTGGATTTGGGATTTGGGATTTTAACACATATATCCCATTTTTTTATTTTAAAAATTATCTTAGGTAATTAGTAGACAATTTAGAATGATTAAAATACATCTCTTTTGTTTTACAACATTCGAATCTAACTGTGAACTAATACCATTCAATCTAATATTTATTCCTTGCGAGATGATACTCTTAACTCATCAAATTTATTACTTATCAATAATTTCACACGCTTGCAAAAATTGTCCAAACGGAAAAATTGGGGATAAAATATAGACATCATGTAAAGAATAATTATAGAAATAAAGTAGTTGCACTTTTTACGTCATTGAATAGTTTTTGAATTGTTTGGGGACAGTTGGGGAAAAGGAAATGAAAATGAAACAGAAAGGAGAAGAAAAAAATGTTTGGTTGGTTTGTCTTTTTAAAATTTATTTTACGGTCGAAGAAAAAAATAAGTTATGTGATAGATTATTTAACATTGTTTAAGAGCATGCATGTTTGTTGTAAAGTTTAAAATCGATCGTTTGTATGTACATAATATGTTTTCACAATAATTTACATACGCATGATGTGATGAAATATGATTGAGTCAGAATTTTTTCTACCAAATAAAAAAATAATCCCATTCTTTTTTTAATAGATAATCTATATATAAATTATTATGTAATTGCTTATGTACAAGTAGTATTATTCGTTTAAAATTCGATAGTGCCGTTCATATAGCAAAAAGAATAATATTTGTATGAGCACACATGGAAAATTTACATTGAAAAACTATGTTAGTGAAATCTCATGGTGAGATGAGTCAAAATTTTTTTCTACCAAAATAAAAAAAATCTCTCCATTCAGTGATTTTTTTTTCTAGGGCCTAAATCCCGTAATTGACAGTTTCCTTATATATTTTTTTTAATGTTTATGTATATGTGATAAGCATTTATATGTTTAAAATCCTTGTTGCTAGTTGTAGAAAAAATAAGAAAAAATTTCATGTTATTCCGTCAATGTTGTGGTTTTTTTTTACCCAAGTTACATCAGTGATATGTTGTGTTTTCAAGGGCCTAAAAGCAGCCCTAATTGGAAGTTTCCTTCTATATTTTTTAACTGCCAATGAAAATGTGATAAGTATGTATATGTTTAAATCCTTGTCTTTGTGTTTTGTGTAGCAAAACTATAGCAAAAATAAGACAAATTTTCATGTTATTCCGTCAATGTTGTGGGTTTTTTTTGCCCAAGTTACATCATTTACATTCTTAACAATTCATTTTTGTTTTATTGAAATATTTCAGAAGCGTGTTATGATCATTTTTTTCATTACTTAAAAGGAAAAGAGAGCAATAGATTAAGAATGAGTGCGGACCAGATTTGATCTGATTTTAGGGAGTCGAATCGAATTAAGAACCAATGAAAATCTTAGAAATGAAACAATTAGATCTGTAACTTATAGAATTAAACATGAACCAAATCAATAGGTACTGATTTAGTCCGATCCGATTCTATATACTGAAAATTTATAAAAATAAAATAAGAAACTACTTATCAAATTAAAAATGGATAAAAATATAGTTTAATTAAATTCTTGTAATAAATACAACAAAACTAATTAAATACAGTCCAAAACTCAATATCAATTAATAATGACATGAAAAAGAATAAATTATTAAACACAATATAAATTGTAAAATTTGAATAAAAAATTATTTTTTAAGAAAATTCATAGAACAATATATATTAAAAAATATATGTAATATCTATAACCTGATTATTTTCAATAATCTTCAAGGAGAATATATTAATTTTGAATTAGAGTGTCAAACCAAACCAAACAACCCAACGATTTGATTTGGTTCAAAAAAAAAATAATGATTTTGATTCTTGGAACGAGAACCATTCGATTTTTGTTCCGATTCTAGAATCAAGAACCAAAATCGAGAACCAAATTTAGTTTTTATTATTTTTTATATTTTTTTCTTTTACGAATCAGTGAAACACATCAAAAAAAATTAACTTTAAAAATTACAAGTGTGAAATGAACAAAAATATCATTTATCATTACATTTTACCTTATCACCTGTAAGACAAAAGCAATCAACCCTAAGATCTAAATTCTAATTTATTTATCTCACTTTCAATTTTAGACACACACACTGCATTTCTAAACCACAACTATCATTACATTTGTTGAATGTTTGAATTTTTTTTATTTTTTATTTTTAGTATTATTTGACTATATATTACTAACTTACAGATATAAATATAAATATTAGCTTGCATTTATCATTTGAAAATTTAAGTAATGGAACCATAATCAAATGGTTCGGTTCCATATCTAAAAAAATATCATTAGTTCCATTTTTAAAAAAAATCATTGGTTTATGATTCGATTTGGTTCTCATGAAATCAGAACTAAATGGAATCATGTCCATCCCAAATCCTGATGATCTACAACATTAAAAACAACGAGAATTTTGAATTTTTACAAAAAATTGAAATAAAAATACACTTTTTCCTATTAAGGTTGCGTTAAAGCTATGAATTTTTCTAAAGTATTTATAAAATTATTTAGATATAAATTTTGATTAAACATTAGATTTTGCTGGGGAAAAAAAGGGAAGAAGAACAACCGTATGGAAGTAAAATTTTGGCATGAAATAATTTTTTGATTTAATGTTCAAATATCTAATGCATATCTATGCAATACACTAGCAAAAAGAGAAATTAGGAAAAATCAAATTTACTATTGATTTTTAAGACAATATCAAAGAATCAAACAGAACAAATCGATTCTCAACGCATGATCTCAAAATCGTCCATTTAATAAAGGAATCAGAGCCGAGCTGACCAATTTTATTCGATTCCCTCGTTTCTTGAAAAATTGATCACCCCTACAATAAACTTAAGTTTAAGTTTTATGGTTATCTTCTTTTAAAAAAAAAAAAAAAAAAAAGTACAAATGTAATGCTTGATAGAATTAAAAACTCAAAAAATAAAAAAAAAAAAAAATTGTTGTGATTATTGATTATATTATTTTATTTAATTTAATATTGTGCACCAAACTCGTACAAGTAGTCAAAATTAAGATACTCCCAAAAAATTTCATTAAGGGTCTTTATAATCTTTATGGAGGAAAATAAGTCAAAGCTTGTACCTCTTGTCCTTTGATTGAAGTAAATTTTGGATTTTGGTTAAACAATAAACATCACATAAGACGAAAATATAACGACATGTTATATACAAATTCATTGAAAATTAATAGGTATTTCTGGGCTCTTTTTAGTATTCCTCTCCAGAATTAAATATCCCTAAATAGCTCTTTTTGTTATGTTACACTGACATTATTAGACATGAATAAATTTAAATCTTATATATTCTCACGTATAGTATTTTTTAAGTATTATGCATCAAATGTGACATGATCAACTAAAAAATAAATAAATAAAATAACGCTATCTAACTGATAGGTGTGTTTTTGCACACTTATTAAATACTCTAACAAAATAATTATTCATTAAATTAAGCGAATTTCTATTTACAATTGTGTGATTATGACTTTTGTAGGTAAAAATCATCCAAGAAAATAAAACAAGACAAAATAAAGTGAAAAAGAACCAAAAGCGTACAAAATTGTGAAGTTTAAAACCAAAGCGCACAAGTCAAAAAGTTCAAGAACCTGAGCTTGCAATTTTTATAGAGCATAATTGTTATGAAAGTTAAAATTTTGAGGATCAAATTGTACAAAATCAAAATTAAAGGACCTATTGTGAAATTATCAAGGACTTAGTTGCAAAATGAAACCAAATTCATTTATTTGGCACAGAATTGGCGCCTAGGCACCATTGTAGAAAGTGTCTAGGCGCTGCCTTTAATTTTAAAAAAAGGCTTGTGAATCGTTTTGTTAACTTTTGAAACTTCAAGGACTTGGAATGCAATTTTTGAACAAATATTTAGGGTTCGTTGGATAGAAAGATGAAATTTGGGTGGAAAGAAAATGAATTATAGGGAATTGAATTGTTTAGAATTTGTTTTTCTGAGAATTGTAATTAAATGTGTTTGATTGATAAAATTTTTCACCTGGAAAATATAATACTTTTGGTATCCGTTTGACTTTATTTTTCATGAAAATTGTCAATTAAAGGAATAAATTTTCTTATCATTGGGGACAAAATTTGTTTAGATTGCCAAAATAAAAATATAAAAAAAAAATTGGAATTTTTTTTGTGTTCGTTTGACTATGTTTTATATGGAATTTGTCAATTAAATTGATAAATTTTTTTACGCTTCATCTTAAAATTTGTTTTTATTACTATAAAAAAAAAAAAAAAAAAAGGTGGAATTTCAATTCCCACCAAAGTGGTGGGAAAATGAATTCCTTGAAATCAAGGAAAAATTCAAAATGTAGAAAACATTTTCCATGAAAAATTTGATCAATCAAACAAGTCAAAAGTGAAACTTCCAGGGAAAATAAGAGGCTATCAAACAGAGCCTTAGGGTTTTAATGCATAAAATTGGGGCAACTGGGCTTCATTCCTTTTTTTTTTTCTTCCATTTTTCGTTTCTTTTTCTTTTGATTTTCTTGGCAATTTTTTTTGAGGGCAAAAACCAAGTGCACAAGGAGAATATATTTGGAAAAATAGTTGGGGGAATCAAGATCAAACCATCAAGAATCCAAATTCAAATCCAAAAAGGGTTTTATCTTCACTCTTATATTTTCTTCATTATTATATTCTATTTGTAAATGTATTGTATAAAATATCCTCCATTTTATCATTTATATAATATGTGCTAATTTCTTGTGTTAGGATTTATGGTAGTAATTTAACATATTTTAATTAATTTTTATATTTGTTCTTTAATATTAAGTTATTTATTTTCATCTGCTTTTACTATTGTTATTATTGCATTTCATTTATATGGCCAATGAATGGTTATATTTAGTGATTTGTGCATCGTTTGAGAAGAATATTGTACATTTTAGATCAAATAGTAAAAATCATAAATTTGTGTAGGAATAGAAATATAACTCTAGCCTTAGGTAATTCATTCAGCTATTTTCACAAAAAATTAATACGGTTGTTTGATTTTAATCGACATAGAGATATAGTAAGTTAAACAATTAATTAGAGTTAATTTCGATTGAGAGATGTAATTAATTAAAATTGAAAAATCGGGTCTAACATAGTAAACGAGTAATTTATTAGTTAACTTGTGAAGAAATTAATTAGACAACGGTTAAATGAAATCACGAATCTCAACCATGTCTTCCTCCAAAATTTATGTTTTCTTATTTTGTAGGATTTTAGTTTATTTTTCTTATTTTTCAAAATCAAATATTTATTATATGTTTGTTTTTATTGTTCGAATTAACTTAATTAAAGTTGTATAGTCGAAAGTAATCATTTCTCGAGGGATCAACAACTCGAACTTAAAAAGTCCAATTTATTACTCGAATGTGGCACATGTTCTTGCGGTTTGCACTTTTAGCGAACAAGTTTTTGCTAACCCTCATATTGTTAATTTTAGTTTTAACAATTTTTTTTTAATTTTTTTAATTGCTTTTACACACACACATATATATATATATTGGTTAACCTTCATACAAGGTTCTAAATAGTGTAATGCGTGGCGATGCGTGGAGGCCAAGCTAAGGGTTATGCGAGCTTAGGCGTAAAAAGACATTTTCTTATTTTAATATTTTTTTAATTTTTAATCAATCAAAAAATCATTTAATAATAAATAATAAATAAATTAAAAATTGTAATAATAATAATAAAAATAAATAAATAAATAATGCGCGCCTAGGCGCACCTTATCACGCGAGGCGTTGACCGCCATATTACGCGCCAAGCGAATTTGCTTGGTGCTAAGGACGCGCTACGCGCCAAGGCGCGCTATTTAGAACACTGCCTTCGTATTGTTAATTTATCTTATGTTGATATTCTCTCATTGTACTTTTCAACTTTGGTTGCATAATTTCGATCTTGGTAAAGTAACAAATTTTTTGCAATGTCTAATGTAACGACCCGAACCTTGCGCCCAAACTGCTAGAACATACATATTGTCCGCTTTGGGTGAGCCTGAGCCCACTTGGCCCCTAACGGATTTCTATCGCGTTCCCCAAGATTCGAACTCAAGACCTCCATCATATGGGAGACTTAAAGGGAATCCTGGTACCAATCGGCCAAGTGGGCTCAGGCTCACTCAAAACGGACAGTACGTATGTTCTAGCAGCTTGGGCGCAAGGTCCGGGTCGTTACATCTAATCTCTACATTAACTATGGATTTATGCTTGGAGGTCCATGATGTGAAATTTGTCAAGCAATGCATTGTACAGAGCAATGCTTATATTCGTGCACCAATGTCTCAATGTCGAAACTTCTTTGGTTTACATAATATTTGAAATGTCGGAAACAAGCACTTGACAATTATGACATGCTCACAGGAGATTATGTATCTGACGATTGGGACAAGGATATCAAATAGCAAGAGATAGTTCTCCATTTTTGAATGAAATGGTACTTAAAAAGTATTACAATGAACTTGTTAAGTTGGATAAAGAGGACACGCTTGTGGAAAATTACAAACATTGGGATGGTTTTCAAAAGTGAGGGTATAATTCACTCGATGGAGTTAATATGAAAGACTTGTCATCGCCCGTAGAGTTTGATTGCCACCAATCATTCAACCCAATGAGAGTTCAACCCATGAAGAATAGCCTAAAATGAGTGAAGATTTAATCACATGGGAGCTAAATGAAAATGTGGCAATCAATGATGAGAAAATCAACTTACACTCGTCCGACTTAGTTGATTGCCAAGAAATTAATTTTGTGATTAAACCCGACGACAAAGTAGAAGTCTTCATAGTTGAATTTGAAGAGGATGGAATAGGCCAGACCTATTATATGGAAATAGGTGATGTTGAGTTTTGGAGATCCAATGAAGAGGGGAACAAAGCCAAACGTAGGAAAATGGGGAAGACATCAAAAGCCTTCTTTAGATGCCCATGAGTCAATTGTCCAAGTCAGGGTAAAGACTATAAAAAAAAGGCTTGTTGGGAGGCAACCTAACTTCCTAACCCTCAATCTTTTTATTTTTCGTTTTTGTCATTAGATAATAATTTTTATACTTATATAACTTTTTGAAGTCCTATGTTTATCATGGTTTTCAATATGTTGGAGGTTCATTTTGACTAAGTTGGTCATATTTACCATCTCTGACTTTAACCCGTTTAATTTACTCATTTCTTGTGATTTTGTAGGACACCACAAGTTATTCCATGATATGCTTGTTGAATAAAATGATTTGAAATTAAGTCGAGGCTTGATAACAAGTTTGGGGATGAATTAAAAATGAGCTATTTAAGAGCATCACAAGTCCAAATCGAGTATGGTACCCCTTCACAAATGTCCAACTGGAGAAGTTTCTTTATCCATTATTCTCTTTTATCTTATTCTTTACTCTTTAAGGACAATGTGTGATTTAAGTTTGGGGGTGGCTGTGTGATAAGTGTATTCTATACACTTAAAATACAATTTTTTGGACCTAAAATATAGAATTTAATATTTCTTTTGAACGACTATAGCTTAATTTATTGTATATTTCGTTTATTATGTGAAACTCGATGAATGGAAGTGGAATTGAAATAAATAAGAAAAATTGGCAAAATGGGCAAGATTCAAAGTTTGGGGACTAAAGTGTAAATACTCAAAAATTATGTCGAACCTCACGATAAATATTCGAGAATGATAGGGATCGATTGGATGCAATTAGAAATCAAAATGAGTGAAATATGACCAAAATATTTTTTACAAATCAATTTTCAACCGCACAAGAATGTTCCAGATTTGCATCAAGATATTGAGACCCATTTTTTGCCTAATAATTAATATTTAAATTAGAAAAAATCTATTTCTAGTAAAGTTATAGCCCTTTGAGTTATCTTTATACCCAATTAGAATCGCCTCAATCAAATATTGAGAAAGAAAAAATACTAAAGGAAGTGTAGTGTACCATCATGGCGCCAATACGCCACCAATACAGAATGCGACGCGCTACTGCTATGGCACTGAGGCGCCGCCTAATATGGATTAGGGCGCGATTTGATCATTTATAAAAGCCCATAAAAATCCTACAACAACAAAAAAAACGTGGGGGCAATTATAAATACAAGTTTTTGACACTTTTGATGGAATTTCATACAAAATTGGGGAGAGAAAAACACATAATCACCAAGATAAAAGAGCAAAAGCTAGGATTTGAAGACTTTTGAGGTTGAAGAAGATTCTTGGTGTAAGATCAAATTATTTCGATGATTAAGATTTCAAAATCCGGTTATGAACTCTATATTTTTTTATTTTTCTTTCATTATTATGAGTAGCTATATTCATAGCTAGGGCGAACAATGTAATCTATGTGTAATCCTTTATTTCTTTTATTCAAAATTTAAGCTCTTTAAATATATATATGTGTTGCTTTTAATTATGTACTTAATACTTTGAATTCTTTGACCAATTATTCAATGATTTTACGAATCTATTACGAATCAAGATGTGACTTATAGATTTATACCACATATTAAAATTTGATAATTTAATATAACATGTAAAGATACCTATACTAGTTATCGATGTCGTTAGATGGATTCTTAGAACTAATATTTCGTTTAACTAAAATTGATTCGTATAGAGATATTAGATTGAATCAGTTAAAAAGGTTTAATGAGAATTCAAGAGGGATAAATTGAATACAATAGAGCAATTGTATTGAATCTTGATTGACAAATTAAAGAGGATCTATATATAAAATTGTAAGTCCTAACATCCATATTCGTGCTTTTAAAACCCAAATTAGATAAATTGTGTACGTTAGATAATTTAGTTTAGTTAGAATAATTTAGAAACCAATCACAAAAATCATTATTTGTTTTCGATCAAATTAAAATTAGGAATAATTGAACCAATTGTTAAATAGTAGTCCTCTTAAAAATGATAATCGGACTCTTATGTCCACTTTATTACTTATTACGATCTGTATACTTGTGGGATATAAAAATCAACAACATTGTGCGTAAATTGTTGTGATTTTATTTTGGCAAGTTAGAAAGCCTTGCCTGTTTAGGATTGCTTGATGTTTAAAATTGTTGTTGATTGATGAGCTATGCATGATCAAATATGCTATTTGTGCCTAATTTTTTTTTAAAAATTGCTTATCCATTGTAAGGTCTTGAGTTATTTTGAGCACAATAGTTATGACTAATTGTTATTAGATGTGAATTTTTTTTTATTAATGGATAAAGTTTTGAATTGGTAGAACTAGGTTGTGAGTTGTGTGAAAATTTATCTCAATCATATATTCTCTTCTCTTTCACTTTACCATATTGTGAGATAAGTTTGTGGGTGGTCGAGACGGTGAAGGGATATTATATAGAAGTGTGTTGATTCTATGCATGTTTAAAATTTTTGTGTGGAGTGTCTTTTGCCAAGTATAAGTTAGATAATGACCATATGCAAGGGATTTAAATCCCATGTAATTTTGTTGCGCTAAAAAGAATTATATTGCACTTGTTGAATTTTAGGTCTTACTTTATAGCTTTTTTTTACTCGAGTTATTAAGTCTGTTGAGTATTTCGAAACCCGATACCTTTTAGCCTAAACAATCGGGGAGCTATCGACCGTAAGAGGTCAAAAAGAAAGTTTAAGGAAGTGAGGTAAAACATAAGGTTTAATTGAAAAAGAAAGAAATTATTATTGTGCAACTGTATTTCATAGTTGGCTTAGATAACTAGTAGATTTGAATTATTTAATATAAGTTTGAATGCAGAAACACTCATTAGTGTAGAATCATCATATGTCTAGATATTGAGATTGCCGGTTAGATCCAATTGAACTAGAGCGAGAAAAAAAAGAGTGAATTGAGAGCAACCTTTAATTTATACTTCGGGAAATAAAAGAAATATCTATTTTAGTGTGTGAATTTCATAAGTGGGAAATGAAATATTTGACCACAAAATGTCGGGTTGGAGCCAATTTAATTTAATTTTTTTCGTCTTGACAACTTTTTCCTAATTTAGATAATGATTGAAAATGACTTTGCACACATACACCATTACATTGGATACGTTTAAATAAAAACAAGGCAAAAGGAAGTGAAAATGGACCAAAAGCTACAAATTTGTGGAGTTGAGGACCAAAGTGCATAAATTTAAATGTTCAAGGCTTGAGATTGCAATTTTTGGAGGGCATAAATTCAAATTTGCTTGGGTTGTGGATTTAAGGGAGTGAGATACTAATTCTTGAATTGTTGACCTCAATTGTTAAAATAACAATTCTTAACCAACTGCAATAGGGTGACTGGGTGAATTGATACGTGACTTCTAAAGTGAGACAAACAAGAAAAATAAAAAAGGGTAATTTTTGCAACGTTAATCTGTAAAGAAATTTTAACAAAGAAGAGGTCAACAAACGTTTGTATCTTTGTGTATTCCCTAATGTATGTTTTGAAAAACAAAAATGCTAGTTGTACATCAAATTTTGTACATAATGTTATTTTCCCTCTCACATGAGAGGACCCACTCTATAATTTTATTCGGGTGGGGCCCCCTCCCATGTGAGGAGGGGGGACACCCTTAGGTACACCTTGATGTACTAGTAGCAAGATTGTTTGAAAAAAGGTCTTTTAATGCTTTTACGTGGGTGGACAATTTTGCCCTTTAGTAAAAGTCAAGAAGAGGTCAACAAACCCATTTAATGGAATATTTGAATGCAAATCGTCTAAAAGGATGATACTCGCTAACTGTAAAAGGTTGGGCTAAAAATCAGCCAGAAAAGGGATACTTGTCTTGCAATTTTAGAGAAAAAATAATCTTAACATAACCAGCATTGCTATGCTGGTTTGTTTCATATGATGATTCTACATATCGGGGAAAAAAAAGAGAGAGAGAGAGAGCAGTATGATTGTCTCTATAATGGAATTGCTCTGTCGTAGTGCTTCGCTAGCAGTGTCAAACTTTGCTCGTGATTTGAATTGGAACTAATAACTTGAATGAAATTTATGTTACTATCTAAAGAATAAAGAAACACATGTTGAGCAAGAGCGAGTGAAGTGCTTATGCCCCTTTAGAGATAGGATAGAGCCGAAGAGAGATTAAAGCAATGAGCTACTATGAAGTAGCTATGTTGAATTTTCAAAAGTAGAGTTCGTGACGACTTCAAGCGAACTCCAAGATCATGTCAAAAAAGATTAAAAAAAATTGTGATAAGTAAGCGCTCATGTTTGGTAGATCACAATTCTTTTTTGTTCGTATAACCTTTTTTCTCAAATAATAATATAGTCAATCCGTTCAATCTTTTTTAGACATAGTTGATTGAAAATAAGTCTTGATCAACTTCAATTTGAAAAAAACTCATTTCTGGTGATGGTCAGCAAAGCAATATGAAGATTTGAAAAACAATTATCCATTTTCTTTAAATAATGTGGTACATCAATGGCTCTTTTTATTTCTCTTGATAAATAGCAAACTAAGACTATCAACTCCGAGCATAAATCACAGTTCTCATGCACACGAGTATTTATCATTACACCATAAGTAAAAGAACGTAAAGGCGGCTGGACTCAAATGCACGTACACATAATCTTTATCATTATACATAAGTACTTTGTTAATATTTAGCTAACATTGCAACTTTTAACCTCTAATTTTTAAAATTTTAAGGTAATTAACACATAACATTTTCATCTTTCACTATTATTGTGCAAAATTTTCTTACCTTTTGAAAAGGTTCAAAGTAAACTTCCGTGTTCTCCTGGTGGCGTAGAGTGGTTTTCCTACTCCAATGGTTCAAAGTCACCTGCAAAATGAGGACGGGGCTCTTCTCCCTCGTTGTACCTCCGGCGTGAGAATTAAAATAGGAGTTAAAGATATCAATTTAGGGATTGAATGTGTGAGGAGAGCTTTGATAGTAAAAATTCACTAACTCATACCTGACCCGCCTTGGGGGTATTTATAGGCGACTGGGGCCGTGTAACTGCCGAGCGGTTGCAACGCCGGGTGTTCCACGTTGTACTTCCACTTTCTCCACGTTCTAAGAAGGTGGTCATAGCCCGCCAAGTGGTTGGTTGTATTTGTGATAACCGCTAGACGGCCTCCATCTAGCTAGGTGTTTTCCCGTGACTACGTGTTGCAGAGCACTTCATAGTGGCGGGCGGCTTAGCATGAATGTAGAGCGCCCGCGGGGGGTCGATGGCTTCATGCGGTAGGCATGGGGGTCGACGTCTTCAAGTGGTAGGCATGTGGTCGACCACCTAGGGGCCGTTGTCATCTAATACGAGCATAGTGAAGCCCACGCTGGTAGACGTGGGGTGCATTCCAAGTGGCTCTATCCTTCGTCGCTGCACCCGGTACTTGCTAAGTGATAATTGCTAAGAGCGTATTATATCACTAGCCCCCTACCTCTTGTCGATATTTTATTGGCAAGGGGTACATCTTTGCGCCATCATATCATATCATTCTTTTTTTATTTTTTTATACGTAAGTAAATCGAACGCTTGACGTAATTTAACCGATCAATCCAAGTAGCGAATAGATGCGAAAGTGTCGTCTAGGTGGCGGAGATAGTTGGAAAATTTAGCCAACTTGGAATCCTATGAGTTGGCCTCATTTTGGGGGAAAATTTTCCCCCAAAAATTTCAAAAGTCCATCTATAAAAAGGGGGGAGGCTTCTCTCATTTTCCATTCTCTACCACTCCTTCTTGCTACATCAATAGACAAGGTAACTTCTTCCCCTTCTCATATTCCATTCTAGCTTTCTTTTGGAGTTTTTCTTCTATTAAAACATGTATAAAACTTTCATCTCTTAATCATCTAGCGAGAGTGAGGGTGAGGGGACGAGGGAGTCGACCGACCCGCCCTTGGGCGGGCCGGTCGATACCGATGTTGCTGTTGGTCGACGGTCAAAATGAGGACGTGGCTCTTCTCCCCCGTTGTACCTCCGGCATGAGAATTAGAACAGAAGTTAAAGATATCAATTTAGGGATTGAATGCGTGAGGAGAGCTTTGATAGTAAAAATTCACTAACTCATACTTAACTCGCCTTGGGGGTATTTATAGGCGGCTGGGGCCGCGTAACTGCCGAGCGGTTGCAACGCCAGGTGTTCCACGTTGTGCTTCCACTTTCTTCACGTTCTGAGAATGTGGTCATAGCCCGCCAAGTGGTTGGTTGTATTTGTGATAACCGCTAGGCTGCCTCCATCTAGCTGGGTGTTTTCCCGTGACTACGTGTTGTAGAGCACTTCGTAGTGGCGGGCGGCTTAGCATGAATGTAGAGTGCCCGCGGGGGGTTGATGGCTTCATGCGGTAGGCATGGGGGTCGACGTGTTCAAGTGGTAGGCATGTGGTCGACCACCTAGGGGCCGTTGTCATCTAATACGAGCATAGTGAAGTCCACGCTGGTAGACGCGGGGTGCATTCCAAGTGGCTCTATCCTTCGTCGCTGCACCCGATACTTGCTAAGGGATAATTGCTAAGAGCGTATTATATTACCTTTTATTTTTTGTTATTTTCACTTTTATTTACACCTTTGATCACGCAAAACGTCTTTTCATTCATTTCTATTCAACTTCTCCGTTAAGTAAACAGGTGCAATCAAATTTATTTTATTTTATTATTATTATTTTCAAAATGAAAGGATTTTATCATCTTAAAACATTTCCCCCCTTTCTCTTACTTCAGATTGAGAAAGACGCGTTTTCGTTAATTGTTAGCCTTCTTAATTTGAACAAGGGGAATTTTCATAAATGTCACTAAAATAGAAAATCCACCATTTTTTTTTATTTGCACATAATTTGTTCAAAAATGTCACTTTTATGTTGTGAAATGTCCTCATTACCCTTGCAATCACATATGGTACCATTTATGACATGATTTGAATGGCATTAATGATCTTGATATTTTGATTAAATTTCAATATTTTATTGTAATATATATGTATATTATATTTCCATTTAATGTATTTTATATATATATATATATATATATATATATATATATATTGTCTATTTTGAATTTTGTTAATACATTAATTGTTTTAATTGTTTACATATATTATTTATTTACTATTTAATTAATTAATTAATTGTTTATGTAATATTTAATTTAATTTTAATTAAATATTTCATTAATTACTTTAATTATTTATGTATATTATTTACTTCACATTTAACTAGTTATTTTAATTTATTTATTTTAATTGTTTATTCAATATTTAATTTAATTTCTTTAAAATTTTCATTAATTATTTTAATTGTTTATGTATATTATTTCCTTAATATTTCATTACTTTATTTAATTATTATTTTTAAATTACTTAGTTAAATTATTTATCTAATATTTAATTTCATTTTTATTTAAATATGCCATCAATTATTTTAATTGTTTATGTATACTTAATATTTAATTAGTTATTTAATTTATTTATTTTAATGAATTATTTTAATTACTTATTTCATATTTAATTTAATTGTTTCTTTACTGTTTAAATAAACAATTAAACAAATAATATACATAAACAATTAAAATTTTTATTTAACTGTAATGTTGATTGATTTTATGCACCCATCTGATTGACAAGTCTGATTGTAATGGCATTAATGATTTTGATATTTTGATTAAATTTCAATATTTTATTGTAATATATATGTATATTATATTTCCATTAAATGTATTTTATATTTTATATATATATATATATATTGTCTATTTTGAATTTTGTTAATACATTAATTGTTTTAATTGTTTACATATATTATTTATTTACTGTTTAATTAATTAATTAATTGTTTATGTAATATTTAATTTAATTTTAATTAAATATTTCATTAATTACTTTAATTATTTATGTATATTATTTACTTCACATCTAACTAGTTATTTTAATTTATTTATTTTAATTGTTTATTCAATATTTAATTTAATTTCTTTAAAATTTTCATTAATTATTTTAATTGTTTATGTATATTATTTCCTTAATATTTCATTACTTTATTTAATTATTATTTTTAAATTACTTATTTAAATTATTTATCTAATATTTAATTTCGTTTTTATTTAAATATGCCATCAATTATTTTAATTGTTTATGTATACTTAATATTTAATTAGTTATTTAATTTATTTATTTTAATGAATTATTTTAATTACTTATTTCATATTTAATTTAATTGTTTCTTTACTGTTTAAATAAACAATTAAACAAATAATATACATAAACATTAAAATTATTATTTAACTGTAATGTTGATTGATTTTATGCACCCATCTGATTGACAAGTCAAATTTTATCTAATTTTATGCACTCATCTATTGAGAATTATTGAGGTAAACTGTCGAGAACGACATTTCATCTGTCGAGAACGACATTTCATCTGTCGAGATTTACCCATCTGTCGAGAATTATTGTAGCAACGGACATTTTCTGACAATCGTACAACAGTTTGTCTGATCCGTACAGCACTTTTGTACAATTTTCAAGCTCATGTCAGTCTCATTTAATGGTGTACCTGCTGGGAAATTAATTTCTTTACAAGGGTAAAAATGTCAAAAAGAGACATTCTTGATATGGCCCAAAAAAAATGACATTTTTGTAATTACATACAAGGAAATTGACACCTGATGTGGTCATTATCGAAACCCGAGGATTGTACATGCCGAGGAGCCCCTTTTCGAGTACTAGTATGCCCTCGGGTTACTGCTTCCTCGGTACCCGTGTTGCCGAGGATCATTCCTGTTCGACCCATTAATTTTGGGCACCATGTCCTCGGGTAGGACAGTGCTCGAGAATATATGTTAGAGCCCCGTCTATCGTTAAGACTTAACATCCATTAGGACTTTGCGTATGCTTAGGACTCCTTCAACCACTAGAGTTCTTACTAATACTAAACACTTCAGTATCCCACTAAATCACAACTCCTAAAAACATGGTAACAGCCCTAAGGATTCGGTGTTTGAGTCCTGCTATAAGAGTACTTCTCCCCCCCCTATAAATACAACACATCAATTCATTATTCAGGTACCTAATACGCATTATTTTCAGTTTATAGCCTTACGCAAATATTCTCTTACTAACTTAAGCATCGGAGGGGCTACGAGGATACACTTCGGCGCCTTTGTTTGAGGTGCTGGAAGATCAAGTTCGTGCTCGTCATCAATTGTCAAGCTCGGAATTGTCCAGGTACGATTTTTGGTAGCATCAACACCCAATGTAATTTCCTCTTTGGGAACAATATTTTATCTTTGCGGAGAAGACTGACCGATTCTTGAAATGAAAAGCATGCAGTTGGAGAAGACTGACCGATTCTTGAAATGAAAAGAATGCAATTGGAGAAGACTGATTGGGAGAAACATTTATTATTTGGAGCAAGTGGAAGACTTTCCATTAAAATGCAAAACTTCATTAGCTGTTCAATATTTCTACAAACAATTTGCAATCAAATTCTTTGGTATGGCTGTGTACAAGTTTTCAATCCTCCCTCTTTTCTTCCTCCTCCACTTCCCATGTACATTTTCATTGTCCTTCAATCTTTCGAGGATTGGTCCCGATGATGCCAATCTCCACATTATTACCTCAGGGTCTGCTTATATTTCAACACAAGGCATTCAAGTCACACCAGATGAGCGCAACATGGCGCGGGTTAAGCAAGTAGGTCGGGCCACCTACGCCGAGCCACTGCATTTGTGGGACAAGAGTTCTGGCAACTTGACTGATTTTTCAACCCATTTCTCCTTTGTAATTGATTCAGATGGGAATTATGTGTTTGCTGATGGGCTTGCTTTTTTCTTGGCTCCTACTAATTCTAGTATCCCGGAAGGAGCTGGTGGTGGTGGCCTTGGCCTTGCAATTGGTCTAAACACAAGTCGATTTGTTGCAGTGGAGTTTGATACTTTTAAGAATTATTATGATCCGCCTGGTACTCATGTAGGTATTGATATTAATAATATGTCATCTGTTGCGAACACCACTTGGTTGAATGGTATTCCTCAGGGGATGGAAAATGATGCCTGGATTAATTATAATGCTAGTTTGAAGACTCTGAGTGTTGCTTTTACGGGTTTTTCAAATAATAGAAGTCAAATTCAAAACCTCAGTTTTGTGGTTGATCTGAGATATTACTTGCCAGAATTTGTTACTTTTGGCTTTTCAGCTGCAACGGGAGATTTGTTCGAGAAAAATAATGTTAAGTCGTGGCAATTTTTGAGTTTACCACTTGATGTTAGCTCAAAAGCTCCAACTCCGAGCCCACAACCAGGCTCCCCCGTTGTCATCACTGGTGGAACGAAAAATAATAGGGGACTGGTTGTCAGATTGAGCACTGGAGTATCAATTCTGGTTCTTGCTTCGGGTTTGGTGGGCTATTTGTTGTGGAGAAAGTATAAGAAGAAAAAAGGGGATGAGCATTTTCATGATCTGTCTATGGACAATGAATTCGAAAAGGGCAGTGGCCCTAAAAGGTTTTCATACAACGAATTGGCTTTGGCGACGACCAACTTTTCAGAGGAGGAGAAGCTTGGAGAAGGGGGGTTTGGTGGAGTTTATAAAGGTTTCTTGACAGAACTTAATTCTCATATTGCTGTCAAGAGGGTAGCGAAGGGATCTAAGCAAGGAATAAAAGAGTATGCATCGGAGGTTAAGATTATCAGCCTATTGAGGCACAAAAATCTTGTGCAACTCATCGGTTGGTGCCATGAAAGAGGAGAGTTCCTACTCGTTTACGAGTTCATGCCAAATGGCAGCTTAGATTTTCATCTATTAAAAAACAAATCAGTTTTGCCATGGGAAGTAAGGTACAAAATTGCCCAAGGTTTGGCCTCGGGTTTGCTTTATCTACACGAAGAGTGGGAACAATGTGTTGTGCACCGGGATATAAAATCGAGCAATGTTATGCTGGATTCCAATTTCAAGGCGAAACTCGGTGATTTTGGATTAGCTAGACTTGTTGATCACGAAAAAGGATCCCAAACAACAATGCTTGCCGGGACAATAGGATACATGGCTCCCGAATGTGTCATCACTGGCAGGGCTAGCAAAGAATCTGATGTCTACAGCTTTGGGGTCGTGTTACTGGAAATAGCATGTGGAAGAAGACCAGTCGATACAAGATTACAAGAAGAACAAGTAAGAATGGTGGAATGGGTTTGGAACCTCTACGGGAAGGGAAAACTACTTGATGCAGCAGATCTAAAACTATGTGCAAAATTTGATGCCCGAGAAATGGAATACTTGATGGTGGTTGGGCTATGGTGTGTTCATCCAGACGACAGACGCAGGCCATCAATAAGGCAAGCTATCCATGTCCTTCATTTTGAGGCAGAGTTGCCCGTACTCCCCTCAATGATGCCAGTGCCAACATATTTGCCTCCTATAACTAACATGGGTTCAACTGCGCTAGGGATTAATGAACATCAATCTCGGAGCTATGGTTACAGCACCAATTCTTCAAACATAACCACGTCTTCTGCAGCTTCTAGTTCACCTGCGGCGCTTCTTTACACATACTGAGTACAATTCATTCGAATTTTTTGGGTGTTTTAACTCGTAGGATTCAACTCTGCATTCTTTTTTAAATTATGGTTAGTGTAAATTATACCTTGTTAATGAATTTCTTGTGATTGAGAGACTCCACAATTATATTATTCTAGATTTTATTTCATTATTTATTCCTTTTTTTGTTCTTGTTTTTAGTAAGTAGTTTTAATATGCACATCTGCCTTAGCATCCGGTTGATTGCAGCATAAATTCTCACCATTTTACATCTGGATTACGATTTCAGATCAGCAGTGAGGTACTTTTTAATCTCTATCTGCACTTATATTTTGTATAGCAGTGGATGTTTCCTTCTAGTGTCTTAACCTTGACGTATTCGTTTGCCATGCTTGAAACTTTTATTGATTATTACTCCTTTGACACGCTGAAGTTATTTTTGCAAAAGCATCTAGAAGTTGCTGAAATGGTCATTCCCTTTTACACTTGCACACGAGTCAAAAGTTTGGTTGAGTTGAAATTGGACGTACTACATAAATTAAAAACTATATTTCGGGTTCTTAGAACCATTGAAATCGGCTCTAGTATAAATGGCAATGGATTGAATTTGTCAACGCAGGAGGCTTCTCAAATTACTCTAGATTGCCAATACATATTTATTAAGTAATTTGGATATCCATTTCAAATATTTCTTTATCTATTAATTAATATAAAGAAATGGAGGAAATCTGCAATCAAAGAAATCATCTCTTTTCTCAAAGTCAAAGTTCTCTGGCTCCGATTGGGCCGGCTCGGTTGATGATCATAAGTCTAAGATCGGGGTAAGCATCTTTCTCGAGCCCAATCTTCTTACATGTACCGCAAGAAATAGACCACTGTCTGTCGCTCTAGTACAAAAGCTGAATATCGGGTCCTTGCTTATACAGCCGCGGAACATCGTTGGTTCAGTTCTCTCTCTTGTGAACTTGACATTTCAGTCTCATCTGCTCCCTGCATCTATGTCGAATGAAGAAAAAGATAAATTCCAGTATATTTTATTGATAATGGTTCACTGTACTTATACATAAGCCTAAGGCTATTTACAGAAATAATGTATAAGCTAAAATTATATTTTGTCTACATAATTCCCATAATTGATTTGTGCCATATATAGCACAATCACCAACTGGATGTGTGGGCTTAATCAACGTTAGTCCCTTTAATGTTATCAACTTATTCCGACCTAATTTGAAAAACACTGGATATGCGCATCAGCCTTAGCATCTGGTTGAATGAAGCATGAATTCTCACCATTTCAGGTCTTGTTTCCAAGTAGTAACGAGAAACAAAAGGGACTAAACATAACTCTATGGTTATATATTGGTTAAATGCAAGGTATTTCTCATATCTTTCCGTTTTGGTATTTCCAATAGCTCAGGAAGACTAGGAAAGTTTCGACTTATTTATTTAGAGTTGGTACTTTTCTTTCTTGGATGTTTACATCAACTGCTTGAATGCTGTCTTTCTCTGCTTATCAGTGTGAAAATGAGTAAAAATTGAAATGAACATTCCTTTTTCACTTTTACATGAGTAAAAACTAAAAAGTTTGGTTGAGATAAAACTGGACATACACAAGTTGAAGACAAATACAGGAAAAAAATAAAAAAATAAATAGCATACATATACTTATTACTGTTCCATTAGTTCATCCCACATTGGGGATTTTGTGAATTCAATATTAGGTCCAGAAGTTGGTGAGATGGAACGTGTTTCCATGTCAAAAACCCACCAATCCTTGACTCTATGATGAGTAAAATTGATGCAATTTCCCCTGCATCCTACTTTACTTGCAGACAGGCTCATACAGCATTCGTCCTCCACGAACAACATCATATCCCCAAGGCTTTCAACCTTAACCCACAAAAGTTTGCAAATGTCAAGTCGGAAAACTTCAACATCATCCACTACGTTGATTGATTTTCTCGATATTAGGAATAACAAAAAGATTTCTCCATTCGATTCAAGTAAATACTCCCGGAATTGCCTCGACACTACAGAAGGCACTGCCCTTTTTGCACCCATAGCTGTGATTTGAAAACAAGAATCAATGTCTTCTATGACTGCTAGACTTCCCTGCAGGCTCAGTGCATAGAATTTTCCTTGAAATCCAATAGCATTAGTGAATTGCATACATTGGTTTGAAGCATAAGGTTCAGTTAGTGTGCAGTTTTCAACAATCCATCCTTTTTGATCCTTACCCCATCTGAAGAATGCAAAAGCTGGAGAACAAATGCCTGTCAGCACCATTACATTACAACCATAGCGATGCTTAGGCAGTGATGATAATTTGGTATATTTAGTGGGAAACTTCCAATCCTTTGGTGATGATGATAATGTGGCAAACTTAAAGGGAAGATTGCAATCCCAGTATGGAAGATAACGTGTACACTTTCCTTCTGGCTCCCATAAACAGCATTCAGATAAATCACCACTCATAGCCACTAGTTGTCCATGGGAATACCCCTTGAAATATATCCAAGGATCCCGGTATTGGTACGATCTTCTTTTGTAGTAGAAAAAGAAATACTTTTCATGAAATGAGACGTCGATTTTCTGAGAATGTTGTGGCCTTTTGTCATCTGCAGCACTGATTTCAACAAGGTGTGGCATTCTTGGTCTGTGGTCCAGCTTCCTATAACACGCCGGTGCTGCCCTCCATGACTTGGTAGTGCCACCAAAAGCAGTGATGTTTTGCATTAGACTTGGTTGTATTGCAATTAGGCTGATGAGTTGGGGAGGAAGATTAGGCCATGGCTTCGGATTTGGACTTGGGGTGGCTTCTTTCCTAGGTGAAAACTTTCTTCCATTTTTTGTCTGTTGAACCATTTTTCTGCCTTGTTGAAGGCGGTGTTGAGAATAGAAATGATTTTAATTTCTCTAGCTCATCAGTAGGCCTATATTAACAACTCTAGACGTGGTCTCCAAGCTTTATAAGTAACTTAAATTATTACAACATTAATTATATGAAATTGTTCCAAGTCTATCATTGACTTTAATCAATATTTTAGCTCACCTTGATGTGCAAGAATTTAAGACAACAAACTAATTTATATTATTCAATATGTACATTTATGGTTAAACTATTTTTTTTCCCTCTGTTTAGACTCCATTATAATTAATTTTTTTGGAGAAAATGTGTTTCGGAATGGTATTTTTTAAAGAATGTGTGATTAAAAAATAAGGAAATTTTTTCAGTTTACATGTAATATTATTTTATGTAAGAATGTGTAGTTGAAAATGAATTTTGAAAAAAATGTATTTTTTTTTTAAGAATGGAGATCAAATAGGGGGCTCGTAAGCTTTGTTGGAAAAATTCTTGCTAGAATTCAAGGTATCCTTTCTTCCAAAGAAAGGATAGGTTTGCGCCCATGACGAGGAACATGAAGTGTAGATCTTATCAACTTATTCTGATAGAAAACAATGAACGTGTAGAAGATTATATTCAAATGAATGTGTTTCCTTTCTAACAATTTAAATTTTATTGATTGAGTTCAACAGAACACGGGTCATCTTCATGTTGGCTTTCACCAAATGAGAGGATTGCAAACTTATTCCGACCCAAAATATTAAAAGTACATATTATCCCTTGCAACTTTGCTGGAGTATATGTCACTTACTCCAAATTGATTCAAATTTGTCATGTTGGAGTAATGACTTTTCTCAACAATGAGTGGTGATTAAAAACCATATTTTGGTACAATTTAAAGTCCTAAAATGTAGCAAGGCTTATTGAGCCTTGTTTAATCCAAATTATTTTCAAAATGAATTTTTTTTTCCTTTTTCTTTTTAACTACACATTCTTTAATAAAATAATATTACATGCAAACTCAAATTTTTTTTTTTAACCACACATTCTACATCAATCTACTGTTTCAAAATCTAATTTTAACCAAAAATGGGACTCAAACAGGCGCGCTGAACGTGCTATCAACTCGTTGAAGTTTTCAAAGTTGACAATACCTATTGAGTTTTATGGTTTACTAATACACTTTGCTACTGGTTTTCTCTTTGTTTTTGATGTGTCGGGCAACATTATTTATGTTACACGTGACAGATTACATGGATGTCAATTAAATAAAATATCACGGAAGCACCTTTTTTTCTGAGGCTACTATGTTGAAGTGTGTCGTCTCCATTATTTTCTTCAGGCCAATGAAATCACATCCCATCACCATCACCCATTTGCCTTTCCAATCGCGCTATGGTAACCTACGGGATCACCTAAGGCTTGACACTCTGACGTGGATTTTCTTTATTTAAAAAAGAATAAACAACGCCTTAGACAACGAAAAAGGCGTGGATCTTATTTTCCCAAAAAAACCGGCCCAAATACAACGAAACGTAGCATCCCATCCCTTTCCTCCCTTTCTCTCCATTTCTCTCGAATCTTCCTAAAGCCGCAACGATGAACCCGGCGACCCTGCAGTAGAGAAACCGTCGAGCACGTCGGAAGGCATATTCTACAAATCGATAATTTGTAGATCTTGCACATTTTTACTAAATACGTAGCTGATTTTGCTTCGAAGGCGACACAACCGATCTTCTCCGGCATAGTAGTCAGCAAGAGCTACCCATCTTCTCCGACATAGTGGTGAGCAAGAGCAAGTAAGTACGGTGTTCGATTTCTGTTCTATTTGTCGATTTCGCTGCCCGAACTTGTTGCCCGAACTTGCACGTAGTGATGAAAGACATGTTTTTATGTTGCGTAGTCGTAAATGTCACTCACCGGAATTCTTATTACAGTGAGACGAATTTGCTCATTCTACAAGTAATTGCTGCAATTAAACCCTCTATCTCTCGAATTCCCACTTAATCGAGCAACCCAAGTAGCATATACATTTCTTCTGTTCTATATGTCGATTTTGCTGCCCCAACTTGCACGTAGTGATGAAAGACATATTTTGATTTTGCGTAGTCGTAAATGTCACTCACTGGAATTGCTGAAATTAAACTTTCTCTCTCGAATTCCCACTTAATCGAGCAACCCAAGTAGGCTATAAATTTCAGCAGTACACATGCGTTGGAAATTTTTTTAAATGTACTCTGTTGTTGTATGATATGGTAATGGTAATATGAAATTGACAGTGGCAATTGAAAGTGAAAGGGGCGTTTAACTAGGGTAATGAGAACTAATCGAGAATCTTTTTCTGCTGTTAATAAGTATTTAGTTTGTTGGTTATATTCATTTGATTATCTCTTTCGTGAAGATGCTGCTTTCATCATTGACAATGAGTTTTTTCTGGTTGAGTCGTAGTTGTCAATGGCAGGAAAAAATCAAGGACTGTGTCATAGTTGTAGAAAGGAGGGCCATTTTTTTGCGGAATGTCCGAATAAACGCCATTGCCCATTGTGTAAGCACGCCTTCGTGAAGTGTTTTGAAGTGGAGAAAGAGAGTGACAACAAAGGCAGACTTTTCAATTCGTGTAGTGAAAAATGTGGATATTGGGAGTGGGTTCGAACTCCCGAAACGAGCGGCGAATCTAGCGCAGCTAAAGATATCTCTAGCATGTTTGAAACCCTATGTCGGTTGACTGATGAACAGAACGTCGAGATCTCTATGAACTTCACATTCCGTAAAGGACGAGCAAGTGTCGAAGAGGATAAGCGAGGAAAGGGAAATGCTTAAGTTGTAGGTGGTAATGTATTGCTCATAATGTTCCTTGTATTTAGGATTAAGCTGTACTGTAAATATTCCTTTTGTTTTAGTTTATTGTTGATGAATGAATGAAAGTTTCATTTTGTGCAATCATTTTCTGCACTGGCCGTTGTTTTGTTTTGAATAAGATGAATCCATTTTAATAATTTCAATGCCAAAGAGGGTGTAGGGGAATTCATGTGACTGCCATTGAGCAGAAATTGTCTACCAGTAGCATAAACTCTTGTAAAGGGAATGTTGCTGCTGAAAGTTGAAAGATTTATCCTGTCAAATGCTCGACTTTATTTATTCAATCCCGTAACCACATCAAGGCAATGCAAGTTCATTAAACATCAAACAAATGGGCGATTGCTGATACCCTATATTTCAACTTGGGGGCTGAATATACTCACAAATTTGCATCAATCCAACAAACAATTTCCTAATTATGACATAAATATTCCAAAGCAATATGGATCACACTGAACTCTGCATTTTCTTATGACACTTAATTAGCAAAAGATACTAGAACGTTATGCTCCTTTAGTCGTCTTTGGAAATGAGCCAAGCGATTCTTTAACTCGAAGATGCCGGCAGTCTTTTGGGATAGGATTGTATTCAATCTGGTGACATAATCATCTAGCTTCTTCCCTGGTTGATCTGCCGCAACCAATAGATTCATCTCCTGCAAAAGGCCAATGAAAATTTTGATTGAGGTGCGTAGACTTAAAAGTTAAAAATACAACTTGTCCGTGGACAGTAATATATTGGTCTCAATCCGACTAACGTTGTTATATTGCACCACCAGGGAAATAAAAATTGAAAAACAGAAAAAAAAAATGCTAGAGCCGCTAAAAGATTATCACTGACCTTCATAAACAACATCAGAAAATTTCTTTTATCCCATATTGTCAGTAAAAAAATAATCACATACCTTCAGCATTAAATGTAGCATTCGTTGAGTAAGGTGGGATGAAATTGGATGACTGCAAGTGGTGCATAAATTGAGCATAAATTGGATGAAATTTCTTTCTCTTCGAACATTTAGGATCCTGTATGCTATCACTTCGAACGTCCTGTGAGGCTAAACCCTCAGATGCAATCTGAGTCGTATGCGGTGACGGAATATTACTCCCACAGCTTGACTTCGTTTTTGATATCTGTTGGCATTGAACATCGATCCAATTCAATATTGCACCAGCGCGAGCGTCATCATCCGCAGTCAAGTTTGCCAAGTTTGCAAATGACCTAACCATCTTGTCGTAAGTTAGCTGCGCAGGGGTCATAACTAACCCATCATAATTCACCGCAACCCTCGTGTGGGATCTAGTCACATCTCTCCGCCATCTCCGTAAAATATATTTCTCCGATAGTGATTTGACGTTGTTTCGAATCAGTACTGTGAACGCATGCCGACATAGTATTCCTCGAAACTCAAATAGATGACAGCTACATATGACTTCACTTTTGTCCCTCGATAGCGAGACGAGAAAAGTTTTTTTCTGACAATAATCATTATCCATGACATCCTCATTTACCTCATATGTAGTCCCCCTACCTCCGTCCGAAACAAATAAGATATCGCAATAAACTTTGCCTGTGACCTCAACCTGAACTTCTCTAAACTTCGAAATCGTATATACTGCCTGAAATTGTCTTTCCATCTCATACTTCGTTGCACATGGCACCATTTGTGAGAAAGACTTAAAATCCGCTTGGACCTCCTTCTCAACCTTATTTCTGAGCGCTCGTTCGTATTGTTCAACAAATTGCTTCAACGACGTCTTCGAATGGACATATCCGTCGAAAAATGCATTCATGCTCTCACTTCGTTGCGTCGTTGACATTCCTGCCCAAAATGAGGTTTTTAGAAAACAAGGAACCCACCGAGCTCTATTACCGTACAGCCCTGACAACCATTCATTATCATGTAAATTAAACTGGTTGATCATAAATGCCCAACCTTCTTCAAATTCCGCAACGAATTGACAATCATAAACCAGTCTGTGAATCAAAGAAAATATCGACGCTTTCTCAGCATGGTATCCAAACTTTTCTGGCAACTTCTTTAGTATGTGCCACAAACACCACCTATGTTTTGTATTGGGGAATACAATTTGGATTGCATTTTGCATCGCCCTATCTTGGTCGGTAATGATCCCATTAGGAGCTTGGCCGTTCATGCACTGCAGCCATGTCGTAAATAGCCATACGAATGTATCTGTATCCTCGTTCGATATCAGCCCACAGCCAAGCAAGGTTGACTGCCCGTGATGATTCACTCCAACAAAAGGAGCAAAAGGCATGTCATACTTGTTAGTCAAGTATGTGGTATCGAACGTCACAACGTCCCCAAACTCTAGATATGCTTGCCTACTCCTATTATCTGCCCAGAAAACATTCTTCAGACGTGACTCATTGTCCAAATCTATATTAAAGAAAAATCCCGAACACTTAGCTTGCATTGTTGAAAAGTACGATTGTATTGCAGCGGCATCTCCTGCTCCTAGTCGTAATCGCCGAACTTGTTCAACCCAGTTTCGACAGTCTTTTTCCACGAATGTCGTATTCTCATAGCCACCTGCTTCGACAACTGCGGAATTGTAACTTTTGTGCAACGGAATCCCTGCAATATCATTTATTTCAAGCCGTCGTTTCACCTGTGCACTCAATTCTCTGTTGCAACGATATAGTCTTGATTTCGAAGGACTAGTTTTGTGGTTGTGTTCAAGGTGTACTGTGTTAATTTTCCACACTCCACGAAGATCTGAACATGCAGTCATCCTAGCTTTACATCCACTTTGAACGGTTGCTTGAGGCTTTAGAGAACCGCTAGTATTACTACTTCTTTTTCATTCACGACTACAAACAAATGTCACATAAGTCACAACTCCATCATCGTTTTTTTTTCGAATTTCTTCGTCGAACTGGAAATCCTAACTCGTAAGCATATCGTTTATAAAACTCAAAAATTTCATTGTCATCGTTAAACTTCATGCCCACCTCTGGCACAATCACACCATCCCCTCCTATCATTTTATCACCCAGATTTTCCATATTATCCATAACACTATCCACATTAGGCTCCACCACCAAAACATCATGTACAGCTTCCCCCAGCAATATGTCGTCAACATCTTCCACGATTTGTTTCCCTACCAAAAACACCAAATACATTTTTAAACATATAATTGCAAAATCACTTAAATAACCCCCCGCAGCAACTAATATAAACTAAAGAAATCAGGAAATTACCCGCCAGCAGCAAATCCTTAACATAGGCTCGAAAAAATAAATTCACAACTTACATTTGAGACCACGATAATAATGCCATAAAATCCTAAAATGAAGAACAACCCTTAATTTTTTAAAATAAAATATATGCCTTCATTCACGTTCAAAACATAAATAAGGTTGCAATTTTTGGAACACAAAATTCGGGATTCGCACAACCCATTTCCGTCAACGAACCAAGAGAAGAAAAATGAATCCATTCTTATTTGCAATACCTTTTTCTGCCATCTCTACAGGTCGGAAAGAGGCGCCGTTCGAAAGCCCATCCAAAGCAATAAACTTCGACACAAATATGCTTTTTATGCACCGATCGTAGCTGCTTGTAGAAAGCTAAAAAAATTTCCAACAGTATCAGAATTTAAATATTCAATTTACCAATCGGTTGGAGCTCTTTTGAAATGATTTCGGCGTCAATGGAATGGCGTGAAATGATTTCGGCGCCAATGGAATGGCGCAAACAAAAGGCGCACAAAAAAGGGTTTGTGAATGATAAGGCGCCCAAAATTAGAAATGGGTTTTGGGCCGGTTCATACCCATCTTCATTTTACTGTACCACATTTTTAAAATTTTGAAAACTTCACTTTCCACCTCACGTGGTCACATTTTCTGTCAAGCCAAATGTTCATTCAGCTTAATCCTTGCCCTTCTGAGGCGATGATGTCATATTCCATCACCTCGTGGGAAAAATTATCAATAAACAATTATATTTATAAATTAATAAACTAAAATAAAATGTTAAATATAAGCGTGAATTTTTTGCAGTTCAATTAAAATTTATTTTATATATTTTTCAAATTAATTTAAAATAAAAACGATATTAAAAATAAATTAACTAATATATATATATATATATATATATATATATATACAAATAATACATTTATAAAATTAAGTAAATTTGCATGAGTAAGATTTAAATTATGTCAATTGAACTTTGTATATAACATGTCAATTTATATTCTTACAGTTAATTTTGAGTATATTAATTATGGTAAAAAAGTTCATTATCTTCTTCAAGAACATTTTAGGTATATTAACCTCATTTTAGTCTTTAGATAATATATAGTCCAAAAAATAGTTACGGGATATATGTGATACTCATAATTAGAAATATGGAAGGTTAGTGTGATTTTTCAAATGTGAAGGATGTGCAAGAACTAAAAATAAATAAAAATTATTTATAATATTAATGAGTATACAAGTTTCTTTTTAAATTAAAAAAATAAAAAAAAGTCTTGATAGAAAGATTGTATGTGTGACCTCTTCATCCCTTCTTTTAAAAAGATGTCGATGAGATAGTCTTGTTTTGAGCACGAGAGCATATATAAAGTAAGAAATGGTTTCAAAGAATGTATTAGTCGAAGAACGGGTTAGTACAAGATGTGAATAATTGATTAGATCGTACAATAAAATGTGAATTAACTTATTTTTTTAAATGAATAAATATACAAAAATTTCAAAAACATTGACTCGAAGCAACTTGAAACATGTAAAAGCGTCATGATCAACAACAAAGGTAATGCAATTTTAGGAAATGCTGTTTTTTTGCAAAGAGGATAATAGTAGAAATATAAAAAATAAAAATATTTGTATAAAAATAAATAACAAAAAAAATATATTAAAAACTTTAGATCTAACCTAAAAAGAATTTATTTCTTGTGCTTTACAGGGCACTGAAATTTGTGGTCTTACAAAATCCTATTGTCAACTAAGACTAGTTGAATTTTGAAATTATATACCATGTCAGTTGCCAGTTGAGATGTGTGGTTAAAAAGTTGTAGGACCCATAAAAGATGTGATTAATATTGATTGTTTGACTTTGACTTAAATTAAAATCAAATTTTAATCAAAAACAAACAAACTCTAAGTAAGTTTTTTTTATAGTTGAATTGGAAAGGTATCCATCGCAAATATTCGGCCTTTTTATTAAATTGCTCATTTAACTTTATTTATGAATTTCATAATAATAATAATATAAGTTCACAAGTCGATAGAATATAATTCTTCAAAAGGCAACGAACCTCTATAGAGGCATAAATGGACGAGACTCGGATTGCTAACGTATCTCATTAAGGTAAGTAAAATAAGATATCATTAATATCATTAGAAATAAATTAGTATAATAAGTAATAACAAAGAAAATTTGATTGAAATTTTGTAAAATTTTCATTAGTTAGAGTTTTTTCTTCCCGATTCACTATCAAACTTGGAAAATTCCCAGAGTACAGGGAATTTCTTACAGAGTTCCTATAAGGGCCCTCCGTGTAGCAGAGGGCCCCACGTGTATTTTTAAAATAAAAAAAATTGTTAGTGGACCCTGTTTCTGTGTGTGTCTGACATGGACCTGTGAAATAGGTTCATGTACGTGTAGCCTAATTCATCAAACTTTTATTCTACTCTTAACAGGATTTTGTCAATTAATTTCTCTATGAACTTCAACTTTTTCATTAAAGAGATTGAGAGCTAAAGGACTTTAGTATAAGTTATCATTTGGCAAGACTCTCCCCCTGAATAAGTTTGTCAAAACTTTAATATTCAAGTGAATTCTTCCCCAACAACCAAGAAAGTTTGTCAAAAAAATTTAGTTTTTGCTTAATTTTCTTAAGAAAAAAAATGTTTTTCAAAACTTTGAGAGGTCAAGACCTTATAATCGAGTAGATTGCAAGATAAATCTAGTATTGGAATTTTTCAAGTTTTTCAATTTTCAAACCATTTTGATTATTTAAATAATATTTTTATACTTCTATTATGTGATAAGAAATCAAAATAAAATTTATAGAAAATTATAAATTATAAATAAATATTTTATTTTTTTCTATATATTATATTATCTTTTCTAGAATGCAATATTATGAATAATTTTTTTAATAGTGAATCATTAAATCAATTTAATAAATCTAAATTTGTTTTATTATTAATAATTTAATTATTTATTTTTATTACTATTTTAGCAAATTAGATCATAATAAATTCTAGTTTTTGACTCACTTTGATAACAATCCTAAGTGTTGAAGTAAATAATTTTTTTTATAAAATTAGACAACTCATTACAAGTTTAATAAGATATATTGAATCGAACCTAACAATTATTAAATAAGAAATTAAAATCTTACACATAATTAACTTATTTGGTGTTACTAAAAATTTATTTAAAAAAAAATTTAATTCAATAATTAATTCTAACAACATATTTCATATGGCTCATAATTTTTCAAACACATATTTAATTAATTTTTATCAAAATCTACCAAAAAAAAATTAAAATTAAAAAAAAAAAAATCTTATTTCTGACTACAACTGGCTATATGTGTACAGTCCATTTAGTCTAATGCAGTATTGCAAGTTAAACGTGCTTCGGCATTTAATTTTTAGTTTCTTACAACCAATTGCATATAATATGTTATTTGTACAAAGTGTATTTATAAAATTAATTAACAAAATAAGTGTTGACAAAATATAAGTTATTGATTTTCAATGATTTAAAAATTTATTTTTAAAATGATTAACGTAACTATTATTTTATAAACCAATTTGACATGTAGCATGATTCCAATTTACAACATTCTCAATTTTGTTGTCCATAAATTACCAATAATTAGCATTTATTGTCGTTCCCAATTATCAAAAATTATCCTTCCGTTACTGCTTCCTGGTAAGAATCCGTTGCTACATCTGATAAAAATCTCTGGCCTCAATATTTGCGCCTTATTTCTCTCTTCCCGATAATCCCTTCTCTCTCCGTCTGCTTCGGTCGGTGGAGGTATTATTCTATTCTATATACTTGCAGCGGAAAATACATTCTCTCACAAGGTTTACTCTTTTTTCCATTTGGGTGGGTGAATGAGTGAATCCCTTTTTGTGTTTTGTATATATGGTTGTGCCTGAATTATTAGAACACTGGTATTGAAGAATCCGGACTCAAAATAACCACAGGCAGTTCTGGGTCGTCTGTATTTGTTCCTCATTATATGTTGTGTTCTTGAGTTTCATGAGAATTTTCCGGAGTGCCTTTTAGGGGGTGCATTTTGATGGATTTTATCACATGTTTGAAGCAATTGAGTGATTTTGTATTTAGGGTTTTGGTGTTTGAGACTTTGAAGCTAGTTTTTGAATTTTTGGGGCTGTTCTTGTTGTTTATTTTAATTAAAGCTCTTACAAATTGGTTTTAAACTTTTTTAAATCCCCAAATTTTAAGGAAAATTAGATGGGTTTTTTCAAAAAGCCTCTTTGATGAGAATTTTTTTCAAATTGCAAATTAGGTCAGGAATAAAAACCCATAGTCTATAAAATGGAGGAAAATAAAGAAAATTTGAATATGTTTACTGTTGAAGATGAAGAAGTAATTACAGATTATGATGAAGAATGTGATGCTGATGAAAAAGAGTATAGTAATAAAGTTGAAGAATTTGATATCACACAATTGAAGAAACTGGTAAAGATTGAGAGGAAGAGAGCAAATGTAGCTTATGCAGAACTTGAAAAGGAAAGGGCAGCTTCTGCCACTGCAGCTGAGGAAACAATGGCAATGATTTTGAGACTTCAGAACGAGAAGAGTTTGATCAAAATGGAAGCTAATCAGTACCGTAAACTGGCTGAAGAGAAGCAAATCCATGATCAAGAAGTGATTCAATCATTGAAGTGGCTTCTACTGAATCATTCATCGGAAAATAGTCTTTTGGAAGATCAGTTGAGATTGTGTAGGAGAAAGTTGAAACATTTTATCAAGAATGATGAATGTGAAGGAGACGGAGAAGATTCGAGTTCTTTGAATCTCGTGATTGAGGATGCCACTTTAGATGTGTTCTATAGCTCTCTTGACATGAATTTGTTGTTGGAGAAATAGACACATAAAAATCTGTATTGAATGTCGTAATTTAGAGACTCTACACTTATAAAGCATTTGGCTTGAATGTTTAGAATACTAAAAAAGATACTAAATAGATTATTGCAATAAGATATATGGTAAGTTTCAATACTAATCAGATTTGATCTGCAGTTGCTAGTACAGAGGCACATGAGAAAATTGAAGAATGATCAAAATGATGAACACAAAGGAGTCGGAAAAGCTTTGAGTTCTCTGAATCTCAGCATTGAGGATGCCATTGAATATGTGCTATAGAGCTCACTTGACATGAATTTACAAACAGAGAGTAAGTTGCTTTTGTGTATGCATAAATTTCATTAATGTTTCTTATTTTAGCAATGCATAAATCAGAAATAAGCACGGAATTGAATTTACTATATGATTTTGATTTTTGAGAAAAAGCATCATAATGTAGTTCATGGTCCCCTCAACCAAATTCTCTGCCTTCGATTGTATTATCATCAGTTATTGATTAACATATACAATTACAGATATGTATATTCAACAATGCAATTCAATCTTTGTATATAATATAACTAAACGTGATTTTAATGTTAATGTAAATACTACCTAGTGGGGAGGTGGTCCTTCCTTCCCCAATTTATCTATCCTTTTACCCTGTTCTTTCTTGGGATGGGAAGTTGTAGATGACCTTTTTGTTCTTAGATTTATTCAGACGAGAGCCCGAGACAGGTTTTTTTTTTTCTTTTTTTTTTTCCCAGTTACGATGTGGTACTGGCTGACATTCCAACGGAAATCGGGTAGTGATATTTGTTTGGATTTTTTGGTTTCAAGATGTTTAGGGTTGTTAGGTTTTAATTGTATTGGCTTTTTTTTAAACAAAATGATTTTTATAAAAGAATTGTAAAAGTCAAAAAGTTTGATGGGATATTGTATAGATGAACTAGGAGTCTTTGGTTCGAGTATGGAACATGGAGAAAGTATCGTCAGAATTATGCTAGCATGTTGCTAAATTGATGCTCAAATGTCCAAAACAGAATCATTGTCGCCCGTCTATCACTTCAGCAACTGTGGTTTTCAAGAAACCTTAGTTCTCGATTTTCAAGAGTTTTATTTATACTATACTACCCCAATACCTCTCACCTATAAATACGTAAGGCCCACTTCGTGAAAACGGTGGTTGATCATTATATTCTACATTGATAACATTCTTTGGAGATCAGACAACAATTCTACATATTGAGATCAATCAACCACAAGTTGAAAAAAAAAATCAAAATCATATAATCCAAAACACTCACTTTCTAAACATAATCAGGAATGTACTTTATCAATAACTTTTAAAAGTTGTTGACGATTGAGGGTGGTTGAACTAAAAGCATAGAAAGAATACAATGATAAGGTGTTCATGGTGATCCATAGGAGATAAACAATTTCAAAAGATTGGGAGCAGGTGTGAGTAAAGCACGTTCCAACGAGTTTTAGAGATTGTAGGAATTAGATCAGCGAATCTAGTGAATTTTCTTAGTTGGATCATACTGTAAGTTCTTATTATCTATAATGGAAGTCACTGGCTTGGTTCCGAAGTTTTTAATACTTTGAAGGATTTTCTTCGTCAACAAATTCTGTGTTATTTACTACTTTATTTTCTATCATGGCAATTCAACATAGGATAAAATTGATTTGATTGATTAAACATTTAGAACAATTAAAAAATGACTTGTTACTTTTAATTGGTAATTGTAATTCTGTGTTATTCACCTCCTCTAGGTGATTTTAAGGTCGAACTAGTAACTTTGAAGGGTATTGTTGTTTCTTGATATTGAGAGCATTGTTATTAATCGAGTTTTCCATGTGCAAAAACTTAGGGTCCGTTTGATTGACTCGAATTTCATGAAAAATGTCCCATTCGATAAATTCAAATTCTATTTTGGCTGTTTGATATGAAAGTAAAAATAAAGTTCGAATTTCAAGGTACAACTACTTTAAATTTGTTTTCAATCAATTTCATGGAAAATGATTTTCTATGATTTATGTGAATTTTTATTTTCCAACTTACATGAAATTGGTTTGTCTTTCCACCTTTTGTCAATCAAACGGATCCTTAATTTCCTATCTTGGGAAAGAAATTGCAGTAATTTACTTTCGAGCTATAAATTTTGTATGTTCGACCGAACAAGATCAAGTAAAAAAAAAGTTAAAATCTTGTCCCTGTATTTTATATCCATTATTGTTAAACAGACGGTGCAAAAATTCTTAAGATTCTTTGTCTTTTTTACTCCTAAGGTAGTTTATGTTGTGCAAGTATTCTTCAGTGGTCTCTATATGAAAGAGCCATTGGTGTTTTGTGGAAGCTAATCATGGACAGGAATTGCTGGATTTTACCTTACCTTTTACCTAGTGGAAGGATAGTCAGCAACCACCTCCGCCATTGGTATCCAATCCCAACTTTAGGGTCGGGGTCAATATTGAACTCAAGTATTGGGCTAGGGAAAAAGATAAAGAAAGGCCCCCCCCTCCAATACGTGGGGCGCCATTTGGCGCTTTGGAAACGAGGTCGGTCTGTTTCTCTAACATAACTCATTGGACTAGTAGTCGAAGTGGTCCCATACTCAGAGTATTTAGTAGCTATGTGCATCGTGGGTATACAATGTTAAATGGGATAAGACTGCTAGATAAGACTAAGGAGATAATATCTTTTTACTATTGTTCAATCGTGTCATGTATTGATTTCCAAATAAGAATGAACAAAATATGTTAACCGAATGCCAACTTAGATGTATTGTAGTTTTGAGAGAGAGAAATTGTTTGATACTTCGAACAAAGTTAGACAAGATAAAAAAATATATTAGTGCTTGTCTAAGTTAATACACCAAATATATAAATACACTTTCGTCACGTTAATGTGTTGGTGTGCCTTTCGAATTCATAAATTGGAACTCAATCCAACAATTTAGGGTGCGTTCTCTTCGTGTTTCTGTTTTGTGTTTTGAGTTTTGAAATTCGTTTTGTGTTTTGTGTTTTTAATGTTTGTTTTGAAATTATTGAAAACGCGTTCTCTTTGTCATTTTCAAAAAAGAATTTCTCAAAACAGTCAAAAGAAAACGCGTTCTCTTTGCACTTTTTTAGAATATTATTTGATAATATTTTATTCAATAAATCTGATTATTCAATTAAGTTTAATTGTTTAATGTTTATATATTATTATTAAATATATTAAAACCTAAAATTTTTTTGAATTTTGAAATATTTTTGAATCATGAAATATTTTTTTCATATATTAAAATAACAATAAATTTGTGAAATTTTTTATTAATATTATTTTATTCTAAAAATATGATTATTCAATTAATTTTAATAGTTAATGTTAATGTAGTATAAACTAACATATAAGTGTGAAATATTTATGCATTTTCAAAAAAAATTCCACTTTTAATAAAATAACATATACATTTCAATAATAAACACTTGTTTAAAATTAAATATATTTTTTGGGATTGCATGAAATCGATAATAAGTTCAATAATCCATACAAAATAAACATAGAACACATTTCAATAAATTAGAAAATTGTTGATTTTCGTTAAACAAACAAATTTATTCTAAAAATACAAAATAATGGCTCCTGGACTTTCTCATGGCGATTCTTCAAACAAGATCGATACAATTCTCCTGGACTTTCTCATGGCGATTTTTCAAAATTGGAGTCAGCCGAGAAGCAAATCCTTGATTGGAGGAGAATTTTGGTCATACCGATAACATTGACTATGGCCTTGAGAGTACCCAATATTGAGCATAGAGAATTTCATCAATTAATAGCCCTTGGAATGCATAGAGATTTCGATCAATTAATAGCTCTTCCAAGCGAGCATCAATATCAGATGCCCCCAAGTTTGCAACCACCTTCTCAATCGTCTCCATGACTATCCTTCTATATGGCTCACTTTTATCTTTTAAGTCTTCAACAATTCTTCCTACTATATCAGCAACTTTGAGAACTTCTTCAGAATCTTTGAATCATCAGGATTTATCTCCAGAGTTCTTTGAACCTTTTTTTTCCAGCCAAACCAACTTTTCTTCTCTTTTGTCACACCATTGGATTCACAACTTTCATATGAACCCCTATCATAATTTTCATGGCAATCAAGAACCTTGGGCTCCTCATCCTCACCAAGATCATCAGAGTTTCCCATGCGAAGAGCAGAATCTAACTGCATTCTTTCATCAGCAATCAAGACACCATCATCCTCATCATGTTCACCCCCTCTTCTATCGTCATCATTCCCTGAAAAGAGCTCCTCATCAGTCATAGCACCAGGAACTCTCCTTGACTTCACGCTTACCATTACATGAAGCATATCATAAACTTTGGCCTTCCAAGCTCCAACCATCTCAGTCCTCTCTTGTCTTCTCCAATTCAAATGGGGAACAAGTTCAGCCTGAGTAACGTCAATTCAAATCTATACATATTAGTTTGAGACATCAAGGCCACTTCATGAGCAATTTCAGCTTCTGATGGTTGAACACCAGCTCCTTCCAAAGCATTTGCGATTTCTTTCTCCTTATGGGCGAGCACTATCAAAGAGCCAGGAGCCAAACTTGCGCTGCCATCTTCTGAAGAATACCCCTCTCCAAGGAAGAGAAATGTTTGATCAGACCGTTGAATTCGAAACCCATCAAACCCTGCAAGGGTCATATCTGCACGGAGATTAGAACCCCGTTTCCATATTCGATAAGTGTCTGACGGTGCAATTCTCCCGAATAAATGGTATAAAAAAAGCTCTCAAAGTGGAAGGTTATCTCCATATAAAATTCACGAATTCTGGATGCCGATGCCAAAATCCTAGGAATTCTACGACACCATTTGGCCCAAGCAAGTTGGTAGTGTTGGGCAATGATCATAGCAATGTTCTCCTCCCTATTACAAACTGCCTCTTGGAGAGCACTCCATCCGTTCTCATTCTGAAGGCTCCAATTAGCACCTGCTGCCATCAAAATCTCAGCTGAAGTTGCATCACGAAGGCGCACTGCGAGGTGCAAAGGAGTTTCCCTGCCTGGAACATCCCGTCTGTCAATCACTGCAGACACAGCATCAGCATCCTTTTCAGCAGCCAATGACTCAGCCTCAGTAGCCACCTCCCCTGCCTTAGCCAGCATAGGAAGGGCAAACAATCCGTTTCAATGTGGCAAAAAGTCACGCCACTACTGCCAAATGGGCAGGCGCCTATGTGCATATTTTGGCCAATCTTCCATTGAATTTTCCTAACATCTCCTACTTTTTTCGAATTGCAATTCAAACTTCGCACAATCTTATTCTTAGAAAATACCAAAAATTATATGGGGTTTCAGCTCCTAAAAGATCAAAAAATATTGCAAAGAGCTTCTAGATAACTTCTAAACCAGAATTCCAAAATTTTCATCATACATCTTCTTCAACATTGCACATCTTTAAGCTAAATTTCGTAACAACAAAACCCCAACAAATCTCGATCTCAATTTCGACTATCTACCACAGCTGAATATGTATTAAAATAAAACAACATAAAATAGCAAGAGATGACAATTCAAATAACACTTCGGAAAAACACGCGTTAGCCCGTGATTTCTTAAAAGACAAAAAAAAGAAGAACAGAAAATTAAAAAATTACCCGTAAAAACTACAAAATTGAGCTGATTTGGAGAGAGAAAGTTGAACCAGTTGAGCTTAGATCTCTCTTTCTCACGAATCAAAATAATCATAACTTCCTTGGTATAGTAGCTGGCATATATGGCATCCATGTTCGATAATCTCAAAAATTGACCTCAATTGTGGAAGAATCTACCTAATTTTCCAACACAGATAAAGTAAAGTCCTAGCAAGATGCCATCTAGGGTATCCCCATCCGTAGCATTGAAGCAAATTAAAAGACAAAACAATTAAAATCCACATAAAATTCAGCATATAAATGACTCGGACAGAACAATGGGCAAAACTTTACCCTCCTTAACGATGTCCGGTACTGCAAATTGCCATTAACATAACTGGATAATTTTCAATCTATTAAATATACAATTGCATCAATTACCAACGCATCTGCAAAGGTTTACAGATGAACGACATTCAAAAAAATCGACAAGAGGGACAGAGGGGAAGATGACCAAACCAATAAAAATCCATCAACGTCCAAAAATCCCCAAAAATTCAAAAATTAGAAAAAAAAGCCCTAAATTTATTTATATTCATCTCGCCTTTCATGTCTGTGTTTGTAATTCTTCAACAATCGAGCACATAAGCATCGATTACAAATGAAAGCAACCGGAAAAATGAAGAAAAACATACCGTAGCCGTTCAATTTCAGTCACTTCAATGGCCAACGAACCGGTCAGATTTCAGCAGACAGATAGGGGATCCTTCGACGTTATCAGCTCGGGGAAAATTACCTTCAGATTGACACCACGGCGGCCGTGAAAGATGGCAGTAGAAGGGGTAGAGAGAGCGCAGAGAGAGCAGAGTTAGAGAGAGAGAACGAGAGCGAAGAGAGAGAGAGATGTGAGTGATTCATGTGAACAGTCGCAATTTTTTAGGTTGAGCGTTTTGCGCGTTTTCTGAATTATCCCTGAAAATGGCCAAAACGGAGATATGCCGTTTTGCGTTTCGTGTGTAAAATATTTTTGTGTTTTGCAAAATTCGTTTTCGAAAATGGGAAAGAGAACGCGTTTTCATCGTTTTGAAAAATCGAAAACAGAAAATGACCCCAAAACGACAAAGAGAACGCACCCTTAAGTTTCTCCCTCTCTCTCTCTCTCTCTCTCTGTGTTTTGAAATCAATCAACATTTTTCTTTTCTCTCTGTCTGTTGAAATCAATCAACATTTTTCTTTTAATAACTCTCAAGCATTGTTTAAAGAAGCATAAAGCGAGGTGAAGTGTGAAGATCAAGATGAGCTTAGGCGTAAAAATAACATTTTCTTATTTTAATATTATTTTAAATTTTTAGATCAATCTAAAAAATATTTAATAAAAAAAATGTAAAAAAGTGCGTCTAGCTGCGAAAAATAAAATAAAAAATAAGAATTTTTTTTTAAAAAAGGTGGAGCATTTTGCGTCTGTTCGCACCTAGGTGTCACTTTTTAAAACACTACTCTCAAATAACATATCTTATTAAACTAAAAGGTTTAATTACGTTAATGGTCACTGAAATTTTGAGTAATTACGTTAATGATCGAAAAAATTATTTTTTAATTTTAATAATTACTCAAGTTCTTAACTACTACCCGAAATTAACATTAAATTCTATATGACATCGTTAAGTGCCAATGTATCATGAAATGATGTTATTTATTCATCAAGTTAGCAATATTGAGAAGAAATTGAGGATTAAAACACTTTCAGAAGAGAAAAGTATTGCTGCTTTAATTTTGGTCAGATTTTTTAATTTTAAATCGTATGGTAAATTCACATTTTGTCTTTTAATGACAATTTTATTGATTTGACATAATAAATAATAGTGTTTGGTCAGGTGCTGATACTTGATGTGATGGCAATCAAATCGAGTAATTCGTGGGCTCGTGAGCTCGACTCGTAAAAAATGAGTTCGAGCCACGAGCCGAGCTTGAAAATGTCAGATGAGCCAAGCCAGCGTCAAGTCGACTAGCAGCTCGTGGGCTCGATTTAAAAAAAAAAAAAGACGAGCTAGGACTTTTTTTTCACAAACTTGGCTCGTTGTCCAAGTTTTTCAACCCAGCACCAATCAATTGAACTTAAAAAATGAGCCGAGCCGACTCGGCTCAACCCATTACCACCACCACTTGGTGGTGTCATGTATTTAATGCTAATATTTTTTATCCAGTGATCTTTATTATCTAAAGTCGAGTAATTGTGATTGTAAGAAAATAATTTTAGCGATCATTGACGTAATTACTTAAAATAAAACATGGAAATCACTAGGCAAATGAAAAATGAATCTAGACTCATACCTAGATCATATGAGACACAATTAAAAATAACAAAATTCATTTATGTTGATTCTAACTATAAAATCAAACGATTGACTAAATAAAATATTTCAAAGGACCCAATTATTCTGATGAAAATTAGTGAACAAATCTTGTCAAATAGGAGATAAAATTAAAAATTTAAAAAATGTCTTGCTATTTGTACCCTTAATTTGACACTTTAATTTACTCGATCCATCCGTCCTCTCACATGGGGTCGAGTCCCACACATTTATTGGGCGTGGGATCCAACCCTCATATGAGAGGACGTGTGAGATCGAATAAACCAAAATGTCAAGCTAAAGGTACAAATAACTTAATTTCATTTTAAAAAAACACAGAAAAAAAATAGCAAAAAGTAAAACAACAAATTCCAGTCCCAATTCATTGAACCTTCCAACAGTGCATTCGGTAGGTAATCCATTGCATTACCATAAATAAGGCAGGTACATACGAGGATTCAAGGGCAATTAATCAAAAATGGGAAAATTACCTATCGAGTCTCCATTCTTTTTCGCTATGCTGCTTTACGTCCCAAACCTTTAAAATCAAACTTTTATTATTAAAAAATGGAAATAATAATTGGCGAACTGCGAAGCAATTTTTCCCATGAAAAATCCACCGTGTGAATTTTATAAGACATTTTAATACCAAATTTGCTACAAAGTGGAAGGAGGAGTTAATTATACCAGTAATAATATGTTAGGGGACTAGAAAGTTTAACTGAAGATTGGGGACAAAAAGTGCATCAATGTCAAATGTTGAGGACTAAATTTGCAAATTTTCCAAAAAATTGTTACAGGGATAAATTTGTAAATTCATAATTGGTGACTTCTCATAAATAATCTACTATAAATACGTTCGTGTTATTCGTATCAACCTCATTGCTATATTCCCCACTCCTCAACTACAAGTCCAGCCCAGAATTCCCCTACCCTACCCTCAAGAAGATCATTTTCTCTCTCTCTATACATACACACAAGCAAAGGCATAAACATACAGAGAGAGAAAATGGGTGGCCAAAAGTTTGCTGTTCTTCTTTGTGCAGAGGACTCGGACTACGTAAAGAAAATGTATGGGGGGTATTTTGGGGTGTTCGTAAGAATGCTCGAAGAAGAAGGTGAAATATGGGATATGTTCCGAGTGTCAAATGAAGAATTTCCCGAAGATGAAAAGATCGGAGAATACGATGGATTTGTGATCACAGGAAGCGGTAATGATGCCCACGGCAATGATCTTTGGATCTGTAAACTCTTGAATTTGCTCAAGAAATTAGATGGGATGAAAAAGAAAGTTCTGGGCATTTGCTTTGGTCATCAGGTATGTTTTTTTTCTTTCATTTTCGTCACTTTTCCAGTCTGAGCTTTTTTTGTCTGTTCATGGCGGATTGAAAGTAGGGTTTTGCTACACGTAAATTGACGTGGACACGTCCCCTCACAGCAGGGGGTTCGCGATTTTTTTATGGATGATACTATTTGTATATGGTTTTTTACCCGTTTGTTTACTCGATCTTTTCCGTCCTCTCACATTGGAGACGGGTGAGACACATTTGTTGGAAGTGACTTTCGATTCCATGTGAGAGCATCAATGAATCGAATAATCCAACAGATAAGTCGAAATGTACAAATAACTTTACTCTTTTTTTTATTGGACGTGGACGGTGGACCCCCTGTTATGAGTCCTTTAATGGGGTATACATTTTCAGTTGAGTCTGGATTACGTGGCTTGGGATTGGCTTCAAAGGAATAAATAGTTAATATTATCAAAGTAGCACCAGTTGTCATAGAGAAATAAATTAAATAATCTATTCACTATAGACATAAATTACTCATTTTTAAAATAAGTAGAAATGGCTAAAATAATTCCAATCTTGACATATAATTAAGTGACCCTATAAGAGTGAAGACCTCTCCTTTATTTTCAAAATAAATGTTTCATGGGAATTACTTTTGATAACTGATTTTCTTTATCATCAAAAGATAAATATTTATTTTTTATTTTAGTTTTTTATTGCTTCATGCATCAAATAACAATGCGACGCATGTATGTCACGTAGAGCGATTATCAATAGTTTTCACTATGAATGGCATTACTCTTGAAATTGCTTATTTTATATTTAAATTATATTTTCTCTTTCTTATTATCTATTAAGAAATACTTTTTTTTTTTACTTTTGAAATCACTATAGTATAAAGGCCATTTTAAATATTATATAAAATAGGTGTGTGTATTTATTTATTATTATTATTATTATTTTTGGAAAAAATCGGTCATGATTTTACCGATTTGACTGGTTCATAAACTATTAAAAAATTACTCAAACTTGGAAGAAATGTTTCTTGATAGTTAAAACACAGTCCACATCATTACCCCACTCTACCAACCTATGGAGTACCTTTATATCCACAGTCCACTTCTTCACTCCAATTCTTTAGCTTCCGATGAGAGATTGAAAACTTTTCAATAAAATCAATAATATAGTAATATAATATGAGTACTCCAATTGCGTTAACACTTATGGCATCTGGGGAATTGAAACCCTTCAATATAGTCAATATTATATTAATATAATATAATTTACTTAATTTCTTCACACTGTTGGAATAATTTTTTTTTGAATTTTGTCATTTGTACATCCAGGATTTACCACTCGAATGACAGTACCCTAACAAGAGGAGGCCACAATTATTTTATTACGCATGGACCCCCCTCTTGTAAGGGGGTTGTCGTTTGGGTGGTAAATTCCGAATGTACAAATAACATAATCGTTTTTCAGAATCTTATGCATCAGTCAAATTGTAGGACCAGACTTTGTTGCCATGAGATTGACCACCCCCATTGACAAAACCCCACAATCACCCCCATTGACATAAACCCCACAATCAACCATATTGTGGGGTTTCTGTCAATGGGGATGGTCAATCCCCATGGCAAATAAGTTTAATCCAAAATTGTAATGAGTTTCTAATTAATTCAACAAACAAATTACAAACTAATAAATTTTATATTGTAAAATATATATACATGACATATTTGTACTTATTTTGAATTGGTTGTAAGCAAATTTATTTATATATTGTTGTCAAAATAAAATTAAATATTTTATAAATATTTATTTTTGATACCGGTTGAAACTTTTGACCATTTTCATTTTTCGGTTCAATGTCGGGGTCGGGTTTCAAAACATTGGTTATGATCAGATGAAATCATTCCATATAAAAAAAACATGAAAATAAAAATTTAAAAATTAAACAGTTCATTGCGGTGTCAATTACAATTAAGAAAACAAATATAAGCACAAGGAAAGAAGGGTAAAAATAATGAAAAACTTGTGCCCGAGAGAAGAAATTTTCTAACTTTTGAAAAGATAAGGAAGGTCCCAATTCTTGTCAACCACAATGAATCCACCCCCGCCCATCTCACGGCCATCGGTTAATGCATCCCAATTATGATGCAAAGTGGAGTACAAATATCATTAAAAATAGAGTTTTGCGACATTTATATTGTGATGGATATTAAATTTGACATTATTTGATATGATAGCAATTATAACACCTTCAATAGATTCTTTAAACTTGAGATATTTTCTATTTTAAAAAGTCAGCCCTTAAAATCATGTTTCAATAGACTTTTAACATTTTGATTTAAAGAGTGGGTTTGACTCTCTCTATCTATAATTAAATGTATTTAAAGTGTTTCAATTTTCAATATAGACAAATAATAAAATAATCTAAAGAAAATCTAGTTAAAATAAAAGATTAATTTTTTTTTTTTTTTTTTTTTTTTTTTTGAGAGTAGTAAAATTAAGTGTTAACTATAAAGAACTTGTTAGAATACTTCAAAAATTTAACTCTAAATTTATGAATAATCTTCAAATGATAGAATATACTATTTAAAAATAGAATCTCTTGGAAATGTTCTTATCACCATTGATTTTAACAACACTTATTCAAATTAATGGCACAATTTCATACATAGTAGACAATATTAAACTTAATGTACAATAGGAATGTACTAGTTTAATTGTTAAATATAACCTGTGCTTTTGTATGTAAAGGGTTTCTCATTTTGTTACTAGATATTGGGACGAGCTTTGGGAGGAAACATTGGACGAGCAAGTTCTGGTTGGGACATCGGAATCACAAATGTCTATTTACAATCATCGAAGGCCTTCACCTCTTCGAAATTGCCCGCTTTGCTATCCATCATTGAGTGCCACAGGGACGAGGTTTGTACAACTGATAATTATCTCATTTTTCCGACTTAAAAAAGAAAATTCCCGTTGACAAAAGCTTATAGTTCTCCTACCCAAACGGAATAGGTTTTGGAGCTTCCTCCAAACGCAGAGGTGATGGCTTGGTCAAACAAGACTGGAATTGAAATGTTTCGATATGGAGATCATATTATGGGCATTCAAGGTCATCCCGAGTATACTAAGGACATCCTGTTGAACCTCATTGATCGACTTCTTAACTGTGAACTCATACAGGTAAAAGTCAGTTTAAATCCGGTAATCCCAAGTGTTTCGATTCTCAAGTTTTTATATATTATCTTAATTCTTGATATTTTAACTGTATGATTTTATGTCCCTACTAGGAGTCTCTTGCTGAAGAAGCCAAGTCCAAGTTGGAGGCTAATGAGCCAGACAAGGAGGCATGGAAGAAACTGTGCATAGGCTTCCTCAAAGGGAGATTGTGATGTAAACTTGGAAAATGTAAATGAAATCTTGAACAGTTTGACAAGAGAACTTCAGCATTATCATCAGGGTACCTTGTGTCTTGAACCTAATTCTATTTGGTCACAAAATAGTTGTTACTAATGGGTTGAAGTATTTTTTAAACTGAAAGGGCCGTGATATTCAAATGGAAGCATGAAGATTCTAAGATGAATAAGAAAATATCATATAATGTAAGTAAACAAGTGCAAGCGTAATTCAGCCAAGGATAGAACATCGTGCTCTGGCTCATGATTATAGAATACATCTACGTAACGCCAATAAAATGCACATGAAAAATTACGCCATATCCATTTGAAGCAATTAAGAAAATACGTCTACACAATGTTTGCAGTTTCAAAACATTATTTAGTGAAAAAGCATCAGCAGGATGTTCAATGGTAACAATGTTCACTGACGAGAATATTCAATTATAGTTTAAAAAGATTCACCAGAAATCAGAACACAACTGTTGCATCAGAGCTTGTGAGGCAGAGATACCAAACTTAGGAGCTCATCATAGAACCAGAGTTTCTCCTACATTCTGCCAACATATCCATATAGAACTGACACTTGCTGATGTCGTTGCCATAGCCATTCAAGCACTGCAAGAAAATTAGAGACCGACATATGAACATGAGATACTTCACTTCGGCAATCAAAAAGTAAACTGATGTGGAGACGTTACACCGGTGGAAAATAAAGCAAAAAATTCCAGAGCTTGCCATGTTCTCTAGGTCATAATATCCTATGATACCAGTTAATATGCTAGAAATGTTAGATTCAACATCCTATGTACATTGGAATTTATTATACTACCGCAAGTTGTTGTATCATAGAATACCATCTATTACAGAAAGCATTAGACTGAGGTTCTCCTAAACCAAACAAACTAATCCACCCAAATCAAATACATGGGAATCATGGGCCCAAGGACCATGTTTACGAATCCATGGCAGAGTGCTGTAGTTGTGCGTGACAATTATTTTATTTAAAAAAAAAAAACTGAACTTCGATCTAAAGTCATCAGAATAGAAGCCTTTGCACAATCATATAGTTCCGTATTTCAAAAAAAAAAAATTAAAAATATTTTAAGCGCAATAATCCCAAAAAAGAATGCTTTTTCTTCTTCTCGAGTAAAAAAATGAATTTGAATCGGCGCGAATAGGAAAGTTTTTTGTTGCTCAAGTTTCAGATCAACTTCAAGAAAATAAAGATTTGCAGAAAGGAAGGCAGGGGAGGAGATGTACATCTTGGAATGCCTTTGAATGCACGCTGCAAGCATCAGAGCCACCAATACCGTGTGCAGCAGGTGTTGGTGCAGTTGCTTCAGAAGCAACAGTTTCATGTTGAATTGTCCGAGGACCCATAACAGCATCCACAGCCCTGTGTGCCACTGCACTTCCAGTCCCAAAAGCCATTCCTATGGAATTTGAAGGAAAAGGGGAGATTCATTCAAAATTTTGCCATTCATCCTGTAAGAAAGAATATAGGTAATTTGTGTGAAAAACATCTTCTGTACCTTGGGCTATGGTTGAACCAATGTTTCCAAGCATGGATCCACCACTGCTGGCTTGAGCAGGAACTGGAGGAGGAGCATGATTCACTGCAACCATGAGGCTCGGTGAGCTCCAAAGCAACACATATAACAGCGTGTTTAACAAAATTTTATACCACGTGCAACATAATTACCTGGCTGAGGAACATTTTCTTTTTCTTTTCAAAAGAGAAGATTAAGAAGACTATGAGGTGGGTGAAAAATAGTTTTAGGAGGAAACGATTCAATTCTCATACAACTCTTGGTCAATGGAATTACCTGGCCGAGGAGGATTACGTGCTGGAGCAGGACGAGGAGCTGGACGTGCAGATCTTCCTGCAAAATTGATAGCAGAAGTAATGAGCATATGACTGCCCTAACATTGCAATCATTTCAATCGTAACATTAGCAGATAGAGCTGACAGAACCAATCATCTATATCTATGGGGTAATTTTTCAGCAGTCCATTTGAGTAAATTAATGTATAATTACCTAATCCATCTAAAACAGTAAACCTGGCTTTGGCTTGCAAACAGGGACAACGAGTATTATTCTCAATAAATTGCAATTATCATTTCCCACTCCCCCGTCCCCTGTCCCCCTTTTCACTAGAGAAGTAAAATCAGAGAAAAATCCAGAGTTTTCCAAGTCAACGATCTGAAATATGTTTTCCACGGAACAAACTAAGATGCAAAAAAATAAAATAAAAATAGTAATGGGGATTGCAAGAACTTAATCACACTGATGGCACAGCGACAGTAGAAAAAAGTATACAATACCAAGACAAGTTAAAAGTAAAAGAAAACTCCCAAGTCTTGTTCATAAAGTGAATCAGGTATAAGATAATGACCCCAATATCTCGTGAAAGTCTACTCATACAAATACAAAATGAATAATATTCAGCTACGCCTTTCTCTGAAAATAATCAATTTGGCAGCATCCCTAACCAATAAGACTTTGGTGCACATTTATCTAAATCTTTCAAAAATCCAAAACACTAGCAGTTCATTACAAGGATCGATTAAATTCTACGCCAAGCAAAACCATTCAAGAATAACAGCATTCAAAACCCTGGACCCGGTATTTCCCCAATCAAGGAAGTGAGAAAAAAACCTGCGCAGATAGGCATCAGATGACAGTAATACTTGTCTATATTCCGTCAAACAAAATGAAAAAAAAAAAATTTGCAGTATCTTCGAAATTAAACAGAAACAGGTAAGACGAGTAAAACCCGATAAAACGTTTAGATCTGAAAATATCTTGTCATACTGACGGAAAATGAAGAAAGAAACCCGATAACTCACCACCGGAGCTACGGCGAGCCATTATTGAAGAGGCGGCGAATAAACCCTAGAGAGAGAAATTAGAAATACAAATTAAGCAAAGCTTTGTGCCCTCGCAAAAACGCCGTGGAAATTTATAGGAAGTGTGGAAATGAATTTTATGATCAGATGCTGCGTGGTTCAGTGAGCTCGTGACGTGTTGGGATCTTATTGGTTGCAAGACCTTTTAATCTATTTGCCAATAGGATCTCCCATTTTCTTTTGAACAATGTTACGAATACATAATTTTTGTACCTAATTACGGTATAAATTTTTAAAATCAATTCTCATTTTTAACTGTGTATTTTTTAATAAAATAATATTTTACATCATATCAATAATTTCTCTTTTTTTTTCAACCACACATTTCTCATCATATCACTATTTAAAAATTAATTCTTCTCCCAAAAATCACTCTCAAACACTCTTTTATTTACTTGGGGTGTGGACCACATTTAAGAATTTTTATATTCATGCAGACCATGTGCATTGTGACGCATTCCATTATGTACAAATTGTCATTTTCTTTTATCCAATATAACTTTTGGAACGGAAGCATGCTCATGCGAAATTGAAGCAGCAAATATATTTAGCCACTGTGCAGTATAGATTAAAATTATTTTTTTAATAGATTTTGATAAAAATGATAAAATATATGGTTGAAAATTTGTGGATTCTATTTGCCCTTGTTTGACCCCCATTTTAAGAATAATATATTTTGAAATAGTAATTTTTTTGGAAAATGTGTGATTACAAAATTTATTTTACATTTAATATTATTTTATTAAAGAATATGTGGTTGAAATGAAAAGAAAGAAATTTGTATTAAAATTAATTGTTGACTTTAACTTAATTTTTAATCAAATTTTTTAGTGATACAACCGGGGGCATAATGTAAATTTACTTAAATAAAAAAATAAGTCAACTAAGTTATTCGTTTTGGATTTTTTTAAATTTTTTTTTATTTTTTTATAAGAATATGTGATTAAAAAACGAGTAAGTCTATGGTACAAATAAATTCAACAGAAAACCTACAGGAATTTGAAATCAATGAGCTGACAGCTTATTTCCTATTCTTTTCTATTTGTCTATGGGTAAACCAAACACTAGTCCAACAACCAATCTAGTTTGACCCCTAAATTAATTCTCATTTTCCCCAAATCGCATTTTCCTCCCATTTCCCCAAAATCCCACTCCGCCAAGATCTTCAGCCCGAGGCAAATTCAACGACCACAATTAAATGCATATTTCGAGTTCCCAGTCTCCTCTTTGTAAGCTTCCACAATTGCCTATGGATTAAAAGCCGTCCAAAAACATTAAAAACGAGTCCAAATTAAAGTTAAAACTTGTATAATAAATCAAATGACAAAAATCCCCAACTTGAATATCACAATCAGCGAGGGAAAAGGGAAGGGGAGCAACAGGAGCTATCCGAGTATTCAACTAAGCATTGAACGGCGTGGGGTTAGCTTGTGTGGCGGCACCAAAAGGCGACGAAAAGCTTAATTGACTACTGGATTATGGTTGTGCGGTTTGAAAATAGTGAAGGAGTCTATTGCTGCTGTTGAGGTTGGGCTTGTTGGGAAAATGGGGTTGAAAATAGTGAAGTCCCAAACCCCGAGCCTAATGATGGAGTAGAAGGGGCATCGAAAGCTAGAGCGAAGGACGGGGTTCTAAACGTCGGTGTAAAGGAGGGAGTGCCAAATGCTGCAGCAGAGGACGGTAAGATATATTTCACTAGGTTCGTTCTCTTACTTCATTGGTAAGATATATTTCCGATCTTATGCGTTGCATGTGTGATTTCTTGGGTTTAGGAATAAAGATTCTTGGTATTTGATATACGTCGAATGTTCTGGTATTTGCAAAGTAGTTGAATGATTTTTGATGGGTGAGTCCTTGGTTAACAATATGAAGATTTCTCAGGAGCAGGTTGGCTCTTTTCTTTGAAGTCTGAAAGGGAAAAAATATAAGGCAATTATGATCGTAATTTCAGTGGGATGTCCTCTTAGTTTGCGCTGGCTGGCAAGGAAAATTAATTGCGATCGCCGGATTTGCCTCAGGCTGAAAGATCTTGGCGGAGTGGGATTTGGGGGAAATGGGAGGGAAACGCGATTTGGGGGAAATGGGAAAGTGACCGGGGGGAGGGGATGTGTTCCAGGGGCCAAACCGGATTGGCTATTAGATCGGTATTTGGTTTACCATTGACTTTTTTGTGAATTAAAAATAGAAAAGAATAGGAAATAAGGTGTCTGCTAATTGATTTCAAATTCCTGTAGGTTTTTTGTTGAATTTATCAATTAAATCCATAGTAGTTTTTAAGTTTGAATCATGTGTGATTGAGCGACTTTTGCTTTGGTTCATGGTGGATCTAGCTTTATTGGGGCGGATATTCAAGAAGTTAGGCCCTGTTTGATAGTCGTAGTTTTTCGTGGAAGGTGGAAAACGTTTTCCTACTTTTACCTATTCACTTGTTTGATTGCACTAATTTTTCAGCGAAACGTTTTCCAACGTTTTCCAAGGTACAAGCGGTTGATGCACAAAAGCTAGAAAACGTTTTTTCACCATAGTGGTGGGAAAACGTTTTCCAATTTTTTGACATTTTTTTTTTATAGCAATTGGAACACATTCCAAAGTCAATAGTACAAAAATTTATCCATTTAATTGATAATTTGTATAAAAAATAAAGTCAAACGAAAAATTTGTCAGGTAAAAAATTATATCAATCAAACACCATTAATTACAATTCACTGTGAAACGTTTTCTAGGCAATTCAATTCCTTGCCATTCATTTTCTTTCCACCCGTTTTCCACTCTTGCAATCAAACAGACCCTTATTGACAGTGCAACCACTATCCAAATTTTGAGCTGTGGGATGATACCCCTTTGAGTTGGGGTGTTGATTATACTTTTTATAGCATATTAAGCCATTGTTTGAATCCTATTTTTTCCATCAAAATATATTATTCAATAATGATTTGACCCCACTTCAACCACGTATTTTTCAATAAAATAATATTACACATAAATCTAAAATTTTTCTTTATTTTTTAGCCACACATTTCTTATCAATATACTATTTAAAAATTCATTTTTTTTTTTTGCAAGAATGGAGCTCGAACAAGGGCTAATTGTGTGAAGATAAAATGGAAAATTTGTAGGAAGACCAGAATACCCTTTCATTTGAACAAGAGTAGGGTTCACAAGTTTGGAGTATTTGAATGGAAATGGGCGGAAAAAACGTTTTACACAATAAAATGTGAAATTAAGGATGAAAATGACAAATATGGAATGACATGAACATGAGCTAAATCAAATTAAAAGTACAATTGTCATTTATTCAAAATTTGAAGTTGTTTGCGCAGACAAATAAAGCTTTGAGCTTTCAAATGCTAAAAATCAAAGATTCGGATCCTGGTCAAAATGTTCAATGGTCAGGGGTCGGTGCTATTTATTACCCTTAAAAATATCAAAATTCTCTCACATTTGGCCGATACTGGAATAATCGCGTACCCCGCCTCCAAATACCAAAATTCAAACCCCTCCGTAGGCTTCCACTATCTCTATCTTCACCCCTCCCAGATTTTAGTCGATCGATTATTTCTTCAAATAAATCCGTTAATTAGTTAATCAATTCTCACTGATCAATTCCATGACGGAAGAGCAAGCAGAGGTGTCGAATAATGCGTCGGCGGCGCTGGGTCACTCGGTGATACCGATTGTGAACAAGCTACAGGATATCTTCGCTCAGCTCGGGAGCCAGTCCACGATCGAGTTGCCGCAGGTGGCTGTAGTTGGCAGCCAGAGCAGTGGGAAATCTAGTGTTCTGGAGGCGCTCGTAGGGCGCGATTTCTTGCCTCGGGGAAATGATATCTGCACGCGCCGCCCTCTCGTGCTGCAACTCGTGCAGAGGAAGAGGAAGGCTGACGGAACTGACGAGGAGTGGGGGGAGTTCTTGCATTTACCCGGGAAGAGGTTCTTTGATTTCAATGAAATCAGGAAAGAGATTCAGGTGATTTATTGAATATATTATTTTCTTAAGTAGTACTTTATACGAGGATATAATTTTTGTGTTTTTTAAATTGTCACTGGGGCTCGAAAATTAAAGTAATTACTATGTGCCTAGATATTTGAAAATGACTGAGGGAATTGAGCATAAGTTTTGAATTTCAGTGAAACTGTGTATGGCAGGTTGGTTTTCCTTCTCTGTGTAGCCCTCAATCAAAATGTTCGAAGTTTCACATACTTTGTTTGGATATGATTTTGTAACTTGAAAAAGAGAAAGGCATTAAATTTGTGTGGGAGTGTTTGGAAGGGCGGGTATTAGTATTCGAAAGAAGAAGTTGGCTATGAGCTTTGAATTTCAGCTAGACCTCAATGAGGCCGAGGTATTTTTTTCAGAAGAACTCGGCATCTTTTGGTGTGATTAAAACAAAATACATGTATGTAATCATGTCCAATCATCAGGGTATTTCTAGCCTTTTCAGTCTTGACGGACTTGGAATTTGGTCTTTTGTGATCATGCTATTGGGTTGCCGTCTAGCCACGTGCTGTATGGTGGGTTTATTCGTGGAAAACATTGTTTTAATGGAGGAGTTTCAGCTGATTTTAGTCAATGATAGACAATTTGTGCATTCATGTTTCACAGGTATGGCTGTAATGTTGGGTTGGGCTATGATGCCAGGTTTATTTCTGGGGGAATGAATAACCTATCATTGAGGTTCTTAGAGACATGCAAACAGTGGTGTCATTGTTTATTTCTTTTCCCCACTCACCTGGACTTTAAAGAAGAAGCGTGGGTTTAGTGTTTAAAGAATATATGGACTTCCAAGTCTCTTGACAATTGGGAATCACTTGGAGGGGTGTGAGAGAGTGCATTTGTGTTTATTTGTTTTCTTTTTTACCTCTTGTTGTTTCAAACTGCTGTCTTAAACATTTTAAGTCCTTATGACTTTTAAATGCCAAATTGGATCCATAAGTTTGATGCACTGACCTAGTAAATATTCTTGGTGATATGCATGTTTAGTATTCTAAGTACTGTAATTGATGTAGCTTGCTTTTTTCCTAAATATATATGAGGAAACTCTTCTTCTTGTTGGATATGTGCAGCCTAACTATATGCTGGAAGAAAATGGGAATAGAGATTATTGAAAATATTGATTGTATTGCATCAGAACAATTACAGTAAATGAACTTATAAACCTCACTTTCACTCAATATTTGCCAGCCCTACTAAGCCTCTTCCCACTTATTTATAGCTATTCCCCAACTACTTTTTTCCCCCATTTTCCATGTAACAGAATGTTGTTATTCCCCCTTCTTCTAGTTGCTTCTCAATCCTTCTTGTTTCTTCTAGAATGAGTGAGGTGGATGGGAGCCTATCATTACCCCCGATTTTCAAATCCACCTTATCCTCAAGGTGGGAGTTAGTGAAATGTTGGTGCCAATGGCCTGCTCTTCCGTCGTCACAGTTTTGGTAGGGAAGATTTTTGTCCTTTTTGAAGACCCATAACCAGTTGGACCATCAAACATCACAAATTCTGACTGGTCTGTTCTGCCTTTCATTTTCATTTTCTTCGCAGCCGAGCTTATAACAGAATTTAGAAAAAATTCCACCATGTCACCCATTCCGATAGCCTCTCCTTTGGCCTTACCCCCAGTTTCATCTCCTTTAATTCCTATAACCTCTTTTCCAAGTACACGGACTTGCAGTTCTTTCTTGCCGCCTTGGCCACTGGAGTATTTTTCATCGTTGTGGGGGCTTAAGCCCTTTTCCATCTTCAATTGAAGGTTCATCACAGAAAACTGCTGAATAACGATTGGGAATTTGGGAAGTGATTGTGTCGGGTCATCTCCATTTTCTTCATCTAGGCCCATTTCACCTAGGGCTTGATTAAGTGAATCCTTCCAGCCTACTTGTTTGGCCATCTTCAAAACTAGGCCCACTTTTACCTTACGAATTTCAGCCCTAATTGTCAACCCATTCACAAATTTTTCTTTCTGTTTGTTCCTTGACGTCGGCGTTCCTGGTTCAGAAACCTCCCACGGAGAAGAAACTAAAACTTCCAACTTCTCCTTTTCTTTGGTTGTGCCTTCATGTTGCAGTCCCAAACCTTCAAAATTTCTATTCATGGCTGCCTTCGGACTAATCAGTGACCCCACATCTTTCTGAATTGCCTCTAGTGATTGCGTCATCTTGGCCATACTCTGGGTTAAGTGCTCCACTGCTCTTTCCAGTGCAGGTAAGTATTGAAGTTCTGTTTTCAATTCCTTCAGCTTCTTCTCCATTGCGTCTACTCTGATTTCTAATGTCTTCTCAGCCATCAGATCGAACATGTTCTGATACCAATTTGATAGGACTCTGCTAGAAGAAAATGGGAATAGAGATTATTGAAAATATTGATTGTATTGCATAAGAATAATTACAGTAAATGAACTCATAAACCTCACTTTCACTCAATATTTGCCTGCCCTACTAAGCCTCTCTCCCCACTTATTTATAGCTATTCCCTGACTACTTTTCCCCCCATTTGCCATGTAACAGAATGTTGTTATTCCCCCTTTTTCTAGTTGCTTCTCAATCCTTCTTGTTTCTTCTAGAATGAGTGAGGTGGATGGGAGCCTATCACTATACTAACCCTTTTTCCCTCGACTACGCGATAGGCCCGTCCCCTGGTTCAGGGGCTCCCCAGGCAAATTTTTTGTGATATAAGAATATTGAGAAGTTTGCATGTGTATTAAGTCACGCTAATATTTTCACCCATATAAGGATATTACGGACAAGCGTAATTTCTGGTGGTGTAGAGAACAAAGAGGCATGAGATCAGAAAACAGTGTAATTTTTCTTCTCCTTTGCTATATGGAAATCCTGTGATGGCATCGAGTAGTCGTAACTCTCGCATTGAGAGTGAGTGACCCTAAATTGGTTTTTTTTTTTTTTCTTGTTTTCATTTTCTATTTCATGTTATTTATTGCTCTTGGTAATATGGATTAATCGATTAATCCATAACACTTCTAACATGCACTTCATGTATACATCATCAAGATTTGGGTGGCGCCTCTTCCTTTCTTCTTTCTGTTAATTGAAAGTGGAAATATTATCTTGAATGACAAAGAAACGATCTCTATTTAAGTATCTGAATGTTAGCTTTTTTTTTTGAAAAGCCACTTGTATTATGAAATGCTCATCCAGACCAGGACCTTTTTCTCACACTGGAAATATGCATTCTAAACCTGATGGAATTTTCTACTTATTTGAAATATCATCGTGGTTGGAATAGTGCTAAATCATACACTTGTATAGGATAACCCATTTGATATGCTACTATAATGAGTTTGGGTAACCATAGAAGTCTACCGAGTTTGTTTCATTGTTTGCACTAGAGGGAAATCACATTACAAGTAGGGCTGGGCAAAACTTACGAACCGGACCCGAACCGAACTGAATCGAGCGATTCTTCTTAAGTTAAATACCCGAATGAGTATCTGAATCGAGAACCGACGGGTTCGGTTCTCGGTTCGGTAGAATAACAAATTTGGATAAAATTTAGGTCAATTTGATTAAGTTGGGCTGGGACTGAAGATTAGAAATTGATCTAAGTTTTATTCAAATTTGTTATTCTACCGTAGTGTCATTTCTTCTGGAAAAATCGAATTGAAACTCGATAGCGCCTCTGTTAATTATTGTAAGCTCGCTATCGTCATTTTCCTATGATTTTCACAATCAAATTTATGAAAAATTCAGCATAAAGGGATGTAAAAGACACATAAGATTGAACTGCATTATTTTGTAAGAGTTAAGATTATACATTTCATTAGTTGAATGAATGTAACTTTGTAAATATTAAAAAAATTAATTATAGTACAAAACCGAATGGAACCGAACCCGAACGGTTCTATAATTAAATTTGGATTCGACGGCTCCATTTACTAAATACTCGAAAATTTCAGGTCCGGTTTGGTTATTGTTAGAATCGAATGAACCGTGCCCATCCCTAATTGCAAGTGACAAACTTTGTTGCTTTAGCTGTTAACGCACTCCTTTTTCTTCCTACATTTAGATTTTGATAATAGGTTCTCTAGTTTCTTATCTACAAATTCATGTAGGCTGAAACTGAAAGAGAAGCAGGAGGAAACAAAGGTGTTACAGACAAGAAGATTCGTCTGAAGATTTTTTCACCAAATGTTCTTGATATTACTCTTGTGGATTTGCCGGGTTTAACTAAAGTTCCTGTGGGCGATCAGCCATCTGACATAGAAGCACGTATTAGAACAATGATAATGTCATATATTAAACATCAAAGTTGCTTGATTTTGGCTGTTACACCAGCAAATTCTGATTTAGCCAACTCAGATGCTCTCCAGATGGCTGGAATGGCCGATCCTGATGGTAGGTTCCGCCTTTGCAAAGAAACTTACCACTGAACACAATTTCATTCATTTCCAGAATATTATTGCTGTTGGATTCTAAAGCTTATGAACCTAAGTTTCTGATTGCAGGTTTTCGAACAATTGGTGTAATTACTAAGGTGCAATGTGTTCACTATGAAGATGTCGTCCATATAATTGCCTTTTGATGTTCTTATACATCTTTCTGCTTTTCTGAACCTGGTTTTTTAATGCTTCAGCTGGATATTATGGACAGAGGAACCGATGCCCGCAACTTTTTGCTTGGAAAAGTGATTCCTCTTCGACTTGGATACGTAGGTGTTGTGAATCGTAGTCAGGAGGTAATATTTAGTTTCCCTTTGACAGTTTTTGTGTGCTAATAGCCTTGTTTTGTTTCGTTTTGTAGACTTCTGAATAAGTTGGTCATTGTTGTGTTTAAACAGGATATACTGTTGAATCGGAGCATCAAAGATGCACTTGTAGCTGAGGAGAAGTTCTTTCGTAGTCGTCCAGTATGACCTACTCTTTCGTTATTAGTTGATATCCTGTCCTTCGTTATTGATCTCTCTGCTCACAAAAAAATATATTCTGTAGGTTTATAGCGATCTTGCTGATCGTTGTGGGATTCCTCAGTTGGCCAAAAAATTAAACCAGGTACATAGAATGAGATGAATTCTCATGTACCATGACTTCCAAAGTAGACCGCCTTGTTAAGGAAATGCTTTTATTCTGGTTAATGTGGTCTCTGGCAGAACATATTTCTGCTTAACAGTTCTATCTCATATGCAGAGAAAAATGGTTTCTAGTGCATGATACATGAACAGTCTATGCAGCTAGTTTTTATACTTTCCCATGTTCAGGCATGCTCCTTGAAGGGTGTAACATGCCAATAAAATGACTATCGGCATATCCATTTTTTCACTTAGCTTGTATGGGATTGCACATAAATGCCATGAACTTCACTGTAATATAATAGTTGAGTCGTATGCAACATATTTTAATGATTGATAAATATTGTGAAAGGTTTATATTAATCAGTATATGACAGCCTTTCTCCTTTTTATGCAGATACTGGTACAACACATCAAAACAATTCTTCCAGGGTTGAAGTCACGCATCAGTGCCGCATTGGTTTCTGTTGCAAAGGAGCACGCTAGCTATGGAGAGATCACCGAGTCAAAGGTTTCTTCTCATGTCTTGTTGATTGATTATTGCTTGAATTTATTGGCCATACTAAGTGGAAGAACCTTCCATTTTAAATTTACGAAGAGAAAGATAATAAATTTTGTGCTTTAATATTTTTCTCACTGGTCCATTGTCCTTAACAGGTTAGATTAGCAATTGCTAAAGGAAAACAGTTTATACAATAAACCCCCATTTGACAGCCATTATAATGAAAAATTTGGATAAAATGTATTTTGAAATAGTCGTTTTTGGGAGAATGTGTGGTTAAAAAAGAAGGAAAAATTTTTGATCTACGTGTAATATTATTTTATTGAAGAATGCGTGGTTGAAAATAAAAGAGAAATGTATTAAAATTTGAAAGAGAATCAAATAAGGGCTAAGCTTGGACTTTTTGCATTGAGGTTAACATTTTTTTTTCCACTGGTATCAATCTTACAACTGGGTACCTTTTTTTTTTTTTTTTTTCTCTGCTTGTGGGAAACAGGCCGGTCAAGGAGCGCTGCTACTGAACATTCTTTCCAAGTATTCTGAAGGTACTTGGCCTCTATTTTCTTTATTCTAACATAAAAATCATGTTCAATTCTATTCATGTTCTTTCTTGATTCTTTGTTGAACTTTATAAACTTTCATTATAAAAGAATTGAGCCATTCATTAACAGTTTGGGTATTCATGTTTATGTCCTTGGTTTGTCTCATAAATGATCCAAAGTGAACATGCCTTGGATTTTAACACAATAGTAATAAAATGTACTGACATAACATTTTATCTTATCTTTTGGCACAAAAAATTAAATAGATTACTATAATAATACCCTTATAATCATAAATTTTCCCCAGTTATGTGTTTCTCTTATTATTAAGAATTCCTTCCGACATACTGCAAACGAAGTTATGGATAAGAATATTGCTTGTTGAACTTTAAATACACGTTTATGTGAACTTGTTTATCATAACATAGAACAACAATTAGAAATGTAGCATTTGGGCTCATCTAGTAAAGGATCCGACCATGACCGACTTCCAGCTCTGTTAATTTTAAGCCTTAATTACATGACATCTTGTCCACAAATAATTATACTTAATGGTAGCACTTAATGACGGCGTTGCCATTTTGTTTTTGGAAACAGCATTCTCTTCAATGGTAGAAGGAAAAAATGAAGAACTGTCAACATCCGAGCTGTCTGGTGGAGCAAGAATCCATTACATTTTCCAAAATATATTTGTGAAGAGCTTGGAGGTGTGTGGTGTTCATTTGAATGTTATCGACATGGATCGTGATTTCTTAGTTCTTACATTGTGAATTTTGTTGTAAGTTGTTTTCCAACTAAAAAACGTGAATTTGATGGAGTATTTAGAATCCGGTCCTTTGTAGGATGTACAAATCATCACTGCAGAAACTATGGAAGTTGCATAGATGGAGAAAGAAAAAATGAAGATTTTGTGAAACTGGAGGGTAAAAGGTATACTGATACTAAGTAAATAAGAAAGAATGATTTTAAATGTTAAATAAAAAACAGCATTTGCTTCCCCAGCCAACGGAGACGCTTTCGAGAATTGTTTACGAATTACAAATTTTCTGTAAAGGGCATTTAGATTATTCCTTCACAAGTCTTCTCTATTTTACCCATGAAATATGTCAGCGATCTTTTGGTTTCAAAATGTGATCCGTATTATTCAATCATAGATGCCATTACTAAGTGCTGTTGACATTGATGAAATTCTAGATATAAGATTTTTTCCCTTCTTCTCTTGTACTTTGGCAGGAGGTAGACCCGTGTGAGGACTTAACAGACGATGATATCCGCACTGCCATTCAAAATGCAACTGGTCCTAAATCTGCATTATTTGTGCCTGAAGTAGGTCCTCAATACCAACAATCTCTTTTCATTGTGCTGTATTTTTAGTCCTTGTTTGGTGGGGATTAAAATAAAATTTTTAGTATATTTTGATAAAGTTGATGAAATGTGTAGTTGAAAAGTTGGGGAACCCATGAAATATAAGGTAAAAATTAATTGTTGAATTTGAGTTAAAGTAAAATCTAGATTTTAATCCAAATAGAGGCGTAATTTCTTTAAAAATCTGAATGCCTTCTCTTTCCCTTTTCTTTCTTTCCTTTTTCCTTTTTCTCTTTTTTTAAATTTTGACCTTCCATATGATGTTTTAGCATGCAAAAGATATCCAAACTTGTAGGTTCCATTTGAAGTTCTTATTAGAAGACAAATAGCTCGTTTGTTGGATCCAAGTCTTCAGTGTGCTAGGTTCATTTATGATGAGCTAACAAAGGTACATCTTGCTAGTAAATTTCTGGTTTTTTTTTGGCTCATTTATCTTTGCATCTGGGCATTAACTTGAATGTTTTCTTATAGATGAGCCATCGATGTATGATCAATGATATGCAACGGTTTCCGGTCCTAAGAAAGCGCATGGATGAGGTTATTGGTAATTTTTTACGAGAAGGTCTTGAGCCTTCAGAGACAATGATAGGACACATTATTGAGATGGAGGTACATACGACTCCTTTACAGCTTTACCTTCTTGTATATCTGCACAAATAGTGATATATATACCTTTAATGAATAGAGTGCAAGAACTGCTTGATAATCTGTGACCACTGTACACTGAACCTATTTTAGTGATTCTTCTTCCAAGAAATTTGGTTATTTTCATCGTTTGGGTTTCTTTTGCTGATTTCATAAAGCAATCCATTCCAGGCATAGTGAATTTGGGTATGAAGTACTGATATAGATGCTGAGAGAGTCATATCTCAAAAGTTAGTTATTGAAGTTGGAGAGCCTACGTTTATATAAACCACACACCGGAAGTCCATACTTTTCGATGTGGGATTCAAGTCCCACACCTTGCAATGGAAATAATGATAGTCCACTACGCTCTGCGATATCGGTACCCACGTTGGACTGACTTTGCACTAGTTCATGACCAGTCTTGGATGAACACTGTTATGCAGGCGTCACCATCTGCACTGATCGATTGTAATCGAGAGATGTGGTATCTGCTCCGATACTATTGCAATAGATCCTGGGAAAACCATATCTCAAAGCTAGCTATTGAAGTGGAGAGCCCAAGTTTATATAAACTACACACAAAAACCGATACAATTGATGGGAATTCAAGTTCCATACCTTGCAATGGGTATCATGACAATTACACAACTTTTGACCTATCAATTTCTAAGAAAAGGCAAATATACTCTCCATTTCTCTTTCCTTTACACGTCTATACCCCCTCTGACATTTAGGTTTTGGGTGCAAAATACACTTTTGAGCTTCCGATTTCCACCATTCTTTTCCTATCCTACGGATTTTCATTTTTAAAATTGGTTATGTAATATAAAGTAGAAAATGATATGATCTTCACACAACAATTTGTTACCACGTTAGAGTTTACCTTGTTGAAGACAAAATTTAGAACTTGTTTGATGTAGCTATTTTTTTTCCGCTAAAAAGCTTTCTAATTCATTTTAAACAACAAATTTCATTTTGCCCATAACTTTTATCGACTTTTAACCACACATTTTATAAGACTCATAGACTTTTATCAACTTTATTTGCTAAAAATCTACATCAAGCATGCTCTTGATGATAGACATCTGTCCCTTATTGTTTAAGCTTTTATATGAACTGGTTAGCATGGCGTCAAGACAAAAGACCTAAGTTCAAGTCTCGTTGCTACCCATTTATGAAAATTGTGCACATGTTGGGTCTACAAGGTAAAAACTGAACCTAGCTTGCATGGGAGGTGTGTGTCGAAGGCAAAATATAAATGAATACACGTGGTCTCTCTCTAACAACTTAAGCTTTTAGATGAGAGGGTTTACTCTTTCCAAAATTTGTGCATTCATGTCTAGTATGTTGGGATTGTTTTTATTATTATTAATTTTTTAAAGGAAGTATTAGTGATAGGAAACAACTAAAAGTCTACTCCAGTCGAAAACAAGGTGAAAGATAGAGTTTCAGTCAGATTATTCAGTATTCTTCTTTTAGATAGGATTTTTGTTCTATTCATTGTTATCTGCTTGAAGTTTGTATAAACATAAAGGGGACTTAGGTTTTATTCACAACTATTGACTCAGAAATATATATTTTGTCCTTCCATTACTTCTTTTCTCTTGAATTCTAAAGTTTATTCAGGAAATGCTTCTTTGGGCTCTTTTTTTTTTTTGACACTAACCTTTGTATACTCTTTGCATGATTTATGATGCATTGCTAGAAATGTTGTAAATTTGCTCAATATTTTACCTCTGTTGCAATTACAAATGCTTTTGTTGTTGCATGTTTTTGATTTTTTGGTAATTAATAGATCACTCCTATCTAATTATTGTGTATTTTTTTTCTTCTGTAGATGGATTACATAAACACTTCTCATCCAAATTTTATTGGTGGGAGTAAAGCTGTAGAAATGGCACTACAACAGATCAAGTCCACCAGGGTTGCTGCAGTGATTCCCAGGCAGAAAGTAAGTATTTACTTTGCTGTACTGACCTATCCGCATCTCTATCTGTTGGCTCGATAAGATTCCGTGGATTAATTTGGGATTTGCATTTATCAATTAGGATACAGGAGATTCAGACAAAGCACCAAATTCTGAGAGAAGTCTAAAATCTCGTGCTATTATTGCGAGGCCTGTGAATGGAATAGTTCCAGAGCAGGTTAGCTATTTATGGGCACCTGGACCGACCTTGGAACCTACTTATCTTCTTTGTCTCTAGCGGTGTTAAATTACCAAAAAAAACTTGCGCAATTTCATTATTGTAATGCTAATTTTTTTTATTTATTCAGGCTTTGCATGACAAACAGGGTGTTCGATCTGCTGCAGATGTCGAGAAAACTGCACTACCTGGTGATTTTTCTTTTTCTTTTTGTTGGAGAAAAAAAATTAGGAAAAGTCTAACGGTACCGAAAGGAGGGTACCGAAGCGTGTACCCCCCCTCACATGAGGTGTGGGGCCCGCCTGCATTAAATAATGCCAAGATGTGTTCCCCACCTCCCATGTGAGGGGGGGTACGTCCTTCGGTACCCCCCTTTTGGGTACCAGTAGAAGAACCCAAAAAATTATATCTTATTATGCCCAATTATACTAGGGATAAGGCTCAGTTTGTCGTCATCGTTTGATTCTTTGTGCATTTGGCCAAGCCCCACTATGGCCATCCCACCCCCTCTGGGCTTCTGGATAAGTGGCCAACCTGGCTGTCTAGGAATCACTGGTGGCAATCAGTATCATTTTTTTTTTGTTTGGGCAATCAGTATCATTAAGACCTAATGTGGCAATATTTTATGATTAACCAGTAAACAGTACTAGTTCAGCCTGGGGAATATCATCAATTTTTGGCAGCCATGATAATCGCACATCTGTTAAAGAGAATTCTACTAGCAAGCCATTTAGTGAACCTGTTCAGAGCGTGGAGCATAGCGTTTCGGTCATTCATCTGAGAGAGGTATGTTCATGGGGTATCCTCCCCAGAATATTTGTTCGTTTTGGTCGTTGAGATTTAATGTCTTTGTTACTTTGCTAACAAGTTTCTGTACTGTTTTTGTTGAAGCCCCCTGCTGTCTTGAGGCCTTCAGAAACTCATTCAGAGGATGCTGTTGAGATTGCTATTACGAAGCTCTTATTAAGGTCATATTATGACATTGTTCGGAAGAACATTGAAGATTCTGTACCTAAAGCAATTATGCATTTTCTGGTAATTGGTTATTGTTAACGTGAACTTTCAATTTCCTTCTCTTTTTTTGGCTATCTTTTAAATTTTTAGGCATGGATTTAACAGCCACAACCTGTAGCATTCACATTATGTGAACCCGCATCAACCCCACCCCACAAAAAAAAAAAAAAAAAAAAAAAAAAGGGTTGAAAACAAGAAGAAAAAACTACCTCCGTCCCATAAAAATAGATTTGTTTCTATTTGCACACCGACTAAGAAAATATAATTAAAATAGTTGGAATATAAATTTTTCTTACATTTTTCCTAATATACCCCTGTACTAAATAATGTTTTAAATAAAATTAATTATATTTGCTGATAACAATGTACATTAAATAGGGCTTTATTAGAAAACTAAAAAAATATCTATACTTTCAATAAGGAAAGTTGCTTATAATTTGGGATGGACGAAAAAGGAAACCAAGTCTATCTTTATGAGATGAAAGTAGTATGTTGTTTGAATTTGAAGTCGTGTTTTTTTATCAAATTATTTTTTTATTTTTTCCGTCGAAAAAGAGTTGATTATAGAGTTGATTATTCGTCTTAGATGTTTACCTGGAAAGAGTCTGCACTCCAACTTCTGCATTTAAAAATGTAAAGCTATCAGTAATACTTTTGTGGTTTGTCTATCATTGTTGTCTCCGTATTAATAATTAAATTCCTGATTTATCTTTCTGTGTCCTTTTCTATTCCAAAAATAATTTTATGAGTGCCATTTAGGTTTTTTTTAATTCATCTTACAGGTGAATCACGCCAAACGGGAGCTCCACAATGTTTTCATCAAAAAGCTTTACAGGTATATTTTTAAGATTTTATTAGTTAGTTTGGTCCATAGAATGTCCAAACGGAATTTCTGAATGGTACTTGCATCTTGGTGCATACGAAAGAGGAGAGCAGAGAAGAGCAGACTATGCCCTTTTTGTATTTCAGCCTTGATTAGTAATTGGATTAGTTGAATTATCCTGTATACTATAGACATTTATCATTTACATAAATTGTTATGCTCACATGTTAGTTGTTACTGTTATTTATTGAGCAGGGACAACTTGTTCGAAGAGATGTTACAGGAACCTGACGAGGTAGCAATGAAAAGAAAGCGTACTCGAGAAACCCTCAGGGTTCTACAGCAAGCTTTCCGGGTATGTGCTTGATTCTTGAATTCCATAGAAGCAAACACATCGAGGTTCTGTCATTGTACATCTAATTTTGTCTTACATAGTAGCAAGCATCACTATCTGGTTCTTTCATGAATCTGGATGTGCATATTTACATAGTAGCATGCATTTTGATAGAACATTTGTTGTGGGACCCGTGTCTTATAAGCCATAGGCTTATTTGCCAGCTGATCACATGTTTGGTTGTTTTTTTTTTTTTTTTTTCCCTTTCGGAGTTTACCTTTTTAGATAATTGTTAATCAAAATTTGCTCCTTTGATTATTCATTTCATTCTGACCTTGATTGAAATTTATCTAAGTACAGACAGTCAGACACGCACATATATTCCCCGATTGCCTTGCGATATCATAAATATCTTTGGTTGGCAGAAGTTATTTTTAATTAGGCAACCAAATGAAATGCTTTCTGTGGGTGGAACGTTACAAATTTTCTTATCGTTTTCTTGTTTCCCAAAAGGACTTGGACTTTGTCTAGAATTTGTGTTTTTTATTCCTGCTAATCCTCTTACGTCAAGTTCTTCATAGTCCCGAAGACTTCTTATATGATCTGTCTACTTTTGTATGTAGACATTGGACGAACTACCGCTTGAAGCTGATACAATCGAGAGGGGCTACAGCTTAAGTACTGATCCAACGGGCCTGCCTAAAATCCATGGGCTTCCAACCTCATTTATGTATTCTACTACCAGTGGTTTGAGTGAATCATACACTTCTCAGTCCAACAATCCCAAATCCCGCAAGTCGTCCCATTCTGGTGAACTACACTCCCCATTTTACGGAAATGCAGATTCTAATGGTGGGGGACGAAATTCTATTCCAGGCTTTTATCCTACAGTCGACACATAAGTTACTGGAAGGATGCGTCAGGCCAAGTTCTCGATTTACACATTCATTTGACGACTCCGTTCAGCTTTCTTGCTAGATGGAAGACCATACTTCTAGAACAAGTGAGTGGATGTTTTGGAAAGTCAGTATTCTTTCAGATGAAGAAACTAAAATTTATTGTATTTTTCTCCTTGACATGGTTGATTGCATACGTATGGCTTATCAGAAGCTCGAATAAGAGAAGCACTTGCTTCCCTCCTTTTGAGATGTCGATTCGTGCAACAAAGCTTGTAAATAAGCACTCGAAACATTGAAGGGGCTTTACCCATCCTAAATATATTTTCAATTTATTAATGGTTACTTTTTTAATCTCACAATTATTATCTTAATGAAGATAATTGAATAGTTTCTACATTTATACCATACATTCTTGCACACAATCCCTTTTTGCAGCACAAGGCTTAGGATCCTATTATAGACACTGTATTATGAAGGTTTTGTGACAAAAAAATTACATTCTCTTTTTTTTTTTTTTTTTTTTTTTTTCATATTTATGGTTTTATGTTATTTGATATTGGACAATAATGATAACGAATTTAATAGATTAAAGGACAATTAATTTACAGAGTTCATTTCTTCACTTCATTTAAAGAAAAACCCTCAAGGCACAGGGTCGAAAATGGAGGGGCCAAGTGGCGTCCCCTTATTGGAGGGGGCTGTCGGGTGGCCCATAGCAGGGTTCTTCTCATTTAAATGGTCATTAATAACTTCGAATTTTGTGGCATGTGAAATTTGTACAGTCCTATCTGGAATTGTGATATTGCTGTGCAACTCTCGAGACCCTCGATTTCATTTTGAATTATTCGCATATTATTGCTCTATGATTATCAAATTGCAATCAATAGTGTAACATTGTAAAACATATTTAAGGTTAATAATATCCAAGACGAGTAATGTTAGTTAACACTAATCTAATTATCTTTAGACTAATATTGTAACACTATTATTGCTGGATAACATTTATCCATCCATAATTAGTATCGCTTGCTTCAAGCGTGCATCAACAGAGGTTAAATTAACATTACAAGATCATTAATGTGTTTATCTATAAAAAGCATAAAAAAATAAAAAATTGGAAAATCAATCTAAAACGATAGAAACTCTACGACCTGGCGTCGCCTGCCACATGCTTGAGATCAAAGAAATTTGATACCTATCACAACCAGAGAAGGCTAGCCAACTCCTCTGAGAGCCTGTCAACTTGGAATAACAATAGAATGTCAACTTAGAAGAGATAAATAGAAAGTTTGAGAAACGATAAATATAATATTAGAAAAAATAAGCTAAAATCCTACCCATACTATCCAACATATATTTTAAACTGAGAATGCACATGTATCATTCGCATTATCAAAATTTAATTAAAAAACCTATAAAATTTACAACTAAAATGTAACTTCAATTCCAAAGGGGTTTTGGTAATGTGAAAACTTGTAGCTATTAACATAATTAGACATTTCCTTCGGTTGTCTATCAAGTCATATAAAGTAAATGAAAACTATTTTCTAAGGGTTGCATCATTAATCTATCAACGTTAAAAGTATTGTACAACACCACCTCGTATACACGGGCAGTCTCTCACTACTATAAACAGAAACATCTCTTAAGGATTTAATGTCAACAGGTCGCATCATCCCGATCCCGATCAAATGGAAACCATGATCATGTCCCTGGCCAGTCAATGCCCATATGTGAATCGACAACAACCTGCAAGAAAGAAAATAAAAATGCTAAAAGTTTCCCATTGATGGAGGGCAAGCTGCATCAACGCTCTAAAAGAGGTCCAAGTGTATGTTTGGTACGTAATATTAGATAGGACCGAACAGTACGAACTATTTTAGCTCCTCCCCCCCCCCCCTAATACTGTCCAATCCATAGACCAAACACGTCAAATTCGGAAGTTTGCTGGAATCTCAAATTCTGTGCCCGAAACATTTGCAAGTTCTTCCATTGTTTCCTGGTAAATCCCAAAAACTCTGTAAAATAAAATTTTGATCTACTAACAAAATGACTAGCACACATTTTCCTCGAGGACTTAGCATGGGAAATGCACTCCAGAAATGAGAAAAAGAATTTCTCAAAGAAACCAGGATACTAAGGCAAAAATGAGAATAATTTCTCACAGAAACCAGGATGCTAAGGCACCAGAAAAGGTCTTTTAACTAAGGGATATGCCCGAGAAATTGAGGAATGCAAAGAAAAAACATGTGCAAGCATCCACTCAATACACAAGGATACTTCCAGTTTGGCTTAACACACGAAGATAATATGATATTCAAGCTCTTCAAAATATTACGTTTTCCTCCTGTAACGACCAATAAATATTAAAGCTCTTCAAAGTATTAAGTTTTACTCCTGTAAGGAAAAATAAGTGCAGAACTGACTCAGTTCACGATTGTGTATGCAGTGTTGACCCCTTTTTATGAGGTATTACATTTTACTCTTGTAAGGACGAATAAATGCAGAACTGGCTCAGTACACAACTTTGTATGCAGAGTAGCCCCATTTTAATAGGGCATGCAAGTTCAGTTCTTCCTTTTTCTTCAAACGATTAAAGTAAATATCCACCATAATTTTTACCACAAACTGAAGTATCCAGATTTCTATGATCTTGCCATATACTCTTTACATGGATGTTCCACAAGATTATGGGGTTGCAGAAGGGGAAGAAGAATATTGAAGCAAACAGCAAGTATGAAAAGCTACACAAAATAGTGGAGTTTTTGAACATAACTATCACCTGTTCGTCAAGGTTCACTGAAGAATTTCCTATTCCAATGGAGGAATCACCAGTAATTCCTTCAGTAGTTTCCATTAAGTCCTGAAAAATGAAGGAAGTGAAATCGACACTGAAGAATATGGATTGCTACCAAGATGCAAAGACAACAAGAAACCATGAGTACATGTTGTATCAAAAGCACCTTTTTCAAATGCTGACAGAAAATATCATTGATCAGCTGAGGCTGTATTGACCAAGTACAAGGAGAAGCATGATCAGAGAGACATCACACACTCCTCTACCCAACTGTTCCCTAGATGTAGCAGCGCTCTGGTTTTCCCTTTGCTACTCATTTCCATTTTAAGATTTCTTGCTTACCAAATATAATATATCTCAACAAGGAGATCCACTGCAAGGGCATGATCACACATTGACAAAGCAGAAGCATGATTATGGTCTATTGGGCCAAAGTGTATAGCTTTATGCTCATGCACTTCAGTTAATTTCTTGTATTCAATTTGTATTTATTTTCTTTACTTGTAAGCATATGTGCACACTGATCAAACTGCGGAAGAATCAAGACCCTCAAGGATCCTCTCAACACCCTTCTTTTTCTTTACTTTTCTTGAGCAGATACAATGGACCTACCCTGACACTTCCACTATAGTAACAGTGGTACATAATTGATTGCGATTGATATAAGCTCATGCTCCCCCTTCTACACATTTAATCAAAACTATTTATATGAAAATATCTATAGAAAAACGGTGGAGAAGAAATTTCTGTATCTTATTATATTACTCATCTTACAATCCTTATAATTTATACTATAGTACAATAGATGGAAAAAGAAAATAATATTCTATCTTAGGAAAGGAAATATTACTTCCTAAACTAGCTCTAATTATCCCATACAAAGATATTACAATATTCCCATAATTGGGTCATAATTGATACGGTATTTCTACACTCCCCCTCAAGTTGGATCATAGATATTGATCATATCCAACTTGCAAATGCAATCATCGAATATTTGTTTCTGTAGACCTTTGGTAAATACGTCTGCAATCTGCTTTCTGATAGGAACATAGATCATGCAGATAATTTCACTATCTACTTTCTCCTTGATGAAGTGTCTGTCCACTTCTACATGTTTGGTTCTATCATGTTGAACTGGGTTGAGTGAGATGCTGATAGCTGCTTTGTTGTCACAATAGAGTTTAATTGGAAATTTTGTTGGAATCCGTAGCTCATCCAACAATTTCTTTAGCCATAACCCTTCACATATTCCCTGAGCAGCTGCTCTAAACTCTGCTTCTGCACTACTTCTGGCTACTACATTTTGTTTTTTACTTCTCCAGGTAACTAAGTTTCCCCATACAAAAGTACAATACCCAGTAGTTGATCTCCTATCTTCTGTTGCACCTGCCCAGTCAGCATCAGTGAATATTTCTATCATTTTTTCCTCATTCTTCTTGAACAGCAGTCCTTTTCCAGGGGAGCCTTTGAGATACCTCAGGATTTTACATACTGCTTCTAGATGAGCTTCCCTTGGAGCATGCATGTGTTGGCTTACGACACTTACTGCAAATGCAATGTCTGGTCTAGTGTGGGATAGGTAGATTAGTTTTCCCACTAGTTTTTGATATCTGTCCTTCTCAACCAATTCTCCAATATTCTCAGTTTTTCTTCCAGTGTCCATAGGAGTATCACATGGTTTACACCCAAGCATACCAGTTTCAGCAAGGAGGTCTAGAACATATTTTCGTTGTGACACACTGATCCCTTTCTTTGATCTTGCTACTTCCATTCCCAGAAAATATCGCATTTGTCCCAGGTCTTTCACTTCGAATTCTGCAGCTAATCCTCCTTTTAGCCTTTCTATCTCCACTGTATTATCTCCGGTGAGAATTATGTCGTCAACATAGACAATCAGAATAGTCTTTGTCCCATCTTCAAATAATCTGAAAAACATAGTATGATCTGATTGTCCTTGTTGGTACCCTTGCCTTTTTAATACGTTTGCAAACCTGTCAAACCATGCCCTAGGTGATTGTTTGAGACCGTATAGGGATTTTTCCAGTTTGCATACTTTATTTCCTTCATTTCCCTTAGAAAATCCCGGTGGTAGCATCATATAAACTTCTTCTTCCAACGTCCCATTCAGAAATGCGTTCTTAATATCAAGTTGTTGGAGTGGCCAATCCAGATTTGCTGCTAGGGATAGGAGAACTCGAACTGTATTCAATTTGGCAACTGGTGCGAATGTTTCTGTATAATCTATGTCATATGTTTGAGTATATCCCTTTGCAACCAGGCGAGCCTTGTACCGTTCTATTGTTCCATCTGCCTTATATTTCACATTGAATACCCATTTACACCCAACAGGTCTCTTTCCTCTTGGTAGTTCCATCACATTCCAGGTTTTATTTGCTTCCAATGCCTTCATTTCATCCATTACTGCTTTCCTCCACTTGGGAATTTCCAAAGCCTCTTGAATGTTTCTTGGAATTTCTGTGCTATCAAGGTTAGAAACAAATGTTCTATATTTTGGAGATAGAGTATTATAAGCAACAAATTTTGAGATAGGGTGAAGAGTGCATGACCGAGTTTGTTTCCTGATGGCAATTGGTAGATCATCAATGTCAGGTGATTTAGGAGAAAGCTCATGAGGATGTGGAGCTATCACCGGTTCTGACTCTCTTGGTACTTCGAGTGTGAGTTTCTCCTTATCCTTTGATTTTGGCTTTCTTGAGTAAACAATCATCTCTTTATTATGTTGTTCTTTTTGTTCTCCCCCTAAGTTTAAGGTGCCTTCTGTAAATGGCATATTCGAAAGTGGTGGTGATGTAGGTTCAATGTTTGGGATAGAGTTGGAGGGATCAAGATTTAGTGGTATTTCCGAGAACCGATCTTCATCTTTACTTAGAATCTCCCCCTGAAGAGAGGTTTTTTGGAAGTACAGTTCATTTTCGAAGAGAGTGACATCAAGGCTGACAAACATTTTTTTCGTGAGCGGATCATAGCATTTATACCCCTTTTGTGTAGGTGAGTATCCAATGAATACACACTTAATTGCACGGGGTTCAAGTTTGGTTCGAAGATGAGAATGGAGGTGGACAAAGGCCGTACATCCAAATACTTTTAGAGATAGATCAGAGGTGAGGCGAGAGTGTGGGAAAAATTGCTGGAATTTTTGTAGAGGAGTTTCAAACTTGAGAGTGCGGCTAGGCATTCTATTAATGAGATAGGCTGAGGTTAGAATGGCGTCTCCCCAAAAAGTTGTGGGCATATTGGTAGTGAACAACAGGGCTCGAGCTACCTCAAGTAAGTGTCGATTTTTCCGTTCTGCAACCCCATTTTGTTGGGGAGTATGGACACAAGAACTCTGGTGGATTATTCCATTTTCTTGGAGATAGGTTTTTTAGTATACTATTGAAATACTCCGTGCCATTGTCTGTACGCAAAATTTGGATTTTAGTCTGAAATTGGGTTTGGACCATTAAGTGGAAATTTATGAACACAGAGCGTACGTCTGTCTTTTCTTTTAGCATATAGACCCAACAGATTCTAGTATGGTCGTCGATAAATGTGACAAACCACTTTGTGTGGGTGCGATTAGGGGTTCGAGAGGGTCCCCACAGATCACTGTGTATTAAGGTGAATGGTCTAGATGGTTTGTACACAGATTTTTTGAATAACGAACGGTGATGTTTTGCAAGCTCACAAATGTCACATTTAAGATCGGAAAATATTTTATTCGCAAAAATTGAAGGAAATACATGTCTTAGATATTGAAAATTGGGATGACCCATTCTATAATATGCCATAAAAGAATTTCACTAATCTTAGGAAAAAAAACAGAATCACAACTAGCAAATCGATGTTGTTGACTCACATTAGTCTCGTCAAAGTAGTAGAGCCCCTCACACTCTTTAGCACTGCCAATCGTCTTCCCCGATGATAGGTCCTGAAAGACACAGTAAGAAGGAAAAAAGTTAGCGGAGCAATTTGAACTCTTCGTTAATTGACTGATGGACAACAAATTGCATGATAGGTTTGGGACGTGTAGGACATTTTCCAATGTAATTAAATTTGAAATTTGAATACTCCCTTTTCCAGCCACTGGGGATAGGGAGCCATCTGCAATTTTGACTTTAAGATTGCCAGCACAAGGTGAGTAAGAAGCAAATAAGTTGTGTGAGTCCGTCATATGATCGGACGCACCAGAATCGATAATCCATGAAGTTTTTGGGAATAAGGTGGTGTTAAAGCTTTTCAAGATATTACCTCTGTGCGCCAAAGAACTTGAAGAGTTAGGTGAATTAAAACTGGAGAACATTTTCTGAAGTTGTTCTAGTTGTTCAGGACTGAATGTATTGCTCGAAGCGGAATTTTTTGTTTCAGTGGAATTGATTGCAGCTTGATACCCGGAATTTTTGGTGTTTTGTCTAGATCTCCAATCGGATGGCTTTCCATGCAAATCCCAACATGTGTCTTCTTTATGTCCAGGTTTTCGACAGTGGTCGCACCATGGTCGACTTGTTTGTTGTCTTGGGCTGGGTCCTAATTTTTTTGTTCCTTTATATATCTGGACTCCCAAATCGGGCCCAAAAAATTTAGGCCCATCATTTAAACTCTTTCTTGTAGCAATTCTTTTTGGCCCAAATTCACGAGACCCAAACTCACGCGATCCAGTAGGCCCATTAAACGCAGACATAAGGGCCGACCCATCTACGCGTTCGTCGCCTTCAGCCCCAAAGTCATCCTTCTTCGACATAATCAGACGGTGGCTCTCCTCGCGTCTAACGTCGGCGAAGGCGTCGCGGGTGGATGGAAGCGGCCGGCGACTCAGAATCCGGCCTCTTACATCGTCGAGTTGCCTGTCTAACCCAGCCAAGAATTCGTACAGGCGCTCATTCTCTACTCTCTTCTTGTACCGAGCGCCATCACTAGGGCAATCCCACTGTTCGTCCATACTGAGGTCCAATTCCTGCCATAAAGAAGACATTTCCATATAATATTCGGTGACACTCCGTTCTCCTTGCTTCGCCTTCCAAAGTTTGGTTTTAATTTCGAAAATTTGTGACGAGTCTTCCGTGTCGGAGTACATCTCTCGAACGCTGTCCCATATATCCTTCGCAGTGGCCATGAAGAGGTAAATTTTGCTGATAGACGGCGCCATGGAGTTGACGAGCCATGACATAACCATAGAATTTTCAGACTTCCATTTTTGTATAAGTACGGGATCTGCAGGCTTCTTCATGTCGCCGGTAAGGTACCCAATTCTTCCTTTTCCTTCAACCACCAATTTAATGCATTGAGCCCATTTTCTATAATTTCTACCATTGAGCTTCTCGACCGTGAGTTGAAAGGAGGGATTATCAACTCCAATTGAAGTCATGGTGTGGACGGATTCTGTCTCACTGGTTCCAGATTCTGAGTCTTTACTGTCGACAGTCTTCTCTGCCATTGATAGCCGGGTTTGAACTTACCCGTGCTCTGATACCATATAGAAAAACGGTGGAGAAGAAATTTCTGTATCTTATTATATTACTCATCTTACAATCCTTATAATTTATACTATAGTACAATAGATGGAAAAAGAAAATAATATTCTATCTTAGGAAAGGAAATATTACTTCCTAAACTAGCTCTAATTATCCCATACAAAGATATTACAATATTCCCATAATTGGGTCATAATTGATACGGTATTTCTACAATATCCATGTAAATGAATGGCTGAAAACATAATTCTGGGCAAATATCTGATTCCCTAGAATATAGATCCTAGATCCAAACCCTAGATTGACACATTCTCTATTCTACTATGACAAGATGGCTGCAGTATGCAAACACTAATTGTAAAAAGACTTGCATGTTAAAAAGTGCGAGTTAGCGCTGCCATCCAAGACAGTTTAACATGAAGGATATACTTGAGGCGACAATGAATTTTTAACAATTGTTCAAAATCTGAAGTCCTTGCTCAATTGTTCTATATGCACAACCTAGAAGGCATGTTGTCAATCACTATGGGTTGATAGCTTCTTAAGTAACAAGAGATGGAAGGAAACTGTATTCTAGGACGTGTCCTCGAACAAAATGATGATTCAAAGAGCAAAACTACCCAGAGGAAAAAATAAAATAACCAATTATGGAGCAAATTTGAACAAGCAATAGTCACTTGAACAAACAGTTCCTGATTCAACTGCAGATAGATCCATTTCCATTACAGTTACCTGTATTATGCACTTTATTTTATTTTTTTTTTATTTTTTTATCATCATATGTCCTTCTCTCCAGACATTTTGTAATATCTAAGAAGTGGAAACACAATGTTCTGCTGTGCTATCATGGGAATTTATTTCCATAATTTCTTGTTTTGTTGGGGGAGTTTTGTTTGTTAGCTATTTAATGTGTGATGTCAGAAATTCAGTCTTGGTTGTAAGCCTATTGTCAAGCTGGTCCTGAAATTTAATGTGATCAATATGCTATTTGAAGTCATGTTGGTTAATCCTTGTCTTTCCAAATGTATGCTGTCATGTATAGTTTAAGCCAACATAAGAAGAAACCATCTGTGCCGAAATCAATATTTGAAAAGAATGCCTACCTGCTCAGTTGGTCTAATTGAAAAATTTGCAGACCCCAATAGAGCAGGATGTGTCCATTCAGGGGTTCTCTGTTAAAACAACAGGATAACAAAAGCAGTTTATAGTAGTCTTACATTTGCAAAATTGTATAACAAAGTAAATTTTCATTCACCCCTTTTCTTCAAACACTATTCAACCTAGCAACACCTTAAAGTATTCCTATATTCCAGTTTCCATCTTTCAATCAGAATATCTTCCTTGAAATGAAAAATTAAAGATCCCGTGCATCGCATCCTACCATCTAGAATAGATTATGAAAAAAAAATTCAAAAGTCCATATATAGTCAAATTATTGACAGAGTAATATCTCCTGAAGCCAGAGCCAAAGATCTCTAAACCAGTAATTTATAATAGAAGTGATCCACACATAATTACCTCCTCATCCTGTTTGTGATAGGAACTTTCAGGTTCAGTGGCAGCAAGCTTGATCTCAGGAGTTTCCTGATGAATTTACGGATGTCAAACAGGATTTGACAATGAGGTAACATAGTGGAAACTGGAGAAAGTGATACAAGTCTCCTCTGATTATGACAAAGATGATAACTAATACTAAGCATCATAAAGGAGAAAGTTTAAAAAATAAACAGAATCTTCCTATGTAATATTAGTAGGTCAGTGAATATGTAAAAGTTGAGCTGCTTCTCAGATACATACTAGCTCACTTTGATCAAATGATATATGCCTCTGTCCCTTTGTAAGATCCCTCAGAGTTCCCTAAAAACACAAATGAGTGATGAGAAAAGAGAATGGAGTAACAAAAAGTAAATACCAAAAGGTGCTAATGTTGAAATTACACGTCACTTTGTTATTGGTTCCAGAACTCTTTGGACTAGATGTTCAAAAAATAGATGGCTTTCATCTCAAACTAAAAATAATAATCAAAATGGATAAAGGGAGCATATATAGGACACTAATAAAATTGACGAATCAACCATACCTTGTTTGCCCACATCAGTCCACACGCATTGCATAAAGTTCTAGGACCTGCCGACCCCCGACGCATTGCTGGAGTAGAATTTTCACTAACCCCACAATGCAGACATCTACGTAACCGATTAAAAGAATGGGAAATCAGAGGTCTATACAAAAGAATGAGTAAGAGAAGGTCACGATAAAACACTTAAATATTCAGGGGCTTTGTATTTTCTGATTCCAGAAATTTGAAAGAAGAGTGCTACTGGCGTCGATTAGAATTTGTTGGGGTGTGTTTTTAATTATATTATCAATCAATATTCTAGAACCATACAACATTTCCATTTCTTCATAGATAACAAAACTAGGCAGCAGAGCAACCATGGGAGATAACTAATGTACCCAAGTGTTTTCAACAAGAAGACGCAGAAACTTGTTGCTAAGTAGATATATGTCACATTTGATTGCCCAACAGATGATACAGACCAATATATAATGGTAACAGCTGCCAAACAAATTTCTTTATCTACTCTTCAAGTTTGAGATGTTACATTAAAAAAAAGCCTTTTGTTAAAAAAAAAGTATCATATAATAGTTCCCTGAAAGCTTCAACAAGAATGCATTTCCATTTTCAACAGAAAGATGGAAAGCATAAATCAATGCAACCACGAACCATGATACAGAATGCTACATGATAAAAGAATAACAAAAAATAAAAATGGGACATGCCATGGTCTATAGTATGATAAACTGGGTGTTGAAGCAAGCAGCTATTATCAAAAGATGAAAAAGTTCCATACTCACACTGGTTCTGCACGAGAAGTGTCGTGGCCTGAAAACCAAATATCATCAAATGTTTTGGGACTCTCCTTTACAGAGGCAAATTGGCCATTTTTACGGTGCATCCTGACAGATAATTTATTGAAACATATAACTAATTATAAAGTGAAACAAAGGTATTAACTTTAGTAGAATATAATTGAAAATCAGTTTTCTATAATACTCCACTCAGTTTTTCTGTTCGTGTTTGTTAAGTAATGTATAGATACTAATGAGCAATAATGCCTTTCCACAATTCCTTTCATTTTATAATTGACCACCTCGAAGTACAACTTTCTAAAGTTCTCTTCTCTGCTCTCATCAATGTCAGGATTTTGTCAAGAAAATCTACTCAACAGCAATCTCCAACTAAACAAACCAACCGTGACAGTATTCTCATAGAAAGCAACATAATGAAAAGAACAGCACATGATACTTTCTAGGCTGTAAATAAAACTCACCTCTGAGCAACTTCTTTTCGGCAAGTGTACCTAATCTTCTTCTCAAAGCATCTCTCTTTCCGCTTCTCACGGAACCTAACCAGAGATGCAATTCTACTAGAAACAGTAGGAGGACTCAAACCATCATCTACAGCCTGCAGTCCATTTCACAGGAAACATTAACAATTACCTTAAAGCATTTTTAACATTAAGCCCCCGTTTGGCCCCCATCAAATCTCATCAAATTAAATTAAAATTTTCTCTCTCCTATTTTCAACTACACAATCTTCAATAAATTAATTTTACATGTAAATCGGAAACTTTTCATTCTTTTACAACCATCAATTTTTCAAAAAAATATTATTCCCCCCATTATAATCAAAATTAAGTGGGGGCCAAACGGTGGCTAAAATTTATATTAAAAAGTAAAAACCATACACCAATATATAGCCAATACCTTGTTATTCTGTTGTAATGGAAATTCTGAGCTGGGTATACTCCTAGGCATTTCTTGGCCTCCCAGTAGTAATAACACTGCTTGCACCTATAAAATGTTCATATATACAAACGACTTATATCACCACCAACATAGAAACAGCATGCAACGGTCAATCAATTAATCAATCTATTTATTAACTCATTCAGCCACTATTAAATCAATCATCACCAGTAAAATTAACAACAGCAAACAAAAATAGCACAAAAGCATGAATTCCATAAAACAATACAAATGCATCAGTCATTCACTTAATCAATCTATTTATCCATTTATTCACTCGTTCAGCTACTATTAAATCAATCTTCTTCAGTATAACAAACACACAAAAATAGCACAAAAGCGTAAAGATCAATAAAATAATTTATTAATTCCATTACTCAAACGCTGAAAATAATAACTAAATCACAGAAAAATTTAAACCTTCTTAGGAGTGACGGCAGGAAAAACATAAACTTCCCCCTCGAAGAAGATGGTGAGCTCACTAGTCCTTGACGCGGGGGTTCTGGACTGATAATTTACAGGAATCGCCATTGGTGGCGACATTTCCTCACTACTACTCATCTTCTCCTCACCGACGCCACCGACGCCACCAACTTGAAATCCTCCGCCGTTATCATGCACTCGTATTGGCATGATCATACAGTCCTCCCCGTACGGCCTCGGTTTCATCGCATCCATTTATTTATATATAGAGACATATGCATGCATGTAACTATATACACATATATATCTGCGTGTATACTGAATACATATGTGTATTGTGTGTTAGAAAAACGGAAGAGAAATCGGAACCCTAACCCTAACCCTAAGGGAACGGTGTAGGAAATTGTGATGACATTGATTATAGTGAATTTAAACTTGATTTTGAAGTAATTAAAATCTGATTATATGAATAAGTGATTAACGAGGGAATGGATATACTAAAAATGGAGGCCCACAGGGTGTCCACTGTGGGGTACCTTTAAAAAGAGCCAGGTCAAAGAAGCTATTCATCACATTGGTCAAGAAAATTTTACCATTTATCACAATGGCCATTTAATGTTAAAATGACATTATTACCCTTATATATCTTATGTAATAACAAAAATAGGTTAATGTTTAAAAGACAAAAATACCCATTTGAAGTTACAAATAAATTCAAACGTTTTCCTCTTACAATTTCAAAATCAAAACACTTTCTATATCTGTTTACTCCCAACACAGATAAAAAACTTTCCATTTTTCACCTGTTTCGAATGTGAAAAGGCAGAAAATTATCAAAAATTGAAGAAGGAAATATTTTTATAGACATCATAAATTGGTAAGTATATTTACGTATTTTTTATTTCGTTTTAGTTAAATTTAAAAATTGAATCGTTATTTTATGGCAGATAAATTTTTACAATCGGTATTTATAATTTTTTGAAGCATGTTAGATCGTTAAAAAAAATCATGAGAACGACTGGATCTATAATTTTTTGAAACAAATATCTAGATCTAGACTTTAAAAAAAAAAGAAAAAAAAAAGTCTGGATCGATGATGACTGATGGATCCGCCAGATGGATCCGCCCGGATGGATCCATACCGGCGGATCCGCCCGGGCGGATCGATTTTTTTAATTTTCTCTCCTTTTTTAATTTTCGCCTGTTTTTAATATATATATTCACAATGCAGATATGGCGGCACCATTTGCATGTGTTCCAATTTGTTATTTCGGTGAATTTCAAACGAATGAAAGTGGCCAATGGGAATGGAAATGGACGAGTGAAGGAAATGGGGTTGCTGCAATATTGATAACAAATGATACATCGTTTACAGAAATGTATCAAGAAATACAAAACATGCTTCACGTCGATCCCTCTCAATACGATATGGAATTTGCATTTTTATTTCAGAAGCATTCGGCAGTGAGTATTCCGCCTTTGAAAGTTACTTCTGAAGTGCAAATGAAGCATCTAATTATATTGAACCAACAACAAAATTCGACTCCCATTTGCGTAACTTTATCGAGAAAGAATATCCCCGAGGGTGATCACGAAGTCTCCGATGGAGAGGATCGTACTGTAAATGATTTTTGGGATACAGTTGAGATTGCTCGTGAGGACGATGCGGTTATTCCCGAGACAGTTGCTACTCACCATGGTCTCACTGTTACACACAGAATTCACGATGAAGTTCGAGACAACGAGTGTGGAAGGCAATTTACGAATGATGATTTGCTTGCTTTATCCAGACAGAGACATGAGTCTGGTGGGAGTTCACATGTTGGGCCGAGTACACGCTCTTCTAATTGTTCGCGTGTGGTTCCTGAAGAGGAAGATTTGTATGTGGATCAACTGTTCCAATCAAAAAGAGATTTGCAGGAAGTTGTGCACCGGATTGCAATAAAACATAACTTTGAGTTCAAAGTTAAAAAATCAAACAAATCTAGGTACACAATTATTTGTGTGAACGATAATTGCAGTTGGCGTTTGAGTTCGACTAAGATGGAAACAAATGAGTGCTTTGTAGTTTGCAAGTATACACGAGAACACACTTGCGAAGTGGGTATTCGTCAAAATGATCACAGGCAAGCTCGATCATGGTTTATTGGGCGAGAGATAATGCACAGGTTTCAGGACCCACGGACTATTTACAAACCCGCGGATATCATCAACGACACTCGTCGGGATCATGGGGTGGTTTTGAGCTATCAAAAGGCCTGGAAGGCTAAAGAATGTGCATTGGAGGAATTAATGGGATCGATCGAGGAGAGTTATGCCAAATTGGCCAGGTATTGCCATAATATGGGGAGAACTAATATTGACTCGGCGTTTTTTATTGAGTGCGATGACCAGAATCGCTTCCAGTACTTGTTTATGGCTCTCGGACAATGCATTAGAGGATTTCGAAATGCGATGCGACCCCTAATTTTAGTTGATGGTACAACCCTGAAAGCTAAATATGAAGGAAAGTTGATTATTGCTACATGTCAAGATGCCAACATCCAAATTTACCCTCTTGCGTTCGGCATAGTCGATGGAGAAAATGATATAGCGATGCGTTGGTTCTTCACGAAGCTGAGAGAAGTTATTGGGGACGTCGAGAACCTTGCATTTGTGACTGACCGGGGGCAGTCAATAATAAATGGTATAGCCGAAGTTTTTCCGGATGCACATCATGGTTATTGTATGTACCATATACAGGGTAATCTGAAGACTAAGTATCGGGGCAGTGGCATCGTTACATTGTTCAGGAAAGCTGCAGAAGCTTACAGTTTGGAAGAGTTCGATAAGTTCATGATTGAAATAGAACATAAATCACATGGTGCATGGGAATATCTAACAGAGATGGGGGTTGAACATTGGGCACGGTCACATTTTCCAGGACGTCGATATAACATGATGACGTCGAACAATGCGGAGTCGCTCAATTCATTATTCAAGAAGGATCGAGAGTTACCAATTATCGCAATGCTTGAGAATATTCGGATGAAGCTGCAGTTGTGGTTTCATGACAGACGTGTGGAATCACAGAATTGCACAACAACGTTAACCCCGGCTTATGAGGATAAACTCTTCAAAACTTTGGAGGTAGCAAGAAAGATAATTGTGGAACCACTAGATCAATTTCGCTTCTCCGTGAGATACGGACGTAATATTGGATACATCGTGAGTTTGAATGATAACACATGCACATGTAGGCAGTTTCAGTTGGAGAGTTTTCCATGTGCTTATGCAGTCGCAGTGGCTAGGTATAGAGGAATTCCACCACACAGTTTAAGCACTCCTTATTATATGGTTGAGTTTTGGCGAGCAGCATATGCCGAGACTATATTTCCCCTATCAAATGAAGTCGAGTGGGAAGTTCCCGACCACATTCTTCCACTGAATAATTTGTTGCCACCCGAGGGTCGATCGCGTACTCCTGGACGTAGACGTACTTCTCGGATACCATCCACCGGAGAGTTTCCCCGACCGCGTAAGTGCGGTAGGTGCGGCGCAACAGGACATACGCGCAATTTTGCACAAGTCAAATCCCACTACATAATAACACGACGGATGTGTAATTTTCTTTTAATTCACATGTATTATGTATTAATAGCATGTTGCCGATGTTCATAATGTTCATGTATTTTATCAATTTAACGACAAATGTTTTTCAAGCAAGTAACAATAATCTGTCTGTTATTTTGTATTTGTTTATTCACACGACGAAATACGAGCAGAATAAAAATAAACAAATTTTCAATAATTATATAAACAACTTTTCTGTATAACATATACAATATTTACAATTCAATAAATAAAATAAATAATTATGGATCACAACTAAACTCAAATAAATCGGCCGCTAATTCATTCCTCCAACTCTGTATCCAAGATTGGTTGATTTGATCAACCTTATGTCCTATACTCAAAAATTCAATATACTTTATAACAAAAATGCCGCAATCTCCCCTGCAGTTGAACAATAAATATGTTTTAGTTCGATAATAAATAATTATTACAAAAATTTAAGAATATAAAAAATTACAGAGACTTACGAAATAATTTGCCTCGTAGTCGTCGTATCCCGGACGACGGCCAGTCTATCAGGCATAGCAAAACCGGCCTGTCTAGCTAGAAGTGGAACGAAAACAGCCAATGGTCCCAAATTTTGCTCAAGCTGGGCCTGTGTCATACATGAATGATCGGGGTCGTACACATACATAGTGGAGTCCGCGGATACGATCTCTACAGCAATGCAATGATGATTCGCGATCACCGGAATGTACATATGCGTAAACCCCTCCCATGGCTTACCCCCGACACTAGGCGATATCCCAATTACCCACTCAAGCATGTACTCTGGCACGGTGTACGCGTCACCCATAAGTTGTCGCGACTGGTACTCTATGTCGACTGCCCGTACGAACTCCGTGTTCAGTACTACACGACCAGGAACATAAAATGATTTCGGATATCGTTCAGCTCGCCTGCGCAATAAGTCTATGGCCGCGTCGATGTGCTGCATTAGAAATACCAAAAATTAATTAGAACACTGTAATGCATTGGCCAAAATAAATGTAAGCACACAACAAATTAAATATGCCACTTATATCGTCGGCGATCCAAGCCCCGGCGTCGACGATGTCCTTGAACCACTTGTACGGCTCCGAGATGATCCGAGATAATATCGTACGGCTAACTCTGAAAAAGAGACACGAAAGATTGTGTTGACAACAAATATTGTATATATGAAAAATAAACACGAATTATTTTGAAAATAGATAACTTACCCCGGTCTCATTCTCCTCCACTCGGACTCGAACGCTTTCCACTTGGCATTGTCCACCTCCCGGAAGAGATTGGGGTACGTCCCGTCTATGAATGTCCGCCTCTTCGCCTCCACTGTGAATGGGGATACGACGTATTGCGACGGCATCCTCGGTCTCTTCCCGATCGCCTGCTCCGGCACATCAACATCATACCTCTTTCCCTTCGCCACGATCGGTGACTCGACCACCGGCTCCCGCACCCCCTCGAACGCCCTCGATGCCTCCACATCTTCCATCGCGACGTCCTCCACCACCACCACCTCCGCCTCCACATCCCCCACCGTCTCCCCCTCGGCCGCCCTGTCCACATCTACTGTCTCCCCCACTGGCCGTGCCTCGGGTACCCCTACATCATCCGCCAATAATGACTCTAATGCATCATCTACCCACGACGAGTGAAACTGCCCTCGATCTCGATCACCATCTCCGTGACTAAGTCTGTCACCACCTCGTGACCCCGCTATATCACCTCGGAGTGCTACAACCTCACCCTCAAGGTCTGATACATGACCGCGTAGCGCTGCAACATCATTACGTAAACTAGCCACCTCGCCACTCACGCCTCGTCCCATCTCCCCTATCTCCTCGCGTAGAGCAGCGAGCCCATCTCTCATCTCTCGTCGTAGTGCTCCTACATCCTCTCGCAAAACGCCTATCTCCCCTCGTATCTCCGATCGCAAGGCACCTACCTCCCCTCGTATCTCCCCTCGTAGCTCCACCATAAATGCAGATAGAACGTCATACAGATCGTCGTGCATATGAGATGCATGGGATGGGTGCCTGGATGGAGACGAATGAGATCTCATCGGTGGAGGTGATTGCATCGGCATCGGTGATGGAGGTGATGGCATCGACATCGGCATCGGTGGAGGTGATGACATCGGCATCGGTGACGGAGGTGATGGCAGCGCCATCGGCATCGACGGCGGAGGTGATTCCCGGAATGGCGGTGGTGATCTGATCGACGGAGGAGATGATCTTCGATCAACTGGATCGTGCTCCTATACAGATAATAGTTAACTATTAACTGTATTTAAAATTGGTTAATTTTACAATAATAAAACAATAATTAATAAACTAATATACCATGTCTGAATCTACATCGGGAGCGGGACTCTCATCGTCTGGCGTCGCCCGAGTAAAAAGGCCACGCGTGTATCGCTGACCCTCCTCCTCGATGGACGGTGTCAACTCAGCGAGGACTTCTATCTGACATATTAACATTTCACCATGTTAATTACCATGTTTCGAGGATTTAAGAAAACTTACAACATAAGTAACTAAATATAATACATACATCGGGATTGTCGAGGAGAGCTGATATTTGTTTGGCGAGCGGCCTGTATTGTGCTCGCCAGTGCTGCATCCGAGGACAGCGTGTCTCCAATCTAATCGCAAACCGCTCGGCCAAGATAGGGACAGTCTCGTACACCCATACCTGAAACAATTACAATTATTATATATAGAACCTCATAAAAATAAAATTCATTACGTTAAAATTTTACCTGCAAAGCCAATGGCAGGCCATACGCATCGTACTTCCGCTCGGGTCTGTCCCCCTTGGGCATTGAAAACGCCCTCCTGAAGATGCGTAGGGTATCGACGAAACATCTCTGTCCCCATGGATAGTTGTTGAATGTATCAATCTCCTCAACAACCTCCAAATGGAAAACGTCGATCGACGTCTTCCTGTGATGACACCTGAGCACGCTCTCGAGGATAAGCACCAAGCCCAGCTTCAGCTTGTCAGACATTTGGTCACAGTCCCTAAATGCTTTTTCCAATTGTGCCAAACTCACAGGCATTCGCCCCTCAAAATATGCATCCAGCAGTCTACTGTTCCTCTGAATACGGGCTCGTGCTGCTTCTTCTCCCGTACACTGCAATCCAGTGATGAGGGCAAACTCCGATATGGAGAACGTAGCTACCTTGCCCCCAAGATCAAAACGGAGAGAATCTGTGTCCACTGGCTTAAGCAGCCGACAGAGCAATGCATCCACTATCTGCCCGGAAAATTTGTATCCTACTAAGCTCATGTAGTGGCCATAAGCAAGAACGACGCAACATACCCGCATGCTCCTCATCCAACAAATCAAGTACTGCTGTAAAGTTTGCAAAGTTACAATTCGACGTAACTTTGCCCGGAATCTGTCTCATAGCGTCGTCCAGATAATAGTCCATCCTGCAACATTTCAAATGATAGAAATAAATAACATAAATAATGGAATATCGAATAAGCAATTAAATTACATAAACAACTTGACATTTCTTTGTTTCTTAACCAACTTAAAGAAATAATTCATTAATTACATATTAACTACCTATTTATAAGGGCAAATTACATAAATAACTAACTATTACTTAATGATCTCATAAATAAATAATTAAATATTACATTCACAAATAAATAATTATATATTAATAAACAATATAATATTAAATAATTAACTAATTTACATAAATAAATATTACATAACCAATTCATATATATAATTACATAATAATTAAACAATTAAATATCACTTAACCAATTACAATAAATAATTAAATACTAAATAAACATTTAAATTAATTATAATTAAATATTACGTTAACCAATTAATTAATTGGTTAAAAATTACATTACATAATTAAATATTAAATAAATAGTTAATTTACGTACTTAAATATTAACTACCAAATTATAATTAAATAATACATAAATAACTAAATATTACATATCCAATTCATCAAAATAATAATTAACTATTAAATAAATAAATAAATACTAAATAAATTATTTTAATTAAATATTAGTTAACCAATTCATATATATAATTACATAATAATTAAACTTTTAAATTAAATACTTAACTATAATTATAATAAAATATTACATTAACCAATTAATTAATTGGTTAAAAATTACATTACATAATTAAATATTAAGTTAATATTTAATTTACGTAATTAAATATTAACTACCAAATTATAATTAAATAATACATAAATAACTAAATATTACATATCCAATTCATCAAAATAATAATTAACTATTAAATAAATAAATAAATACTAAATAAATTATTTTAATTAAATATTAGTTAACCATTTCATATAAATAATTACATAATAATTAAACTTTTAAATTAAATACTTAACTATAATTATAATAAAATATTACATTAACCAATTAATTAATTGGTTAAAAATTACATTACATAATTAAATATTAAGTTAATATTTAATTTACGTAATTAAATATTAACTACCAAATTATAATTAAATAATACATAAATAACTAAATATTACATATCCAATTCATCAAAATAATAATTAACTATTAAATAAATAAATAAATACTAAATAAATTATTTTAATTAAATATTAGTTAACCATTTCATATAAATAATTACATAATAATTAAACTTTTAAATTAAATACTTAACTATAATTATAATAAAATATTACATTAACCAATTAATTAATTGGTTAAAAATTACATTACATAATTAAATATTAAGTTAATATTTAATTTACGTAATTAAATATTAACTACCAAATTATAATTAAATAATACATAAATAACTAAATATTACATATCCAATTCATCAAAATAATAATTAACTATTAAATAAATAAATAAATACTAAATAAATTATTTTAATTAAATATTAGTTAACCATTTCATATAAATAATTACATAATAATTAAACTTTTAAATTAAATACTTAACTATAATTATAATTAAATATTACATTAACCAATTAATTAATTGGTTAAAAAATTTCATTACATAATTAAATATTAAGTTAATATTTAATTTACGTAATTAAATATTAACTACCAAATTATAATTAAATAATACATGAATAACTAAATATTACATATCCAATTCATAAAAATAATAATTAACTATTAAATAAATAATTAAATACTAAATAAATTATTTTAATTAAATATTAGTTAACCAATTCATATATATAATTACATAATAATTAAACTTTTAAATTAAATATTTAACTATAATTATAATAAAATATTACATTAACCAATTAATTAATTGGTTAAAAATTACATTACATAATTAAATATTAAGTTAATATTTAATTTACGTAATTAAATATTAACTACCAAATTATAATTAAATAATACATAAATAACTAAATATTACATATCCAATTCATCAAAATAATAATTAACTATTAAATAAATAAATAAATACTAAATAAATTATTTTAATTAAATATTAGTTAACCATTTCATATAAATAATTACATAATAATTAAACTTTTAAATTAAATACTTAACTATAATTATAATTAAATATTACATTAACCAATTAATTAATTGGTTAAAAATTTCATTACATAATTAAATATTAAGTTAATATTTAATTTACGTAATTAAATATTAACTACCAAATTATAATTAAATAATACATGAATAACTAAATATTACATATCCAATTCATAAAAATAATAATTAACTATTAAATAAATAATTAAAATATTAAATAAATTATTTTAATTAAATATTAGTTAACCAATTCATATATATAATTACATAATAATTAAACAATTAAATATCACTTAACCAATTACAATATATAATTAAATACTAAATAAACATTTAAATTAAATACTTAACTATAATTATAATTAAATATTACATTAACCAATTAATTAATTTGTTAAAAATTACATTACATAATTAAATATTAAATAAAAAATTAATTTACGTAATTAAATATTAACTACCTAATTATAATTAAATAATACATGAATAGTAAACTAAATATTACATATCCAATTCATAAAAATAATAATTAACTATTAAATAAATAATTAAATACCAAATAAATTATTTTAATTAAATATTAGTTAACCAATTCATATATATAATTACATAATAATTAAACAATTAAATATCACTTAACCAATTACAATAAATAATTAAATACTAAATAAACATTTAAATTAAATACTTAACTATATTTATAATTAAATATTACATTTACCAATTAATCAATTTGTTTAAAATTACATTACATAATTAAATATTAAATAAAAAATTAATTTACGTAATTAAATATTAACTACCTAATTATATTTATTAACCACTTAAATAACTAACTATTACTTAACGATCTCATAAATAAATAAATAAATATTACATTAAATAAACAATTTAATATTACATAATTATAATTAAATATAACATAACCAAAAAAATAATTATATATTAAATAAATAATTATATATTAAATAATTAACTAATAAATAAATAAATAATAATTAACTAAATTAATTAAATATTCCCTAAATATTACTTAAATAAAATAAATAAATATTAATTAACTAAATAAATAATTAAATAAAACCGGATCCAGATCTGGATCCGTAACACCGGATCCAGACTTCTGGATCCGTAAAATCGGATCCAGATCTGGATCCGTAACACCGGATCCAGATCTGGATCCGTAAAACCGGATCCAGAAGTCTGGATCCATAAAAACCGGATCCAGAGTCTGGATCCGGTTGTCCTGAACAAAAAAAAGGAGCAGGCGGCCATAGCCGCCTGCTCCGAGGTCGCGATCGCCGCCTGCAACGCAGGCGGCGATCCACCCACCTTTATCCCGCAATTTCCAATCTCAACACACACATTTTCAACAAATTAATGTTTCTAACAATGATTCGAGAAATGAACAAAAATAAATAAATACACTTTGAAAACAATGGATCTAGTGGGTTCAAAACTCACCTTCTTCTTCAACAACAAGGGAGAATCCGGCGTCTGGATCTGGAGAATTCGACGTCTGGATCTGGAGAATCCGTTTGTCTGGTTTCTTCTTTTCGCTTTTCTCTCAAAAGATAAATGAGGGTAAATTTGGGTTTTACTTATTTTTAAAATTTTTAACCATTTAATTTATTTTATCATTTTTTTAAAATTGGTCAATGGCCATTGTGAAAAAATGGCCGGGTCACCCGGCCATCTTCCACTATTTCCTCGTGTGGACTCCGGTCAAGTCGGATTCAGCTTATAGTGAACACCTTATATACATTTAAGGGATAATTGCAGCCGCGGTCCCTAATCTTTACATTTTTTTTAGACTTTATCCTAACTTTCAATTTGTACCACCCAGAGTCCCAAACCTTTAATAAATTCGCACCGAAGTCCAAATGTACGGAAACCATCCACTTTGACCGTTAGTTGATCAATAAAATTGACTCTGACCAATTTTGACCAATTTAAATAGGTAAAATAGTAACTTTGCTATTTAAGCACTTAAAATAATTAAAAAATAAATAACTAAAACAAAATATAAAAATAAATAAAAGAAAAATACTATTCACCTCCTTCCCCACGTCATCCCACCCCACTCCAAGCCACGCAAACTCAAAACCCCAAACTACTGTTCATCGTCTTCCCCCTCTCCCTTTCCCCACCAAAGTATAGTGGTTCAATAGAATATTTTCTCAAAGGTTAGTGAGCCGCTGATAAAATTAAACCAATGTTTCTCTTTTTGTTCGGTGAGACCATCCATAACCAAGCAAAGCATTCAGTCACTTTCTTCATAGGATAAATCTTCTTTACCAGGATCCATCTTTCTCTCTCTCTAAATTAATCAAGGAATAGCCATGGTTCAGTTGAAGCCTCTTACTGTTCTTCTTTTCTCGCTATGTCTGCTTGTACCTTGGATTTCTGGGAAGTCCACCGACGTTCACTACTGCAGTATGATTCCCCCAAATCCCCTTTACTTCTTGTGTTGTTCTACCGTGAATTATAGTTTCTGTAGTTTCATTTAGTCAATCTGTTAGTTTTATTTCTTCTTTTAATATTAGGGGTTTTCACTACTCCTGTACAATTTAATTTTTCTTGGAGTAATTGCTTGGTTTTGGATTTCATAACAGTTTTTCAAATTTATTGAAATTTAACGTCTTAAAAATATTTTCTGGAGTAGTTGATGGGTTCTAGACCATCCCCGTACTCTTTCTGTTCACCAACATTGGGGTGTTGGTGGGGAAAGGGAGGGGGGAAGAAGATGACTAGTAGTTTGGTTTGGGGTGGGGTGGGGTGGGGGGTGGGGTGGGGTGAATTGTATTTTCCTTTTATTTATTTTTATATTTTGTTTTAAGTTATTTATTTTTTAATTCTTTTAAATGCTTAAATAGCAAAGTTACTCTTTTACCAATTTAAATTGGTCAAAATCAATTTTATTGGTTAACTAACGGTCAAAATGGATGGTTTCCGTCCATTTGGATTTCGGGTGCGAATTTATTAAAAGTTTGGGATTCCGGTTGGCACAAATTGAAGGTTAGGATAAAGTCTACAAAAAACGCAAAGATTAGGGACCGCGACTGCAATTATCCCTACATTTAATTATGTACTCATAATATGATCTACTAAAAATTCGGGAGAGCATATGAAATCAGGAAAAAAGGGCTCACGTGATGACGTGGGGTCCAATGAACAAATAGAATGGGGAGGAGGGTTTTGATTCATTCGTGTCAGACAGAACGGTGAATTTTGTTTCTTATAGTCGTTGTTTGATACTCATTTCATTACATTTTATTTTTTTTCTATCCTATTTTCAGTCATACAATTTTTCATAAAATAATATTATATGTAAATCGAAATTTTTTCTTTCTTTTTCAACCACTCATTTTTCAAAAAAACACTATTCCACCCATTTTTATTCACAAAAAATGAGGACCAAACGAGAACATAACTAGAAAAATAATAAAAATAAGCGTAATGCTAAAAGTACATTATGACATTCATAATGAGTGTCATAATGTACAAGTAGAATAACCATAAAAATAAAAACTTGACAATCTATTTAAATGAAATATTTCATAGAATGAAGGATAATTAGCACAAAAAGTTTCAACCCTTGTATTGTGCAATTTGTTTATATCGTTTCAATTGAAAATATTTAAAACTTGAGGAGTCCAACACTAATTTTGTTTCAAAAGTGGCAAGCTCAGTCTAACCCACACGTGCCCTTGTAATTCGAACAGTAGGCGTAGAATCTTCAACAGTAACATATCCTATCACTGTGAGGGGCCGGTACGCCCCCTGAACCACTCCCCGTACCCCCAAGCATCACTCCTATCTATAGACTACAAACTCGCTATGTAAATGTTAGCGAAATCCCATAATTTCTCTTTCTAACAAGTAATTACCAAACATCGAGTTAATTGGTATTGGGTTCAGTTTGGAGCTCCAGAGAAGAATTCGGGCCAGGTCTGAACAGAACATGGAGGGAGAGAGCTCGCAGCCATCGAACAGAGGAGGTGACAATACCGGGTCCGGTCCATCCGGATTATCTATCCGGGTCAGGTCCAGACCCGACTATTTCTTGATTCTCCATCGATGCTTCCGCTTGATTACTGCTCTTGCCGCCATTCTCTGTATTGCTGTAAATGTGCTCTCGGCCGTCCGATCTTTCAAGAACGGATCAGATGTAAATTTGATTTACTTCACTATTTTCTCTATAAATTTCTTTATGAACTCTAGGTTAAGTCTAAGTCTGATTTGTTTTGATTCGTTTGGTGTAGATATTTGATGGAATATTCCGGTGTTACGCGGTGGTGATTGCTATGCTTGTGGTGGCGGCTGAGACAGAATGGGGATTCTTCATGAAGTTCTGGAAGGTTCCATTTTTACTATCAAAATCAATTTTTATCATTATATTTATTGTTCAAACTTGGTATTTTGAGCCTGATTATTGCATAATGATCTTTCCATTTCAATTTTGAACTATGCCCATATAAAGCAAATTATTTATTGTTTCGTGTTGTTTTAGGATTGTATCGAGTGAGGGAATGATATATTATTCACATTTGTGCAATTGCAATTGCAATACATCTCTCACTTTGTGGAATGGCAATGTCAAATAATAAGTTGACCTTTAGACCTCTTAAGCATGTTTGGCTAGGCAAAAAAAACTTACTTATTTGCTTTGAAGTTACATAGTTGCTAAGAAAATATCCGAACTAGAAAAGTAACTTTTGAGCACAACAAGATATGCTCCTTGAATCTCAAAATTAAGACATTTGCTTCGAGTTCTCAAATGGAATATGTATCACCATGATTCAGAAATTGCTAAAATATGTTAGCACGTCGATTGGGAAGGTTAGCTATTTAGGGATAACATGGAACATGTTAACTTCTATTTCTTGCATTGCGTGCTTCCCTGTAGTTGTGCAGGCATTAGATGCAGCAGTTTATTTCCTTTGACCAAATATAGTAATTAGAAAAACTAAGAGACGTAAAATTTGAAAACTATAACACTATAAGCAGGCCTCTGAGAACTCATCAGAATGACTTTAGACCCATTAAGAGCTGTAAATTTGTTTTTGCCCTCTCATTGGCCCGCTATTTAATTAAATCATATATACAAACAGGAAAAGAAAAGAAAAAACATAGAAGGATATAGAGGTAGTATGTCAGATAGGCCACGCCATTGTACGAATAGACCAGGGCTTTATGTCCCATGCCCAAAATAGCCCACAAAACAACCTGGTGTGCTGGGCCATTTAAGGATCGCACCATCTCGGTCATGGGAGTCCCTGCCTTTTTTACCCCCCCCCCCCCCCCCCCACCCCCCGGCACCTCCTATCGCCCTATTTTACATTACCTTTATATATGTGACATTTAGATGGACTTTTTGGATGGAATCCTTCATGGAGATCTACTTGCCTTGAATATTGAAGGTGGGAGACCCATTTGCCAAGATATTGAATGCATGCTCATTGAGCTACATAATGGGGACTGTTGATTTAATTTTTTCTCATAGCAAAAGGAAATCAGTGTAAAGAAACAAATAATTAATAAAAACTAACAAATGAGAGAGAAATACCAGAATGAGTTATTCACACAAGTGAAAAGAGATGAATGATACACAAAGATTGTAGCACAGAGGTGAAAGGCAGTGAATCATGCAAGGAAAACAAGATGGGGACCTTCGGGTCAGGGTTACCACATACAGATGGGAGAGAACAACATAATTGCCCTGAAATCAGATATGGGTCGGGGACATTAAGAGATCACTCTGCCAAGCTTTGAAATCAGTATAAAAGGAATAGAAGAACCAAACATTTCTAGTGCTGTATTTTGTAATGGGTTGGAAAATTCACAACGGCCTTTCATACTGGTGTTTCTTTCGGCCATTTTCATTTTTTCTTTTGCTTTATCGTTTCAGCTTAAATTGGCTGCTTGAACTTCATATAGCATTTGATAACTGGATTTAAATCTTCACGAATATATTGCAGGTCCTGGAGTATTGGGCTGGGAGGGGTATGCTCCAGATATTGTACGTTTGACTTCTAATCAAAGATTAACTCACACCTGTGCCCCATCTTTCCATCTGTCTTCACTTGTTTAGGAACTGAATTTTGGGTCTTTACATGGATTTTTCCCAGTGTTGCAGTGATGACCAGGGCTTATCCCGAGCACTTTGAGAAGCATCATAATCTCTTTCTTCTTCAGAGCATAGCCAGCTACCTGCTTCTTGCATGTGGTGTGATTTATGTTATATCTGTAAGTTCATGAAATCATCATTATGGTAGACAATAGTTTACATTCCAGTCAGTGATAAAAAATTTATTGGTTAATCATTTGATGCAACTCAAAATCTTCTCTAAGTATCACCATTTTACATGTCCATACGTATATAATTTTTTTCTTTAGGTGAACCAAACTTGATTTCGTGCCATTTTCTAACCCAATACTGATGGTGTCACTTCGACTCATGAATAATATGTCATCTTGTTAAAAATGTGGTAGTTTGTTTCATTTGTGTACATGTACTCATATCGATTTCAGATGCATGGTAACTTCTCTGATACGTAATTTTTTTTAAGGGATTGTTATGCATTGGTGTTTTCAAGCGTGCTCGCCAGAAGAAAGAACTTTCAAGGGATCAAGCAATTAAGGATCTCCAGGTGATCTATCATTTAGGAGAGGAAAAATAATTTCTACTGTAATGTCCAGTGCCATCTTGTGTTATGAAACGTGCCCTTAGTGAGATCAATTAATGAAAACTATTGTTCATTTTAATTGATTATAGTTCCTTTCCCCACAAAAAAAAAAAAATAGGACGAAAGAAATACAGATTAATTATACTTCTTTGAATCGGTGTCTGTACTAGCTAATACATGTTTTCTCCCATTCTTCAGCGGTATTTATCTTTCTATATCAATTACAGGATCTGGAGCGCCGTAGAGAAGAACTTGAGTCCCTGTTGATTGTAGAGGGTGCTTGAATGAGGTTGGAGACTACGAATAAAGAAGAACATCCCATTCTTCAACCTAAATGTGCAGATTTTCAAGTTAGAATGATAATATATGTAGCCTCTCTATTTGTATAATTGCATAATTTTCTCGACCGCGATTAATTTTCAATGTTGAATAGAATACTGCAGCTTGATGTACAGTTACATGCTAACATCTGCAGAGCAAGTTTTGTGAACCTGATAAAACACTGTTCACCATTCTTTTTGAGTAGTAGCACTGACATCGACCGGGTTTGATACACAAAATTGAACCACAAATAAATATTTCTTTGTGACCAGTCGACAAATCACCAAATGAATTAAACTAGAATTGAGTTTCTAAACACTGCTAACTTTTGTATTTTATAGTAGTCAGTTGACGTATGGCAATATAATTGTTGGAAATCTTATTTCTCAACCTTGACTAATAAAAAACTAATTATTTTAAAACAAACTTATTTACTTTATAAGTAACTTTTTAAGCTTAGACAAATATGCTCCCAAAGGAAGCAAGGGTGTGTTTGATATGGTCTTTAATTTCATGGAAAATGGAATTCAAATTCAAATTCCCACTTTTTCATTGTTTGATAGCATATTGTTGGATGTACATTGTCTTATACATGATGGCTGACAGAACGACGTGGCTTGGGAAAAAAAAAACAAACCCACGTCCTGCATTTCGGGTCACCCGGCCCAATCTCAAGGGCATCAATGTTTAACCTTTTGGCTCGTAAATTTCCCACGCATTTCCCCCAAAAATCTCCCAAAGCTACAAACCCACCTGCGATTCTGATTAACTGAAGCATTTCCAGACACCGGTGTGTGCATAATTTCCTCCATTTTTTGGCTCGTAAGTTTCCCTCCTACACGTTAGCCTCCAAGTCAAGAGAAACCGACGATATTTTTTTGGGCGAAATTAAACGAAGCTTCTCTGATTCCACATAGGATTCGATGCATTTTCGACGCCGACGTCCACACATAAAGTGGTGAGGTTTTTCGACTGAAGAACGAACCGTGGCTGGAAAAACTCACTCAACTCTTGAGCAACTTTTTCTCGAAAACATGCCGAACAAAGGTTATCTTCGCTATTTCATTGGGTTGCTATTTTTTTTTTTGTTCAATGTATGTGGTGACTTGTTCAATGTATGTGGTGACATGGGTTATCTTCGCTACTGTTGGTGCAAAAAAAATATTTCATTGGGTTGGTATTTTAATTTTTGGTGTTCAGTGTATGTGGTGACATGGGTTACGGGTTATCTTCGCCACACTTTGTTAAAAAAAAAAAAAGATATCGTTTGGTTGCTGTTTTTTTATTTTTATTTTTTCAGTTCAATGTATGTTGTAACGTGGGTTTAGATAATTTTAGTATTAAAGCTTTCTGAAATCATAATGTAATACGGTATTCATGGACAAAAAATCTTGTGTGTGAAAATCTCTAATCAATTATTTCCATGTTTTTTATACACGAATGTATGTATTTCGCAATATTTGGTTTTGAAATGGGTGACATATCATGAACATTTAATATTTTCACATTACAAAGTCATCTTAATTAAACTCAAAAATATGCAAAATTCAGTTTTTTCTTTGATTTTTTTGGTTAGATTAGGCTTTTTCACATTTCAAAGTCATCCTAATTAAACTCACAGTCTACAAAATTCAGTTTTTTTATTTTTTCTTTTTTACCAAAAATTGTGACCAATCATTTATTTTCTTACAATGTTGGTTGAAACTTGAAGGTAAATCCATTTTGTTTGTGTGTATGACACTGTAAATGTGAACTTGTTGCAGATAAACAAATTGTCAATGACAGTGGTAACGATAATTTCATGGAATCTGACAATGACAACGTGGTTGAAAATTTGAACATATTGGATGATGATATATCAGGAGAAGGTAGTGCAGTTGTGCCTGAGGTTGGGATGAAGTTCAAGGGTGAAAATGAAATGTTCGACTTCTACAAAAAATATGCCTATCAAATAGGTTTTCCAGTTCGAAAACGGAATTCGAAAAAGGATGATGATGGGATTATGAGATATATTACACTAACATGTAGCCGTGAAGGTCGAAGACCTAATAATACAAGCGATCCTTTAAAGCCTCAACCAACCATTCAGACAGGTTGTAAGGCCAGGCTGACTGCATCTTCAGATATGTGTGGAGTTTGGAGAATTCACACTGTCTATCTTGAACATAATCATAGAACAAGCCCTTAAATCGAGGTTGTATAGATGCAACAGAGAACTGAGTGCACATGTGAAACGCCGGCTGGAAGTCAACGATATGGCCGGCATTCCGTTGCACAAAAGTTACAATTCTGCAGTCGTTGAGGCTGGTGGGTACGAGAACATAACTTGTGTGGAGAAGGACTGTAGGAATTATGTTGAACAAGTGAGACGATTAAGACTTGGCGAAGCAGACACTGCAGCAATTCAGGCATACTTTTCAAAAATGCAAGCCAAGTGCTCGGGGTTTTACTTTGTTATGGATTTGGACGACAAGTCCCGACTGAAGAACATTTTTTGGGCGGATAATAGGTGTAGGCGTGCATATGAGGAGTTTAGCGATGTGGCCACATTTGATACCACCTATCTCACAAACAAATATGACATGCCGTTTGCCCCTTTTGTGGGAGTTAATCATCACGGACAATCAATGTTGCTTGGTTGTGGTTTGCTATCAAACGAAAATACAGATACATTTGTATGGCTTTTCCGGACGTGGCTATAGTGTATGCACGGCCAAGCTCCTCAAGGAATCATTACTGATCAAGATAGGGCGATACAAAATGCAATTGCCATCGTGTTTCCGAATACGAAACACCGGTGGTGTTTGTGGCATATCATGAAGAAGTTGCCTGAGAAGATTGGAGGCCATGGTCATAAGAAATCTATATTTTCTGCTATCCATGAGTTGGTTTATGACTCTCAAACAATTGAGGAGTTTGAAGACGTTTGGAAAGTTATGTTAGAGACCTTTGAATTGCATGATAATGATTGGTTGTCTGGACTGTATGAGAACAGAGGTCGGTGGGTTCCGTGCTACTTGAAAACTACTTTCTGGGGAGGTATGTCAACAACCCAACGTAGTGAGAGTATGAATGCATTCTTTGATGGGTACGTACATTCGAAAACCTCGTTAAAGCAATTTGTAGAACAGTATGAGCAAGCATTGAGGAGCAAGGTTGAGAAGGAGTTTCAGGCCGATTTCAAATCCTACTCACAAATGTTACCATGCGCTACGACATATGAAATCGAGAAGCAATTTCAGGCCGTTTACACAATTTCCAAATTCAGAGAAGTACAGGAACAGTTTGTTGGGAAGGTTTACTGTGACCTTCTTTCTGTATCGGAGGGATTTTCGGGGACTTTGTACGAGGTACGGGAGGATGTAGTGTGCCACGACCGCCGAATTAAGAAAACATTCTTTGTCACATTTCAAAGAGATAATTGTGAATTCACTTGCAGTTGCCATTTGTTTGAATTTCGTGGAATACTCTGCAGGCATGCAATTTCAGTTCTTATTCGCAACGACGTCGCATATGTACCGGAGAAGTACATATTACGTAGATGGAGAAGAGATGTGTGAAGAGCCCACACGAGGGTAGCAGTGAACTACGACGGGTTGATTAGCACTCCAGGGCAGTTGAACTATGACAAAATTTGTCAATCCTGTAGTTCGCTCGCAGACATGGTTGCAGATGATGACGAGCAAATGCGCGAATTAATAGAGTGGATTGAGGAAAGGAAACAAGCAGTGATGACGAGGAAAGAGACATGTGGTAGTAATGTTCTGTCCCAACATTCTGTTCGATTAGGATCTGACGGTAGAACATCTCCTAGTACTGGGAGCGAGGGCATAAGAGATCCTCCATCTTTGACAAGAAAAGGGGCACCCAAAAAACTACGAAGAAAGAGCCCACTGGAAGCGACTTCGAAGAAAGGGAAGGTAGATATCAGTTAATAAATTTTTCTAATTACGTTGCGACACATTAACGTATATGAATTTTGACACGTCACTCATGCAGGCACAATCAACTTCAAGTAAAGGAAAGAGACCGCAACCACGTCGTAGTAACTTGGGAAATAGTTCAACAAATGTCCAGCCAACTGTCTTACCTCAATATCACCTTCTACCACCATTATCGTACACACATTTACCATTGGTTAGCACAAATCAATTCCTGGTTTATTGAACGCGGTTATTATTATTTTGGTTACTCATCTTCATTTTAATGTCAAGTAGGTGAACGATGTAGTTCCTACGTTTGCACAACAAGTGCAGTATCAAAATTTTTTCCAACCGGCATCAACAAATGTTGAAGTCAATTCCCAGGGTAACGCAATGATTTAAAATTATGTAATTCACATTCGTTCATTTATTATTGTTTCCTTATTAACGTTTTTATTTGACAGTATTAAATACGTCGCCGATCGTCTACCAACTTCCACCCAACCAAGACGGCTCAAATATCTAATAGGCGATTCCGGTATATGTTTGCTCTATAGAGAAATAGTATTTATGTTGGACCGATATTTTTTATTTATATTTTTTGTCGTTTATTAATTTCCATGTTGTTTTGCTCATTTACAGGTTTTGTTGTACCGCCATAACATTACCATAAAGCACTTGGGTATATCAGATGATGAACAGACCACCTTGGTTAAATGTCGCTTCTGTTTTTCTTTTGACGGGAATTGTTGGAGGCTATCTTATTTTTGAAACATTACAACAACATTGACCGATGTTACATTGAAGGTTGTATAGCTTTTTTGATTGTTTCTGTTGGTTTGTGTACTCCATTGCCGAAGGAGCTATGTTCAAATAGGTTGAGTTCGTAGCCAGTTAAATCTTCAGTTAGACGGTTTTTATTGTTGCTTTGTATAGAGGAAGACTTAGTATAAGTAAAATGCATCTTTTTCTCTGTTTCCCTGTCTGCTGCATTTGATTTAGTTTGTGTGAATTGGCTGATTTGTTGGAGTCATTTAGGTAAATTGGTCTTTTACATTTGTTAACATCATTTGCAGAAGAAATGTATATTTTACAGGCTGATTTATGGTGTTTTTGTCATGATTGTGGGTGTTCTTGTGCCTCAGGAACAACGATGTAGATAACAAGTATAATATGTAGGACAGCCACCAGTTTCTGAAATAAACTGACTTGTTTATTTATTTAGGAGGGTAAATAAACTGACTTGTTTATTTATTTAGCCTCAGGATCTTTTGGTGAGCATTTATAGCAATCATTGCTATCCAAACTCACTCAACGGGCCATTTTTCTCATAAAAATGAATGTTAAATCTAGAGGAAGATGATACTTCTGGAAGTCCATTTAGTCATAAGATGGCTTCTGGAAGTATAACCAATTATAACATTGAATTACACCTTAATAAAATGATATGTTGAACTACCTGCACGGTGGCAAGAGAGAGTTCAATCACATTTATATCAATGGAAACCAGGTTGGCAATCCATGTTATGCAATTAAAACCTTAGTGGTAACCTTACAGCTGAGAAAGAAACATAATATTTAAATACATATACTACCTGCTACTCCCCAAAATACATAGCTCATTTTCAACATAAAATTGGGAATAGCCGACGCCACTACTACTTGTATGTACATATCTCCAAAACACATTCACATATCAATTACCGAAAACTACAAAAAAGCTACCGCAAACACATTACAAATCCGTTAAGCTTAGGCCTTCATTTTGTCATTGACTTCAGCACTTATGTTATTTTTGTGAATTGACACCTTCACAGAAACTTTAAACTCATGATCGTCGCTTAATCGAAGACTAGATTCGAACAAGCCCGTGACATCTGCAATTGATTCCTTCGTTTCGACAGTGGTTGCCGTCGCACTAACCACACTTGACACGTTGCTTGATTCACCGTCTCCAGCCCATTCCCAAAAACCGCACTTGCCACCACAACAATTGAACAACTTCCCTTTGTTCTTTGTCTCCTTCTCCACTTCAAAACACTTTATGTAGGAACGCTTACAATAGGGGCATAAGCATTTGTTTGGGCAATCCGCAAAGAAGTGCCCCTTACACCTACAGCTATGACACAGTCCGTGGTTCTTTCCAGCCATTCTGTGATATGAAGCAATGAATTAAAATCAATGAATTCTGTCATGAATGTTAAACAGTTGACAAATTACAACCTTAAAACCATAGACAATATAGTACATACAACAACCTGAACTTTGATCCGGAGAAGTTCAGAAACATAAAGGGAATTGGGGCTTTTCACATAACTCGGGTAAACTATAAGAAACTGATCTCAGTCATTACACCCATCCAGATTTTCTTAACCAATTTGTATCCAGTGTTAGATTAATTAATATTTGAAGAAACAACTCCTGAATCTAAGACGAGTTTTAAGTTTGGGCAACTTCTAATCATTTCTCAGCATCACTTCCCTACAGGCCGACAGTCTTTCTCTCAAACATTTACCAAAAATTTTCGACAACCTCTGCCATCATCATCAACCAAGGGACAAAATCAAAAATTTTCCCACACAAAAAGCACAGGAGGTAGAAGCTATAAAAGATCACTACCCCATCAAACCAAAAAAAAAAAAAAAATAAACAAAATTGAAAAAATTAACTAACCAAAACTTCGCTGCAGCGCCTCAGATACGTCGTCAGAGTTGGATATTTTGTTCGCTGCAAACGTTCAAATACGAACTCAAAGTTGGATCGAACAAAGCCCTCTAAATCCAGAAATATCGCATCTAAGTCACGATGAGGAAAATCTCAAGTTACGAAAATAGACTTCTAACCTGTCCTTGCAGCTTCCGGCTCAGATGACTTCGTCGGAGATGGAAGCAACCAATTGGTCAACGACCCCGGCACGTAAGAGGACCAAATCTCCTCAATGGCGTGGCTTTGGGAGGATTTAGGTTAACCCTTGTAAATGGGCCGGTTTTCTCATTATAACCCGTTGGTTTCGTTTTGGTTCATTTAAATTTTCAAAATTTTTAAGTCAGCCACGTCACCATGTCAAGATGAATGTTAAGGGCGCTGTACACATAGCAGGATTGTTTTTTCACCCTGGAATTGGTTTACAACTTTGGCCATCACGTGACCAGTTTTCTTGGTTTTTGTGGAATTTCAATTGCCACATATTAGGTAGTTTTTGGTTTTTTTTTTTTTTTTTTTTTTTTGGAATAAATTCTAGACTCATTGGTAAAAAAATTTATCTATTTAATTGACAATTGCATGAAAAACAAAGTCAAACGAACAAAAAAAAAAAAAAATTTCAGAAATTATTTTATTTACTTTTTGACAATCCAAACAAATTTTATCCCCAATTCTAAGAAATTTTAACTCTTTAATTGACAATTTTCATGAAAAACAAAGCCAAACGAATCAGGTAAAAAATTATATCAATCAAATACAATTAATTACAGTTCTCAGTAAAACATATTCTAGGTAATTCAATTCCCTACAATTTATTTTCTTTTCACCCAAATTTCACCTTTGCAATCAAGCGGACCCTAAGTACTGTAAGAGATATAAAATCCTATACTTATCACAAATTCACAATGTCAATGTGTATTAACAGCTATGTACCCAGACAGCAAAAGCTTGAGGTGGTAGAGGAGGAAGAGCAGTAAAATTACATTGACAAAAATGCCCTTGCTCCCGCAAAACCTATTCGTGTTCTTCAGCATTGGAGCTTTCAGCTTTCAGAACAGATTGAATCCTCTTCCGAGCCTACAAACTAGAGAACTAGCCCGAGCAGGCAATTTGGAACAAACTTCTGCAAGAACGTGTTACAATATGGTTATTTCATGCTGTCCTTCACGATGAGACGAGCTCCTTGGTTTTTTTGCAGATCTGTTTTCTTCTGTTGCTGATATAAATTGCAGGTGATTCATTCTGTGATTGCTCCTATTGGTGGACTCAGCTTTCCAATAGCACGAGGCAGGAGATTTGTCTCTGCATGGAGGATTCCAAGTGTTACTGATGTCTTGTCTCTCATTTTCGTTCTCAGAATCCTCAACACATGCTGAGATTTCCGTGAAGGACATAGACGAGTACGCGGAGTTGTCCTCATTTTCAGAATTGGATGCGACTTCTGGGACACAAACTTCCTCAGTCTCCTCATCATTTATGATTCGAAACCCGCCACCAGAATTTCTGGAAGTTTCCAAGGAAAACTTCTTCTCCACCCCTCTCAAACTACTAGGTGAACTCAGGACTGTCAAGGATTTTGTATCTTCATCAGCTTCATGGCTGCTTGCTTCGTCTTCTGGTGAAGAAGCAACTTGCTCCTCTATGGCATCCTGTTTCGAAAAACAAAAATGTAAGGATTATGGGTGTTTAATCTACCAAATACATCATTTCCAACCAAAAACATAAACCTAAATCCAAGAACATAAAGCTGAAAATGGAGCTCCAACAATGGCCGAAAATCTGGAGCTTCTTCTTTCTTGTTTATGGTTGATTTGTAGGCTCAGTAACAGCTCCCAATGCTATGCAAATCGCCCCACCAAAAGAGAAAATGAGAAACCGGCAAAGAACCCTCCAAAACCGACCCTAACCACTCTTGAATCACCTCCTCCACTTAGCCCTATTTCATGCCTAAGTTACCAAGGTATTCATCCACCAAAACTCACCTCAAGCTTACCACTACACTCTTGAACAAGGTAGAAAACGAGAGAGAGAAAGAGAGGAGAAGAGAGAGAGTTGTAGAAGAAGGTATGGGTCTTCCTTTTGCCCTAGCATTGCCCCACGTGAGAGAGAGATAGTTGGTAGGATATATAGATTCAAATGAGAGAAAGCTTCTCCAACAAGCTAGCCAAATATCTACCAAACAATCTCAACCAACCAATATGATCCAAGGGCTCACAATAATGGTAGGTTAAGAGAACCATTCTCACAAAAAACAAATCCAAAGAGACTAATATTAACAATAACGATCTGTATTAATGTCCTCGTACAAAGAAAGGAGGAAGACAAGATCTACTATGACAAGAAAGCTAAAGAACTATTCTTTGACATAAGCTTCACCTGCAAGATAATCATTCTGTTAATTTGTAAAGTCAACATTGTCGAGAGAGTAAAAGCTACATTTACACTTTGGCACTAGTTGAAAATGTAGGAGGGAGCCATCATAAACTCTAAATTTTCTCTGGACTCAGTAATATTAATGAACTTCATATTCTCTTTCCTTATTCCATCTTATAATTTCTTCTTTATATCTTCTTCAACACTCAACTTCATCAAAAGAAGAGAAAAGATGACATGTATAAAAATCAACAATGAAGATGAACAGCTCCTTTTACTCCTCTTTTTCTTTGTAATTGCTCCACCTTCTGTTTTCACTAAAACAGCAGAGTATGAATTGCAAAAGTATCTATTTTTTCTCATCTAACGCATTGAACTTTACTCTTCCACCCTTTAGGCTTAACTTTATTCATAAAACATTGAAATGCATTATGTTTGAAATATTCAGAACCTAGTTTGAGTGAAGTAAGACATAAGAAAACTAACAGGAAAACATGCCTCAAGCTATTCACATTTAAATAGTGCGAAATCTTTTCCTAATTGCACAGGAAGGATACAAGTCCTTATTCATTGAGTTTCTTTAAGGGTACATATTGAAATGCTTATACCCCTCAATACTGATTTCATGGAAAGTTACAGAGGTACTCACACAGGAAAGAGAGGAAGAGAGAAAGAACATCAAGTGCTACAAACTTCAAATTAAAGAACTTCGCTGAAATATCTTCTGTCAGTTCACCGTGTCTGTCTTTCCATTCTTCCCACAAGTAACTGATGTTTCGTGACAAGAAATTTTGCATTATCCTGGTATCGTAAGAGTCAAAATTCATGAAAACACACAAAGCAATCTCCAGAAATAAAAAACTATCAGATATAATAGAGTTTACATGGTATTCACTTTAATAGTTTCAGATACTGTCAAAGTTCCCCCACAAACCAAAAGGGAAAAAACTAAAAATTTCAAAGCCTTCTAAATTCTCCTCATGCCAGGAATTAGATGCGTGCTTGCATCTTATCTATTGAACAAAAACACAAACATTTCTATCAGTGTACATCTTGTAGTTTAACTTGGCATAGAAAATTTTGTAGGAGTTAGGAACATATGGATTTAGCTTCCTTTTCCAATCTTGTTCTTGATGTCAAACATAAAGCTGTTGGAAATTGGCTTAATAATTCGAGAACATTGGTTATGTGTTAAAAACCAAACATCTAAAAATGTGACTTAATGTCAAGTTTGGCAAAATATTCAGACCTGATTTGTTTATGCAAATGGTTTGCCGCTTCGCCGCTCCAAAATGGGGATTGACCTGGCATGTCGAAACCAATTTCATGTGAACAAGAAATTGCGGTCCAAGTTTTGGAAGGAAATTTAGAGGAAGCTAGATAATACCGTCGCTCGAGCGACAGGTGTTTTCGCTTCAGCGACGTCAAGCGAAGAGCGAGCGATAGAGTCTCTGCAACTCCTGTTTGAGCGAAAGGTTGGCGGAAAGCAAGCGACAGATCAGTGTCTCGTCCTTTTGAAGTGTTGCACAATTTGGATCCACAACACTTCGTTCCCAACTCTTCATCCTCTATAAAAAGGACCCTAGGGACGCCCTATTCCTTACACTAATGATATGCAAACATAAATATCATTCTCCCTTCTTCTCTTGAACAAATTTCTTGCATTCTTGTTGCATAAATTCTGTTTTCATATTTATTTCATTTTGGAGTACAAAATCCGTTATTCTAGTTCATTGTGCTTGTGTTTGAAGTTCTACAAACACAAATGGTAGTTGTTGTATCTTGAGAGTTAATTGTCATATACCGTAGCACCGTTGCGGGGTAAATTCGACTTAAGAGCAAAGTGTTCAACACTTGCCTCGACTTTGCGCTTTCAGACATTTTGTTGCATATTGATTCCTTCCATCTCATTTCTTTTTCCTGTTTTCCTTGCCGTTATTCTATCCAATTGTCAGCAATGATTTTTACAAATATATTTTGGTCTTTTGGCGTCACTATACACAAAATTACCCAACAAAAGCAATATGGAGGACCATTTGATTTTTATAATTAATTGAGAATTCTGAATTATGGCATTATAGAAGGCCTCTATTTGCCTTTAGTAAATACCGCCGACTAGTTTTGAGGAAATATGAAGAATGGGAAAGACAGGAAAATAGAGCAAGGATAATACATAAAAAATATTTTAATTTTGAGCCAACATGTCCCTTTCACGATAAGGAAACAAGCAATAAATATAAATTGGCATCCATTCAGAAGTGAAAATGAAAATTGTCATCTATTGATTATAAAGAATTCTCCGCCTCTGCCCGTGATTTTTCTCGATTTGGGTTTCCACGTAAATTTTGTTTTCCCTATGATCCATTATTTTCGTGTTGTTCATATTATTCTCGTTCATTAATTATTTGGTCGAATTCTCAACAAATTGATATCAGAGCTGTTTCACATTCAGTAAAGGGATTTCAGATTTGGTCCGAATTATAACAATTTTCTCCTCCAAACTTCTAACATTTTCTATGTACGATACATGAACATTAAATAATTACCTCGAGAAATGAAAAAACCAAATATATGAAAAATAGAAATTGCCGTTCGAGACACCAAAAACAACACTCACAATCTACCAAATCAAAATTTCACATAAATTATCAACCCCAATTTGTTGCAAAACATAATGCCTAAACCCTAAATAGCTACCTCAACTCAGGTAACCACATTGTTGAACCCGAAAAATGTACTTCTACGTGGCCAACGTAGAGCAACTCCACATATGTTCCTCCCTGCACATTTGGCACAAACGGTGAGCAATACGTGGCCATTCCCAGGGAAGGTGGTTGCGGCCACGTACATTCCAACGATCAAGTTAGTCAGTGATAATTTGTACAATTGATTCCGGTAGCAAAGATTGTCGGAACTATTTAAATTATCTCAAAGGGGGAAGAGAAAATGGTTACTTGGGTTTTAAAGTTACTTTACCTTACAAAGGTTTAGATCCTAGGTATTTATAGAGAGAAGAGTGGAAGGAAAACCGTTGGATGGGGAATACGTGGCATTATCTTCAGGTCCGAAGTGTCTCTTCGTAGGCGTCCATCTATCACTCCATAGGTGGGTGAGCATTTAATATTTTTGATTTGGTGTTGACACATTGTCGTCTGCATATCTATCATTCATAAGATTTTATTTTGGACTGATCCTTATCTAAAAGATTTGTATCTTGGGCCGAAGCTTCTAGGCGCTACGGCTCGAAATTTGTTTGCACTACTTCGAACGGACGCTATCTACCTCAAATTTTGCCTCATTTCATGTTAACGTGTTAGGCGCTTCAGCAACTCGAAGTGTGGCCTGTATTTAATGACCTGGCTCGTTCGTCGTAAAGGAGGCCATACTTCGAGGTGTCGAAGCGCCTAACATGTCAACATGAAGTGAGGCAAAATCTGAGGTGGATAGTGTCCGTCCGAAGCGGTGCAAACAAATTCCCAGTCACAATGCCGAGAAGCTTCGTCCCAAGATACAGGTCTTTTAGGCAATGATCTATCCAAAGTAAAATCTCATGAATGATGGATGTGACATCTCTGCAGCAGACACCAACGTGTTAACTTCAATTTAAAAACATTAAATGTCCGCCCACCTATGGAGTGATAGATGGACGCATACGAAGAGACATTTCGGACCGACAGATGAATCCAAGTATTCCCCATCAAATGTTTCTCTTTCCACCATTCTCTCTATAAATATCTATAGGGATGGATCCAAGATTTTTTTTGGGGGGGTTGGAAGATAAAAAAAAAAAGAGAATGTAATAAAATTTATATGTACTAAAGAAACTCATTAAAGAACATTATTTATTTAAGTCATTCCTTGAAGCATAATATTTATCTATAATAGAATCTAGATCTATTTCATCCTCCATTTTGTTGCGAAGTGTCGTCTTCACATGTTTCATTGCTGAAAATGCTCGCTCAGTACTTGCGGTAGAAACAAGTAATGTCAACACAAGACGAATTAATCTAGTAATCATAATGTAACTCTCCGATTTTCCACTCTCAATCAACTATCTGCATAACTCAACAAGTGTAGATACTTGAAATCAGGAATCACCCTTCATATCTAACTCATAATGTGGTAACTCATATTCCAATGTAATAATATCTTAGTTTGAAAAATTCTGAGGATTGAATTTCTTTGCAAGTATGCAAATTTTTTGACTGTCAAATAATCTAAATGAATCTTTAGGATCCAAAGCTGCACTGAGAGAAAGGAGTTCTACTGATATGTCATTAAATCTTGTATTTAACTCCATCATTACAAAATCTATTGCTTCATTGAAAACATCATAGTGATAATAATGCTCAATTGTAGTTTCATCACTAGAACGACCCGTGTTATACAAACCTTCAAGATCAGGTATTGTAATACTATTTTTTGATCAAAATTTTTTTTTACTTCTTGTAGAAATTCTTGATAAGTGTATTTTTGCACACTTATTTAATACCTAAACAAACTTATTATCGATGAAAATGAGCGAATTTCTATTCAAAATTATGTAATTATGGCTTTTGTAGGTCAAAATCGCCTAAAAAGAAAGAGAACAAGAAGAAAGGAGAAAAAATTACTAAAATCTCACAAATTTGTGAAGTTGGGGACCAATATGAACAAGTCAGAAAGTGAGGGATTTGGAGTGCAATTTATGGAGGGCAAAATTGATATGAAAAGGAAAATTCAAGGACCAAAATGTATAAAATCATAGTTGAGGGACCTAATGTGCAAACATTGGAGGGACTTGGCTGCAAAAAGGGCAAAATTCCCTTTTTTTTTTTCCTACAGGTTACTGAGGCAATGGCGCTGCAGCGTTGTTTTTGAAGAAAAACGAGTTAGGGGACCTTTTTGTAACTTCCCAAAACTTGAGGGACTTGAGCTACAATTTCTGATTAGGTTTTAATATAAAACCTTTATTTTCTCCTCTCGACTGGATGTTTCTAGGCTGCTTCCTCTCTTTTTTTTCCTTTGCTTTTTCATTCATTTTTCTTTTCTTTTGACTTTCTTTCCTTTTTCTCTTATTTTTGCTTGGAATTTTGGAGCATAATCAAGAGCACACAAAGGAGAATATATCAAAGAAATTGAAGAAATATTTGGAGGAAGTCAAGATTCAAGCAAATCAACCAAAAGGGGTTTTTATCTTTAATCTTGTGTTTTCTTTATTATTTTCTATCACTTGCAATGTATTGTATGAATTCTCCTTGTTATCATTTATATAAAATGAGCTAATGATTTATTGTTGGGATTTGTGGTTGAATTTTAACATAGCCTTAATTAATTTGTATATTTGCTATTTAATGTTTGTTGCTTATTTCCATGTGTTTCTATTATTGTTATGATTGCATTTTCATTTATGTGGCCAATGAATGATTGTGTTTCGTGATTTGTACATCGCTTGAGAGAGGATTGTATGATTTAGACTAAATGGTAGAAACCCTAGGTTTGTGTAGTGACCATATGCTTGTGTAGTGGATAGAGATATACCGCTAGCCCTAGGTGACCCAATGAGCTATTTTCACAATTATTAAATGATGTTGTTTGGTTTCAAATCGACATAGAGATATAGTAGGTTTAACCAATCAATTAGGGTTTATTATGCTCGAGAGAGGTAATTAGCTAAAATTGGAAGATCGGATCTAACATCGTTAATAAGTAATCCTTTAATTGGCTTTTAGAGAAATTAATTAAGCGACGGTTAAAAGAAACCACGAATCCCAATCACGTTTTCTTCAAAAAATCACCAAACGTTTGTGTTTTCTTATTTTCTAGATTTTTTGTTGTTTTCCTTATTTCTAATCCTATGTTTTTATTGTGTGTTTATTTTCGTTGTTAGAATTAAAATTTATTAAAGTTGTGTAATTGAAAGTATACACTCGTCGAGGGTTCAACAACCCGGATTTAAAAGATCCACTTTATTACTTGAGCGCGACCTGTGCACTTGTGACTTGCACTTTTTAGCGAACAATTCTTCCCAATCGTCGTCTCTCAATTTCTGAAACAATTGTTTAGTGGTAGACACAAACCTTAAAGCAGCAAGATGTCTTGAGATCTTTTTTGGAGGGTTTGACAAAGAACATCATTGATTCTCATTATTCTATGCATCAAATGCAAGATAAATATGAACTTAAAACTCACTAGCTTTTTGTAAGCATCACGAGCTTCAGCCTGAGATCTGCCATTTGAACAATGATCACAAATATATTCAAGCACTTTGCGGGTTGCACCATACATATCTATCAAGGTCTTTACAGAGTTGTAATGTGAACTCCAACGAGTAGTTTCCGACCGCTGTAAATTAACCATTTGATTAGCCCCATTTCCAGATTCACGCTCCCCAGTAGCCAACATACGTTGAATTTCTTGTCTATGAGAAGATTGCAACTCAGTAACTCGTTTAGGAGAAGGCGTAATAATATTAACAATCTTGTCCAAATGAGAAAAGAAGTTACAAATGACATGGACTTCTTTAGCTGTTTCGACTAATGTCAACTGTAATCAATAAGCAAAACAATGGACATAGTATGCATATTGACAATCTCTAAGAAATAATGCTTGAAGTCCATTCCAAACACCGCGCATGTTACTAGCACAATCATACCCTTGCCTTCTCATTTTGTTCAGCTGAAGTTCATGTTGAGCAAAAACATCACATATTTCATTTTTGAGATTCAATGACGTAGTATCACTTACTCTTTTGATGACAAAGAAACGTTTTATCAAACTGCCCTTACTATTCATAAACCTCAAGATAATGGTCATTTGCTCTCGATTAGATGTTTCTTGTGCTTCATCAACAAGAATGCAAAAGCATTCATCCCCAACTTTCTCTCAAATCATCTGTCGTACTCTATTGGCCATAATATGCAAAATTCCTTTCTGAAAAGTTGGAGAAATGTATTGGGCATTTTGTGGTGCATTTTTCAAAATAACTTTACTAATATCTGGATTCAAATTCGCTGCATACTTTAGTAGTTGTATAAAATTCTCACAATTACGTGAAGATGGAGATTCATCATTACCTCTGAACCCTAAACCTTGAAATGCTAGCCATCAAACACTTTTAATTGAAATCATTATACACAAACGATGTTTTCGAATTTCCTGGCCTGATACAGTATTCATTACTTTTTCAATATGTTGAGACGGTCTGATTAAATCTTTACCTCTAGTCTCACACAGTTTATGATATGCTGAGCTAGCATGAACAAGAAATGCACATTTATTTCCGTCTTTAATTCTCTTCCACTTATTATATCCTTCAGTAACCAATCCCCAAAAAAATTACCGTATTTCTGAAAAAGAAAGCAGTAAAAACAATATGCCCTTTCAGTTGAAGGAGAATACTCCAACCAAGGAAATTCAGTAAACCATATTTTTTGAAAGCGACGAGCTTAGTTTTTTCCTTCTATCCTTGGATACTCCTTAAGATGAAGCTGATAAGGTCCAACTTTTATATATGCAATTCTAATCTCATCTCGTAGATTGGCAGGATGTTCAAACATTTGCTTTCTTTTTCCCGGATCCCATTCAATACTAGTACATGAATGCAACTCAAGAGTCGAGACCGTATGTTCAATTTCTGGGGATGGAGTTGGAGGATGTTGCATAGGAGTTGATATTGAAGGATGTTCAATTTCTGGATATGTACATTCACTAGATTAACCAGTCTTTTTAAAAAATGAAAATATTGTCTTTACTCTCTTCGATGAATGTTGACCTTCCATTTGTAAATGCTGAAAATAGTAGAAAGAAAAAAAAAATAGTGACAAGGCAACAATAACATAACTCAAGTTAAACTAAGTGTAACCTTTTTAATTTGTACCTTTAGTGAGTGAAATTACACCTTAACAAAAATGCAATCAAGTTCTTAAAAAGGCATAGATTGAATTTCATTTTCACCCATTAGAGAAATATTTCACATTTTATATTTAAAACATCAAGCCAAGATTTATAATGACTTGCAACAAAGGGAAGAAAACATGATAAACATGCCAAAAGATACTCCAATTTTCATCTAGTGAAGGTCTAAAACAAGAAACAAAGCCCCAAACTATTAAATCCAAATGAATTACAACTCAACTCAATACATGAATCAAATATAAAAACTGTCCTAGATTGACCTCCAACAAAATCTAAGAGCTTGTTTGGTAGAGATTAAAATCCAATTTTAATTGAAAATATAGCTGTTATGTTTGACTTTCATCTCACGCATGAGACCCATTAACGGCTAATTTTTTAATTAAAATCTAATTTAAATCTCCACCAAACACACTCTAAGTATCTAACCAAGAACTCATAATACTATAAATTATAAAACCAAAAAAAAAAAAAAAAAACTTTCAACTAAACTAAACTAAATCTTCACTCTTCTCAGAAGCACTCCCATAGCTTCACAACGATTCAAGCCTCATTTTCATAATTTCATTCAACAAAATGCCTTCAACAATCAACACGAATTTCATCATCCAACCTGGGGATACCCCCTTTATATTCGGAGCCAGAAAACCTAGGTCAGATTTTGTCAAAATATAATTTATGCCCTTCATTAAAAAAAGACTCAAAATCAAAATTTAAATTGTGCTAAATTGCTAATCGTTTCAGCAATTCAGCTCCTAAAAGTTCAAATGCCGGTTCCGTACCAAATCTTCGCGTCTATAAGAGACCCAAAAAAAACTTTTGAAATCACACTCACATTGGTTGAAGCATAAACTCGTGATCAAAAGGTGAGATTAATAATGTTAAGGAACAAGATAAATTCTTTAAAAAAAAAAATTCTGAACAACTAGCAAGAAAAACAAAAAAAAGTACAGAGACAAATACAATGAAACAAAGTGATAAACCTTTGTGGAATTGTGGGTCCAGTCACGAAGCCATGAACTGACGAACACGAAGGGCGATTGCTCGAAAGCCGAAAGCGAAGGGTTTGAGCCTTGAGGCTTTGAGTTTGAGCTTTGAAGCAGGCAGGGACAATTCAATCTAGTGATTTGGGAATTAAAGATTTGGGATTTGGCCTTTGGGTTGGGTAAGAAACAGGCAATTGGGTTATTGCCTTGGGTTTTCTAAAAAAAGGCAGGATTTAGTTGCAAACTATGAATAATATGGAGTTTTTAATTGGGCTGAGCTTAGGTTGGAACTTGAAATTGACTGGGCTGTGTGAAATTTTTAACCGGGCTAGTACAATTTTTTTTTTAAAAAAAAAAAAAACCTCACAGAATCTGGACTTGGGCTGGGACTGGACTCGGCTACAGCCCCCCCCCCCACCAAATCCGTCTCTGAATATCTAGGATCTAAACCTTTGTAAGATAAGGTAAATTCACAACCCAAGTAACCATTTTCTCCTCCCTCTTTGAGATAATTTAAATAGGTCCCGCGATCTTTGCTACCAGAATCAGTTGTGCAAATTATCACTGACTAACTTGATCGTTAGAGTGTACATGGCCACAACCACCTTCGCTAGGAATGGCCACATGCTACTGACCGTTTGCACCAAGTGTGAAAGGAGGAGCATACATGAAGTTACTCTCCGTTGGCCACGTTGATGTACATTTTTCGGGGTCAACAAATACAACCCCTATGACGAGTAAGTTGGGTCATCAAACATAGGTTACACTCCGAGGTGCCAACGCGCCTAACACGTCAACATGAAGTGAGGCAGAATCCTAGGTGGATAGCATCCATCCAAAGTGGTGCAAACAAATTCTGAGCCGTGACGCCTAGAAGCTTCAGCCTTAGATACGGATCTTTTAGGCAATGATCTGTACAAAATAAAATCTTATGAATGATGGACGTAACATCTCTGCAGTAGACGCCAATGTGTCAACTCCAATTCAAAAACATTAAATGCCCGCCCACCTATGGAGTGATAGATGGGCGCCTACGAAGAGACACTTTGGACCGAAAGATGAAGCCACGTATTCCCCATCTAATGGTTCTCTTTCCACCCTTCTTTCTATAAATATCTAGGATCTAAACCTCTATAAGGTAAGGTAGCTTCACAACCCAACTAACCATTTTCTCCTCCCCCTTTGAGATAATTTAAATAGGTCCGGCGGTCTTTGCTGCTGAAATCAGTTGTGCAAATTATCACCAACTAACTTGATCGTTGGAGTGTACGTGGCTGCAACCACCTTCGCTAGAAATGGCCACATACTACTGATCGTTTGTGCTAAGTGTGCAGGGAGGAACATATATGAAGTTACTCACACTGGCCACGTGGAAGTACATTTTTCGGGGTTAACACACATTATTATCCTATCCTCTTTATATAATAAAAATTCATTACATATTATCTTCAATCAAAACAATGCGATCATTATTAAATTCCTAAATCCTCAATATATTTCGTCTTCTATCAAAATATGTAAAACGAAACACACACACACACCTCTTGACAAAATAAGAGAGGGGGGGGGGGCTAGAAACTTACAGCACGTGAGAAAATTGTACTTATCATTGGTATTAATATGGAATTTTAAGGCAAGTCTCTGGTCGTGGGCCTCAATGCTCTCGACTTCGTTCGTGAAATCATAAATTGAGAATTTATTGTTCATTGTAGTGTCGCTGACATTGCTTCTACTCCCGATTGTAGAATTCTTCATTGAATGTCTTCTTTTCTTTATCGGGATTTGGGAAAAAAATGGGCTTCTAAAAAGTGGTCAAAGGTAATAAAAAAAAAAAAGAGTGGGTTCGATTTGGGAGATTACCGACAAATTATTTAGTTCAGAGTATCAATTCTTCGAGATTGAGGTTCTTCTTCTTCCATGCAAGCTTACTATTTAAACAAATGGGTTATGTTATGCGGAGGGAAAAATTCCTCCCACAGCCCCACCTATACCAGGGAGACAGCTGTCCCCCTGGACGCGTACAGGGCTAGAAGGCCCTGTGCTTATGGCCTTTCTGTAAACAAAAATGTTGAAAAAGTGAAAAAACATAAAAGTGGAAATTACATCCCAACAGTACTTTGAAGATGACTTTTCAAAAATCAGGTACAAGATTTAATTAAGTAAGAATCAGGTATGAATAAAAATACCAAACCCTAGATGAAAATTGAGTACACCCACACCCACACCCACACCCACACCACACATCTAAACACCCAAACCTCTCTCTCTCTCTCTCTCTCCAGCCCCTCGACGACGCAACTCTCTCTTTCTTCATCTTCAACGACGCCTCATCTTCCATGGCTTCCTCCATCGGCGGCAGTGTCTCATCTTCCATCATAGACAACGGGTAATCCTCCTTCATGATCTTCCTTGAAGGTGGCGTCTCAGCCTTTCGAATTGGCGGCAGTGCGTGAACCGATCAAGTCCTGCAGCTAAGGGATCTGATGTGAGGTTTCTGTTGGTGGAGGGGGGTTGTGCCGCTGTGGTTGTGGTGTTTGGGTGGCTTATACGGTGGATTTGATGGTGGAGATAGCGATGGCGCCATGGCTGTGGTGGTTGGTCGGGATTTAATAGTGGTTTTGTTAAATCTGTTGGTGGTGGATCCGGGAGTGCGTGGGTGTGGTGGTGTGTGTGCGGCGACAGTGGCGTGAGGCTGTGGTGGTGTATGCTTGATTTGGTGTTTCTCCGATGATTTGTTGTGCGGCGCCCTCTCCGATGCTGTGGTTCGATAGGGTTGGGTTTGCAGGTTCTGTTGGGACGGTGTGGTGGTATGGACTGTGGTGCAGGAGGCCGAGGTGGTTCGTTGGTGGTATGGTGGTGGGGGGCGGTGGCTGTGGCTGTGGTGATTGTGCCAAATTTTGACCGTGGTGGTTCGTTGGTGGCCGTGGTGGTGCGTTGATCAAAAAAGTGCCAAACCATGTCCCGAAAAATCAAGTGGCAGGGGACAGTGGAGGTGGTGATGGCGGTGGTGTGTGTGTTCGATTTTCACGACCGGTCATTCCTTGCCATGGGGAGTGGGGAAGGGAAGTGTTGGTGGGGTGGCTCTATGGTTGTGGCGACAGCGATGGATGTGTGACCAACTATTTGGGCGATTTGTGACTAAGTATTGACTGTGACCAATTATTAATTTATCTGTGACCAATCAATTAACTGTGACCTAAAAATTGTGACCAAATACTCAATTGTGACTTAAAAATTTGATAATGTGTGACTGAAAAATATTCGACAATCTGTGACCATAAAGTTCGACAATCTGTGACCATAAAGGACGATGATTTGTGATTAAAAAATTAGTTCGTGGCTAAAAATAATAATCTGTGATTAATAAATTTAAAAATTGTGACCGACAAATAAAATGTAACCTATAATTTTTTTGATTTGTGACCAATGAGATAAACTGTGACCTATAAAATTTTTGATTCGTGACATCGATATAATTTGTGACCTATAAAAATTTTAATTTACGATGTCGAAATAATTTGTTACTTATAAATTTTTTGATTTGTGACTTCGAAATAATTTGTGATCAATTAATTTGATAATATGTGACCAGAAAATAAGTAGTGACCTATAATTATGTATTTATGACCTTTAATTGTATATTTTTTACCTTATTATAATTAATTAGTAAAATATTTTTAATTAAAAAATAAAAATCTGATTTTTGCATTTGGAAAACTTGAAACATGGAAATTAAAGTGTGCATAGTTAATGCTTTACTTTTGAATTCTTCCCAACATAAAACGTCAACTTTATAGTTTGCCCAAAATAATAGTTTTCTACTACAAATTTTATCACCCGTCATCCTCTATAAGTGATTATATCCACTCCAATTTTTTTTAATAAATACATCACATTTTAATTATGTAATCAATTTTTATTTATTATTATATTATATCATTAACGTTTTTTTTATGACATTCTTATTTTTAATATTTAGTTGATCAAAAAATCTTGTCATTAATCATAGTTTTCATCCAAAAATATTGTAACGTGTTTAAAAAATTGTCAAATATTTAATATGATTTTTACATTGTTATTTGTTTTGCTTATATAGAAATACAATTGAGAAAATAAGTCTCTTTTTATCTTAAAGAAAATTTTGAAGATAAACTACCATCAGGAACAATTTATGTTAATTTGAGAATAAAAATGTGAGGAAAAAAGTTTTAAAGAGATAAATTAGTAAATATTATGAACCTTTCATGCAATTAAAATGTAGTCTAATTATTTAAAAATTAGGGATAATTGCCGCATAAGTTCTAAACCTTTCAAACACTAGCAAATTTTTTTCCTAACCTTTCATTTGTTGCAGCTGTCATCCAAACCTTTCGAAACGTTGCATCCGAAGCCCTTTGGCTACAATCCTTCCAATTTATCATTAGTTGACCAAGGAAATAAAATTTGATCTTTTTTTACCAATTAAGTGGAGGGAAATGGTAACTTTATAATATAATCATATAAAATAACAATTAAAATAATTAAAAAGCCAAAAGAGAAAAGGAAAAATGAAAATAAATTACCTGTCTTCCAAACCAAAAGCTCCTACCCACCTATGAACCATCGCTAGCCGACCACACAAATCTCAAAATCTTCATGCTTCTCTCTCTCTCTCTCTGTAACGTATAAAATGGCTCACTCAATTATTAAATAACTTAGTGCTATCACAGTTTTAACATGACATAAATCTATGGGTTTGCAGCGAAAAGATCAACTAATTCTGACAGAGACCCACTATTGGGTCGACGATGTGCAAATTGTGACACCACTTCTACTCCTATATGGAGGAACAATCCAAGAAGCCCTAAGGTTTAATTTTAGTTTTCTTTTCTTTGTTATTAAACTATATTTTGCGCCTAGATGAGATGAGATGAGATGAATGGTGATGGTTGACGGTAATGAGTATCGTTGGAAATGGTGTTCTTGATTTGTGAAGGGGTCGAAAATCAAGGTTATTTTTGACTGATTTCTTCCTCCAAAATGGTTGTTTGTTGAAGTGTGTTAAGGGTGTGATATCGCCGGTGTGGGGCATTTTTTGGCGGCTTTGGCCATCAATCGACAATGTGTATGGTTTGACTTTTCTGATTTGGGCTTTTTCCTTTCCTTTCCTTTTTTATTATTTTATTATATTTATATAGAAATATATAAAGTTTACCATTTTGTCTTTATAGAAATCGTTAAAATATGGTCAAAATCACCTTTTGGGTAACGACTGCAACGAATAAAATGTTAGGAAAAAATCTGCTAGTGTTTCAAAAATTTGGGAATTCTGTTATAATTATCCCTAAAAATTATGGTGTGAATATATATATTTAGTCCTAATGAAAATTGCTTGGAAGTCATGTGGTAACTAATCTTCGACGTGCAAATATATTAGAGGCAAAGAAGCATGAATATAATGACAATTTTTAATTACCAAATATTAATTAAAAAAAAACAACCATGCTATGGAGTAGCACCCTGTCAATTGGGGGGACATTCGTTCCCCTAGAAATAGGGTTGGTCATTGACCTTATTTCTTTATCTTTTTTCAAAAAAAAAAAAAAAAAAATTAAGAAGACAACCTCCTGTACAGTTTTTTTCTTTTTTCTTTTTGGGAGAAATTATTCCGTTTTAATTTTTCTCGAACTATATTAGTCTGTACAAATATCTTCCAATGGTATCACCTAACCTATTGACTTATTAGGCTCCTTTTTGATGTGAATTAAAATCGAATTTTTAGTAAAATTTGATAAAATTTAATGAAATATATGATTAAAAAATTGTGAGACCCAAAAAATATATGATTAAAATTAATAGTTAAATATCATATGATTTAATTAAAAATTATCACTTTTTATTAGTTCGCGTTTTCGTGAAATATATAACTAGTAATTTTATAGAGATATCTAAGCAATTATATATTTGTAAGATTGTTCCTTAAATCATTCAAAGACCATCTAGCAAAAAAAGTAAAAAACAAAAGAGAAAAAAAAATTCAAATTTAATGTTTGATATTTTTAATTATTTGAAGCTAAATGTCGACCTCCCAATGCATTATACCATTTTAGTTATGCAGTACCACGTGGTTTTAGACATTTTCAGATAATAAATTATCTTAAAATATTACTATAATAAAAAGTGCCGATGTTTTTAATATTTTTCAGAATTTAAATTAGCTTTAGTCGTTTGGCCTCCATTATTTGATATTATAACTTGTGGAATAATGTTTTTTTTAAGAATGTGTAATTAATTTAAAAAAGGGAACAATACATAACTAAGGTTTTTAGTATGTCCAATTCAATAATAAGGTAATAAGTTTCAAAGTTCAAAAATAAGGTTTTTATTAAATTTTATTTTTGATTTAATTGATTAAATATATAAAAGTCACAAATTTGTACAAATTGGTCACAGATACATTTATTGGTCACATATTATCAAATTAATTAATTACAAATTATTACGAGGTCACAAATTAAAATTTTTATTTGTCACAAATTATTTTCGAGATCACGAATTGAAATTTTAATAGGTCAAAATTTATTTTTCCGAGGTCACGAATTGAAATTTTAATAGATCACAGATTAATTTCTTAGGTCACAATTAATTTCGAGGTTACAAATATGAATTTTAATAAGTCACAATTTCTCTTCGAGGTCACAAATCAGAATTTAATAGGTCACAGACTAATTTATTAGTCACAATTTATTGAATTTTATGGTCACAAATCGATCCCGATCAAAATTCACTACCAATACTTGGTCACAAATCTGTGACCACCGACCCACAACCGCCTCGCCACCGCAACCACCTCGCCACCGACAAACAACACCAACACCAGATCCATCGCCAACACCTGCATCAACACCAGATCCACCGCCGCTGCCTCACCACACAACCTACCATCACCACCCGCATCACCACCAAATCCACAGTCGTTTCCCCACCACACAACCTACCAACACCTCACAAACCTGAAATCACCATCGCCACAGAAACGCACCATCCCCACCACCACCAACAGACGCACCACCACTATTTTGCAATCCCCAACAACTACCGGCACCAAGCAACTTGCACCACTAAACAACTCGCACCCAACCACCTCACATCACGATCGCACCCAAACCAACCACCGCGCACAGCACCACGCCCAACCACAAATCGCACTCACCACCGCGCATAGCTCCATCGAACTACCACTACACAGAATCGCATCAAAAATTTTAAAAAGAAGAAGATGAAGAATGGCCGTCAGCATCGTCGCTGTGAAACGTCGCCGCCAGTATCGCCGCCCAGTTCATCGACGCTGCGCAGTTCCTTCATCTTGGAGTGGAGAGAGAGAGAGACGGGGTATAGAGAGAGAAAGAGATTGGGGTGGTGGCGGCGGGGGATAGAGTGAGAGCGAGAGAGAGACGGGGGCGGGAGGGTGTGATATTTTACATTAGGTTAGTATATTTATATAATTTATTTGATTTTTTAATATTAAAATATTTTTTAATATTATAATTAAAACCTGATTTTTGTATAAATAAACTATATATCCTAATTTTGATTTTGGATCTTTAAATACCTTCCTAGATGTAATTTCCTCTTTAAAAAATAAGAAAAAGTTTTGAGTAAGCCCGACCCTGGCCCAAGGCAGACTAGGCAGTTGTCTAGGGCCTCAGGCTTTGATGGACCTTAACCCATAAAAAATCCACACAATATTTCAATAAAAAAAAAAAAAAAAAAAATCCACACAAAACATTGATTTATTGAATTGAAATAAGGAAAAATTTCATAAGTAAGAGTATAAGTATGACCCATTTCAATAATAACAAAATAAGTTTCAACTTTCAAATATAAGATTTTTATTAATTTTTATTTATAATTTAATTAATTAAATATATTAAGGTCACATATCTATATAATTTGATCACAGATTCACAATTTAGTTAGTCACATATTATTTTCGATCACAAATCAAAATTTTTAAATGTCAAAAATTATTTTACGATCACAATTCAAAAATTTTATAGGTCACAATTTATTCATCGATCGCAGATTCACAATTTAATTAATCACATATTATTTTTGGTCACAAATTAAAATTTTTAAATGTCAAAAAATTTACGATCACAATTCAAAAATTTTAAAGGTCACAATTTTTTCCTTAGTCACAAGTGAAATTTATAAGTCACAATTTCTTTATTAGTCATAATTCACGAACATTATAAATTACAACTTATAATCGGTCACAAATTAACAAATTTTTAGGTTACACATTATTTTTTAGTCACGGATCATATTTTTCATTGGTCACATATTGTTTACTGGTGACAGATTAATCAATTTAATGGTCACAACCAGCCAAATAAATTGTGACCACTACCCATTCTTGTGAACACCACCTCATAACCGCCTAAACCACCACCACAACCTCATCACCGCTTAAACCACCGTTACAACCACCTTCACCGCCAAAATCACCACCACATTGGTCACAAATTAGTCAATTTGTTGGTCACAACTTTCAATCAACCAATAAAATCGTCACAAACACCCCCACCCCATCCCACTACTCCAAAGCATCGCACTACCACCAACCATCACCAGTGGCGTCGCCACTGCCACCACCATCGACATACCACCACTACAACACCAACCGCACGCACGCTCCATCCCACCACTAAGAAGCACTGTAGCACCACCAACAATTACCAGCGACGCCGTCCACCACCTCAGCAACCAAGACTTCCAAACACCACCCAGATCACCACTGCCAACACAAGCATCGCCACTACTATCACAACCACCGCCGTCCTACCTAGATCCACAGCACTAACATCACCACCCCGTCACCCCAAACCCACCACCATACCGCAATCGCCATCAACCATATGTACCACCACCGCAAATCACCGCCAGATCCACACCAAAGCACTGCACCACTGTCAGAACCATATGTAACAACCATTTGCCCAAAAAAAAAAAACCACCGATCCGCACACTGCAGCGGCACTCTGGTGTTCTCGGTCATTGAGCGAAGCCATCGCTGCAAGTGACTCTCAGAGGCCTGCTTCTAGCCTGCAATTCACTTCTCTACAACGACGACGGAGTGCTTCTTCTGGCCGGCGATTCACGCCGACGGGTTGCTACCGACAGAGAGAGAGAGAGAGAGAGAGAGAGAGAGAGAGACGGTTGGTTGTGGCATGTGGGAGAAATTTAGAGAGAGAGTAAGGAGAGTGAGAATTAAAAATTAGGGTTTGAAGTATAAATATTTATTTTATAAAAATATTAATTAAAGTAAAACTTCTGATTTTTGAATTGTAAAACTTGGGGTCTGATTTTAGAATATTGAATACTTAAATTAGGGTATTGTGTAATTTCCACTTGAAATAATCAATTCTGTCAAACCACCACCGTTGGAGGAGCCCAAGAAGAAAGATGACTGCTACCGGAGAAGAATAAGGGCAAGAAGGAAGAAAAGAATCTGTTTAAAATATTAAAATTCTATACCTATTCCTTCCGATTTGAAGTATGATGCTGAACTGCTCTTTCATCTAGGGTACAATATTTATACAAGTAAGAAGCTTGTTCTCTACAATCTACTTCGGTTCGTTTTTTATTTATTTTTGTAAGTTTGAATCATGTGAAAGCACATTACTTGCTCTTACAATGTTGGCTAAAGGTGGAAGGTAAATCCATTTTGGCATAATTAATTAGGTACAAATTGGGTCAGTAATATTGTACATTTTAGAATATTACTCTGCAGCTTGTTTTCCTTGGTTTATATATAGATATCTTACTCACTCCAAAATCTATGGATAATGGATTTACAAAGTTGAAGCGTTGCGGTAGAGTTGTAATATAGATGAAGGGAAAATGATTACTGTAAACTTTGGGAAGGGAGATAACTTATCATGGTTACTAACCAATAATTTAGCTTCGTGCATTTTTTTTTTTTTTTTTTACAGTGCTAGAAAGAAGGGCATGCATTTATATATAATAGAAAAAGAAGGCTAATTGTCAAAAATAGGACTGAACATGATCTGATTTGATTCGGTTCTCTTCAGAATCGAATCGAATAATTTTTTTCGAGTATTTAGTAAATGGAATCGTCGGGTCCAAATGTAATTATGGACCCGTTCAGGTTCGATTTCGTACTATAATTAAATTTTTTAACATTTATAATAAAAATAACTAATGATACGTTCAATCTTAATTTTACAAATTAACGTAGTTCAATTTAATAACATATAAATAACAAGTTGTACAATAAGATTAATTTACAAATGTATACAAATACCAAAAAGTAGATACTAATATAAAAATATCGGTGATCCATATCAATAATTTATTTGCTTCAAACATTCAAATCTACATAAAATAAAAAAATATAAATTAGAAGTTATAAAGATAAAAATATTTTAAAGTATTGTTAATACACCCGTCTTTGATTCCTACCAGTGCATAGTTAACTTGATTAGCTAAGCTTTTATTGGGTCTTATTACAATATACAGTGAGAACTGTATCTTCAAGAAAGAAAATCTGAACCACAGATCAGTGAAAACTCACTATCCTGATTGTTGGGCACGATTGCCTATATAAGCAAACAAGCAATGAAAGAAAAAATGAAACGTGTGTAATTATTTAAACTTCCAATGCAAGCTGGTTATAACATGAATGGTCGATGGACCAGTTCAGATTAAAAATAAAAACATTGATTGCAAGAGGCGAAGTTCAATACCAGTTGCATAAGAAATAATTGCTCGACGTCAGTGCAGGGGCGGATCCAGCACCTGGTGAGCTCGCGCTGCTGCGCGTGCTGGATTCGTCGGAGTCTTCATAAAAAAGTCGTTGCCGGGAAGAAGAGAAAGAGTTACAAACTCTGTTTTGTTGCAGCAGGAAGAAGAAGATGAAGACGTTTTTTCGGCCATTTTTTTTTTTGTTTTTGTTTGGGTTTAACACTTAACAGGTTGTAGACTCACTGGACTAAGTGGACTTATTGTGGACTTATCAATTTTTTTAAAAAAAAAATGCTCAAGTAAGTTTGCAAATACATGGTCCAAGTCCAACACTTCAAGTCTCCAAATCTACACAACTCACTCACGATTGAGAATCGATTTGGGGGAGAAATGTGAATTAGGGTGGCTTGGAATGAAATTGCCAACGATATGGAGTCGGGGGCGAAAGCGTGCGTCCAATCAGTGTCTCTATGACAATGTAACTTCGAGCCTGTGGGTGTGGGGGCTTCAACTTCAAGTTCGAGTCTTGTGTTGTGTTGTCTGCCACGCGATTGGAGTTATTGGACTGAGGACTACCTCTGCCGCTACCGCTGCCGGTAAAGTTGGTAATGTGTTGCTAACCAAAGTTACTGAACTGCCTACCTACCTTGTTGTGCGGCAGTGCCTTTGTAATTATGTTTCTGTGCATGTGCATGTGCATGTGCCTGTAGCTATGTTGGAAAGTGGAAACTTGGAGTGTTGAATACTTAAATTTGTTGTCTGTTGATGTTGTGTACTTGTATAGTTGTGTTAATACTTACTTGTGTTGAATTATGAATTATGGGATTTATGAATTAAGGATTTATGAATTAGGGTTTAGGGTTTAGGGTTTATAAATTAGGGTTTTATTTATGAATAATGGTTTATGAATTACGATTTATGTTTTATAATTCATATTTTTTATTTTTTATTTGGGTTTTAGTGCATTTACATATATATATATATATATATTGAATAATTTTTAATATTATTTAATCAAATTTTAATAAACAATTGGGCTATTGCCTATTACGATAGTTGATTGTCGAATGTCAACGGTCTCCCCCCTAGCTGAACTATAAGGCTGGATTCGCCCCTGCATCGGTGGCAGCAGCTTCAATATCTCTCACAGTATTTGTTTCCAAATTGTGAAAATTGAATTGGGTTAGGTTTACAAATTTATACAAACACACGTAATGTAAGAAGGAAATATAAGAGGCTTAAACTTTGGACAAAAATGGGCCAAAAAATTAAAATAAAAAAGAGAAAAGAGAAAATTACCTTAAACCCTTCTTATCAAGATTAGATTTCAAAAATAAATGGATGAAATATTAAATTTCAATAATCAGGTGTTAATTAAGAATTATTAATTTAATAATTACAGAACCCCACCCCACCCCACCCCACCCTACCCTACCCTACCCTACCCTACCCTAAATTAAATCCCACTCATGCGCCCAGATTTCTTCTTTCTCTTTCTCTCTCTAGATCTAATTATAGAAATCACCCCAGCCCAATTTCTTCTCTCCATTTTCTCTCTCTACGTGATTTCTCTCTGCCTTCTCTCACCTCACCTCTCTTCTCCTCTCTCACATCTTCCTCTCTGTCCGCCTTCGTCGTCGTTGCCGGCGAAGACCAACGAAGTGCAACAATGGCGATTTGTACGTCTCACGTCTATCTTTTCTCTCCTCTCTCTCTTCTCTTCCTCTGTCCGCGATCTACAACGGTGATCTTCTCCGATTTTGTGTTTCTGCAACAATTTGTTATGGCAGATGGTTCTCGCGATGGCGGCAACTGTACGGTCCGATGATGGTGTGGTAGTGGTGCTGAGGTTGGGGACGCCTTTTCAGATCGTTCCTATGAGATATATATGTGGTTGGATGTGGTGGAATTGGTGGTATTGCAGGTGTTGGTGGTGGGTTGTGTGGTGGGACAACGACGATGGACCTGCAGCGGTTCTTGTGTGTTGGTGGTGGTGCCAATTACTGTAGTGGCAGCACGTCGATCGGTGGTGGCTTTTTTTTTTTTTTGCAAATGATTGTTTGACGGTGGCTCTAGCAGTAGGTATATGTTTGACGATGAGGTGCAGGGTTTGGGTTTTTGGTGGTTCGGTGGTGATAGTAACCCCATGGTGGGTTCTGTGTTAGTAGTGGTACATTTGAGGTGATGGTGGTGGTGGATTGCGATACTTGTATGTGGTGTGTGCAGATTTGTTTGTGGTGATCCTATGCGATCGAATATGTACTTGTTGTGACTATTTATGATCAATTTTGTGTTGATTGTGATCGATTGTGACTTGAGATTGACCTAGTCAAGGATGGTCACACTGAATACACATTTGGTCACAATTAGTCACACTGAAGACAAAATTGGTCGTTGAAACAAAGTCAGTGAATTTGTCACATATAATACAGGTATGGTCACGGATAATATAGTTATAAATCTGATCTACTATGCACCACAACAACCATCACATTTTTTGGAGATTTTTCTATTGGCGTCGCCGGAGTAATGGTCGGAGCAATTTGCTGTAGTCGTCGAGGTTGTTAGAATATTCGCCGGAGCAGTCGCCGGAGGTGGATGAAGTGGAGAGAGAAACAAATGAGTTTGAATTTAAATTTTGGTGTGATTGGTGATTGGGGTGGGGTAAATAATTAATGTATATAATATTATAATTTAATATTTATTGAATTTATTTACCATCCGATTTTTGAAATAATTAGACAAGTTTGAGAATTTTGAAAAGTAATTCTTAAATGTAGATTTTGTGTATTGTTCCCAAAAGAAAATTATCCAAAACCTTAGAATAAAGACTACTATTCATAAATAAGACGGATTAGTTATAGTTTAATATATTAGGTTCTAGTAAAATAAATAATAAAAATTTAATACAGTAACAACATGTAATCAAAATCTTTTAAAAACAACCCAAATCAGTTACCCAACCATTCTCTCTCTTCAATTCATCAACACTACGTCTCTCTCTTCCTTTTCTCTCTTTATCAAACTGGAATTACAGCATCGGTGATGCGCTACGCCGCTACACCACTGTGGCCTGAGCGCTGCTACACCATCAAGGCATGACCTCCCGCTTTCTTTTTGGAAATAGATCGTTTAGTAAATTATGAGACAGAACCCGATTGAAATTCTTAGTAAGATTGGCGGAACTTCTTGGTATGGTTCTTGGAAGCTTGTTCCAGGATAAATCCAATGTGTCGAGGGCATGGAATTTGTCAAGAAATTCAGGAATTGGCTCCATTAGGAGATTATGCCGTTGTTCCAGATAACCCAGTTTTGTTGCCATTGAGTTTGAGCTGAGTTAATTGAGTCAACTCACTTAATGAACTTGCTTTCATTCTGCCCTTCCAACCACTTACCAAGTGTATTTTGCATTTTCCCGTACGATCAATTAACATGCATGGCAAAAATTTTGACCCCAAATTTCACTAAACTTTGTGTTCATGTTAACCATCTAATACCAGATCGCAATGAATGGGTACTTTCTTCGTCCTTTTTTTTATCTGCTTTACAAAGAACGTCACTTGAAAATAACAAATGGAATATTTAATTTAGATTACAAAATTTATAATTCAAGTTAGTTATAAAAAAAATTGAGAGAAATATGCAAGTTCATTTCATCTATGTGGTAGCAAATACGGGGTAAATTTTATTTTAGAAACAATGATATCCACATAATTTGTCGCAGCATTTGGCATGTCAGAAGAAACGATGTAACTGTTACTATTAGGCACTTCTAAAAAGAGTTAAAAATCAAATTGGTGGTGGTGCTTATGTGGTGGTGAGGTCGTGGCAATAATGATGGTGGTCACAAATGGTGTTGGTAGTGGTGGTGGAGGAGGATGAGTGGTGGTGGTAATTAAGGTGGTGATGTGGTGAGATGAGATGAAAAGTGTTATAGCTACTAATTATTTGAGTTATTACGATGTGATCAATAAATAATATGTGACCTAAAAAAATGTGGGGTTGCAACAAATTTATAATCGTAACTCTTTGTTAAGTTATGAATTTGATAATTTGCGACTGTGAAATAAGTTGTGATATATAAAAATTGTAACATGTTGCCAAAAATAAATTGTGATCAATTAATTTATGATAAAAAAAAAAAAAAACTTGTGATCAATTAGTTTGATAATTTATAATCATGAAATAATTTATAATCTATAAATTTTGTGATCGAGAAATAAATTATAACCTAAAATATAGGTCTTTGATTAATATAAGTTACAGTCAAGCAACAACAGGTCACAGTTAGAAAACAACATGTCACAATGAATGCATTACACGATACAAACATTTATAATGAAAAAAAAACATAATCACGAATAGTCACAAATGATGTAGATTTTATCACAGATAGTTACAGTTAACACATGGAAGGTCACAAATAGTCATAATTAACAAGAAAGTGGCCACAAAAAGTCATTGTTCACATATTAGATTACAAAACACATACATAGTCACATACAGTCACAACCATGACGACGCTGATCGCGTATAATCAAAGTTAAGATAGATCAGGTCACATTTAAGAAAGACCTACTTGGTTACAAACATAGTCATAGAGAGTCACATTTGTAACCAAATATGCATTTATTGTGACGGGTTGTAACCAATTCCGTGTTAATTATGATCAATTGTGACTTGATAATACACCATCACAATTAAGATTGACACGGTCACAGATAGTCACACTACAGATAAATTTGGTCACAGTTAATCACACTGAAGACAATTATTTTGTAATGATGGGTACATGTAGTGAAGAGGTGGTTGATTGTACATGTGGGATAGAGTGGTGATGGTGCAGTTGGTCACTGGTCACATAAGCTAATTCATAGGTCACATATAATTATTAAAGTCACATATGTTATTTGTCTCAAGTCACAATTCACTAGTCACTGTTAGTCACATCGAAGACAAATTTAGTCACAATTAGTCACAGATGATCACACCTTACCAACAAATCACATAATTTTCATTAATCACAAACCACGTCATTTTCTTTGGCACAAATTTCATCAATTCTGCCACTCATATCACAAGATTTATATTTACTATTGAAAAAAAAATTGTATTTACCATCATGTCTAATGGAAACAAGTTTCCATTTTTACATGAAAAAAGAATTAAAGTGGAAACACAAATGAAAGCACATACACTTTAGCAATCATCACATTTTATGTTACGAGTTACAAGTAACAATTCACGGGTTAGCAGTCATATTTCAAGCCCGTTTGGCCCCCATTCCATTCTCATTCTCATTCTCATTTTTTTCTCTATCTTCATTTCAACCACACATTTTTCAAATAAAATAATATTACACACAAATTTAAAACTTTTCATCATTTTTCCACCACACATTCTTCCATCAATCACTATTCCAAAATTCTATTCTCATTAAAATCAACATCAAACACACTCTTCATATGTCACAATGTGCACATGTTACAAATCCAATTGAACTAATCATGGGTCATTTAATAAATTTCGTATTGCTTTAATACAAAAATAACAATCAATCGTAAGACTTGAATTATTTCTCCTGACAAAATTGATGTTTTAATATGAAACCCCGCATCTCAATAATTAAATCTTTTGCATGTGTGTAATGCAGATATAAAATGTCATAATTTACAATGCAAATCCACCAGTATCATTTTCTCAAAAACTAATTAAATATTAAAAAAATAATGAAGAAATTCAAAGGGCATTATTTACACAGTAAAAGGGGTATATTTTGTATTCCAGACAAGAATGAAACCGAGGAGCACATACTTTAGTTTTAGAACAAAAAAATAGGGATCTAAACGGGAAATTGAAGTTACAGGTGTAACGACTTACAGCGGATGACTGGATCTGAGAAAAAAAGGCGATATAGAGAGAGGGAAAGAGAGCCACAAAGACGAGCGTTCGGAGAAAATGGAATTGAGGAAAGAGAATGAAGAGAAAGGTCGGCTTTTTAATGGTGGGTTGTAGCTATTCGGGTTTGGAGTAGTCAGAGTAGTTCACCAGAGTAGTCGTCAGAGCGGCCATCGGAGAAGTCGCTAGTGTGATGTAGTGGGGTAATAGATGGGGTGGGTGAGGTGGCATGTGATGGAAATAATTAATGTATATTATGCCCCCGTTTGATTCCTATTTTTCCTAAAATTCATTTTTCTCACTCTTCTTTTCAGCCACACATTCTTCAATAAAATAATATTACACACAAATCCAAAAAAATTTCCTTAATTTTTAACTACAAATTCTCCATCAATCAATTATTTAAAATTCATTTTTTCCTCCAAAATGAGAATCAAACAAGCCCATATTTTAATATTTAATAAATTTATTTATCACCTGATTTTTGAAATAATTTAACATGTTTGTTAGTTTTGAAAAGTAATTATTATATATAGGTGTTATGTGATGTTCCCTTTAAAAAAATTGAAAATAATTTGTGCTAATTTTTTTTTGAAAGAGTTATATGATTTGATTTATATAATATAAAAAAATTTAAAAATTTAAAAATATTCGATTTTTAGTCTAGAACTGAAAATCGAATCAAACCCATCAATTCTAGATTCGGGTATTTAATTTCAGAAGAATCGCTCGATTCCGATTCAGTTCAAAACTTTTGTCTAACCCCAGTCAAGAGTGACCGAACATGTACAAAATTTAAGCGCCTCGTAATAATAAGTTGCCTGAGATCTCAAAATTTTCAGGGTCAACCTTAATTTTGAGTTTACATGTAATATTATTTTATTAAAAAATGTGTAACTGATAAGAAAAAAGTGAAAATATCGATTATTGTTATAAAATAGAGAAGAAGTAGAAGAGATAGTTAAGTCAATAGACTTGTGTGTCTTTTATAGGTAAGAATCAGGGATATAATGGTAATAATTTTAGGGCTACATGGGTATATTTATAGGTAAGAATTAGGGATACAATGGTAATAATTTTAGGGCTACATGGGTATAATTGTCATTCACTACAAATCATAATAAACTTTTTTTTTACAACACTCCCCCTTGAATGACACATTACAAAATATCTACCTCGTTAAAACCTTATTTGATAAAATCCTAATAGGACAATAAAAAAATCAAACGAAGGAAAAAGAGTACAGTTATTTTGGAATATTAAAAATAAATGCAACCTCATTAAAACCTTGCTAGAAAAATTCAGTGGGATAAAACTTGTGCGAAAGAAAAAGAGTACAACTACTCCCTATGATATTGATCACTAAAAATCTTTGAGTCGACACATTCCAATCCCATGAATTAACTTCTTGAATGTAGATGTTGGCAGTACTTTTGTGAATAAGTCGATTACTTAGTCACTTGAGCGAATTTGTTGAACGTCGATGTCGCCATTCTTCTGAAACTCATATACTTCGTCCTATCACCATTGATATAGATTTTGCAATACAAGTTGCATTGTCTTCATACAAATTTATTGGACTAACTTTTGTTGAAGTTAACTCGCATGATGCTTGGATATGATGAGTTTTGTTCCTCAACCATACACATTATCGCCTTACTTCATGGATTGCAATAATTTCAAAGTGATTTGAGGATGTTGCTGTCAAGGATTGCTTTATAGATCTCCATGATATAATTGTTCCTCCACGCGTAAACACATATCCTGTTTGTGATTTTACTTTTTGTGGGTTAGAGAGATAACCTGCATTTGCATATCCCACTAAAATACATCCCGATGTTTGGGAATAAAATAATCTCAAATCAATCGTACCCTTTAGATAACAAAAAATATGTCTAACATCATTTCAATGTCTTTAAGTTGGTGTAGAGCTATATTTTGTAAGGAGATTTACAGAAAAAGCTATGTCGGGTTGAGTGCAGTTTACAAGATAAGTTAATACTCCAATTGCACTAAGATATGGTACTTTAGGACCAAATTTTTTTTCTTCCATCTTCAAGTGGATGAAATTGATCTTTTTTCACATCAAGTGATTGAACAACTATAGGCAATGTCAATGGATGCGCATTATCCACATAAATCCCGTTTTAGAACTTTTCCTGTATATGTAAATTGATGAACAAATAATCATTCTGAAAAATGTTCAATCTGCAACCTCGAGACAAAATTTAATTTTTTCCAAATCATTCATCTCAAATTTATTTTTAAATAATTAGCAGTTTCGTTGAACTCTTCAGGAGTTCAAATTAAATTTAAATCATCCACATAAACTGCTACAATTTTAAATCCAACATTTGTTTTCTTTATGAAAACACATAGACATACATCGTCATTCTTATAGCCCTCATTCAACAAATATTCGCTAAGACGATTATACTACATGAGCCAAATTGTTTTAATCCATATAATGATCTTTGCAATTTAATTTGAAACATGATTTTTGGACATGCATCATTTGAGTTATGCTTCAGGCATATTAAATATTTCAGAGATAATATTAATAGTCATGCCAAATGAGTTGACTATCACGTATTTCAAATTTCATATATTGTCAAGATAACATGATATAGATTCGTGATTTCATCAACGACGATCTTTGCGAAATTCATTATGTTGAGAGTCGTACATTACACATTATGATTTCATTTTTTTCATTTTCTTTTCACATAAGTATATACCTTTAGATTATTGGACTACGGGTCCAAAAACATCATGTTTCTCTAGTAAAATCAATTTTTGATTGCGTCCATTTTATTTGGCCAAACATTATTTCGATCGATATATTTTGATTCCTCGCGATTCATATATGATGCAGCACACATCATGTACAAAATTGTTGTCGACAACTTTTCATTTTTCGATTCTATTTCTTACTCCATAACGACATAACTTATTGAAATATCTCAAATTCAATATATTAGGTACCTGAACCTCTTCAGGGGTTTTATAATTTGTTATGTCTAAACACTCATTAAAAGTGTATGTCTTCTTAATGAGACCATCTTTGTTAATTACTTTATTTTCGTTTGAAAATTTTGTTTGTATTAGAATCGAACACATCACGCTTCAAGCGTGCTATAGACATATAGGGTAATTAGCAGAAACGGTCCTTAACGTTTACACTCATTGCTAAAATGGTCCCTATCGTTTTAATTTTGACATTTACACCCTTATTTCAAACGTTTGTTGCGGGATTGGTCCTTCCATCCAATTCCTTTAAATCAATCGTTAACAATTTAATGGAATTTGCAGAAATGGTCCCTAACGTTTACACTCATTGTTAAAATGATCACTATCTTGTTTGAATCCAACTAAATTTTATTCCATTACATTTTATTTTTCTCTCTTCTATTTTCAACCATACAATATTTCATAAAATAATATTATACGTAAATCGAAAAAAATTCCTTCTTTTTCAACCGTTCATTTTTCAAAAAAAATATTATTTCACCAATTTTTATTCACAAAAAAGTTGGGGCCAAACAGGGGCTAAATTAGTCAACTTCCCACATATTTTCTCCTCTTAAATTTTTTGGTTAATATAATTCCTATGGTTTGATATAATTTAAAAGTTTAGACCTCAACTCAAAACGTTGTCGGCAAATCTCATCTCTAACCCTCTAACCATTTAGCACAAATAATCATTGATGAACTACGTAGTTTAAGTTCTCAATATTAACCTACTACAATAGATACAAAATATCCATAGTAAAAGGGAAAATAAACTGCTACACAATAGATATTTGCCGACGACGTTTTGAGTTGGGGTATAAAGTTGTAAATTACATCAAACCATAGGAATTATATTCACTGAAAATTTTAAGAGGAGAAAAATATGGGAAGTTGACTAATTTCTCTGTTTGACCCTCATTTTTTGTGAATGAAAATATGTGGAATATTATTATTATTTTTAAATGAATGATTGAAAAAGAAAGAAAAATTTTCGATTTACATATAATATTATTTTATGAAAAGTTATGTGGTTGAAAATAGGAAAGAGAGAAAAATAAAATGTAATAGAATAAAATTTAATTAAACTCAAACAAGATAGAGACCATTTTAGCAAATGAGTGTAAATGTTAGGGACCATTTCTATAAATTCCATTAAATTGTTAACGGTTGATTGAACAGAATTGGATGGAATGACCAATACCGTAACAAACGTTTGAAATAAGGGTGTAAATGTCAAAATTAAAACGATAGGGACCATTTTAGCAATGAGTGTAAACGTTAGGGACAATTTCTGCTAATTACCCATATAACAAATATAATGCTATCAAATTGTCCTCTTATGATATCAATTCGTATTTGAGCACTTAAAATTGGCGCGTTATATATTGTTGATCTTTTTGATCAGTAAATGCATCTAAATAAATTATCTTTCAAATTTCTGGTTCGAGTGATCTTTTGCGAGGATTTAAATAATAATGTATTTGTATATTATTTTCAACTTCTTAATTTCCACCATAATACTGAGAGAATTGTCCAGTCAATTTGACAATTATTTTTTCAGCGTTATAAAATATCACCTATTTGAGATAATGGTTCAAACTATGCATTTATTCTCAGCATTTTTTATTTTTCATCTCAGTGCATTGTGGTGGATTGATTTTACATATACTGCACTATCAAAAGAATTAGATGAAAAATTAGGCTTTAATCATAAGCCAATTATAATATAGAGAACTATGATGTTGGCATGATGCGTAATAAAATTCCCTAAACAAAAAGGGGAAAATACCTTGTTCTCAATTATATTAATTGGAGGCATTTAACAAACAGTAGCGTTAAATCATTTATCGACATTTCAACTAACACTTATTCAAATATTGAGATTTATGCTCACTAGCATTAACAAGACATAGTATTGATTATATAATTTGAAAATTATGCTCATAACTTGAGCAATAATTTCGCAAACTTCAGGTTACGAACACCATGTAACCATCTAGTATTTGTATCAAATCTATTATATACAAATAATATTTAGATGGTCAATGTGGTGGGTGACGGGGCCCCGTATATCACCCTAATTAATTTTCAAAAATATAGAGAATTCAATCCCTATTTTAGTTAATGATATTTAATAATCAATTGTCGATAAAGAGAACAAATTATATATAAAAATTTATTGGATTGAAGAATCTTCTGGTTCTTCATTGAATATCCATTTAAAATTTTTAATTTCGCATCATTATTTATCCAATGATGGCCTAATTGATTATGTCAAATAGTAAAACCAAAATTGAACTTTTGGTTCAATATGAGATATAATTCACTTATTTAATTTTAAAGAATATGATTAAACATTATACAGTCATATATCTTTCAAGTAGTTAAACTAATCAATATTCTCATGACATTATTTAGTTATATGTTTTCCTTCAAGAATAAATACACAAATTTCAAAATGATATATTTTTCGAGACATGTGCTACTTCGAGAGCACATTATAATTTATTATTATTTTTCAAGAGCAATATATACATATTTTTCCGAAATGTTGGAGGGTTACGCTCTTCAGGAGCAATAACATATTATCGTTTGAAATAATAAATTGTATAAAAATTTACTTTTCAGCAATAAAAACTTAATTTATGTTAGATTTTAATAATTATGCTCTTCGAGAGCAAGTAAAATCGAACTAAAATATTTGTCGATAATAGTGTGTTACTTTATAAATAATAATCTTCTTTAAAATATTAACAATGTTGTGTTACTTCAAAAGCACCAATAAAGGAAATATTAGCTCTTCAAGAGTCGTGTATTATTTGTAGAGATGAATATCTTTAGGAGCAACAACACTATATTCATTTATGAAATCGATCTAGAAAATTTCTCAAATCACGAAATAAACTAGATCTCACAGAATTCGCTATTCTAGAGCAAGTAATATTCTGCTAGAATATTGAAATAATATGAAATTCAATATACATAAATTTTGGATTCTTTAAGAATGATAAAATATTCTTCATGGACATTAATAAGTATAGATGTACGTTTTATTTGGATAACATAATAATATGAATAGAATGTAAAGTCTACTAGCCACATAGATATGGAAAAAGAAATTAAACCTAGTATGTGGTATGACACGTGAAACGGATGATTACGTTGATTTATCACAGACGATGACTTTGATTTCTTCCCATCAATTTATCAATGATTATCGGTGCATAACCATGATGACTATAGATTGGTGTATGCTGATGTACTTTTGATTTTTGATTTTGTAGCATATGATTGAAAAGGTCAAGGCACAACATAACATGACAATATTTATGATATTGACATTCCATTGATTTAAGCTGCTCTTTCTGGTTGTTGAAGACAAATCTATACTAAATAACTCTTTTTTTAATCAATATCAACATATGTTACGTGTTTTCTTTCAAGGATAAACACTAATTTAAAATAATATGTTTTTCGAAACATGTGCTACTTCGAGAGCACGTTGTATTTTATTATTACTTCTTCACGAGCAATATATTAATATTCTTATGGAATATTAAAAATTACAATTTATACTTTTCAGGAGCAAGTTATATTCTTCATGAATATTAATTAAAATATTGTGCTACTTCAAGAGTAATAACATGATAAATTATTAATTTATAGTTTATAGAAGAATATCTAAAAATATTTAATCGAGTTAAAGAATATTAATTATCATACAAACATGAATATAAATTACCAAAAATGCAGTAGGAAAAAAAATCTTCATATATAAAAGATAACAAAATTGACTAAATATTTTACCAACATGTATTAGTAAAAATAGAAAAATGCCAAAAATACACGTGAATTAATCACCAAACATAGGATTTTTTATGAAATCACTATAGTCTTCTTCTTTTTTATGTAAACATAAATCCATTATCAAACATACACTTCAATACCATAATGAAGGTAGAATTAAAGGTAGAATTTAACATTAATTTCATAAGGAAGGCAGAATTGATTTCAGATATAAAATAATGAGAAAAAAATTCATTATACTGAAAAAAAATATAATTAATTATGCATACACATTTATAGACGCAATTATCCTTGACTTGTAGGTGAGTTAATAGATTTATAGGTACAAAAGCAAATTAGTTTTTGTAATCATTGTGGCAGCAAAATTCATGACAGTGGCAATATGAATGTTAACTAAGTTGGAACCAAATTCTTTACTTGACAGGTTTAATGCATGTACAGAAAAGTTGCATAATTGATACAACCTCAATAGACCAAGTTTATGTTCGTCGGCGACGGATTGAAATGAAAAAATTTGTTTACAAAAAAAAAAAAATTTCACATTAATAAATGAGCAAGAATTGATAAACACAAATTGATAAACTTGTTTTCTGCACATGTATATATATAAAATATTTACATGTTACCAAATTAATTTTGTTACACGTGATAAATAATTATACCTAAAAAAAAATTACTATAATCACTAAATTTGAAAATTAAGTTTTCGTGCTGACAACGTGTTATAAAATAGAGAAGAAATAGAAGAGAGTTAAAGTCAATAGACTTGCGTGTCTTTTATTAATGAACAAAGCACTATATTTATAGGTAAAAATCAAAGATACAATGATAATAATTTCTAGCACTACATGGGTATAATTGTCATTCACTACAAATCTTAATAAACTTTCATTTTACAACAATTATAATTTTATCTAGAACGGAAAGAAAATATGTTGATCCATCACCATCAAAACAGCCAACAATATATTTGTTTTCATAAACAAGAAAAATAAATGAAAATTTTCCTTCATCGAAAATATTAAAGTTTTTCTCATTAATTATTATAAAAGCAACTTATGACCTCATTTTTTTTTTAAATGTAAATAAGCAAAGGGTTAACGGTTAACCCTTGACATCAAGAATACTGAATACTCATGCTGATCATAATAATTCAATGATTGTTATTTAACATTTAAAAGCTTGTTCGGTATGTCAACATTTTAGTCCAATTCAACTAAATGCTAAAATCAATTACGATCGCACATGAAAAATAATTCTTCTCAGAAAAGGAAAAAAAAAAAAAAAGAGAATGAAAAACTCTTGGCTGTAATTATACACAAATTATTATGAAATTAAATAAGTTTATTCCAAACTGCTATCTCCTGTCTCAGTTTCAGTAGGAGAAAGGCAAGCTGCAAAAATTGACATCGGAATTAAGCATATATAGGATGAAAAAAAAAAAAAAAAAAAAAGACGAGACTAGCATCTGTATGCATCTGATCTAATGATTTAAAACTGTTAGAAAGGCCCAAAAAAATAATTATTTATATCAAGCATGCCTCCAGCTTCGGCTTAAAAAAATCATATTTTTAATCGAAGTGCAGCGTGATCTTTTCAGAAATAGGTTGGCATAGAGAGACTTAAAAAAAAACTCTCTTCCATGTTAAATAGTCAATCTAAAATAAAGAAATTTATATTTACGTATATGCAGTATAGATCCAACAAAGAATTGACCAGACATGAACCGAGGATTGGTAAACACGCCCTCAAAGGTTGTAGGCTCCCAAATACCGAAATAATATTAGGTCATCGGTGCCCTTGAGGGATATTTTGTGCAAAAAAAAAAAAAGGGAAAAAGAAGAAGGTGATTTGGCAGCCTGTGATCGAGTGTTTTTATGTAGGAAAAAGATAAAAAAAAAAAACAGGGACAATGACCGACCCTATTTTCAGGGTAGGAAAAAGATAAAGAAACGGGGTCAATGACCGACACTGTTTCTAGTGGCGCCCCCCTACTGGAAGACGTGCCCATAGCATAACTCTTTTATGTCTTTTTTTCCCAATTTTCAATGAAAACCTGCCAAATATTGTCTGGAAAATTAAAAAAAAATAAAAATAACTGTCATTGACTCTGAATGTGTAGCATGACTGTATTTGTGTGAGATTAGCACAGGCTTAATTGACAACAACACGAGCTAATTTACGCTTTTTTTTAAAAAAAAAAAAAAAAAAAAATTAGACCAGTATAGGTAGTGTGTTTTATTAATAACCAATAAACATAGAACATACCCCAATTTGAGGGAAGTATCGGAGCTGCTTTTATCCTGATGACAAAGGACTGATTGATCAGATGAATTGCCTCGTTCGATTATACCATTTCTTCTACCTTCTGATTTCTGCATCAAGAATTCATTAAACAGACAACTTAATAGAACAACAGGATATATGAACACCAAAGCACTAAAGAAATGAGGAAACTCTACATCTGCTAATTGCTGCTTCAACCATGCATTTTCTTCCCTTAATTCGGATTCCTGCATCATATATTGTATCAGATTTCAATGAATCCATTCGTACGATCCCAAATTTATTGAAGCATGATTAGCTAAGCTTAAGCAAAAGTAAAAGTAAAATTAATACTAATTTGGAAAGTAAACATGATCTGGAGAAAATTTGTCTAAGATTAAAAAGTTTAGTTATAAGTAAATTTATTAATAATAAATAAATTTTGATAAAGTAGGAAACGAGTAACTTTCTTTACTTAATAATAAGAATCAAATTAAGTTATCAAAACATGTTTATGGTCATTTTTTACTTATTTTCGAAGCTTAGCCAAACATGTTCTTACTTAAAACAAAAGAAATAAGTTTTCGAATTAAAAAACTCAAAAAAGGTAACTTCTTCTAAGGCCCCATTTGTTTCCCATTTTTGTTAAAATACATTTTTGTCTTCCTTCTTTTCAACCATACATTCTTCATTAAAATAATATTTCACGTAAATAAAAAAAAATTTCCTTATTTTTCAATCACATATGACACATTCTCCATCAATCTACTATTCTAAAATTCATTTTTTTTTTCAAAAAAATGAGAATCAAACGGGGCCTAAAAGAACTCGAATATATGTGACAAGTAAAGTTACTTCATATTAATCTTAAGGCGAACATGCTCTATTCTTCTTGTTGATGATATACAGAATCAAGTACTCATCAACATCAACGAGAATGCACAAATGCGGTATGAAAAAATCTCCCAATAAATATATAGAGCGCTCGAGCATGAAAATTATGTTCAAGGACTTGCCTTTTTCTTGAGTGTGCTGATATCTTTGATAAATCTTTCATTCTGTAATCAATCGAATGATTTAGACATGCTAATATTGTAAGTATATGCAGAAGAAAATAGTAAAATTTCAACAGAAATTAGTTACCTTAGTTTTAACTACACGGCTTAGTCCTCCCTCGACCATTTTCTCAAGTTTCATCAAATCACCCAAGCAAAGTCCTTGGAGATCTTCACCCTCAAGTTGCCTATCATATGCATTGTTGCATCTCAGTTGTCGAAATGTATTGGAATATAGAAAATAATATGGAGTAATTTTCATTATAGTATTTCCTTTTAGTGTAGGATTATTTTTCATAGTAGATTATTGTGTAATCTTTCCTTTTATATTTATTTCCTTCTACAGTTATTTGTAACCCTATAAATAGGATCTCTTATATTGTAATATTCACAAGACCATAATAATACAATTTATATTTCTTAACATGGTATTAGAGCAGGTTTAACTTGGTCTTGGGTTAAACTTGCACAACAAAAAAAAAAATTGAATAAAAAAAAACGAAAATTGTTTTTTTTATTCATCTTCTGATCCTCCACAACGGCCACAAAACTCTTCTTCACTTTTCTATGGTATTGGCACAAAGATCAAAGAAGACATTAACTAGGTGGCGCAATTTAGATTCAGATGCTGATTCAACGATTACTGCAAATAACGAAGATTGTTGTGAAGAAACCAAATCATCTGATGCAGTAAGCAAACTTATTTCAAAATCATATGAGGTATAAAAAAAAAAAAATTTGTTTTTTCCCTTTTTTTGGGAATTTAATTCTACTTTATTTGGAGAGTCAGTACCTTTAATTTTACTGGCACTCCCCCTGCCTCTTAAACTACCTAGAGGTTTTTTTTATGTTAAACAAAAATTGGTGGGTCGGTACCTTGATTTTTACCGGCACTTCCCCTACCTCTTAAACAAACTAGAGGTTTTTTTTAAAACTTTGAAGGGTCGGTACCTTGAATTTTATCGGCTCTCCCCCTGCCTCTTAAATTACCTAGAGATTTTTTAAAACTTTGGAGGGTCGGTACTTTAAATTTTACCGGCACTCCCCATGCCTCTTAAACTAACTAGAGGTTTTTAAAACTTTGAAGGGTCGATACCTTGAACTTTATCGGCCCTTCCCCTGCCCTTGAAAATTCGGGGTTTTCTTAAACAAAACAAAAGAAAAAATTGTTAGCGTCATTCGTTTTCTGGGTTCTTAGAAGATGATGACTTGACAGCACAGCTGGCTCGTAATGGCAAGTTGGGCATTCGTAATCTCCATGCTCCAACTTGAGGGAGCGTATTGGAATATAGAAAATAATATGGAGTAATTTTCATTATAGTATTTCCTTTTAGTGTAGGATTATTTTTCATAGTAGATTATTGTGTAATCTTTCCTTTTATATTTATTTCCTTCTACAGTTATTTGTAACCCTATAAATAGGATCTCTTATATTGTAATATTCACAAGACCATAATAATACAATTTATATTTCTTAACAAAATGTTTAAGCATACAATAATAGCACGTCTTTGACAGCAAGATGCGTACCTTAACTCGAGAGTCTTATTGACAAGTTCCTTACTGAGCATGGCATGGTTACCATTTCCCCACTAGTATGTATAAAAAAAGATGTAAGGTTAGAAGTCATGATCAGCTATTAACACTGAATTGTAGAAAAACAAGCACTTTCGATATGTTAAGGTTAGAAGTGTTCAATATTACTTTTATGTTACTTTTTTTGTTTGCAAACATGCATTTTGATAGTCAAGGTTACTCTCGACATAACAACTGATTGGAAATTAAAAGTTATTATAAGTAAGTTTTTCTTTACGCACGTAGTTAGATAACTTAGTTTTTTTTTAACTCGAGTATATTTATTACTTATTTTCAAACTTTCACTACCAAAAAAATCATTTGTGTCTTAAAATTAGTAAGTAGAATCGTCGGGTCCAAATTTAATTATGAAACCGTTTGAGTTTGATTTCATTCGGCTCGGTTCCCAAGTTCTGTACTATAATTAATTTTTTTTAATATTTATAAAGCTACATTAATTCAACTAATGACATGTACAATCTCAGCTCTTATAAAATAACGTAGTTCAATCTTATGTGTCTTTTACGTCTTTTTGTTGAATTTTTCATAGATTTGATTGTGAAAATCACATAAAAATGACGATAATGAGCTTACAATAATTAAGAGAGGCACTGTCGAGTTTTAATTCGATTTCACCAGAAGAAACAACACTACGGTAGAATAACAAATTTGGATAAAACTTAGGTCAATTTGATTAAATTGGGCTTGAATTGAAAATTACAAATATGAAAATCTTATTTTTGGGTTACCAAATTTATTTAGAAAATAATAAAATAACTTGATTTATTTAAAATAAATATATTTAAAATATTAGGAAGATTCGATCCTTATTCGATTCTTCGGTTCTAGATCTAGAATCGAGAACCGAACCAAACCCGTCGATTCTTGATTTAGATACTCGTTCGGGGGTATTTAAAATAAGAAAAATCGCAGAATTCGATTCGGAAGTTTTGCCCAACCCTACTTAAAATTTACTCATAAGTAAATTTTTTAAGCTTAGTCATACATGCACTATAATGGCTTATTCACATATACCCCTAATACAAGCAATGTAATAAACATAACTTATCCAACAGCTCCATTGTTCTCAGACAAACTTGCAATGTAATTAATATTTCCTAAAAACCTAAGTGAACATTATGGTAATTCTTTCATAGGCTTTCCCTTTTAAGAGCTTATGGGTAAAGAAAAAAATAAGGCATAAAACTCACTTGTTAAACAGAAAATAAATGAGTTGCTAGTCACAGAATATTATTCTTGTTGGACACGACCTTAAACGACACAGATGACAGTTTTCTTATCGATCGTCCAGGTTGACCTAAAATTAAATAAGAAAAATATGGAAATTAATGCAGAATAAGCTTGTAACTAAAAGTGCATATTTACCTCGGATGGTTGGCATAAACTGCCACAGCTCTCCGATTGCTGATTATACCTTTCAATTAGTTTCCTCATGCTTAACAAGAACAAGAGACATCAAAATTCTGAACTTCATAAGGAAGCTGAAAACACAATTAACATGTATCTAATTTCAACTAATTGGGCGAATGATGAACCCTTTTCAATTCCACTTTGAAATGTCACGTGTACAAAAATGTTAACGTAAACTACAAACAAACAAGTACAAAAACAAGAACAATCAACAAACATGCATCTAATTTCAACTAATTGGGCGATGACGAACCCTTTTCAATTCCACTTTGAAATGTCGCGTGTACAAAAATATTAACGTAAAGTCGTAAACAACAAACAAACAAGTACAAGAACAAGAACAATCAACAAACATGGTTGAGTTCAGCCAAATGGTTACCACAGTCACTTCGTGTCTAATTAAAAGGCTAAAACTCACATTTAGCAATAATGTGAAATAGCCATAGGTCAAACTAAGGAGTTCTAACTGATAACTAGACATGAAAGACAACACATGAGCACTCACTTCAACAATATTGTGAGTATGAGCGATCAAATATTATTTTTATCCACATATTTTGTAGAATCCACAGCTTTTATTCATTATTTATCCACAGATTTTATAGGACTCATAGCTTATATTATAATCTATAAAAAAAACTAATATCACTATGTGCATTAGGGCCTAACTAATTAAAATTGCACATGTGCAATAGGACTTTTGTTCAACATAGAACAAGGGAGTTATTCCACAAGTTACTATGGACCCTTGTACAAGTTGCTAGATATTTTCTTTATTAAGGGTAATTTCATCTTTTACGTTATTTAGAGTACTTTATATTGTCCTCTTTGTAAATCAATTTCGATACACTGAATACTATATTTGCATCTTCTTTGACACGTACGATGTGAAGTGTTTCCAACCTTGCATGGAGGAGGATTTTCAAGTGATTCCAACGCCAATGTGAGGCGGAATTTCGAGTTAATCCAACTTTTTTTAAGTTAAGGGAGAGTATCAAGTAAAGTGAAAAAGCAAGCCGTACATTATTAAGTTTTCTTCTTCTTCTTCTTCTTCTTTTTTTTTATTCAAGGCTCCTTCATGAAGCATGGAGTGGAACATGATTATTAAGTCAATATGACAGTAATGAGTTTAGCCTTTGAACCTTGACATAATGTATGTTTACAAATTGCATGAATTAATATATACGATCTTTTTCATATTCTTTTTTTACGAACTCTTAATGCCTAACATCTTGAGTCTGACGGAGTATAGGATATTATTATTATTTAAGTTTCTTGTAGGGCTAGTTTCATCTTTTATATTGTCTAGGGTTCTTTGATGCAAGCCAATGAGAACAAGAATTTCGAACTCCCATGACAAGTAGAATTGCATTCGATAGGTTTTACCACTATAAATACAACTAAAGTACAACTCTCTCTGCGTACAATTAGGCATTATGACATCTAATCTTAATCAATATTCAGGATTATTGTGGCTCTCCACAAGGCTAAGTAATCATTAACCCAATTTCATTTGCCACCTAGCTAGTGAATTGAAAATTTTACGACGTACACACTAAAAACTTGCTATATTTTATCGTATGTCATGTTCCTTGATTCCATTATGTCGTAACCATTACAACATATAAAATAAACACGCGATTATGTTGTGTTCATGATAAATTCAAAAAAATTATAATTCGAATGTAAATTTATTTACTATAATTACATACAAACATTAAGTAGTTCTATTTTCCAATAAACGTACCATCTCAACATGATCACATACAGGCCACAGCCCATACTGTGTTACTACAAGTGTGAGCATCGACTATCAACAGAACCATATTTCTTACTTTTCATGAAATTGAGTTATTGGTTTTATTTGAAACAACATAAAGAAAAGAAATTAGTACCATTTTCTATGACAGACAGAACATCAAGAATTAATACAAGAACATATATATGGTTTTCAGAAAAGTCACCCGCTCCGATAAATGAACACTTAACGGAAAAGAACAACTAGTAGAAATGAAAACACACACACACACATACAAAAATTTAGTAGTTCTTGGAGATTTTGTTTTATTTAATACCAGAGAAAAGAAATTGAAGTCCCATTTTTCAAGACAAATAGAAGATCAAGAATTGATAAAAGAACACACACATTTCTCATCTAATTGTCTCTACATATTGTATTCACTTCTCAGTTTAATTATACAAATACTGTATGAGAAATGCATGTGTTCTTTTATCAATTCTTGATCTTCTATTCTTTACATAGAATTTATACAGAAATTCAAATTGGAAGCATCCTGCCCATTTGTATTTTATCTGTGCCCATGTGTTTTAATCTCGTTTCCTGTACCAATTCTGTATGTATTTCATTTACCCGTAGCATGGTTCATGAAAAAGGCATACGATATATAATAGTACCCTAAATTTTTTCTTACCCCATAAGTTTCACTTAATTATAATTACCTAAGATCTGTGAGTGACCAACTTTTTATTTATCTATAAATCTCTTCATATCTACTGATTTCAAAATCGGCTAAATAGAGCAATTTCTACTAGGGTTTTTACCTTCAGTTTTCTGGTTCTTTTCCTTATCTGCCTGTTTTTAGTGCCAAGAATTTTAGATATATATTCATCAAAGATAATAAAAGCTTGGCGTGTGTATATGAGAGAGAGAGAGAGAGAGAGAGAGAGAAGACCTTGAGCTGGAATAATCGAAGAGCTTTCCGGTAGCAGAGAAGATTATGAGGGCAATTTCAGCATCACAAAGGGTTGAGAGTTCCTGAGCCTTCTTTAAAAGCCCTTTCCTTCTCTTGGAAAAAGTCACTTGCCTTGCTGTCAGGTTATCAATTTTCTTGATCTCAATTTTCTGTCTCACCATTTCCGTACACACTCAACTGCAAACCCCAGTATTTTAGGATAAATATAGATGTATCACGAAGAAATTAATATTCCGAGTGTCCGTACAGCTTAAGGAGAGAGAAAGAGATGGGTTTTTGATATAAATAATGAAGGTAAAGGGAAAAAGCAAATCTTCAAGTACAATACAGAATCTCTACGCAAAACCCTTAAAATCTTACCAAAATAGATCACAGCAAAGAATAAGAATCTGAGTATAAAAAGAAGGTTGAAACTGTACAGTTGCTACGTTTACTATTAAAGTGAAGAAATGATACTACCTGCAGATGGAAGGGAAGAGAGTTAAAACAGGAAACGTAGAGAGAGAGAACAGAGGAGAGCAATAGAGATAGGGGTTGTACGTAGAGATTTGGACAGATATCTTGAAATTACTATTCTGGGACGTTGGGTAAGGAGCTTAAGGAGACTTTTGATGATCCACACGGACCACACCATTGGATATAGCTTCGCCAATAATAAGAGGAGAAAGAAGCGTATGGGAGAGTAAGAGAAATGTCCATTTAAGAGCCTGTTTGTTTTCATTTTTCAATCTTAAAAATGGAAAATATAATCGTTATTAATTATAATCAATCATCATTTTTAACTTTTAATCTCTTGTATAAAGTTCATAATGATTATATTTTTCATTCTCATTCTTTTAAAAATGATAAATCAAACGGATAAATCACATTTTGTCCATTACTTTAAATTATGCTTTTGTATGGTAGATTAAATCAAAATCAATAATGAATTTTAACGATACATTTTATATGACCAACATTTTTTTAATCTACGTATTGATTAACTTTTATTAAAATTTACTAAAAATCTAATTTTAATCCCATCAAACAGAACTATACATAAATAAGTGAATAATAATGGTGAGTTTCACAAAAGTTATTGAAAAAATAATAATAATTTGATATATTATAAATGATGAATTATAAACAAGAGATAGACATGGACTTAGTTTATTTATTTATTTCCCTTTAGGTGGATCATAATATCATATTATAAACATGTTAGACAAAGCATAAAATTGTGATTTAAAATATTCAAACATACTTTTATCTACATATAATTCACATCTTACTATTCATTTATTATTCACTTGTTCTATATAACCCATAACTCATAAGCATTGTCAAACAAGTACTATGATATTACTTGGAGAAATTAAAATTTATATTTTAATCTAAATTAAAGTCAACAATTAGTTTTAACCACACATTATGGAATCCACAATTTTTATCCATACATTAATCAACTTTTATCAAAATTTGTTAAAAATCAAATTTTAATCCCCACCAAACAAGACTATAAATAAATAAGTAAATAATACTTATGAATTTTACAAAAGTTATCGAAAAAAATAATTTGATATATTATATAAATGAATTATAAACAAAAGACAAACATGGGCTTAATTTATTTATTTATTTATATTTACCCTTAGGTGGATCATAATATATATTATAAACATGTTAGACGAAGCATAAAATTATGATTTAAAAATATTCAAACGAACTTTCATGTACATATTTCATCTAATTCATAATTTACTATTCATTTATTATTCATTTATCATGTATAACCCATGGCTTATAAACTACTATCAAACAAGCATTATGCTTTTGTTTGGAGAAATTAAAATTTGGATTTTGATATAAATTAAAATCAATAATTAATTTTAACCATATATTTTTTGAGATTCATAATTTTTCGATCCATATATTTTATCAATTATTATCAAAATTTATTAAAAAATTTATTTTAATATCCATCAAACAAAGATGATATATATTAGTAGTTTTCTGAAATAAGGTGGGGAAAACTTAACCAAGAACGCATAATTCTATTCTCGTGGGCACGTGGCCTACGTCGTTAAGACCCTACCGGAGTAGATGCCCCATATGTAATTAGAGCCCTACTACAAAAACAGGCCAAAAAACAGGGTTAAAAACAGGGGGCTGAGGTGGCAGCACCTCAACCCCAAATCTGATCAGATCTGAAATTAAAAAATTCAGATCTGGGGCTGAGGTGCTGTCCACCTCAGCCCCCTGTTTTTAACCCTATTTTTTATCCTGTCCAAGGGGTTTAACTCATGTAATTAAAACCTCTAAATTAATTTGGTTTACAAATTAACGTTGACGTCTTTGACATCACCAATTGAGTTTGAGGATGATGCCAGTATAAATGCAATCAACGTAAGTCATATCACCTAAATTAGGTTGATTGCATATATATATATATATATATATATATATATATTTTACTAAGGAACCCGTAATTTTTTTTTTACTAAGGAACTCACAATCGCTATCTTTTAAATGTGCATTAAATAAATCCTCGAACTAAGGTAATAGTCTGCAAATTACGTCAATCATATTAATTATACTAGGCAAATTCGATGCGACAGGTTCGATTGAAAAAGTGTTGGTAGAGGGAATCGAACTCGTGATCAAAAACTTCCTTAGTAGCCTATTTCACTAATTCGATCACCCCAGATTACATATCTACTATTATTAAGACCTTACCTTGTATATCTGCCTCCTTCGTCTTTAAAAGGATGAACCATTGTATAGTTCAATATACAATGGAATAAATAAATCCTTTTGAAAAATTATCTATTTCTTAATTTATAAGTACATTTTAACATATGCTTAGATGAATGTTTGGCGACCAAAACTTCATTTTTCAAAAAATAAGTAAAGACTAAAGATATAAATATCAAATCAATTTTTGTTCATAATAAAATTATTTTATGTTCGATAAAAAGAAGCTTAAAAGTAACATTCATTTCTTAATTTTTGCTAAACTTTTCAAGAAACAAAATGAGAACTTACATTCGAAAATCATGTTTAATAAAATTAAGCTCAAGTAAGCACTTAAAAGCTTTACTTGTAAGTTGTAAGATTACTTACAAGTAAATAAATCAGTTCTAAAATGTATAATTTTTTACTAGTCAATGCTAAAAATAAGCAAGTTATCTTGACAGTAAAGTTAAAATTATTGCCAAAATAAGTATTTTTTCTTAAAGAAAACACATCGAAACATATTAAAAACCCAAAAAAAAAAAAAAAAAAAATAAATGTATTAAAAACAAATTTTAATTTTCTAACAAGGAGCATTTGCATTCTCTTTTTGCCCTTGAGAACGAATATTACTAAAATAAAAAATTACAGATTGGGTTCCCAACTATTGAAATGTAGCATGTCCCTAACTGATATTTTGGAAACCTCGATGCCAAGCCTTTAATTTTGTAAGGCCTCGTTTGATTCTCATTCTTTGTAAAATGAGAATGAAAAATATAGTCGTTGTGGGCCACACACAAGAGACGAAAAGTAAAAAATGGTGGCTAGATGTGATGAATAACAATCATATTTTTCATTTTTATGGAGGAAAAATGGGTATCAAACGGGACCTAACCCATGGATCATTTATTTTTATTAGTTACACCGCATTTTTAAATATTTTTTATTTACTAAAATGGTTATAAATAAATGACATAAAATACCCTCTTTAACTTACACCCATATATTTATGTACATTGCACATTTAAAACCCTAATTCATAATTTTTCTATGTATTTTCGTACACCACAATAAAACCCTAATTCATATATTTACTTGCGCAACAAATAAAAACCATAATCAAATTTATCATTTTTGTAAAAAATTTCATTTTAAATTTTGAGAGAAAAGTGGTGGTTGTCTCAACTATTTTCAATGAATTTAGGGGAAAAAATGATAATGGTAGAGTGTTTTTTGATTTGCATATTTGAACTCAGTATGACCGTGGCGTGCATAGGTAGGTGGAAGGGGCAAGTTCGGGCATTAGCTCAGGCTAAAAAAAAAAATTAATAATTTTTTCTCCAATGAAATTTCTTTTTTTATATATCAGTCCAGTATACTTTTTTTTTTTTTTTTTTGGTCCCCCTTGGCTATAGTCCTATGACCATGAAACGTTGATTAGTATTATGTCGACCTAGTTTCTAGTCACAAAAGGACAATTTGCCTCCAAAATCATTTCGACGAGCCATCTTTTTCTGAGAATCCAAATAGATTTCAACAATAGACTTGTGAAGTTGAAGTATATGGCGCCATTCAGAAGAAAAAACCAAATTTGAAGCAAATTTTTTTAAATAACATTACTTTATTTCCAACAAAACCACAGACACCTATAAGCAATCCATCCACAAAATAAAAAAATAAAAAGACTTAAACTGAAAAAAAAGTTTACTCCTATTTGTTGGATCGTAAGGTATTTTGCTGAGATTGGGGGGACGATGATAATACTAGGAGGTATAATCTTCACTGTATTCATAGCGTGGTATACCGTATTTTCCTTTCTTTTTATTTTTTATTTTATTTAGATGGATTAGTATTTGTAAAATAGATGCAATGTATTATTAAAAAATTATTGAATAATGCTAACGGTACACAATGGGGAATAGGCTAGGCGCTCCTCCAATAGGAGGGTGTCGAGTGTCCATTATGAACACCCTTCGGTACACATAGCAAAACCAAAAAATATTAGATAATTATATTAACACTACAATTTTTATTTTTTCCACTACATTTTATTTGTGTTTAAGGTTCACAATTTTTGTTCATTATAATACTTATGTCTCTAAACATTTTTCATGTCATTATTATCCTCAAACTTTCAATTAGTTAACATATTTTATATTTTGATAACAATTTCATGTTTAAAAGTCCATTAAAATGACGTAAAACAACTCATTTTTCATCTTATTTTTTAAAAAATGTGATTTTTTTTTTTTTTTTTTTTTTATCATTTCAAAGCATGAAAACAAATTATATTGATATAAATTATCTTCAAGTATGAAATTTACTAATTAATGAAAGATTGAAGATAAGAATTCAAAGGAAAAAATAATTGCTACAATGAACAAAGATTAAAGAGTTTAACCGTAATTAAAATATGATATATCAAATAAAAATTGGGATGACAATATAATCACCAACAAATATTTTTTAATGAGTGTGTATTATGACATGGAGTAACTAGCATAATTCATAGATGTTTGTGTGAATATAGTCACCCCTAATTAAAACTTTAATTTTTTTGTTAGAAAGATAGCTTTACCTCATATTAAAATAAACAAAAAAGAAAAACAAGAACTAAGGGTGTGTTTGATAGCGAAAATTTTTCCGGAAACTTGGAATCGTTTTCCAACTTCCTGCTTTTGCGCTGTTTGATAGCCTTTATTTTCCATGGAATCGGTTTTCAACATTTTTCAAGGTACAACCACTTGAAGCGTGATTCCGTGGAAATCAATTCCTTGCTATTTGGTGGGAATTGATTTCCAACTTTTTTTTTTTTAGTAATAGAAACAAATTCTAAGATAAAGTCAAAATAGAGCCAAATGTAAAAATATAAATAATTTTTTTATTTTTTTATTATTTTTTTTTTTTTTTTGGCAATCTAAACATATTTTGTCCCTAATGGTAAAAAAATTTATCCATTTAATTGACAATTTGCATGAAAAACAAAGTCAAACGTATTATGATAGAAATGTGAAAAATTATACCAATCAAATACTTTTAATTCAATTCCCGGTAAAACAATTCCAGGCAATTCAATTTCCTGGAATCCAATTCCTTTTCCACCCATTTTCCACCCTGCAATCAAACGGACCCTAAAGGGAAAATAAAAAGAAAAGAAAAGGCAAAACCTACCCAACGTCTGCTCCCAACCCCCAATGAACATTAAAGGTCCGTTTGATTCTCATTCTTTGTAGAATGAAAATGAAAAATATAATCGTATAAAAAATATAGTCATTATGCCTCACACAAGAGATGTAAAGTCAAAAATTGTGATTGAATGTGATGGATAACGGTCATATTTTTCATTTTTATGGATAAATAATAAAAAACAAATTTTAAGTTGTTGAAGAATCGGGAAGTCCCACGAAATATATAGTTAAAATTAATTGTTGACTTTAACTTAAATTAAAATTCAGATTTTAATCCATACTAAACATGGATTTTTTCTTTATATTTCTAATATTTTTTCATTATTGCTTGGTTAAAACTAAAGACAAAATCGTATTCTTATTAAAAGAGAAATTGAGGTTTTAATCAACAGTTTTGCTATGGGGCCAGGCTAAATGCCAGGGGGCGCACTTGGCCTGGCATTGAGCCGGGGCAAGGGCCAAGTGCCATTTTCCTTTAATCAAATGTACGAGTAAAATTGTCCATAGGGACTCAAACAGCCAAATTATGGGTTGAGGACCAACTTACAAGACTTCTAATAGATTTGGGACTTTAAGTGCAAATTTCTCTTTAGTAAATGAAATTTTATTGATTCGTACATTGGAGATTGGACCATGCTGTGGCCGCGGACAGACTTCAATTTTCTAGAAATGTAAACATTTGGTTGTACGGATTCCCTACAGGTCACATTGTGCAGTTTGTTAAAGCATGTTTGGAAATTATTTTTTATAAATAAAAATAAAAATATATAGGTCCCGTTTGATACCCATTTTTTCTTCATAAAAATAAAAAATATAATCATTATTAATCACATTCAACCACTATTTTTGACTTTCTATTCTTGTGTGGGCCCATAACGACTATATTTTTTATACTCATTATACAAAAAATGAGAATCAAACGGATCGTAATAAAAAATGAATAATATTTGTGAATCACACAATTTTTATTTTTAATAAAAATTGGTTAAAACGTCAATAAATGGTTTATAAATGCTTGCTAAATATAGGCTTAGTGTATGTTTGACAAAGTTTGTAATTGCTTATAAGTTGATCGAACTAAATTTTTAAAATTTTATCTATGCAATAAGTAGGCCTCACGATTTTTACGTACTGCACATTGCTTAAGACCTATTACTTAGGGTCCGTTTGATTGCATGGGTGAAAAATGAGTGGAAAGAAAATGAATGTCAGATAATTAAATTGCCTAGAATTTGTTTTTATAGGGAATTGTAGTTAATAGTTTTTGATTGGTATAATTTTTCACATAATCTGTTTGACTTTATTTTTCATGCAAATTGTTACTTTTTGAGATAAAATTTTTTACAATCTGTATTAAAATTTGTTTGGATTGCAAAAAATAAAAAAAAATAATTAAAAAAATAATTTTTGATTTTTTTTTTGTTCGTTTGAATTTGTTTTTTTACGCAAATTGTCAATTAAATGGATAATTTTTTTTACCATTGACTTTGAAATGTGTTCCAATTGCTTAAAAAAAATTTTAAAAAAAAAAAAAAAAACTGGAAAACGTTTTCCCACCAATATGGTGAAAAAACATTTTTTTTAGTTTTTGTGCATCAACAACTTATAACTTGAAAAATTTGGAAAACGTTTTTCCTAAAAAATTAGTGCAATTAAACAGATGAATAGTAAAAAAAAGGAAAACATTTTTCACCTTTCACGAAAAATTTGGCCAATCAAACAGGTCCTTAGAGTATTTCTAGAAGACTCTTTATATTTAGGTCAAGGTTATGATGGGTCGCCAATTTTTTATGATGAAATTGAAGTCAATAGTTTTCGAATTTGGATGTTAACATTATGTATTGATTTTTTATAAGGTCAAAAATATTTAGGAAAAGGAAAGATGTAAGGCAGATTTTGCAACATAAGGTGAAATTTGGCTTGAAATTGACCATTAAGAAAATATTAGAAATAATATTTCGTGTACTTCGACGGTTTATTGCAAAGTAACCAAAGTTGTTGAGGGTCAAGTAGGAGGACAAGCTGGGCAAAGAAAATGGGCAGAATGGTAATGGCCGCGATTACTTGATTGGAAGAGGCTACATGTGACATCTTCAATTATGGTATAAAATAAATTTAAATTATGATTTAGATCTTCGTAGTGGTCGAAAACCTCTTCATTAATTGAGAGATACAAAGGAAATGCAAATTACTTTTTCTATAGAAAGTGTAAAATCTTTTTTTTTTTTTTTTTTTTTTTTTTTCATTTACAAGAGGTAAAAAATGGATTTATATATTTCAATTGGAGCAAAATTTTAATTTAGATTCATCGGAATGTAAATAAGGAAGCAAAATGTGATTTTGAAGATATCAATTTATGGTATCACTGAAAATGCTCTAAGAGGTGTGATTTGCATTCAATGAATTTTCAAATTGAGTTTTTCTCCCTAAGCTATCGAGTAACTTCTTCTCATTGGAAGACGATGGCTAGAAATATGGTGCAAGATTCAAGGGTTAAACTTCTCCAACTCAAGGAGAATATGCAGAGTCTTCGATATGCAAAATAAGGCCTAGGAGCTCTCTCTTTTATGGAGAGATCTCTCCAAGAAACCAATGACGATCAATATGAAAGGGAGGCATACTCACAAGGGATTTATACTAAGAGCGGTTATGTAGCATCTGAGAACAAGAAAGCAGACACACACAAATGCGCGATTTGATTCCTTTTGTGGTCGTCCTTTAGGAATTATTTTCGGTTATGTCAAAGACCGATGTTAGGTCTACTTCTCTTCCTTGCGAAGATCTAGTACATTTAAATTTAATTTTCATTATTTAAAGTTTTTATTGTTAATTAAATAGTCTTTTTCTATTTCATGTTTACCAGGAGTTTTATTCTGATTGGGAGTTAAAATTAAATAATTTTTTTAGAGTTGATTTTATTTTAAAATCTATATTTGTAGAAAATAGAAAGTTGGTTTTGCTTATTTATGCCTCCGCCTGCATCACAAACGAATATAGTTTAGATCTGTTGAATACATCACAAGTAAGTTTATGATTTCCAGAAACAAGTATTTCAATATAATCAGAGGTTTAGTATGTAGAATTTGTTTTGATTATTGACATTAACAACGACTTATCGATTCAATATGAAGGTTAGATCTACTCATAACAAGAAGTTAGTCTTCGAGTTGAATCTTGTGTTCACTTAGATTAGACCTCTCGAGTGTAGCATTGATCGCAATTTTTTTTCCCAAATCTCAAGGTATCACGAATTAATTATGAAGTTTTGTACATATTCCTATATACTTATTATGCTATGATGAATGTAAATCCTTCAAAAAAAATTAATCTCTCTAGATTGTCGTTCAAAACGTTTGGACAAAAAAAGTTTGTTGTAAAAGTCTAGTTGTTTAACCTTATCGGATGATAAAATCCTGCATATCAAAACTCACAATAAATAATCTAGCTACAGAATATTCCACTCACCTTATTGTTAATTGTACCTACTAATTTTTTTTTTTTTGGTAGCGCCCCACCACAAGCGCCCCCACAATCCCGACCATGAGATCCTGTGGATGAGGTAAATCGCGGGATGTACAACGTAAAGCCAGAAATTGAACCCGTGACCATACGGGGGTACCGCCATCACTAAAATTGTCCTTTGTCACTGCACTATTTGCCCCGGGGACAATTGTAACTACTACTTGCATATAGCATGCATTGTCAATGACAATTTGTCTATTTCTTATGGATGCAGCAATTCCCTTACTGTCAAAATTGGATATTATTACCTACCAGTTTGAACTTCAAACCCTCGTGGATTTGATGAGGTCAATTGTCTACAAATGACAAATTAAATTTAAAACAACTCTAATTTGTCTTCAGCCCAACGGGGCACATTTACACGTGGCAACTAGATGGTTAGGATATGAATTGGCAGATACAAAATTGGAAGGAAAAACATTGAGAAGTTGAACTAACACACCCTTCTTCTAACCTACCCAGCCAAATTTTTTGCTGTTTCTCCACATCCCATGTCTATATAACCTTGAGCTCGTACAGTTAAATGTATTAATCAGATTAAGATTGAAATAATTTGCCACAAAAGTGTTCTTTGAGTTACTTTTTTCTGGTTAGAACAATGGCGTGCAATAAGCAAACCCCTTTTTTCTTGTTATTGTTGATTGCTTTATCGTCAATATGTGGAAACACATTCGAGTTGAGGCACGACGTCTCTTGGAGACCTCACCGGAGATTCCAACACTGCCAAAACCAGAGCTGCCACCAAAACGTGAAGTGCCTACATTGCCTAAGCCCGAAGTGCCAACGTTGCCAAAGCCGGAGCTCCCCCCAAAACCTGAGGTGCCAAAGCCAGAGCTCCCAATAAAACCCGAATTACCTAAGCCCGAGTTGCCCACAGTGCCAAAACCTGAGGTGCCAACAACGCCAAAGCCAGAGCTCCCCCCCAAAACTGAATTACCTAAGCCCGAGTTGCCAAAGTCAGAGCTCCCACCTAAGCCTGAATTGCCTAAGCCCGAGTTGGCCACAGTTCCAAAACCCGAGGTGCCAACATTGCCAAAACCAGAGGTCCCACCAAAACATGAATTGCCTAAGTCAGAATTGCCCACAATGCCAAAACTTGAGGCGTCAGAACCTGAAGTTCCAACACTTCCAAAGCCAGAACTTCCAACATTGCCAAAGCCAGAAGAACTCCCACCAAAACTCGAGCTGCCTCCTTTGCCCAAGCCAGAGTTACCAACGGTGCCAAAACCCGAGCTACCAAAAATTTCAAAGCCTGAATTTCCAACTTTGCCAAAGCTAGAAGCGCCTAAGCAACCTGAAATACCTAAACCTACAATGCCAGAATTACCCAAATCTCCGTAAAATTACAATTTCCAACTTAGTATTTCATAGAATTAAATTGATGGATTTGTCTAGGATTCATCCCATCATCTTCCAGGATGATTATTTATGTCATGGTCATACTTGTGATGTTATTTTGTTATCATGAAAGCCTATGTTTAAGTATCATTTATTACATTTATGATTTGTATATGCTTTATGTTTCAGTTTGCTTGATTTGTATCAATTTCGTTAATTTTTAATATAGGAAAAAAGTTTCTTCCGAACCATAGTCTTTTCGCTTGAAGGAGAGTTCTTATTATATGTATTGCAAATATTAAGTTACCATAATATTAACTTACCATATGTATAGGATCTCTATGTTAGGTAGGATTCCTATTGCTTTGTACACAAGTTAGGGTTAGTATATAATCTTTGTAATTCTCTTCTTTGTATAATTATTCATTCAATATACATAAAAACACAGAGGTATTATTCTCCTCTCCATATCTCTCTTTCTCTTCACATATTTTATACAAATTTTATATGGTATCAGAGTCAAGATTCTGAGCAACAATGTCTGGACAAAACAGTGGTAAAGACAACATAGAGGCGATGACAACCCAATCGGATCCCATGGCTCTACAGCAATCCGATCATCCCGGTTTAATACTCGTTTCTAAACCACTTGATGGAAACAACTATGGACAATGGAGTAGGGCTATGAGAATCTCTCTAATCGCCAAGAATAAATTTGGTTTCATCGATGGCAAAACCAAAGAACCAGAAGGAGATGATGAGAAACATCAGATGTGGGAACGAAGCAACCATATGGTGCTTTCTTGGATACTGAATTCGGTACATCAGGACATCGCCGAAAGCGTCATGTACTCCGAATCGGCCACAGAGGTGTGGAACGACCTGCGAGACCGGTTCTCTCAAGGTAATGATGCACGTATATATCAGATTCACCAAGAGATTTCTGAACATCGACAAGGCAGCCAATCGATATTGGCTTATTACACTAAGTTGAAGGCATTATGGGATGAATTGGGTTCTTATCGAGACCCAATTAAATGCACTTGTGGGAATGCTAAAATTCTGGCTGAAAGAGATGAGAAAGAGAAGGTGATGCAATTTCTAATGGGGGTGAACGATTCCTTCTTGACGGTTCGTGGAAATATTTTAATGATGAATCCTTTCCCAGATACTAGAAGGGTTCATGCTATTTTAATGCAACATGAAAGGCAAATTGAGGTTACAACGGATCGTGAAGGGCAGCACTCAATCAATTGGCAAAAATCAGGAAATTGGAGATCAAACCAGAAGAATAATAATCTTTCGGAAAATTCGCTCAGTAATGTTCGGTCGACCGGGCGGTCGATCGAAATTCGCCTCAGACAGGATCGGTCGACCGAAAATCCCTACCGGTCGACCGGTGCAGCGGGATCTCAGAAACACTGCAGCCACTGTGAGATGATGGGGCACAATGTCGATACCTGCTACTTCATCCATGGCTTCCCTCCAGGGCATAAATTTCATGGAAAAGATGTAAGGTCCCGAAACAAACGGTTCACAAACGCCTCCATCACCTCTAATCTTAATTCCAAGGAAGGAAAGATACTTACCACCAAAGAATATGAGCAAATCATGTCGCTCCTGAACAACAAGACCGGTAATGATAAACCTTATGTTAACACCTCAGGTATCAATCACTCTACTACCTCTCTAAGTAATTCGTGGATTATTGATAGCGGAGCCACTGATCATGTGACGAAAGATTGAGTCGTTGAAAATAAATTTATGCCTAAACAAAATGCTGCGCACTTACCAAATGGGGGGCTGACTTCTATTAAATCTATTGGTGCAGTTAAATTGAAGAACGATATGATTGTTGATAATGTGCTTTATGTTCCCAACTTCAAAGTTAACCGGTTGTCTATCAGCAAGCTCACTAGAGAGTTAGGTTGCTATGTGACATTTTTTCCTGATTTTTGTGTCATGCAGGATTTGACTACGAAGAAGACGATTGACTTGGGAAGGCAGAGTAACGGCCTATATTATCTTTCCCAAAGACCACAAATACACCATACTACTAGTGGACCAACCAACCTATGGCACAGACGACTTGGGCATCCTTCAGTCTCACATCTTCAATTCTTAGCACAAAATACTTTAGAAATTAGTTTTGATTCCCACAATGTTTGTGATGTTTGTCCTCTAGCAAAACAATCTAGATTACCTTTTAAAGTCAGTCAAATTTCTAGCAATAAATCATTTGATTTAATCCATTGTGATATCTGGGGACCCCATAAAATTTACTCTTATTCTGGCGCTAAATATTTCCTTACAATTGTTGATGATTATTCTCGTTATGTTTGGGTACATCTTATGCGCCATAAATCTGAAACTCAAGGCATAATTAAGAACTTCTTCGCTTGGGTTAAAACTCAACACAACTTGACCATCAAAGCCTTAAGGTCTGACAATGGCCAAGAATTCCTATCCTTGCAAACATTCCTAGATGAAAATGGCACTACTTTCCATAGGTCTTGTCCTTATACTCCCCAACAAAATGGAGTCGTGGAGAGAAAACACCGTCACCTCCTCAATGTAGCCCGTGCCCTTAGATTTCAAGCTAATCTTCCGTTAAAATTCTGGGGGGAACACATCAAAACTGCTTGTTACCTTATCAATCGGATTCCTTCACCATTGTTGTCACATAAAACACCATATGAAAGACTGCACAAGAAGCCCCCTCCTTATTCCCATTTACGTGTCTATGGTTGTCTGTGCTATGCCACTAACCTTAAACCCAACCACAAATTTGATCCTTGTGCCAGCCGGTGTGTGTTCTTTGGCTACCCCTCAGGACAAAAGGGATATCTCTTATATGATCTCAATGATCGAAAATTAGTGGTGTCCCGAGACGTCATGTTTCATGAAGATACTTTCCCATATGCTTCCCAACAGCATGAGGACACCAACTCCATCCCGTTGCCCCAATTCACGCCTTTTGACATTGAAACACAAAATTTATCACATCCTGACAGCCACCATATACCCGAAACATCCACTCTGCCTGAAAATCCCGATACTTTGTCTTCCGGTCGACCGAACCCACCTATCGGTCGACCGAACTCCCCTGCCGGTCGACCGAACCTACCTGCAGCCAGTTCATCAGAAACCCCTGCACCTAGTCTTGCTCACTCTCCCACAGATCAACAAATCCAGCAGCCAATACCACCAAATGACCACCTTCGATGTTCTACAAGATCAACTCAACCACCCATTCGCCTCCAGGATTACCTTGTCAACCATGCTCTGCCTACTCAAGCCGGGTCTCTTCCGGCCAAATCCAGCACTCGACACCCCATATCACGGTATGTGTCATATGACAACCTTTCTTCTCTTCATTATGCTTACATACACAATATTTCACATGCTGTTGAGCCTGCATCATATGAGGCAGCCTGTCAGGACCCCAAATGGGTGGCTGCTATGACAGATGAAATTCATGCCTTGGAAGAAAATCGCACTTGGTCACTTGTCCCACTTCCTCCAGGACATCACCCTATTGGTTGTAAGTGGGTGTTCAAGATCAAATTTAACTCTGATGGTACAGTTGAACGGTACAAGGCCCGGTTGGTGGCAAAGGGATTTACACAACGAGAGGGGATTGATTATACTGACACCTTCGCTCCAGTTGCCAAGTTGACTACCGTACGATGCTTACTTGTTGTTGCCTCCATTCGGAATTGGACGCTCCATCAGATGGATGTGCATAATGCCTTCCTCCATGGCCACCTTGATGAGGAGGTCTATATGACTCCCCCACCTGGGCTTCGTCGACAGGGGGAGACACTTGTATGTCGACTTCATAAATCCTTATATGGTTTGAAACAGGCATCTCGCTCTTAGTTTCAAAAATTTGTTTCTGCTGTCATTCAGTTTGGGTTCAAATAGGCAAACGCAGACCACTCACTCTTTACAAAGGTTAGTGGAGATTCATTTACAGCCATTTTATTATATGTGGATGATATGGTTGTCACAAGAAATGATAAAGAAGCAATTTCTACTACGAAAGCATTTCTTGCATCTCAATTCAAGATAAAGGACCTTGGCACATTAAAGTACTTTCTCGGAGTAGAAATCGCTCGCTCAAGATCAGGAATTTCGATAAATCAAAGGAAGTATACTCTTGACATTCTTCAAGAAGCCGGGTTACTTGGAGCAAAACCAGCATCATTCCCCATGGAACAGTCATTAAAATTGAATTTAACAGATGGACAGTTGTTGAAAGATTTCACATACTATCGACGGTTGGTTGGGAAGCTCATTTATCTCACCATTACTAGACCGGAGATCTCATATACGGTCAACACACTCAGTCAGTTCATGCAGGCACCTAGACAACCCCATCTTGATGCTGTTCACCGATTGCTTCGATACTTGAAAGGGGCACCAGGACGAGGATTATATTTCCCATCAGAAGGGAAGTTACAGCTAACAGGATTTTGTGATGCAGATTGGGCAGGAGACATTACTACACGACGGTCAGTTACGGAATATTGTGTATTTTTGGGAAATGCGCTCATATCATGGAGGAGTAAGAAACAAACGACCGTGTCCAAATCCTCAGCAGAAGCAGAGTATAGAGCGATGACTTCCAGTACTTGTGAGCTTACATGGTTAAGACAGTTGCTCACAGACTTATGTGTAGATCATCCACAAGCAGCGATTTTGTATTGTGATAATCAAGCAGCGTTGCATATCGCTGCGAATCCAGTATACCATGAAAGAACGAAGCACATTGAAATAGATTGTCATATTGTTCGTGAACGAATTGCCAAGGGAGAGATCAAGACCGCCTATGTTCCAAGCAACGATCAAGTTGCAGATTTATTTACTAAGGCATTAGGCAAGGAGGCTTTCCTGCACTTCACTCGCAAGTTGGGCACTTTTGACATACATGCTCCAACTTGAGGGGAAGTATTGCAAATATTAAGTTACCATAATATTAACTTACCATATGTATAGGATCTCTATGTTAGGTAGGATTCCTATTACTTTGTACACAAGTTAGGGTTAGTATATAATCTTTGTAATTCTCTTCTTTGTATAATTATTCATTCAATATACATAAAAACATAGAGGTATTATTCTCCTCTCCATATCTCTCTTTCTCTTCACATATTTTATACAAATTTTATAATATAGATAAAAAACTCCAGTAAATTTCCCATAAGTGGTCCCAAACCTAAGAAAAAGAGGATTGCAGTAAGTTAATAAACCAAGTACAATGGTCAAATCTTCACAATATTGTAGTAAAGGAAGAAAAGTTCAACAACAGAATTTTTTCCAGACAACACATGATAATTTTTCATTGGAAATTGGAAAAAAGCAACACAAAAACACTCTATCACAGCCATCCAAGTCCGCCTGTATTTTATCCCTGTTTTCCCCCTATTTAGGAAGCATTTTTCTTCTGTAGAAAATCAGTTGACTGTTGAATTAGTAATTTAACAATTTAACCAGGTTCCGAAAGGAATTAGTGATTAAATTTTATATTTTAACCATTATAGTAATTTAAGAAGAATTTGAGATTAATAGTTTAACCATGTTCAATTACAAGAAGAAAAACGAAAGTAAATTTGATTGTTGAATTGTTTTTATTTCACAATCCGTTGTCTTTTAAATATTACGCATGGAATGAAATTATTAATATGCAACTAAAGTTTTTTCTCGACATTTAAGGAAAGCTAGTGAAGTTGCGTAATTTCGAAATAATGTTATGTGGGTCATAGCTTCTATTTTAAGGATATTTTGATCAACTCATTATATTGCATACAAAATAATTAAGCTTCCGTTTGAAATCTGTTGGATAAGCGAATAGTCCTTTTAAATCCACTAAAATATGTGTTAGAAAAGAAAATTGACCATTTATTAAAGATTATAAATTTTGTCAACCAGAGGCTAAGAAACGATAAACAAAATTAAGAGAAAATATTAGAGACACCCTCACATGATTAGAAAATTACAATAACCTCTACTAGTTCTAGCTTTGAGTATCATATATAACCCCTAGCCACTTTTGAATTGGGTTCATCCATGTAATAATCGGATGAATTGAATTGTAGATACGGAAATTTAAGAACTCAAAGAGATTTCCTTCTTTGTTTACCTGGTTCAAGGGGAATTTCAATTCATGGTGGATACCATTATTTTGTTGATACTACATTTGAAAAGTAGACTCTTCAAAAGGCTGATGATGGATAGTCTATTTTGAGGGCAGGGATTTTTTATTTTTGTTGATAAAGGAATCCGTAGTCGCTATTTTTCGGTGCGTACTGGGTAAATCCTCGAGTTGACGCAATAGTTTGCAAACCACGCCAGTCAGGTTAACTACACTAGGCAAGTTCAGTGCGACAAACTCGACCGAGAAATGTTGGTAGGAAGAATCGAACTCGTGACCAAAGGCCTCCACGCTCACCTACTCCACTAACTAAGACATGAAATTTTATTCATATTGCTGCTGTAGTACATTTTTAAGTGGATTTTTTTTAATGCTATGGGAAATTTTAGTTCTTATTAATATTCTAGTGATGTAATTCTTTGTGTGGGAGCAGGGCTCTGGGCGCCAAAGCGTGGGAGTAGGGTTGTGCGCAGAGGCGCCCAGCATAGGGGCTGCAATGGAACAGGGGTCGTGGCGCCAAGGCGCCGCCCAACTCCGGTATGCACTTATCGGTATTTTGCTTTGCAAATACCAGTATTTTCCTCGTGGCGCCAAGGCACCACTCACCCGGTATATATATATTGGTATTTCCCTATTTCTCTAGAGTGTGCAAAAATAGAGAGAAATAGAGAGAATTCTTGAGAGAGAGTTATAGTGAATTTTACAAGTTATTTTTTGGGTATAAATTCAAACTTCTTTTTTTATTCTTGGAACTAACTTGCGGGTTGTGCAAGTAGTTGAATTCTTCACATTTATATTGAAATCTCAATTTCACCCAAAACTCTTCTTCATTATTTACTTGTGTGATTATCCAACCAAGTGGTTGCTTCCAATCCGATTTTAGGTATTGAACTGAGCGTTGTTTCCTAACAATTTGGTATCAGAGCTTCTTCTCATATCAGGGTGGTTAAACTCCGATTTGAGGTGATTGGCTTAAGTCTTGTTTTGAACACAAGGTGTTTGATAAAATTCTTGTGAGAACTTGGTTGGCGAAATTCCTAGAAACAAGTGAATAAATGATGTCTACTAGTGGAACAGTTAAAGTTGGAAAGTATGAGATAGATAATTTCAATGGGAAGAATGCAAATGAAAAATTTGTCGATTTCTCAAAAGTTGTACAAAGTTTTGGCGGGTAAGGAAAAGAAGTGCAAAGATATGTTCGATGAGGATTGGGAAGAGCTAGATCTTGAAGCTTGAGCGTCGATCATTCTATGCCTTGAAAGAGATGTTGCTTTCTTGGTTGATGGTGAGGCAACGATTTCGGAGGTGTGGACAAAGTTAGAAATAAACTTCATGACGAAGACTCCAACTAATCAGATCAACTTGAAGTCCAAATTGTACACTTGCAAGATGGATTAAGGTACACCAATCTGGGAGTACGTCAACAAGTTAGATAGGTGCATATCGGACTTGAAGGACATTGATGTGAAAGTAGATGATGAGGATCAAATACTTCTACTACTTCTTTCATTGCCAAAGTCTTATGAGAATCTTGTACAAACATTGATGCTTGGGGGTGACAAACTTACGATGGATGAAACTAGAACGTCGCTTCAAGCAGATGATCTTCAAGAGATTGCAACTAGTGGCATGACTACTAGTGGTAACAAGGAGCAAGCACAAGGATTGTTTATAAGAGGTAGAAGCAATGAGTGAGCAAAAAACAAAGGAGGAAAGTCTAGATCGAGTTCTAGACCCCTTGCAGAAAGGCCGTGTTTTAAATGCGGCGAGCTTGGGCATTTCAAGCGAATTGTACTAACAAAAGAGTGGGATAGAAGAAGAATAATAAGAACAACAACAACGAGAAGGTACAAGTCAAGCAAGAGGTTAGTTATGCCTCGAAAGGAGGTGGCAGTGATGCGTGTTACTCCATCTCTTGTGATGAAGAAATCTCCGGTAAGTGGATTCTTGATTCTAGTTGCTCTTACCATATGTGTCCAAATAGGAAGTGGTTCACTACCTATAGAAGCACTGATGGTGGAACCGTGTTGATGAAGAATAACCATTCTTGTAAAACGGTGGGGCTTGGTTCGATTAGAATCGAGATGCATGATGAAGTGGTTAGAACATTGATGGATGTTAGACATGTTCCTCATTTGCGAAAGAATCGCATTTCCGTTGGTGCATTAGACTCCAGTGGCTGTAAAATAGTCACATAGAATGGAGTAAAGAAGGTTGTTCATGGTTCTTTGGTAGTGATGAAAAGTATTCGTCAAGAAAATCTCTATACTCTTTTAGGTACTACAATTACTGGAAATGTTGTAGTTGGAACAAGTGAAAGTGGTGGAGACCCATGTGAGTGTACTCGGCCATGGCATAGGCGACTTGGGCATATGTCAGAAAAAAGGTCTAGATCTGCTCAGTAAGGAAGGTTTGCTGAAGAATTTGAAGAAGTCTTGCATGGATTTTTGCGAGCATTGCGTGTACGGTAAAGCACATCGGGTTCAGTTCAAGTTAAGCAACCATAGAAGCAGAGGTATATTGGACTATGTGCATACAGATGTTTGGGGTTCGACTTCGGTCACTTTCAAAGGTGGTTCCAGGTACTTTGTAACGTTTGTTGATGATTATTCTAGGTATGTTTGGATTTATTTATTGAAGCATAAGAATGAGATGTTCGACATATTCAAGAAGTGGAAAGCAATGGTTGAAAATAGAACATGCAAGAAATTGAAGACACTCCGATCTGATAACGGTATAGTATATAGAGGGTGCTTTCAAGGAGTTCTGTGATAAGGAAGGTATTGCTCGAGACTGGACAGTTCGGAAAACACCACAGCAGAATGGGATCACAGAAAGACTGAACTGCACATTTCGAGAGAGATCAATGTGTATGCGATCATATGCTGGTTTGGGTAGAGAATGGTGGGCAGAGTCGGTTGCTCTACTTGCCACATAGTGAACCGGTCTCCACATTCAAAGTTAGATGGAGATGTACCTTACAGGGTATGGTCAGAAGAGCATGCAGATTATGAGAGACTCAAAAGTTTTGGGTGCACAGCCTACTATCACGTCAACGAGGGAAAGCTTGATGCGAGAGTCAAGAAGGCAATATTCAGCAGGTGTAAAAGGCTATCGCATTTGGTGTGTAGAGGATTCTAAGTTCATAATCAGTAGGGATGTTACTTTTGATGAGAATTACATGGTAGCTTCTTCGAAAACTACAATGCCCGGTGATGATGATGTAGACTCCAAAGTTTCAAGTAGTTGAGATAAAACCTAATGCCCAATCAGGTTCTAGTCGTGTTCAAGAGGAGTACCATGCAAATACTCAAGAGGAGAGTGATGGTGAGCTTGAACATGAAATAGTTCAGCAGGAGAATGTACATGCACAACAACAATAACAGCTCGAAGATAGTATGGCTTCCTCTAGGCCAAGGCGAGCATACAAGCAACTTCAGAAGTTAGGGTCAGACCAGCCTCTGAGGCACTATGGGCAGACAAATTTGGTTGAGTACGTACTCTTAGTGGAGAATTGTGAAGCAGGAGACTTGCTTCATATCAGTCTATGTTGATGTGCCCAAGTGGGCATGGCCCTTCGGGGCGATTTTGGAGTGAAGTGGAGATTATATGGAAGAAGAATGAACTACGGTGGGCTTGATCCCTATTTTGGGTACGTAGGCAACCATTGTCAGAATGGTGCAGTCGGTTTGGTATTGGTGCTTGCAGTTTTTTCTGCTGTTCGTCCAAAATTTGAGGTTTATCAAATGATGTACGAAGTGGAGAATTGTGGGAGTGGGGCTTTGGGCGCCAAGGCGTGGGACTCTGAGCGTGGGAGCACGGTTGTGGGTACCAAGGCGCCCAACATACGGGCTGCAATGGAATAGGGGTCATGACGCCAAGCCGCCACTCACCCGATATTTTCTTCATGGCGCCAAGGCGCCACTCACCCAGTATATATATACCGATATTTCCCTGTTTCTCTAGAGTGTGCAAAAATAGCGAGAAATAGAGAATATTCTTGAGAGAGAGTTAGAGTAAATTTTACAAGTTATTTCTTGGGTATATATTCAAGCTTCTTTCTTTATTCTTGGGACTAACTTGTGGATTATTCAAGTAGTTGAATTCTTCACATTTATATTGAAATCTCCATTTCACCCAAAACTCTTCTTCTTCTTCATTATTTACTTGTGTGATTATCCAACCAAGTGGTTGCTTCCAATCCGGTTTTAGGTATTGAACTGGGCATTGTTTCCTAACAATTTGTAACCCAAATAATTATTGAAGAAATTACACGTTATGATAATGTAACTAATCAAACCAATGCACCAGTTGCATTACAGGAAGAAATATTGACCAACTTGAATTTCTTGACATAATAAATTACTAGTTTTGTGAAATAACATACGTAGACGAAGTGACTCTATTATGACAAATTTTAGTTTATTGATTCAATTATGACATATCGATTCAAGTGGAATTATAGTGAAAGTTCGATGATTTGGAATTTTTGTTTACCCGATTTCATTCTAACGAAGAAATATGGTTCAAAATCTCATTGCAATCTAATATTAATGAGTTTTCAATCCGTAAATATCAACGTATGCAACTTTGACACGTGAGTTAGTGTGTCAACAACTTATTTTGATCTTGCCATATTACTATGATATATTAACATAGTTTTTCCCCCTCACGTCTATGGAAGTGTATCTATGAAAAGTCCATCTTTGCTTGAAAAAAGCAAGATTATTCGTCTAAATTTGATTATGTTAACTAGAGTCTTTTTTTTTTTGAAGGTAACAATGGACATTCCGTAACTGTAAATCACCAAGAGCCATAAAAGAAATAAAAAGTGGAACACAATCTGTCCAAACAATTAATTTTAATAACACTTTTTATGCGACATATAATTTTTCAACACACATTTTATCAATTTTTATAAATATCTAATAAAAAATTGATTTTAATCTCCATCATGAACTAAATAACACGAAGAGTGTGATACTCAGTGGCAGCAATCTGGAACATCTCTTATTTTGTTCACCAACTACGGAGGTAAAGTCTGATAGTTTGGTAATTGTGCAAATTTTAACACAAAATAATTCAATTTGCACTTGACAACGTATGAAAATTCAAATATGAGTAAGAAAATTTCTTCCTATTTTCCTCCTCCAATGTATTCACCTTTTCACAAATCATTTGTATAATAAAGCTTTACTAATCTCTACCAAGTACAATTTGGTGGATAGTTTGTTCCTTAAATAAAAATGTCAAGAATTTGATAAAATTGACAAACTTTCTCATAGATGTGAATTTTATTTCAATAACAATTAATTGACTTTAAAAATAAATAGTCTTACAACCTGACTCATCAAAACCCTTGTGTAAGAAAATTTGTCAAAATTGAAAGAACCGCACAATCTAGAAGTGGTAGTATTATTCATCCAAGTCCAACGTTATTGATGCATTAAGACTTGATATGATCGTTGAAGATGAAGGTTGTGTAAGACATGATTGTGAGGCCATTGATAATGAATATGGTAATTGTATATATGTTTTTAAGATTCTTTCTTGCTCTATTTTAATTTACTATTTATGTGATATTATATTGATGTTAATGTCTTTAATGTTCCTAATTCCATTATTTCTTGCTTTATTTTTGTAGATGCAAACGATGAAAGCTGAGTTTTGTGGATGTTGATGTTCACATGAGTGGAAATAAGATGACATATCCTAGTTAAGTAAGTTCCCAGATTGTATATATAATAATTTTTAATGATTGACGAGTAAATTTAAGTAAAATATTGCTTATTTTTCTTATTTGAATACAATTATCTAATCAAGGCTATAAGAAATCAAAACGAGCTAAAAAAGCTTTACATGTTGCTGTCACAAGAGAAGAGAATGAAGGTATAAGAATATCAGGAGAATGTTCTAATTCTATTCCAAACATACAAGAAAATGATGTGCAACATGATGTAGAAGTATTGCCTAATAGTGCTAGTACTACTGAGAAAGCAAAGAAGGGAAGGGGTTGAAAAAAATTGATTTATCTCAACAAGGAAAAATGCACGAAGTTACCAGTAGAGTTTAATGAAAGAGGGCAACCAATTTGTAAAGATTCAACTAAGCTATCATCATTTATTGTGACCACGGATTGAGAACTTATACCCATTACATGGAAAAATTGGAAAGATATCAACGAAAATTTTCTTGATGACATATGGGAGCATGTGCAGGTAATATAGACTCCACGTCTCTTAATATAATTTAAATTAAATTTCTATTAAAATTGTGTACTTTAATGCAACAAAAGTTTGATTTTGATACTTGTCATAGAAAATACATCATGCAAAAAATGGGAAAGAATTGGCGAGATCATCGATCTAATATGCTTAAAGCCATCAATGATAGAGGAAAAACAATTGGCATGACACGAGCTACTGCTCTCCTGAAGCCTGATAATGTTGAATCAATGGAAGAATGACAAACATTTGTCAAAGAATGCAATTCTCAACCATATAAGGTAAGCTCTCATTATTTTTTTCCTAAATTGCTTACTGCATCTGTTCTACATTCCCAATAAAAGTTATGCTTACACAATGCGAATTGATTTTGTAGGAAAAGAATGAAAGATTCAAAAAGATGAGAGCAAGTCAAACCATAATGCATACAACAAGTAGAAAGGGCTTTGCTCGCTTAGAAGCATGGTAAAAATTTGTTAAATTAACAATTAAATTTGTTTGAAAAATTATAAACGTTTACGTTATCACATATATGAAATATGTAAAATGCAGTGGGCCGAAAGTGAAGACCCTAATTCCATAACGAGAGATGATGTTTATATTCGAGGACATAAGCCAAAAAATAGCGAACCCATTAATGAATCAACTGGGAAAACATTGGTAAGAATATTGATTTTAGTAATTTTTGGTCATTCAAAGCTTATATTTATAATTTTAGCCATTAATTTATTTTTTCATATCAGAACAAAATAAAAGCATGTTCAGAGAATCAGAGACAGTTACCTCTCCAAGCTAACACTCCCTCAGAGATGATGTTGTTGCTAGAGTACTTAGTCCAGAACGTCCAGGACAAGTAAGAGGTCTTGGTTTCGGTGCAACTCCTTCAAAGTTGAATGCTTTGGTGCACAATCATAACTTGCAAACTCAAGGTCCACGAGTTGAGAGATGAAATTAAAAGCTTTGTTTCAAATGAAGAGTAAGACTGCTATACAAAAAGATAATGTAAGTGAAAAACTAGAATTAATGAATATTATTCTCTTTTACATATGCTGCCTATATTGAAAATAATAAATTGTACAATTGGATATAAATTTTACAACCTAGAGATAGAAGCTTGAATGGTTCAGATAACCTTCAAAATAAGAAATTCAAATTGTTATCTTGGTTTGGGGTAGCTGATATTGTTGCAAAAGGTGAAATCGCATCAATAAATCCAAGTGATTTAGTACATCATGTACCACTTGGTAATGAATGTTGGAGAGTTTGGGTTAAATGAAGTGATTGATAATGTCAGCTTATATCGTCCTACACGTGAGCTTTTTTTTCTTGAAGATGCATTAGGAAGCACAATAGCATGGCCAATTAGGTACATTGAAGTGGATTCGATGTAATCACAACAAAGGTATGTTTAACTTCTTTTCTATTTTAATTTTACATTTACATTTACATTTAGTCTCAAATGAAGATTAGGTTGAAAATCTTAGTTGAATTTTCTAAAGTTATTTTTGCTTGTCCTTTTAAATTTATTTGCAGATTGATTGACATAGCCCCTCATTACTATGATTTGACAAACTTCCCCAACTGTGAAGCAAAGCAACAACTTGAGAAGATGTTATAAGAAACGGGAGAATGTGAGGGAGGAGAGCAAGAATAGAAAGTGAAGAGATACACTCAGCTCTTCCTGAAGATATATGTAGATGGTAATAGAGCATCTAGTTTGATCAACAACATATGTACACCCTAGTGTTAGCACAATGATTTCAATTTGGATACTTCTAAATTAGTTGTTTCCCTGCAGCAAGTAGTTTCTATTATGTAAATAGTACTTTTGGCAATTGAAATAATATTTTGTGCATCTATCTCTGCACATATGTTTGTGTGAGCTTGTGCTCATTCATTCATCGCGAACTTGTGATAGTATTGAGTTGCTGCTGTTTATGAGTCCATGTTTATAGGTTGGTAATCAAATAAATGAACTGATTTTTAAAAAAGAAATGAAAGTTTACGGCATGCACAAAACTAGGAAACTTGCCTTTTACGGCGCGTTGTTACACGCCGTAAAAAACTCACCTCGTATGGCGTGCTTTTGCGCACTGTAAACGAAAGTCACCTTTTACGGTGTGCTCCTAAACTTCGTAAAAAAACTCACCTTCTACAGTGTGCAACAAAGTGAATGCTGTATAATTAATAACAGACATTATTTTACGGTGCACTTTGCACGCCGTAAAAAGTCAAAGTTTTTTACGGCATTACTTTTTATGGCGTGCAGCTTTACGCCATAAAGAAGCTTTTACGGCTGCAATGCACACCGTAAAAGGTGTATTTCGGTTGTAGTGATTGAAACAATTTGCTAGAAAGTTTTTCAGAGTCAACTTGTTATTTGTTAGAACAATGGCTTCTAATAAGCCCACTCGGTTTTCCGTGTTAATGTTGATATTGTTGCTATCAAGAAGTGGAAACAAGAAACAAGTTAAGGCGCGAAGTCTCTTGGAAACCTCCCATGAGGTTCCAACATTTCCAAAGTTTGAATTTCCACCAGAAACTTGAGTTGTTGACACTGCCTAAGCTAGAGCTCTTTCTGAAACCTGAGGTGGCAAGATTGCCAAAGCCAAAACTCCCACCAAAACCTGAATTACTTAAGCCCGAGGTGCCAACATCACCAAAACCAGAGCTTCCACCAAACCCTGTTGATCAGAATATGGTGGAGAAAGGGTTGTTTGTAATGAATCAATGAAGTAGAAAGGTTTAATTTGCAGAAACTAATTAAACACAACAAATTTGGAGGGTGTGTAAATCAACAAGAAAACCAAGAAAAATGAGAAGAAAGAGATCCGAGGCAAGTGATAATCACTCTTTCCTTAAAACAATATCGCCCCACAATTATGCTAATGGTGTATGTCAAATGTCTCCCATGATATAACGAATTCAACTTGTGGTAGAAGCACTTCAAACCACAAGTTTTAGCGAACTTAGAACGGAGCCTTCTCTCTACAAGAAGAAATGGGTTTGGAATGATTTTGAAATGTTTTTGTGAGTGATTTTATGTAATGCTCAATGCAAAGTGATATGAGATGTATTATGGAAGTTCAAAGTGTCCTATTTATAGAGAATGAGAGGTTGTGGGTGAAGTGACACGCACCAAACCTCGCAACTTTACAAAGGAAAGCATCACTTGCCTGTCGATGGCCTCTCGCTCGAGGGTTAGTGTCAAAAATTTAATAGATACTTTTCGCCATCCTGTTGCTAGCCCATCGCTTGAGCGATAGGCAAGGGACGGAGTTAGTCAAAATTAATGTCATTTTTCCTCTATTTTTCTTTTAACTTTAGACTACAATTTCTCATTCATCCAGAATTGATTTTGAGATTCCAAATATACCACGATGATCTACTCGACGAGTAGAACAATTTAGTTTATTTATATTTATAATTTAACTATCGGATCAAATCCGAATATTTGACCAAAGTTGACATGAAAATCATTTTTCCACATTTATACTTAACCAAAGTTTCTGAATTTTAAACCAATTTTCAACAAACCCATATTACCTAAGCTCGAGGTGCTAAAACCTGAGGCACCTACATTGCCAAAACCTGAATTATCTAAGCCTGTGTTGCCTACAATGCCAAAACTTGAGGTGCCAACAGTTCCAAAACCTAAGGTGCCTCCATTACTGAAGTTAGAACTCCCACCTCAGACTGGAACTTCAACACTATCGAAACCAGAGCAGCTACCAAAGCCTAAATTACCTAGGCCCGATGTACCAACATTGCCAAAGCCCGAACTTCCAGAATTGCCTAAGCTAGAGTTGCCAGCAATGCCAAAACTTGAGGTGCCTACATTGCCAAAACCAGAATTCCTACCAAAACCCGAGCTGCCTATGCCAGAGTTGCCAACAATGTCATGTTGGCAAATAGAACAGACTAAAGTAATAAATATGACACAACATGAAATATATGATCGCAAAGAAATAACAAAATAAAAGGAAAATAATTAATTGACAGATGAACGAAGTATTTTATTCAATTGACAAATATGGATAAAACAAATACAATAACTATATCTATACAATTATTCTATATTTCAGTAATACAACACTTGTGAAAAGAGTCTAGTATTTATAGGTTGCATGACAAACCCTAGAAATACCATAAAGATATAAACAAGATAAAAAAATAATGTGAAATAAAGGAAACAAATTTTTTTTTTGAATAAAAACATGTGAAAGAAAGGAAATAATATTTTTTCAATAAAAAGTGCGTGTAATAAAGGAAAAAATATTTTTTTCCAAAAAATCCAATCTAATTTGGGTCAAAAATCCAACATGTCGAAACCTGAATTGCCAACAATTCGAACGCCTAAACAGCCAACTTTGCCGATGCCAGAATTTCCTAAAAATCCTGAACTACCCAAGCCCTCATTGCCAGAAGTGCCAAAGTCCCCATGAATAATCTATTTCAACTAAGTAATCGATATACGAATTTTATAGAAATAAATTGTTGGATTAGTTTAGGATTCAACGAATCATCTTTGGAGATGATTTTTTCGTGTAATAATTCTTGTCTTCTTGTTCTATTGTGAGTTGTTTTGTAATTGTTGTTAATATTCAGTTTGGGGAGAGAGAGCCTATGTTTGAGTGCCATTAATACATTATTCTTTTATTTTTTTATACATTTTCGAGTTTGTTAATGTTTTGAGTGCTAATAACTGACATTCACATTTATGCTTTTGTTTCATATATATTTCATACATTTTTTAGTTTGCTCGATTGAACTAATGATATACTCTTTTTTTCTCATCATTCAAAGTATCTTTCAAACCATTCTCTTTCTCACTTAAAGGAGAGCTATCGACGCATATGCTCAAGACAACTCTCGCTATATTTTTCCTAGTAGGTCTAAAGCCCGGATAAGGATGGTTAAGTTAGGTCAACAATTACCAATGTATAACTATAAAATTTCATGACAATGGAAAAAATAACTCCACATATATTTATCATATATAATCGATTCCAAGCTCAGATAAAAGAGGATTGCAATAAATTGACGATTTGCCGTCAAATCTAATGACAATATTGTTGGACGGTTAAACATCCTAAACTAGTTAAGTTCTCTTTTCGTACATTCTGCTTTTGCAAAATTCCTGCAACTTGACCATGTGTACATGCTAATGTTATTTACAAAATAGAAATACTAAAAAATAATATTATCAACTGACCACGTAAGGATTCAAACTCAAAAGTTATAAACAATGTCACAATGAATAATGATAGATTTATTAAATAACATATAAAGGGTTTGTGCTACTCACTACAATAAATATCATCTTTAACAACGAATTTTTTTTTGCTTTGAAATCTTTTCCAACAATCCTTTTTCTACAAAACTATCCAAAAATGACTTTATAAAAAAATTCATAAAAATCAACTTTCTTATAGTGACTTCTCTTAACTAAGCTTACCTTTTAAGATGGAATATAAATCATAATATTGTATCAACACTTATTAAGTTCCAACAAACAATTCAATCAAATTAAGGCTCAAACCAAATACATGAATTTCAAGATTTGTATGCTCAAATGAGCTACCATCTTGTGTGTGCATGGTAAGGAATAAATCCTACATCGAAAAAAGATAAAAATATTAACTAACATATAAGGGATAAATATCACATCAAATAAAAATAAAAACTTTAATCAATATGTATAAGGGTTTGAGTCACCCTTCTTAACTAGGTTAATCTTTAAAGTTGGAACCCCGAAACTTAATAATTTATACATAAGCGCTTCATTGCCTAAATTTTGTTCTCTCTCTCTCAAAATCTCACTACCTAAAATTTTACAGTATTGTTCATGTAAATTAATGTTTGGGATGTGTTTAAAAATATATTAAGTCATAAATAAATAAAAATAAGCGGTGAATAAGTAAATAATACTTGTGAGTCCTTCAAAATATATGGATAAAAAATGTAATTAATACTTGTGAATAAGTGAATAATACTTGTGACTCTTTGCTCAAGTGAAACGTTTCCTCGCTCGAGTGACAGTGGTTTGCGGTCTGACCTCGATTTTGATAGGTTGCTTCATTGCACTACAAAAGAGAAATACATTGATATCATTCATTGAGAGATCCAAGAGGCAATTCATCGATTGATTCACCAATATCAATCTTGTGATCCAGCAACTTAGTTTTGGAGAAAACATTAAGGTTCCTTAATTCAAAACACCTGACTTCCTTAACACTTTAAGGAAGGGATTCAAGCGCAGTAAGAAGCACATGAATAGGCGATTCATGTGTATCGACTTGGAAGAGACGTGTGCAGAATATTGTAAGACTAAACATCGGATCTTGGTAGAAGATTGTGAGTTTGGAGTGTAGAAGAACTTCGAAGCTACAGGAGGTAGAGCGGAAGATCTAGCAGGTTGGCTAGACGTATCTACGATAGCAAATCACAAGGTTGGAATGAACAACAGATCTTGGTGTTGCAGAGTTTACAACAGTTAGTGGAACTAGGTCGGAATCGTACTGTAACCTACATTGTTTATAGTGGAGGTAACTGGCTTGATCCTAGAAGTTTTACCCACGTTGGGTTTCTTCGTCATCATACTATGAGTTATTTGTTGCTTTCCAATTATTAACTGTGGTAACTCAACTTAGGTAAAAGGACTTGTATGCATAACCATCTAAAAACTAATTAAAAGTGACTTTTGCTTTGATTAGATTTATTCTGCATATAAGATCAAAATAAAAACGGTGATCTAGTAACGATCTAATGATATCCCATAACTTTCACATATGACTTTCACTAATGGAAATTTGGTCATTAATGATTGAAAATCCAAACATGGGCCCCGCTTCCTATCTAAAAGCATCTTCGGAGCATCTCTTTTTTGGTGCACAAGTGTCAACACATGATTGGATTGTTTGAAAAATAAAAATAACAAACACACTAAAAAGAGTAAATGCTGCCTCAAAAACATGTTGTGCTGATTGACTACGAATTTGATTGACACCTCTAAATTAAGAATAGATTACCTTAGTGAAATTGAGACAACCTACTTCATACCTCTAATCAAGAGTCGTAGGTGGCTACGTATTTCAGAGGGAAATTCCAAGTTGCTAAACTGTCCCCAGCCATCTACCTTAACAACCATCACAAAGGGAAATAATTCATTAGCTATTATGTTTAGCTATGCCAGGACACAAGGGCAATATAATTTGTGGTCCAACTGGTTGCCAGTTTCCTTTGTTTTTCAAGTTTTATTTTAATTTTAATTCTTAATATAAACATATGGTCAAGATTGTCACCTACAATATACTGAAATTTAATAAGAATCGACAAAATCCCCAGTCAGGTCTTTATTTTTGAATACTTTCCAGTGGCTCATATCGGTCCAAACCACGTGGCATGCAACACCACAATGTACCATAATTTGAAACTATTGAATGGTCTATAACCAACTTGACGGCATCTAAAAGTATACTCACGAAATTCATTAAATTTTTCTACCCCTCGTGGAATGGTCGAGTTGGTGAAGTAGGTAAGCGCGAAAACTTTTGGTCACGAGTTCGATTTCCCCTACCAACACTTTTTCGGTCGAGCTCGTCATACCGAACTTGCCTAGTGTGGTTAATCTGGCTGACGTGATTTGTAAGCTATTGCGTCAGTCCGAGGGTTTATTCAGTACATACCTGAAGGATAGCGGCTACGGGTTCTCCCGTCATTAAAAAAAAAGTTTACTCAGGAGATGTTGAAATAGTCACAAAATTCAATGCTATATGGTCCTTTATGTCCCACAAACCATAACTCCACTCTTCAAATAAACACAATAAAAAGGCTCTCCAAGCCTTACATATTCATACTGCCATTTTTGCTTATATTCTATTGATTATGGCTTCTTACAAGTGCTTCATCTTCTTCTTTCTCATCGCTCTATCTTTCTCGAGCCTCGACAAAGTGTCAGCCGGCCGACCTCGTCTCTTGGCACAAACATTGTATGATCCTGCATCGTTTGCACCTTTTTACCCTACCCCTTCTATTCCCACATTCCCCATGTTGCCACCATCTACATATCCTACATTCCCTATCCCTCCCACGGGTCGGCCCATTGTTCCTTATTTTCCATTTCAATTTATTCCACCTCCTGCAACTACTAATCCTTGATGGCATCATCTTCGCTACTCGACAGGACTCAGGACTCATAATTCATAATGAATAAGATTGTAGCTTATTTTACTACTTAAATAAATAGTGTCGAGTACGACACAATTTACAGTACAATGTCGCAAATGTGTGCATATGTTGCCTAGTACGCTTCATCTATTGGAAGATCCATAGGGAGGCCTATTTGTTATCACGTTTCAGCTTTTTTCTTCTTTTTTTTTAATCTTGTTTTATAATGATTATTAATAATGATCTATGTTCTCTGTTATATTAATAAAATTGGGTTATTGTTTCTTAGTTGTCACGTATTTTCTCTTAATTTCTTTTCGATCATATATAATGCATGTTTATGATTTGGAACTAAAATTCCGCTTCGTAAACTTTTGTAACAGTTATTAATATTTAATACCACTTGTAAAATTCCATGCTATTCCATGCTTTATTTCGTAGCATAACTTTTGATGTGGTTCAAGAACACAAGAATGGCGGAAGCTAAGACGGTTTTAGTACTTTAGTTTATTTGTAATGATACTTAGGGCTTGTTTGTTTCGGATTAAAATCTTATTTTAATCTAAGTCAAAGTCAAATAATCAATATTAACCACATCTTTCATGAATCTTACAACTTTTCAACCGTACATTTTAAAAATTTCTATCATAATCCACTAAAAAACTCTAATTTTAATCCCCATCAAACACCATCTTAGATTACTTTTTATTCATACATTTTGAAAGATCTACAAGTATACCCACTTATTCACCACTCATTTTTATATATTTATAATTAAAATTATTTATAAACACTTCCCAAACATGTATTAATTTACCTTCTTGAAACAAAACTTATTATATAAAAAAATTATAAATTTATAGAGATTATATAAATATAAAGATTAGCCCCTAGATTTTGTATTTGGAGCAAATTGTAGCATTAGTCCCCCATTTATTGCTTCAATAGCAAACGGGTACTAGATATATTAGTTTGGCATTCAAGTCCCAACAGATCCTTTATGTTGCACCGCGGTCTTCAATTGATAGAAATCGTCAAATTGATGGCCAAAAACCTAAAAGTTTTATACAATCATCCCACAAACTGGTACCTTTTATTTTCATTTTTCCTTTTCTTCCTATTTGCATTTTATTTATTTATAAGTGAAACCATTAATGTCTTTCCAGTTTGCCCCTCAAGAAACATGACACGTAAAGCTCGTGCATATTTGATAGCAAAAAGGATTTTTGCGGTTTTCGTCGAACGAGGACCGCTGTGCAACATAAATGTTTGATTAGGGACTAAAATGCCAAAATACAGATTGGGGACTCCTTCACTATTGGGCAATAGGTTGTGAACTAATGATGCAATTTTTCTTGATATAGCTAGATTGGATTTCATGTTCAGTGGTAGGTTACCGCAAGGCATGGAGATAGGGGACTGTTAATTCAGGATGGTTTGTGCTTGGTGTATATAATTTTATGTACATAAGAGTAGGCTCCACCCTCATGTGAGTGTATAGACATTGTTAGTGTTAGATTATTGTAATTGACTATTCTGTGAACAAAAGAACCAACTTGAACATTTTAAAAGTTTATGGACTTAATTGTAAAGTTTCATAGTTGGTTGTATAGCATAGGGTTCGGGGTCCAAATTTGGAACACGAAGGTTTCTCGCTACATTTTCGCTAGATACTCGTTGGAGTCTCGCTCGAGTGGATGAAATATGAACATCTTCGCTCAACTTTCGCCCCACTGTCGCTCGAGCGATAGACCCTTCGCTCGAGTGACAATGTTACGGCCTGACCTAAATTCGCGATTTCGCGAGATTTTAATTGGCCAAAGTTACCATATTAGTTCAACATATAAAAAGGGGCGCTGCACATTCGAGAGAGATGAATTGAACAAATACATTCAAAAGAAAACACTTATTCTCTCAAGAGCTAAACATCCTTCAAAGTTCAATCAATTTATATGCGTCCTTTGGATTGAAAACATCAACATTTCAATCAAATACACTGGTGTCCATTCTTTTCTTAGATCTGTCAGGAGGATTGTTTCGTCAACTTAGCTGACTGTGAAAATCAAGGAAAAAATTCAAGAACGAGGAGTTCTTGGTGGATCTACAAAAGATAAACTGCAAGAAAAGTTAGGATTGGTGTTCGTGTGCACATTCTAGGAGAGCTGCTTCGAACTTCAGACAGGAGATCAGAAACCTTGTGTCGTTAACTTTGCTGGTGGTCTGTAAGTTTATAATACAGTTTATAATGAATTTTTGACTGGTAAAGCGCCCGGAGTTTTTCTCACGTTGGATTTCTCCGTAAACAATCTTGTGCTGCTTTTATTATTGCTTTCGGTATTGCGGTAATTCAAGTTAGGATAAACTGAATTGTTTGACTAATCACCTTGACATAATTAACTTGTGACTTGTTGCATGTTAATTAATTTTTAATTTCGTGTTTACACCTAATCGCCACGCTCTAGGTGTAGTTGGGTCGAATCTCCGATTTTTCAGACATCATTATGTACATAAAATTATGTACACCAAGATTTATCCATTCATGATTGTCCAAGTCTATTTATTTATTTTATATGAATTTTTCTTGTAATGTATAAATCCAATGCAAAAAAATTGCCCTCCTTGAAAACATTTTTTCCTGGTTATAGGTTTAAAACAATTGTGTGTTAACTTTGATGAGATACGATGTTTTAACTGTAAATGGAAGTTTTATTTTGTCCAAATGTCAACAAATATTAATGGCTAGAATAGCTAAACAATTAGATAACCCAAAATTTGGCATAAGGGTTATTTCTATTTTAAAATTTAACAAAATTTTACAAGCCTACATACACCACGTTTAGGTGTCTCGTGATACACGTACTTGTTGCATTTGCGCTTTACAACTAGCGGGAAATGATCGTTTGTAAGTAATGAACAAAGATTAAAAGTTCAATCCGCATGAGCGTAATCAAAATATAAGTTTATGAAAGACAAATGAAGTATAACAACTAATATTCTTGCCTATTTGTGTGCATTAAATAAACAAATATACAAATACTAATAAAATAGATAAAATTTTATGAAGAATTCTAATGTGAACCGCTTCAACTTGCTTTTTCACTTCTCTAAGTTTGGTACCATGTAAATGGAAAATCGTTTGGTACTATTTAAGTAAAAACCACAATATGAAGGAGTAATAAATGATTAAGTTTAATATTAAAACATAGTTATAAATTAATTTTATTAAGAAAACTAACACGACCACCTATAAGATGTGAAGTGAGTCAAGTGGTATACTTCTAGCACCTCAACTAGTCATATAGACATGTTTTGACATAGTTTGACAATGATTATATTACGTGTCAGTTCGATAAAACTATTAAACTTGCCTATCCAAGATTTTGAAATGCACGGTCAACGATCATTGCCTGCATTGGTGGAGCTCAGCATAAGTAGGTCGGCATGTGTTGTTTGGGCTAAATTTTTCTCATACTACTAGTTTTTTTTCCTCTTCTTTGTTTGAATATTACTATAAATTGTAATTGTATTTCAAAAGAAATAACTATACTTTGGACGATGAGAAGAAAGAATGAAAATCTTAAATCCAAAAAAGTGGCAACCCAACCAAAATCCCAATTTCCCCACGAAATCAAACCCAATTCATCTGAATTCGATTTTCCTATAAGAATCATAATCCCCAAATTGCACGACCGCGATTCCATCCCTGGCAAGCCATCTCCAGCTGCACGTAGCCCAAGCTTAGCTGGAGAAACACGATCGTTGAATTGTAAATCACTATTACCTCCTTCCAAAACTCCTTCGTTCAACGCTATGGAGTCATCTTCAGATTCCGTACACCATCGCGTTGGTGTGACTCTATGTTATTGTAGAGACCTCGTGGACCGAAGATAATCCAGGAAGACATTTTTGGGGATACATCAATTACGGCACTTCAAGGGGTGCATTTTTTTTATTGGTTTGATGATCCCGTGCCCTCAAGACAGAAAATTGTAATCTTGGGGTTGATACGAAATATAAGGAGACATGAAGCTTAGATCAATGCTTTGTATGTTCGGAATATTAAAAACGAGGCTACTGAAGTTGAACGAAAGGCCACGTGATCTTTGTACCAAGGTTAAGAGCATGCGTCGGGATAAGAGGTTCTACAACATTGGTTTTTATACGTCGTTGATGTTGTTGGAAAAAATGGTTAATGGGCTGACTTTGGAGCTAATTTTGAGTGGGACCGCTTGACTATTTTGGAAGATGAAAGTTGGTTTGTGTTCTCCTTCGTGAGTACATCGAGATCATATACTTACTTGTCAAAATTGATGCTCGGGTGAATGAGATTGAGGCTCAAAATGTAACACTTGAAAGGAATTATGTTGGTGGGAAATGGAAAACAACATTTGTCCCACATAAGAAGTTTACCAAAACTCCAAAATTTATTGCCAATGAATTTTGGATGGCTTTGGAACTCTATAAATAAGAACCATTTCCTTAGTCCAAAACACACCAAAAAAACATTTATATGCATCATACAATTTTCTGTCTTTTTATTTTGTCTGGGTTTTGTAGTGGTGATATAGTTCGGGCAATAACTCAGTTCGTCGAAGTAAAACCAGCGGTGCTCGGGTTTTACTGGTTTATCATTGTATCTTGGGAAGCAGACACTCGATTCATACCTCAAGCACGTATGGTGAGGGGGCGAATCTATTTTAAGGAAACTATGTGCTACATAGGCTTCGGTTTAGGATTTCTATTATTGCAATTTCAATTATTCATTATGTTGTTTACTGTTATTCGATAATTGTGTATTTTCGGTGTAAAGATCGGTAAAACTTGTCCTACAAACTGAAAACGGATCCTTACTTTGTTAAAGATACATTTCATTTGGTTTATTCAAAACTATCTCAAATATCGGATTTTTCACGTTTCACGTTTCGATTGACCGAATGATCGACCGAAAACTCAACAAATACGGTATACCGGATTTCATCATATTTCGGTCAACCGAGTGATCGATTGAAACACGACTTTCGATTGACCATCGCTCAATCGAACCTGCTTGTAGCTTACCCTACAGAGTTTCGATCGACCGCAGTTCAGTTCGGTCGATCGAAGTAGTCAGACTGGAGTTTCTGTTTTCCCTTATGTTATTACTTTCATAAACTAATAGTTTGTGTGTTTCATTTCAGAAATGACAACTAATTCCACCAACATGGATGTGTCTCAAGCTGTAGGTACCCAAACTGTAGCTATGGCCTAGTTCTGTTATGGGCTCAGACTGTGGTACAAGTGTTATGAGCCAAACTGTGGCTAATGTTCCGGTTAATGTACCGGTCAATCATGGTGAAAAACCTGAGAAGTTCAATGGCTTGAATTTCAAGAGATGACAACAAAAAATATTGTTTTACCTGACCACCTTGAATCTTGCGAGATTCTTGACTGAAAGTGCTCCAACCTTAAATGAGGGTGAAAGATATATCCAAGTGATCAGTGCACTTGATGCTTGGAACCACTCGGACTTTCTGTGCCGAAATTATATTATGAACAGTTTAGCAGATTCGCTATACAACGTGTATTGCACTATGAAAACTACTAAGGAATTGTGGGAGTCTTTGGACCGGAAATATAAGACTGAGGATGCCGGGGCTAAATAGTTCATTGTCGGAAGATTCTTAGATTATAAGATGGTGGACTCAAAACTAGTAATCAGTCAAGTGCAAGAACTCCAAGTGATTCTTCATGAAATTCATGCCGAATGGATGAAATTGAGTGAAACTTTCCAAGTGGCTGCAATTATTAAAAAATTGCCCCATGCGTGGAAAGATTTCAAGAACTATCTAAAGCACAAACGAAAGGAAATGAACGTCGAAGAATTGATTGTTAGACTTCGAATTGAAGAAGACATCAAAGGTTACGAGAAGAAGTAGTTCAATCCTAGTGTTGCTAAAGCCAATGTTGTAGAACATGGTAAAAACGGTAAGGCCTACAAGAATAGGACTGGGTCATCCATTAGCAAAGTGACCAAGTTTGGACCTAAAGGTGGAGTCTCTAAAAAGAAATTCCAGGGAAAATGCTTCAATTGTGACAAAGTGGGTCATAAGTCTTCGGAGTGTAGATTGTCAAAGAACAAGAAAGAAACAAATGTAGTTGACTACATTGCACATGATGTGTCAGAGATGAATCTCGCAGCTGTCATTACTGAAGTGAACATGGTGGGTTCCAACCCAAAAGAGTGGTGGATTGACACCGGAGCTACGAGGTATGTGTACTCTGATAAAGAGTTTTTACTGCCTTCAAAGCAGTTAAGAATGGAGAGAAGCTGTTCTTGGGAAATTTAGCAACTTCTGAAATCAATGGACAAAGAAAGGTAGTTCTGAAGATGACTTCGGGAAAAGAGCTGACTCTTAACAATGTGTTGTATGTGCCGGAAATTCGCAAGAACCTTGTGTCCGGATCGCTTTTGAATAAACATGATTTTCGCATTGTATTTGAGCCAGACAAAGTTATTCTGTCGAAAAATGGAATGTTTGTCAGAAATAGTTATGTTTCCGATGGTATGTTTAAACTCAATGTAATGGTTGTTAAACCAAAAATTAATAAAGTGAATTCTTCTGCTTATTTGCTTGAGTCTTCCAATGTATGGCTTGGTAGACTAGGACATGTTAACTATGATTCTTTACGTAGACTAGTTAACTATAATTGCATACCAACATTCCATAATGATTCCAAACATAAGTGCGAGCCTTGTGTTGAGGAAAAATTGACAAGGTCGTCCTTTAAGTCAATAGAACGAAATACAGAACCACTTGGTCTAATTCACAGTAATATATGTGACTTAAAATTTGTACAAACAAAAGGTGGCAACAAATATTTCATTACTTTTGTCGACGATAGCACAAAATACTGTTGTGTACTTGCTAAAAAGCAAGGATGAAGCGATAGAGAAATTCATTCTCTATAAGACAGAAGTTGAAAATCAACTTAACAAGAAAATTAAGGTGTTGAGAAGCGATCGAGGTGGTGAGTATGAAGCATCGTTTGCTGAATTCTGTGTACAACACGGAATCATACATTTAACCACCATACCTTATTCACCGCAACAAAATGGTATTGCTGAAAGGAAAAATCACACCTTAAAAGAAATAATGAATGCGATGCTAGTAAGTTCCGAGTTACCTCAGAACATGTGGGGGGAAGCTGTGTTATCAGCAAATTACCTTTTAAATAAGGTGCCCCGAAAGAAAATGGAAAAGACCCCTTATGAGTTATGGAAAGGAAGAACGTCTTCCTATAAATACTTACAAGTGTGGGGGTGTCTTGTTAAAGTGGTTGTCCCAACACCAAAGAAGGTGAAGATATGCCCGAAAACTGTAGATTGCATTTTCATTAGATATACACAAAACAGTAGTGCTAATCGGTTTATTGTGTATGAATCTAAAATCTCAGATATACATAAAAAACACGATGATGGAATCGAAAAATTCTTCGTTTTTTGAACATGTATTTCCATATAGGTCCAAAGAAAAGACAAGCTCTTCTAAACGGACATATGGGACTATGACGGAAAACAGTCAGGACCAAGAATTAGAAGAGGAGGTTGAGGTTGAACCAAGACGCAGCAAAAGGGAAAGGACAGAAAAGTCTTACGGTCCGGATTTTCTGACCTATATGTTAGAAAGTGAACCTCAAAGCTATCAAGAAGCTGTGAACTCCTCAGAAGGACTTCAATGGAAAGAGGCAATTAAAAATGAAATAGATTCCATCTTACAAAATCATACATGGGAGCTAGTGGATCTTCCTCTTGGAAGTAAACCATTAGGCTACAAATGAATTTTCAAACGGAAAATGAAAACAGATGGAACTATTGAAAAGTACAAGGCTAGATTAGTGATAAAAGGTTATAGACAACGGAAATGCGTTGATTACTTTGATACATATTCTCTAGTAACGAGAATAACATCTATTAGGATGATACTTGCGATTGCTGCTTTGGGAAATCTTGAAGTACATCAAATGGATGTTAAGACTGCCTTCTTGAATGGAGATTTAGATGAAGAAATCTATATGGAACAACCCGAAGGGTTTTCATCTCCAGGGTAGGAAAAGAAAGTCTGTAAATTGGTGAAGTCATTGTATGGCTTGAAACAAGTACCAAAACGATGGCATTAGAAATTTGACAGTGTCATGATGAAGAGTGGATTTAAAATCAACGAGTGTGACAAATGTGTTTACGTTAAAGACACTGAAAATGGCTATGTCATTTTATGTCTTTACGTTGACGACATGCTTATTGTTGGTAGCAACGATAAGATGGTCAAATCTACTAAAACCATGTTAAATTCAATAAGGATGATACTGACACGACTAGAATATCAATAGATACAAGTCAACATATATCCAAGAACAAAGGTGAAAGCATATCTCAAGTAGAATACTCGAGAATTATTGAAAGTCTGATGTACTTGATGAGTTGCCCAAGACCAAACATAGCCTATACAGTTAGTAAACTGAGTAGATATAGGAGTAATCCAGGAGCTGATCATTGGAATGGAATAGTAAGAGTACTGAGGTACTTAAAATTGACTCGAAATTATGGATTGCACTATGCCAGATATCCAACGGTCATTGAAAGATATAGTGATGCTAATTGGATATCTGATATGAAAGACTCAAAATTCACGAGTGGATTTGTGTTCACATTGGCAGTGCAGCTATTTTTTGAAAATCCTCTAAACAAACAGTAATAGCTCGATCCACTATGGAATTTGAGTTTATAGCTCTAGATAAAAGTGGTGAAGAGGCTGAATGGTTACGCAACTTCTTAGAGGATATTTCAAAATGGTCAAAACCTGTGCCAGCAATTTGCATACATTGTGTTAGTCAATCAGCAATTGGAAGGGCACAGAGTAACACGTATAATGGTAAGTCTAGACATATAAGTCGTAGACACAATATCATAAGGCAACTACTCTCAACTAGAGTTATCACTATTGACTATGTAAAGTCAAAAGATAACATTGCGGATCCGCTAACCAAATGATTAAATCGAGAGTTAGTTGAGAAATTATCGAGAGGAATGAGACTTAAGCCCTTGAATGGATAAGTCAATATAAAGGAAAACCCAACCTAGTTGACTGGAGATCCCAAGATCTAAGTTCAAAGGGACAACCTAATTGTAACGACTTGATGTAATTACTGTGAGGAATATTACCTTATGTCCATTCCTGTGATACGACAGTGATGCCCGTGAAGATGGAAGTAAGCAATAGGAAAAAATGATTCTTATGCGTCGAAAATCGAGCCAAGTAATGCGGGTTACTTGTAATAAGAAATCACCTATGTGAAAGAGAAGTGGGATCGCTTCTAGAAGAATTGTGGGAGTGCAATTCTTGTGAACTCTCACTGAACCAGACATATGGTCATGGCCAAAACGAACATAATAATGAGAACTGAAATATGTTAGGAAGAATCCTGTGTGGAGTGTATCATCATTTACATAAACGACAGAACAGTTCAAGGACATCACGTCTATTGATCAGCTAGTAAAGTAAATATGCTTTCACAATGGAAGGTTCAAAGGGTAACACCTACCTATCCTATGCAGGTTTCAACCGTTGAACTATATTACCAAGTCGTCATGTGTCACATTCATGTGTCGCCTCTATTTTCATTCATGTGGGGGATTGTTGAAAAAATGGTTAATGGGCTGACTTTGGAGCTAATTTTGAACGGGACCCGCTTGGCTATTTTGGAAGATGAAAGTTGGTTTGTGTTCTTCTCCGTGAATACATCGAAACCATATACTTATTTGCCAAAATTGATGCTTGCGTGAATGAGAAATTGAGACTCAAATTGTGCCACTTGAAATGAGTTATGTTGGTGGAAAAATGGAAAATAACATTTGTTCCACAGGAAGTTTACCAAAACTCCAAAATTTATTGCTAATGACTTTTGGATGGCTTTGAGACTCTATTAATAAGAACCATTTTCTTAGTCCAAAACACACCAAAAAAACATTCATCTGCATCATACAGCTTTCTGTCTTTTTATTCTGTCCGGGTCTTGTAGTGGTGATATAGTTCTGGCACTAACTCAGCTCGTCGAAGTAAAACCTGCGGTGCTCGGGTTTTACTGGTTTACCCGTTGTATCCTGGGAAGCAGACGCTCGATTCATACCTCAAGCACGTACGGTGAGGGAGTGAATCTGTTTTAAGAAAACTGTGTGCTACACAAGCCTCGGTTTGGGATTTCTATTATTGCAATTTCAATTATTCGTTATGTTGTTTACTGTTATTCGATAATTGTGTATTTTCGGTGTAAAGATCATTGAAACTTGTCCTGCAGATATTTGTAGTAACATGTTGTATTTTGTAAGCGTTATTTTATATGGAGGTCAGAAAATGAAGTGGAGGTCTATGTGTTGATGGGAGAAGTGATTTTTTCAATTTTTGTCGTTGATGTTTTGGTAGTGGTTGCGAACCAAGGGTGCATTGGATGTAGATTTTTTAGTTATTGTTCTTGATGTTTTTGTATCATTGTAATGAATCCACATGTTATTATGTTATGATTTTCTGAAATGCGAAAAGTTGTCATCAAAGTTGATTAATTGAATAATTACTTTTCCATAATTGAATGATTAGTTACTGTTTGCAAGAGATATAAAAATCCTTCTGTACCTCAAAGTTACTGTTTGCGCATCAACAACTTTTCCAAAATTAATTCACTACTCAAAAGATTTTCATTACATTACATTTACAATCAATGAGAGCACTTCAAAGTCACTGTCCGCACTTCAAAAATCTGCTGCAAGCATAACCTCAAAACGTACTTTACATTCAGTACAGAAAATGTACAAAAACTATTGATATTGCACTACATGCTACCTGGCTAAAACATAGTGGTAGGACTACATGCTGAATGCAATAAACCCAATTAGAAAAAAAAAATCTTATTTCTGGCTAGATTAATCACATTTACAAAATATAAAACTGGCTTGCAAGCCCAGTAATTCCCATAGATAATTACATCCAAGAACTATAAAAAACTAGGTTCAAACACAGAATTTTTCAGCCCTCAAAACCATTTCTGTAGGTATCAGTTCCTATCAATGTCTTCACATTATGGTAACGTTTGTTATGTCACTTTTCACCGCACAATGAACATGTCATAAACACTCTTCCCTTCTTACTTATACATCTCTATGATTGTGACTCATAAGCTTCTATTTCTTCATGTTCTTTTCGTCTTTTCCTTTTTTTCTTCCTTTACTAGATTTGTACCATGGTGGAGGAAGTACAACAACTACTCCGGTTGCAGGCCACAAATCTTTCCCATTGATGGGATTTATAACATATTGATACGTTGCCATGTATGTCTAATCAAAAACCATTTTGACATGTAGTCTTATATGTTGTAACCTTTATCCAAGATGCAAGCAATCACATGCGGACATAGAATCCCAGAAATTTTCCATATTCTACATACGCAAGTTCGATTCTCCATATCAACAACAAATTTCCCATATGAACACTCAACTTGATATTGATGTACCCCATTCCATCACATTATACGTTCACGGGATGCATTACTAAACTTCACTATTTTTTTTATATTTTTTTGTATCTTAGGACATATATGCTTGTTGTAGTTTCTCGGCGTATCACGCTTCACATGAATTTGATGCATCAATTTGTTCTGGATTTCAATCAACATTGTTAGTATGGACTTCTCTCTTTCTTCCAAAATGAATTTATTGAAGCACTCATAGAGGTTATTAAGAAGCATATAACACTTCAATTGAACCAAGAAGTGAGATCTACTCCACTCATTCAGCAATTTTTTGCATAAACCATCCATGTGCCGTCTCCTTAGCACTTTCAACTTTCGTCATCCAGTACTTGAATGATCCTAAGTGGCTCGACTTTGCTGCACACCACACAAAATCCTTCAACTCCTACCCTTGAAGCCTACACTAAAGAAATTCCGATACATATGCCTAACATAGAACACATGTTCTGCTTCTCGAAACAAATCCGCCACAACATTGACTAGTCCTTTCTGTCGATCAATCATGAAGGTAACAAAAATCCAATTCTCCATTGCTAGATCCTCAAACAACAATGTCAAAAATCCATCGCCATGAACTTGTGTTCTCTTTTTCAACGATTGTATAAGTAATTGGCTATAAGCAATGGTTGGCTTCTACACTAACTGCAGCTAGAAGTTGGCCACCAGATTTTCCTTTCAGAAAACATCTGTCAATACTAACAGAACGCCTATACCTCTGCAGAAAACCTCTCTTAAATGCCTCTATGCAAACATAAATACCTCTAAACACATTTTTCACATAAGAAATTATCACAGTAAAATCAGGGTTTGTTCTCAATTCTTAATAACGTAAATTGTTCGGCGTCATTCCCTTCCAATAAAACTTTAGGGCATTTTCTAGTATTCCATGCTACTATCTTCGTAATATGAACTCCCAAATAATTTCTAACTCTACTTGTAAAATATTTCGTCTCCCATTGAGGATTGACTTTAAAATTCTCTAAGGGTCCGTTTGATAGCCTAAGTTTTTCATGGAAGATGGAAAACGTTTTCCTGTTTTTTTACTATTCACCCGTTTGATTACACTAATTTTCTATTCCAAAGTACAAGCGGTTGATGCACAAAAGTTAGAAAACGTTTTTTCACCATATTGGTGGGAAAACATTTTCCAACTTTTTGACAATTTTTTTTATAGCAATTGGAATACATTCCAAAGTCAATGGTAAAAAAAAAATTATCCATTTAATTGACAATTTGAGTAAAAAATAAAGTCAAATGAAAAATTTGTCAGGTAAAAAATTATACCAATCAAACACCATTAATTACAATTCCCTATAAAACAAATTCTAGACAATTCAATTCTCTGTCATTCATTTTTTTTCCACCAATTTTCCACCAATCAAACGAACCCTAAGTAACAATCAACAAACCACTTATATGTTACGTATTTATTTGTACGTATCTTCACGCAAGTATGTTTCGGATCATAGGTTTTGATTTGGACTGTGTCCTGACCTTGTAGCTTAGATGCCCACAACTTCCAAGGACAATCATCTTTACAAACACAATGTACTCTATCCTTATCATTTCGCTTGAAAATTGATTCAACCCTATTGATGATCACGTGATTTCTAACGGCAGATTTCAATTCTTCATAAGACCGAAACAATAACCCTAGCTCGAGTTCAGGATTTCTCTTTCCGGTTTGAGGAAAATTAAGTTTACCAATGTTCTCGTCCGAGTCTGAATCACTACCAATTTTCAGCTCTGAAGACGATGCATTTGACGCGCTTTCATATTTAAGGGCTACTTCATCCTGTAGTGCGCCATGTTTACCCATTTCTATACCTTCAGTCACATTATAATCAAACAACATATCATCATCGTCATATACGTCACGGTAAGAGTCAATAAAGTCGAGATTGTCGTCCAACTGAATGTCTACAAGAGTAAGAGCAACAAGATTAATACAAAGATCGAAAAAATGAATTATTTGTATAGATTGCAACTTCATCTCAGAATTAATACTTCATGTATATTACACCCGTACGTATCGGACTGCCTCAAGATAGAAAATATAAACAAATCGTAAAAAAATAAAAATAAAATGATTTCAGCCACGGTGAAATTTTTTTACCTATTGATTGTTGCTCAATTTCATCCAAGGTTGTTTCAAAAAAGCTTTTGTTGTGACTCTTTCCTTGAAAACAAGATTTTTAAATTTCATCTGGAGTTCAGCTTTTGCTCCTAGCGTTGAACAAAGGAGTTTTGGAAGGAGGTAATAGTGACTTGCAATTCAACGATTGTGTTTCTCTAGCTAAGCTTGGGCTACGTTCAGCTAGAGACGAGTTGCCGGGGATGGAATCGCGGTAGTGTGATTTGGGGTTCTTAGGGAGAGAAAAATTGAATTCAGATGGCTTGGGTTTGATTTGTAGGGAAATGAGGATTTAGGTCGGGTTGTCACCTCTTGGAAATTTTCTAGTTATTTTATTTTATTTTTAAACATTTTAAAAAAACGTGTTTAACAATGCAAAGTGTGTAGCAATTCTCCTGTTTGGCATCCACCATCTGATTTGTAGCGCCACATTATTGAACACGTCAAAATTACATCTAATCTTTAACTCAGTGAGTTGAGTGATGAACTATATTACAAATGACGAAGTTCAGTGATGAGTGAGGTGATTTTTTAAGTTTAGTGACCCCATGGAAACCATTTGTAAAGTTCATTGACTATTTGGGCAATTCACTCTAAAACGTTGTCAAAAAAAATTCAGTAAGACGAAACTTGATTTAAGGAAAAATAATACAATTACTTCATTTGATTTCAATTCTTGTATCAAGTGATCCATGTCTTGTATGTCAATGTCTTCAAGATTATCTAGATGGGCAAAACTTGTGATTGTAATAATATGATGATTCAAAAAATAATTTTTATTGATCTCTCCAGGAGTCTCATAAATATCAGAGTATGATTTTGAGGGTAGATGTCTTTGAGGTTATGGACATTCATTACATAAAGGATATATCTCGTTAAAACCTTATTAAAAAAATTCTATAGAAAAAATTCCAATGAAGGAAAAAGAGTACATTATTCTTTTGAACGTTATAAAAGTTGTCTCGTTACAAACTTTACCAGAAAAATCTAATTGGACAAAACCTTGGTCAATGAAAAAAGAGTACAACGCGTATTTACTCTTCCTCATGATAATATTACTTGAATTATATTTCAGACATATTAAATCCTTCATGGATAATATTAACAGTCATATCAGATGAGTTGACTATCACGTATTTCAATTTCATGCATCTTCAAGATAATGTGATATGGACTTGTAATTTCATTTACAATGACCTTTGCGAAATTCACTATGTTGAGAGTCATACATTACATATTATGACTTTATTTTTCTCATTTCTATTTTTTGCGTAAATATATACATTTAGATTTTCGGACTACAGGTCTAGAAATTTCAAGTTTCTCAAGTAAATTCAATTTAGGATTACGTCCCTTTTTTGGTCAATCATTACTTTGATCAATATATTTCGATGCATTTATTTCGATTCCTCGCTATATGATGTAATACATCATGTGCAAAGTGTTGTAGACAAAATTTTTCTTTTTCGATTATATTTTTATCTCCATAATGACATAACTTATTGATATATCTCAAGTTTCA